>JAZKJV010007023.1:0-600000 GCA_037367405.1 Ottelia alismoides | reverse complement strand
GGAATGACCAGTCACACTAGTTGCTCGATACAGCGGAATTTAAAATTGTAAACGATGAAACCACATGATCCAAGAATACTTCTCATATTGTTTCATCAAAATCACATACTAGATAAAGTAATACCTCTTGATGCATGGTTGTGATCGAATCTCTAAACAAAGAGATCTCTTGTCCCCAGTCCGATCTGTTAGAGGAGACGCTTGCGAGCGCAGAGATGAATCGTGTGTTTCTCGCAGTCCAAGTTGTTGATCCAAGTGATGGATCTCCTGATATCGTCTCTTGAGATCAAACATCTTCTTCACAAGTGAGGCACATCAATGGAGACAGAGATCCACGAGTAGTCGAGGAAGCATCACAATGGTAATGCGATGACGATAACCTTCTCTTTATGGTTTGAGTTGACGGCCAACCAAGATAGAGAAAGAGGTGGTGTGGGGCTTTAGAATGAGAGAGAGAGAGAGAAGAATTGTTGTTGTTGTTGTGTATTGAAGAGAAAGGGTTGCCTTTTCTTATATAGTATTTTGGAGTCTAAGGATAACACAAAATCAACAGATGAGATTGATTTGTGTTCCTTTAAATGGCCATGATTTTTGTTGAAAAATTATTTAATTTATCAAATTAAATCAAATATCCTTAGAGATAATTGGAAGGAGATAATCTTCCTACCATAAGGGGGACAACCACCCAATCCAATTGAGGCTTGGTGGCCGTTCACCACCTTTGTTGGTGGATGGCAATCTTCTTCCAATGAGATCACATTATCTCATCTCCAACAATATTTCACAATGACAATTCACAACTATCTTGTGAATATTGCAATCATGCCATTGGAAAATTGTGAATCACATTCACAATCCAAAATAAAATATAAATTATATTTTCAACTAATTATCCAATGTCAATCCAACTCACATCCACAAATAATCAATAAATATAAATTACAATAGGCTCTCTCTTATATATTATAAATCTCATTTATAATATATATGTGGATAGTGCTATCCACATTATTCTTATCCATAATAATTAAATCACATTTAATTCTATTGGATCATCATTCTCTTGCATTTAAATAATATGAATCAAATTCACATTATTCATGATAATTAAATCGCATTTGTTTATCCATTTCTCAATGCTTGGATATAATCAAACAATGGAATTATTCTCTAACTCTTTCAAGAATAATGCATCTTCTCCGCAGATACTTGGAGATAATGACAAGGCGATTGTAAGTTCCAAGTATAGTGACTTGGATATTGAGATCACATATCAACTCCATATCTCATGTACCTCTCATAGATGCTTGATTAAATCAAGACCGTAAATCTAATCTTCTCATTGCATCTGAATCACATTCACATCAATGTCCAACATTTGGGCTAAGATCATATCACTTCTCTATTGAGAGGAGTCACTAAAATCCAGACTTGTTTTATCAATCCCTCGTAATGGAAACGTGTTGGTTATACAATCATTTATGATCATATCACCCCAGGTATTCCTAATACCTATATATCTTGCATACTTGAAGACCTATAATAAATCCGAAGATAAAGATCAATTTTTACTATCATCTTCAGGGTTTCATTATCAAGTCCTCATTCTATCATTGGGAGTTGGTATCGATCATATGCTTTTCAAAAGCATATATCGCACCTTCATCTTCTTGTCAATCTTCCAAAACATGATGACCATGCATGGAAATTGATCGATCCCAATACCTCATGAGTGAGCTCATGTCTTCCGGTTCACAAGTGAACTTGTGATCCCTTTGAGAGATAGTATAACTCATATGCCCTCATATGCAGACCAGCTCGCCGGTGTATAGACCTTGATTAGGACATCGACCTATTGGTCTATCAAATGTACATATTTTATACATATAGAAGCACATTTGTCTCATGTCAGAGGACTTGTTTGGGTTTCATATTGAATTTTAATGATACAACAATTTATCTATACAAAAATAGTGAGGTATGTTGGACTTTTAAAGTAGTAAATAGTAAGAAAATGTTTGTATTTTATGTCTACTATATAGAGAAGGAAAATGCTTTTAAAACATGTATTATACATATTTATATGATTTATGAATTAATTATGTTATTTTATAAGTTTTAGTATTATATTTGGACTTTAAGGAATTTAATATTTGATTTTTGTTTCTTTTTTATTTACTATTTGGAATATAGCAATTTATATGCAATGTAATTTTTGTGGAATTTTTGAATTTGTATTTATTTTTGTATGTATTTTGTAAGGTTGTATGTTTTTTCTATTTAGTTTTTTATTTATGAAAAATAAGAAAGATTATCATTTTGTAAAACAAGTATTATATTTTATATAGTATTCTAAAACATATTTAATAATATTTTTATTTGATTTTTGGAACACATATTTGATTTAATAAGTGTTTTATAGTTATTTATTAAATATATTGTGTATATGTACTAATATGTAGAAATACTAAAGATATAAGGGTGCATGGAAATATAAAAAAGCCGAAGGTGTGTATGTGCAAAAATCCAGATGAAACACATGTGATCATGTCCTTAAAAGTCTACATGCACATGTAAGCAATTCACACATAAAATGAGGTTCTCAAGTGTAAAAGTCCCAAATTCATGTGTGATCCATGTGATCTGTCAAGTTGCTAGAAGTGTATGCAAAAACACGAATGTTTGGGATCTCTTTTGCAAATCAGCCAAAATATCTGCTCCTCATGTGATGTTTATGTGAGAGCCTTAAGCAGTGGAGTGATGAGTCTATAAACACACTGACTATTTTCTGTAAATAAAACATAAATACATCTATTTAAACACATAATAAATGATTGAAGAAAAGAAAAATAAAGGAAGTATTGTAAATACTGACCCTGAACCCCGAAACTAAGTCAATATTGACTTGGTTGACAAGAAATAAAGTAGGTGGAGATAAGGGAAAATAAATACAAATAAAATAACACAGACACCTAGAAACCCTAGGTGCCCAATAAGCAACATATACAACCAACTTACACTAATTTATTTACACTTTTACATATCTCAAATAAAGACATTTTCAATACAAAATAATTGCATAAAAATACCTAGAAAAATATAAAAATATATGCATATGAAAATAATGTACAATATCAGTGGGACACACAGCTGAAAAAGTCTCAAACAAAGCTTCGTGGACCCATTTATTCTCCACATTAACTCAAATTGACCAAACTCTCCTTTATTGTACTCTAAATCAATTTTTTGTGCCCCATTGTACTATATACCTTTAGAATTTACTCATTTAATTTATTCCTTATATTTGTACTCTTTTTATATTTTAGATACTTGCAAATATTATATAAAACATATTAAAAATACAAATATAAAATAAACTCATTAAAATGCAATAAATTAAGTAACAGAATAAGATATATCGGTATATTATACATATAATGTATATACCCATAATTAATTAAGTATATAAATAAAATTAGAAAAATGAAATAAAAATATGTAAATACTTAATTAAATATATTGACAATATATAAAAAATATATACATAATAATAAAATTAAAAATACAAACTAAAAAAATGCATAATGCTTATGTATTTATATATATATAAATACACTCTATAAATTAACCTATAATAAATAGTTTGATAAAAATAAATATAAATCACCTAAAAATAGTAAGTTTATTTAGTAAAGTCATTTGCTATTTTATTATCTTTCATTTCTATTTCTATTTTTGTTTTGTCTTCTTGCATCTATCGTGGATGAATCAGGGGGCGGGCTTGGTTGACATAGGTCAACTTCCTGCCCCCTCTTCCTAGTTTTACCAAATTTTCTAGCTCACCTCGGATCCCTTCTGCCTTCAATTCCTTCTTGTGATTTCTTCATTTACCTCTGATCTCTCACATGAATCAAGAGTTAGCGCTAGTCAACCCTCGATTCGATCAAAAACCCTAGGTGAAGATGACTCCTCAAGAAGCTTTGTATATAGCATCTCCTCTGACATTTTTGAAAATTAACTTCCAATCCAACTTTTCTCCCTAAAGATCTTTCCTAGAGCTTTCCCTTCGTGAAGGAATTGGAGACTCCTGATTGGAGGCAGGGAGGATGGGTGGAGGAAGCGATTCAACCATCGTTGGAGACTCTCCTAGTGGTTCTGCTCCCCACCTCCCCAGGTAGGTGAGCTTCTTATTTCTTTTCTTTTTCAATTCATAGGAGTAGGAGTAGCTTAATTCTGCCTTTTATTTCATTTGATTTCATTTATTTAGCTTAAATATACAAATCATAGTTAGTCATAGCTCTAGGCTCCAGCCTCTATTCTGACTAGCTTTGATCATTCCCCAACTGTTTGACAACCTTCACACCTTCGCCCTTCCATCTTATGTCGCCCCAATATATTATCCACCCATAATCTTGCACAGATTTGGGAGATCAAAGCACCTTCTTCAACTATCATCAAAGCACCTTCATCCCTCCATTATAGACCATTTTTTTGTCCCTCTGTGGGTTGAGAAGCTTTTCCCTCGAGCCATGAAGCCTTTGGTGCAGGTCTAGGCACGAAAGGATTCCCTTTGAGGGTCAAATCAGTTCAGCCGCAACTCTAGGTGCTTGATTCTTTTCCAATCTCTCAGACTTCATCAGATGAGGTCTGGACCTTTTTGAAGCATCCACTAGTTGCAGAACACTTCAAGGATCGTGTGGAGTATCTCATAAGAAAATGAATCCATCTTGAGCGAGCAGCAGGCTCGATGGAAGTTCAGCTCTCAACTGATCTTCCCTATTTTTCTAGGGAAGCTTGACACCATTGGATCAAGCGCCCGCTCTAGATTGCACATCCACCGACCAATTTGATGTAGAGGACCATTAAATCTAAGGGCGGGATTCAATCTTCGCTCTCAATCATCGAACTATCATCGGGCACGGAGGAATCAACACATGTTTAAGTGAATCAATCTAGGCCATTGTGAGCGTGCTACGAGTGGTATTCTACAACTTTGGCCCTCCACCTTTTTGTATTTATAATTTAGTTTATAAAATTTAATCTATATTTGTAATTATTTTGTGAAATTTACATTAAAGACCTCAAGCTTTCTTGTATTTACACTTTAGTCCATTCCACATCACCACACGTGCTTGTGCGCGTTATGGGGTGGAAATTTGCGTGACCCCAACGGGTATTATGTTATTATTTGGTCTAAATACTTTGAATATATGTTGAAATATTTTGATAATATTGCATGCTTGGCCCTGTTGTTCTGGTTATTTGCATTCGTACCCCTCCTAGCATGGAATATATTTTATTGCATGAAAAATTGCATTTACAACCCTAGATTTTGTTGAAGTGTTATTAGATGTCGTGAAACTTTGTAGAAATTGCAACTGGGTCCTTGTACTGTAGATTTGATTTTGTAGTTTATTAAAATTTGCATTTTGCATCTAAAAATTATAGGAAAATTATCTTAAGTGCATGAAACCATATTATACCACTTACATTTCTCGCAAGGAAATTAAAATTATTTTCTTATTTACAAAAAAATAAAAAAGATTGCATTTTATCTTGTTTAGCATCCAAATTTCATAAAAATTACAAAAAATTTGAAAAATTCCAAAAAAATCATAGATGTCTATTAAGGTGTCTTCTATTTTCTAAACAAATATTCTGCAAAATACTATCAAAAATTCCTAAAAACACAGAAAAAATTATAAAAATTCAAAAAATTCACAGAAAAATCGCAAAAAATGTTTTACGTTTCTGATTTTTTGTATAATCTAGTATCTAAAATTTTTAAAATTGTGCAATCTCATTTGATAGATATTTATTAATTCCATTTCAAGTTCTTGTATTTACTAGTTTATTTATTTTGAGCGTTTCCGAATTGAAAAATCCATTTAAAATCTAAAAAGTTACCAAAGAACAACCAAAAATGGAGAAAAATTTATAAAACCTCCAAATATTTTATTTCTAATTTTTTAATTTATTTTTATATTTAAAAATCCAAAATACCCTATTTCTATTCCTTTTCAGTATAGTATATATTTTTATATATACTCGTATATTTTATTTTTAAAATTAAAATTAAAAGTTCAAAAAATTAAAAATAAGAAAAATATAAATTAAAAGCCCATAAAAACATTTATAAACTAAAAATACAAAAAATCCTTAGTTCTTTATTATTTTTGTTTCTCTAGCTCATGTGCTTCATTATATTGCTTAATTATTTGTTTGTCGACCCCTACTACTTGTCACTATAGATATTTTTGTAGGTATAATAAATTTTAGCTCACTTCATTATATTTCTTGATTATTATTGTAGGTTAATTGTTGATTGATTCAGATTGTTTGACTTTTGAGAGACGAGAGAGGCAATGATACATTGATTACCGGATCTGACTTATCAGACATCGCAGGCCCTCAAAGACCGGAAATTAGGTACCTCATTAGACCGCTTCATCAAATGGCACTGTTGTCGTGGAGCATTGGTTGTAGAGCATAAAGTATACACTTATCTATTTTTGCCACTATTTATTTCGTTGTCCATTTCTCTTTTTATTCTATTTTTATATGAGAATATTCTACCCATCTTCCTGTTAGAATTTAATGCGAGGATCCACTTATCAAGGGAAGATTTCCTTATAGATTCTATGTATCCAAGAGCTGAGGAGACCGGTGGTTCATTGTCCACCGGAAGGAGAGAGTAGTAGAGGATACACGAAGCCGTGCAGAATTGCCTTAGCATAAAATTAGTTTAATTTTTGTGTTAGATATATTTATTCTTTTAACTAGTAATAATACATGACCCGATCTCTTGAACATTGAGACTCTAACAAGTCCATTTCATCAGATCATTGTTCTCCTGGTGAACTTGACTGAGTTTCCACGCTTGCATCGCCTTCTATCTTTATTTCTTCCTATTTTACATTTGTTTCTAATTTTCTATGATTTGTGTTTTCCCCTTGTTTTTCTTCTACATTTTATGGAATGATCCCATAGACTCTAGGAATAGTTGTTCGATTAAATTAGGTCCAAACTCCTAATAGATATCTTGTACCTATAGTTTCACACTTTGATGTAGTCAAATTGAACAAGTTATTCATGATAATAAAAGTACATGTCTTAGGGTGATATCATCGTTGCACTTCATATAGATGAGATTTAAAATTTCTGTCTTACATCCTACATGGAGAGAGGTGGAAGCAATGTAAGTCTTCTAACTGAGCATCACATCATTGTTTTCTGACTTGCATTGCTTTTCAGTCTTCTTCCTTTTTTTGCTCACATAGGCCAAGCAAAGAATTGATAAAACTATTAGGCCTCTTGCATGAAAAATACCCAAAAAAGTTAAACCAAAAAACTTAAAAAGGGGATTGTTAAGAAAACCTTGACCTAATTAAAACTAATTAATTGAACTTCTTTGTATTGGGTTCAGAACACCCTCATTGTATTCAGGTACCTTCCAGATAGAGCGAGGCATGATTCTTAAGCAATAAAGCCCCAATCCCAACTTGGGTACTGCCTTGTCTCTAGCTTGTATTCATGAAGTATTGGTACTTCTATCGTATATGGGCGAGTAGGGCTTAGTCTGCTTGCACACATAGTTTGAAGTATTGAGCTTAGGCAGTCTCTTTATGAGGGTGTTTGTCTCATCGTTCTATGCCCGAGTAGGGTCGTGTCTGCTTGCAGACTCGGTTTCAAAGTATTGGTTTTGCCTATCAGCTTCCCCCCTCTACTTCTTTTTTTGAGTATTGGTCCATATCTGATAACAAGGACCTCTATAAAGTACAAGCTACTTGTTACAAAGGTAGTAGAAAGTAGACGAAGATTGCCGGGTAATATTCACTCACCTATAGGATTAGCTGCTAAATACTAAATTTGCCAATATTGCCTGATACAACCAATAAAACTAACTAGATAATTGATGAACTCTTACTGCTCATAGTGTTGAGTTGGTGAATCTACCCTTGTTTTGAGGTTTGGTTGATTAGTTTAAAGCATGTCAAGATAAAAAATCCCGCATCTTTGCACCGATTTTCACGCCACTTTTCTCACTACCTTTTCTTCCTTCCTCACATTGAACCTTCTCTTCTCAATCCCTCTTGAATTCTTCATAACGTTCATCTAATCCATTATCATCACTTCTTTTTTGTCTCCCACGATATCTCACCCAGATGGTTTTGTTCGGGACTTGTGAACACCAACATTGATTCCTAGATGCCGACATCTTAAATAAAATGGGGTGATTTCTAAAAAGTAAGTGCAGACCTTGTGAACTTCTCTACGGACTCACCTGCTTTTTTCCCAAGTCAAAGGTTGAGTTGACTTTGGTCTTGATCTTTCTCCCTTCACCATATTTCTTTCACCAATAAATCCATTATTCGAGACATACTTTTATCTCGAACTTGCTCCTTCTTTTCTGAGGATTGATCTATTTCAATTTCACAATGCAGATTCCATACCCGATTAGGAGCTCGAATTACAGTTGATTTTGAGATGGCTCCCCAGAGACATGATAAAGGGTCGAATTTGGATGAAACCATGGATCAGAATGAAGTCAACACATATTTGCTCGCTTCAATTCAAGCCATCCAACAATAGTTGACAGACCAAGCTCTCACCCAAGTGGCATTTATGGAAATGCTTAATGAACTAAGGAGGGTCAAAGAAAGTTGAGGAGGAGAGGATGAGGAACACCATGTTGGGAATGAGGATGAACATCTTGCAAGACACCATGGAGGAGGAGATAAGAGAGATGGACATGCAAACCAACTCTTAATGAAACATACAAGCCTGGTGCTGGCCAGATAACTAAGTGGATCAAAATCCCTACAATGCATGGACACTTTGAGTTGAAGCCGTCATCCCTCTCTTTCAGTCTTCTACAGAAACACTAATGAGGAGCCCTATATTCACCCACAGCAATTCAAAAGAATTTGCAGTACCATGCACTACCTCAACATCCAGTTGGAGGTAGTAAAGAATACCTCCTTCCCTTTATTCCTTCAAGATAAGTCACTGTATTGAATTGATCACTTTGGCAATGTGGTAATGGCTTGGGAAGAGTTCAAAATAGCCTTCCTTTACAAATATTATCCATTCGGTCATTTGAATCAGATGCGAGTGTTGATCTTAAACATCTCCCAAATGTCCTAAGAACCATTTCACGAGGCGTATGAAATATTCAAAGATCTTACGGAGAGGTGCTACCATCATGATTTGTTGAAGACTATCTTGGTCCAGAACATCTTCAAGGGCTTGCACCAAGAAAGCCAATGGCTCTTGTATGCTGCATATGGAGGATCATACTTTAACAAGAAGGAAGATGTCGTATGGCAGATCTTCGAGGGTATGGTTGAGGGCTCAAACGCCTTGTCTTCGTCGCAGGTGTTCCAGAAAACTCCATCAATCATGCAAAAGCACGTGAATGTGGCATCTTATCATAAAGAAGAGAGAGAGAGAGAGAGAGAGACATGAGTTCCAATCTCAGTATCATTGGGAACCATCTCTGTAAAGTTGATATCATTGAAAAGTGAGTACAATACCTTGATAAATTACAAGTCACTAGACAAGATCGATCAAATTTCCAAACATCTTGAGCTTATGGTGTGGACAAACAACGCTTTCTAGTCTGTGAAGGAACCAGCATAGCATTTTTCCGAACCAAAGGAACAACCCCGTCATCAGAATCAAGAGCCACCCCAGTCAGTTCAGCACGTGTATTACGTGTAGACACCTCACCAGTGATAATCATCGCCACAACACCATATGGTAGTGTACCATCAAGAGCCAAGGGGAAAGGTCAAGAATTTGTGTGTAATTCATCATCACTATCACACGATCTTGTACTTAGTTCTAGAGCTAATGAGGATGGAGGAGTACGATAACCCCCAAAAAGATAAAAAAAATGGAGAAAACCAAAAAGAACCAAGCAATAACAGCTAATGTCGTGTTGATGCAGCCAAAGAGATGCCAACGCTAGTAGATGATCCCGTACAAGACGACACGTTTGAATTTCTTGCTTTTTTACCTTTTTTCGGATGATTGTACTATGATTATTCATTTGTATGTACATAAGAATGTTTTTTTTGCATGAAAATGAGGTTTTTGATGACATTCCTATTCCGTTACCTGATGGTTTGAAATAAATTACTGTAAAAAAATAAAAACAACCTTGTCTAATCCCAACATCGTGGAGTTATTGCAAAATATTATGATGAAGATGTCGTTGCTCAAAGCCATGGAGTACATGCCTGCACTGAAGAAAGCATTGAAGGAGGCGTGCGCAACTAAGCATTGCAAGCGTGGACGCGAGAAACCTGTGAAGCACATACTGACCATGACAATTGTTAATGCTATCAACCACCTCTAGAGCAAAAGGATACGAGAGCATCGCAACAGTTGAGAGATGTTCAATCGAGAGTTTTAAAGAACATTGTGTGACAATTGATCATCTATTAATCTAATGCCTACATCATTGCTCAAAAAATATGGGTTGGGACCGCTGAAATCAACAAGAAAGATTCTGCAACTTATAGATACACCAGTGAAGCGGCCAAGGGAAATTTTGGAGGATATCATTATTATAATTCAATGGATGAAATTCCCTGTGGATTTCATTGTACTTTATATGGACACCCAGGCACCTTCATACCTCGGTCATATTAGGACAATTGTTTATATGGACGACTAGTGGTTGACTATGGCACCAGAAACACCTTTTGCTCGAGCAATGATAAGGTCCTGATTGAAACAATCCAAGTTATCGATGCTCACAGAATTCGTATCAAATGAGAGTGAGCAGCTTTAGAAAGAGACAGAAGACGGTGACCTTTAGCAGAAATCAGAGGCACGACATTGTTCTTTAATGACAATAAAACCATGAATTCCTCTTCATTGAAGAATACCTGGAAAGCACAGTCGAATTTCCCCTGCCGTTGAGGATGAGGTTCTTACTGATAGGCTTACTGAGCTTAATGAAATCAATCCATCCCCATCCAATCAAGACCAATTCATTGCAGATGTTTGGTATCTTGAGTTGTGAGCCAAAAACAATTATAGTGGATAGCGTATAGTGGACAAAGCTAACACCAATTATAGTTGTTGAAGCCACCACGGAGCCGAGTCACCCCCATCTAGAGCTGAAATAATTACCTTCATCGATAAAGTACACCATCATTGCAGGTGAGTGATGAATCCACATTTCATCATCTTTATTCTATCATTTTGGCCTCAAAAACCCTGGCAAATGCATGTAAATACCCTTAATTCATACATTTTAGCATCCATGCATGTGTGTATAAATAGTGTATAAAATACAGTTTTTAAAGCCAAAATTATAGAATAAAGAAAAGAAAAGAAAAAAGAATAAACTATTGTAAATATTTTATGACCCGAACCCCCGAGACCTAGGCATCTCGATGAATAGGTCGTCAAGGAATAAAGTAGGGGGATATAAGAGCCACAATACCAATTAAATTCCCTTTTATTTCATTCATTCTTTATTCATTTTGGGACATATTTTTGGTTTCACATTTTATACCTCAAATAAAGAAACCTTGTACATGTTGTGAATAATTAAATATAGAAAATTGCAAAATTGATTTCATACAAAAATAATGTACAAATAAAAAGTTATGGTCTGAATAAAATTCCATAATCCCAACTTCCCAGACCTGTATCTCCCTAATAAAAACTCGAAACGCATCAAAATCACTTTAATTGTTTAAATTTTAAATAATCTATTTAATGAAGGTGGTCTCGCCTTTGGCGGAGCTACGGTTTGAAAGTTGAGTTTTGGACCCCTATTGTATACTTGTACAGATTAAAATATTCATTTTATAATTTATTCCTTATTTTCATAATTTTATATTTTTATAATTTTGTAAATATTATTTATAATAAATGTGTATATTAAAATTAGAATAAAAACTCAAAGAAAACATAAAATAAAATACTTGTATATATAACATACCTAGGTATAATACCTATACATATACCTATAGAATTACTATTTATATTTTATTAAGTATACAAAATACATCAGAAAAATCAAATAAAAATATATTTAAGTGTATAACAATTTTTTAAATTTATAAAATATTAAACAAAATAAATAAAAATAAATACACAAAATAAAAATTATTAAAATATATAGAATAATATACCTATATAGGACATAAAAGGTAACTTGTAATTATGTACCTCATAAAAATAAATAAAAATCACCATAAAATTCTTTAAAAAATAAGAAACATTTTTTATTTTATAATCTAAAATAAATAAAAGCATTTACTATTTTTTTTGAATTTACAAATATTTTTTTCTCGGAATTTCTCGGTTGGTCCACATGGACCAACCATACGCGGTCAAGTGTTTACCTCGGTCAACTCCCTGACCGAGGCCTGCCGGGTCTGACGCCCGTGATTTCACCCCATTTTCAAGAAATTTTGGCTTCTCATCCTTCCATCTTTTGGCCTTGATTCCTTCTTGGAACTTCTTCCCAGATCTTCACTAAGCCACGCCAAGCACCTAAATCTTCCAAAATCTTCATCATTCGCGCATGGTCCTCGCTTGAAGGAGACGCCACCACCTTGTACATAACAGACCCGCCACCTTCGAGCTCCAGTTTGAACCCCTTTGGATCCGCTTTCTCCCCACCTAGAGTGCTCTAGAGCGAGAGGAAGGTGACAACTTCCATCTCTAGCCTTCAGGCGGGTCGAGGAAGGGCCTAGGCGGTCTCCACCATCTCCGCTGACCACCTACGTCGAGGTCCCCTTCCTCTAGTTCTGACCATTGAGGTACTATCTCTCCCTTCTCCCGTTTCTTCTTTTCTTAGTCCTTGTAGTCGTAGGATTCGATTAGACCACTTAGATCCACTCGCTGATCGCTATTTCGCCCTCCATAATAGCCTCGCCGGAGCGCACCTCCGGCCGAGTTTCCCGTTCACCGCTCCGCCAACCACAGCACCTCCGCAGGGTCCAAGCAGTTTGCCCTGGACCCTTTCACTCGTTTTCCCAGGTCAATGCGCAAGATCCGCACCTAGAGTGCATTTTGGAGCGCTCGCCGGAGATACCTGGACCCATTTCCTCCGCCTCCCTCCTGGCGGTGCACTGAAGCTTCTCCGACGACGCTGAGCTCTCCAACACCTACCTCGACCTCCCAGGAGCACGCCCGACCTTCTTGCATGCTTGCAGACCGCCAGAGACCCGAGATCCAGCTCGGGGAAGTTCGCCTCGCCGACGCTCTTCCCTATTCTTCCTCCCCGCTTCTCCGCCATCTGATCGCGCTGCTGCTCCAAATGGCACCTCGGCCGTCAGATCTTGGCCAGCTTCAGCTGTCGATCGTCTTCGCCAGATCTGATCTCAGCCGCTCATCTTCAAATCGGCATCGCGTGTCCCTGAGCTGCCACGTGGATAAGTGGCAACGTCTCTACCGTTCGATCCAGTAGCCATGGGTATTTTGCACCTTTGACCCCAGACATTTTGCGTTTTATTTTTAATCCTTAAACTTTCAGGCGTAGTTTAAATATTTTTGTAAAATTTGCATTTAGCCCCCTGCATTTAGCCCCCTGACTCACGCACGTGGGGTGGTGGGTATTTTGCAGTGGACCCCCTGTGGTTTCTCATATTTTAGTTCAGTCCAGAAACTTTTTATTTAAGTTCTAATATTTTGGTAAAATTTCTTATTAGCCCCTGGAGCTTTGTGATATTGTAGAAATACCCCTGCCAGGTCATGTGCTTAGTACGCGTGAGTTTGGCAATTTTGCAGGGAACCCCCTCCGAGTTTGGGTATTTGCATTTGGTCATGAAACTTTGTTTATTAGTTATAAATTTTGTGGAAAATTGCACTTTGGCTCCTATTTTTCTGGATATTTACATTTCTACCCCTGTCAGTAGTGTATTTTCTTTGGGCTTCCTTTATTTATTTCATGCATCTCTAAATTGCTAAAAAATCCACAAAAATTTGCAAAGGTTCCTGTTGCATTGTAGTTTCACGCCATATATTCATTTTGAATTGTTCTTGCATTTTAATATTTATAAAAAATCAAAAACAAGCATTTTTGTTACTATTTGCAATAGAAAATACCAAAAAATATTAAAGCCCCCTAAAAAATAATAAAAAATTTTACATTTTGTGTATTTTAGTGTGTTTTAACTTCAGTCCAAAAATCATTAAAATTTTCAAAAGAAAACCGATAAAAATTATAAAACCCCAAAAATCTTCATAAAAATAAAATTCCAGAAAAATCCTAAAAATATAATCTTTGTCTCAGAATTTTCCTAATTTCATTACCTTTTATTTAAAATTAATTTGGAGAATTTTTGTTACTATTTGATATTTTATTTCTCCATATTAGTTTCAGCTTTTTATTTTAGTCCATGTTTTCAGTCTTTTTGTCTTTAAATATACCAAAAATTAGAAAAAATATAGAAAAATCACAAAAACATTAGAAAATTATTAAAGCACAAAAATATTTTATTTTCTGAAGTTTGCTTATTTTTATCTATTTTTATAAATACTTTATCCCTCTCTTTCTTACTTTGTATATATGTTATTTAAAGAAAAAGAAAAAAAGTATAAAATATAAAAAGGAAATATAAAATCAGAAATTAAAAATCAAAATACAGAAATAAAAATTAAAAAATAAATAAAAACACATAAAATTAAAAACCCACAAAATAATAGCACTTGTAGACGTTTGATCACTTTCACATTTTTTAGCACTATTGCCTTGTCTATCCTGCTTGCTCCCTGAGTTCGACACTCTACACATACTTGCACCTATACACATTTTTTGTAGAGTTATAATAAAATTTAACTCCACATTTACTTTCATTGCTTGATTTAATTATCGTGGGTTAATTGTTGATTGATTGAGGTTTTGTGAGCGGTGCTCAACGACACTGTGGTCCTGCCTTGTGTGGACTACTTTAGACCATCACAAAATCTCAGTTATCAAATGGCGATGTTGCCAGGGAGCAACAACGTTTAGATTGAGATTCATGATTAATTGTGATTTTTTTTTCTATTTTTGAGCTTTACTCATTTGATATTATTGCTTGACTCTTCTAATCACCCACTCTTTGTACTTTGTACGAGATACCGTTGATCGAGGGAGGCACTATATCCAAGGCGCATGTGCAACTACGTGAAGGCGGAGCGTGCCTTCTGACCTAGCATTAAGGAAGATTTAGAGGATCTGAGGAGACAGTCGCCTTCTTGAGCATTTTTGTTTATTTGTTCATTTGTGTAAATTGAAGTGAGAGAGAGACTTTAATTTGTAATAACTTGGACTCTCCAGGACACTTGGGCCCAATTTTCGAGGGTTTGTTCCCTTGGGGGCCTCTTCTATTTTCGCGGTTTCATCGCCAGTTTTGTTTTCTTCACTTTTATTTTTATTCACGTGGTTTTTGGCCCCTAGACTTAGGATTTTATTATGATTGTGACATAATTGATTAGGATCACACACCTAATATTTTTCCCGTGCCTATAGATCGTAAGTGGACCTAATTAATAACTCACAAAAGAAAAAGCTATCTTGATCACCTGAGGAGTCACGTGCCGCTAGAGGCCATATACAGCGCTGGCAGGATCTGTTGTGGCGGACATCGATCGACATCAGAGACTGGACTCCGACTCCTCTTGTTGACAATTTAGTTATTGTTTTTCTCATGTAGAAAGTCTTGTCTAAGGTCGATTTCTTCTTGCATCATATAGGTAGTTTAATTTTTGTCTTTAATTTATGCACGGATCACCCTACATGTAGAGTGCTGGAGCAAGGTACGCAATTTCTATCTCTGCATGCATCATTGTGTTTGATCGCGCATCGCTTTTTCGACTTCCTCCCCTGTTTTATTGGACTTAAAATAACCAGGAGATCGAAAAATTCCTTAGGTGTTGTCTTTATTTCAGAAAAATACTAAAAAGTAAAAATCATAAAATTGGGACTGCTAATGCAAACTTGACCTTAAAACTCATCCCACCAAAAATATTGTCTTGGGGAGAGTAACCCCCTCTTGTTTGATTTATCTGCTGCGAGAGAGTGACCCGACACTAGAATAGAGCCACACCTAAAATTCTGGTTGACTACTGATCGTGGCTAGTCGTTCTCCAGTGAGGATCTCTCCGGTAACCAGTAAAGCGGACCGCGATGTCCTTAGCATGAATTAGCGGGAACAACTGGGTTACGGTCCGCAATTCATACTGGTTGGGAAAGATCTAACGTGGATCGGGACAGTCGGCTAGGAAAGTAGGGTTCCTAACAGCTCGCTCTAACGCTCTGATAGATTGACTGATCACCTAATAAAATTTGACAAGATAATAGACCGAACCTTCACAGTCATCAGCTCAAGAGTTACGTAGGTGAACAGGGGGTTTGTTTTTCTCATCTTGTTTGCATTCCAGATCTCATCCGCCAAAGATAAAAATGATGGGAAGGAGATCCCTTAGGCCACGTCTTGTGGCACTGCTATCAAGCACTCCTCCCTATTCATCTAGGTCAGCTTCGGGGAGTCCAGACCCACTCTCCGAGTCTGAGTTTACGTCCACCCTATTCCCCCTCGACCACCCTTCTTCTTCTATCAGTCCAGTGGTGTCAGAATTTAGTGCAGAACAGAGTTTAGAGCATTTAAAAGCACCTAAGGTTGATTCTTTTGACTTTGCATAAATCCAAGAAATGGAAGACAGAGAGGAACACCCAGATGAGCAGAGACCACCTCCATACATATATGATCAAGCTGCCATCAACAATTCACTGTTAGCCTCCCTGGAAACCATGCAGAGACAAATCAGAGACCAGGGATTGTTCATGGGTGAAATTACAAGGGAGATGCATGAGGGACGAGAAGAACGACGTGAGAGCAGTGATATACCAGACACAACAGGCGAGGAGAAGAACCGAACCAGGAGAGGCCGGTCCTTAGTATCATGAGGCAGTTGCACAACCCTGGTGCAACCCCGACGCACCGATGGATCCGACTCCCTCGCATCTATGGAGACTTCGAGCTTCGCCCACATGCCATTCAGCTACTGCCCAAGTTTCACGGGCTGGCCACTGAAGAACCTCACCTCCATCTGCAAGAATTTGAAATGATATGCAGTACAATCCATGACGGGTTTGTGATTGAGGACACCATCAAAATGATAGCCTTCCCGTTCTCCTTGGTTGATAGAGCCGCTTATTTGCTGAAACATCTGGGGAGGTAAATCAACACTTGGGAGCAACTCCGGAAAGAGTACTTGAACAAGTACTATCCACGGGGCCGGACAAATGCAGCAAGAGTAATGATCAACAATTTCACAATGATCCCCAACAAACAATTCCATGAAGCGTGTGATCGCTTTAGA
This sequence comes from Ottelia alismoides, assembly GCA_037367405.1. Taxonomy (NCBI): domain Eukaryota; kingdom Viridiplantae; phylum Streptophyta; class Magnoliopsida; order Alismatales; family Hydrocharitaceae; genus Ottelia; species Ottelia alismoides. The sequence continues at coordinate 582,660 of JAZKJV010007023.1, read as the reverse complement.
GAGCTCATAGACCGATGTCCACACCATGAGATATCACAACCCAATCTTGTCCAAAGTTTCTTTTGCTAGCTGACATCGGAGCTGCAGGGGCTCGTAAACGCCTCTTGTGGGGGATCTTATTTCCCCAAGGATGCATAAATGGTCTGGGCCATCTATGAGCAGATGGCAGAAAATTCTACAGTGATGTCCCAGGGCCGAATCTACACAAACTCCAAGGTCCCGCCACAAGCTACTTCTTATCACCACATTGCCAGGATCGATGCTGGGAACCATACTTCATCAGCAGCAGTAGCACAAGATGAATCATCAGCTGTTGACATGGGCATAATCAGTGAAAATTGGACCGCATTGAGATTTTGGAGAAGAAGCAAGGCCAAGGTCTGGCGCAGATAGACCAGTTGGCTAAAACCATGAGTGACCTGAAGACTCACATCTTGAGTATTCAGGAGGCACAATCAACTTCACATCTGCCTCCCAGGTCACTGGCTGAGTCCAGAGGTAGGCGTTCTACCCCACCACCCCCCGCATATAGAGAGGTTCACCATGTCCAGGAGGTGTCGGTATAGCAGTTACCACACTATTCACAGCAATCACCATATAATGACACTCAGATGGTGGTCTATCAGTCGGATCAGCCAGTGGCAGTACTACCACCTCCACCCTTTGTGCCGGAGCCGTTGATAGAAGTCAACGGGATATGGTACGACCGGTACCCTCAGCAGGATGGGATTCGTCGTGATCACCCAAGATTCTGTTGGACCAACGGAGGTGCCTCATCCCAACAACAATCTCCAGCTCAGGGCAATCATAGTAGCCAACACTAGCAGCCCCAATACTCCCAACAGCAGCAGCATTATCAGGAGAATCCTCGTCCTGCCTATCCGCAACAGTAGTGGAGGCAGCGGCAGCAGCCTTACCAGCAGCAGTACTCCCAGTCTCACCAGCAACCTCAGCTCCAGCAAGGGAACACTCCCGGTTCTCCCGCACCTGCCTTGGAGAACCCAACACTTGACAATCTCGCCCGCCTGCTCTCCGAACAACAAGCATCCTTCCGACGAGAAATGGATGAGTTCCGGCAGGAAATGAGGGACAACATAAAAGGAAAAGCCACCATACCTGCACAGAGCGAGCCGAACCATAATAACCTGAAGAGAAAGTCTGAGCAGGTACAATCTACGGAGGATACCACTCCTAGTTCTTATTTGAATGACATGCATTCTATGTTTGATACTCACTTCGTGTCACTTAGGAGCGGTAGGGAACCAGCCGGCGGTGCCTCATCTGAGGGACAACACCATGGAGAATCTAGAGCCCCAGATGAGGAGAGAAGCAGTGCTGATTCCGCTAATAACAATGATGATGATGACAGTGGTGTTGATGCCACCAAGGATGACGATCCAGACAACGATGCTGAGGCCGTCGAGAAACCAGATGCAGACGGTGTGTTGAGGCCACCATTTTTTATGCAGAACCAGAGCGCGGTGCTGAGGCCGTAAAGGAGAATATTATGGGTGGTGTTGATGCCCCCATTTTTAGTCCAAATGTATTCCAACCTGCTGTATTGCCATTTTCTATATCTCTGGACACTACAAAAAAGAACAAAAAAATGAATAAAGGAAAGGTTTCTTCATCAGTTCCGAGTCCATGTGTATTGAATGATGATTTTTGCATGGATTTCAGTCCTTCACAGGGCCAGAAACCTTCTTCTAGCCCTATGTCTGAGGAGGGGCCATCCATCCCCTTCCCTCAAGCACTCCGCTCGATGAAGGGAATAAAATAGAAAATCCCAAAAAGAAGGAACAGTTAGAGTTTAGCCAGCAGATGATAGATAGATTTCAGATACAGCTGACTCTATAGGAGGCACTTGAGCACATCCCCCTTTTCCAGAAGAACCTGAGAGAAAATACCACGTATGCAGGAGGAGGCGGAACACAAGAGGAGAAATCCATGTGCTGACTCGTGCCACATGTTGTGCCATTCAGAACCAGCTGCCAGCCAAAAGACCTGATGCAAGAGCTCCATATGTCAGATGCCAGATTAGTGAGCATCCATTTGATCATACTCTATTAGACAGGGGCTCTTCTATCAACCTCCTTCCGGCAGCCTTACTCGACCGATTCAAGTTTGGCCCTCTCCATCGGAGTCAGACAGTCCTTCAGTTTGCTGATAGGTCTATCAAGAGGTCGAAGGGGTTGTTGAGAGACGTGGTCATCACCATTCAGGGCCTGACAATCTATGTGGACTTTGTTGTATTGGACATGGAGATCCCTGAATCGGTGACCGATACCCCCATCATACTAGGATGCCCATTATTGGCCACAACCAAGGTGGTGACCATCCATGATAGTGGGAAGGTGTACTTTCGTGTAGAGGGCAAGAGTATAAAAATAGAGACGATTGACAAAACCCGAGCGAGAGATTCATCCTGCTCAGAACCATGCAATGACACAGTAAAGATGACAGATGAAGAGTTAGACATCCACCAGGGGTGTGATTTTATGATGACTGATGATGAAGCAGTTTGGGAAGAACCAGAAGCATGTGCCCTCATCTTGTCTACAGACTCAGAGTACATAACTTTTACGGCAGACAAGAGTTCGGAGAGCACATCCTTGGCAGAGGACACTATAGAGGCTGACAGTTGTGTGATGAGTGGAGATACTGATGTTTGTTCAGATTCAGATCCCTCGGAGGCAGACTTTGATTGGAATGACTTTTATACATATTTGCCATGTCTGTTTCCCGATGAGACGATAGGGAGGATGGAGAGCGAGCCAGCACATATGATAGACACACCAATAGGGTTCCCTTCATCAGAATTACAGGTACAGCGAGAGTTTTCACATGCAGATTTGCTTGCTTTCACACAGACATATCAGAAGCCAGATTTGCCAGCTCCCACCAAGCCAGAATTGAAGCCTTTACCGCAGTCGCTCAAGTATAGATTCCTTGCAGGAGAACCAGATATGCACCCAGTCATTATCTCAGCAGATTTGACTGGAGAACAAGAATCTCGTTTGATGGAGGTTCTTGAACGAAACTGCAAGGCAATAGTATGGTGTGTGGCTGATCTCAAGAGAATTAGTCTGGCTCTGTGCTCCCACCGTATCTATCTCGAGGAGGACGCTAAGCCATCATGTGAGTTCTAGCGATGGTTGAACCCGAACCTTCGAGATGTAGTAATGAAGGAAATATCTAAATGCTGGAGAGCTGATTTTATCTACCCCATCTCCAACTCCAAGTGGGTTAGTCCTTTACATGTGGTACCCAAGAAGACGATTGTCACTACAGTTGTGAATGAGTCTGGAGAGGAGATCGCCATACGGATACCCACTTCTTGGAGGGTCTGCGTGGACTACAGACAATTGAATGAGGCCACCAAGAAGGATCATTTCCCACTACCATTTATTGATCAGATTATCAAGAGGCTAGCTGGGAAGAGTCATTATTGTTTCCTTGACAGGTATTCCAGATACAATCAAGTGGCTATTACGCCCGAAGACCAGGATAAAACGACATTCACCTGTCTATTTGGGACTTATGCTTTCAGACGGATGCCCTTTGGTCTATGTAACGCTCCGACGACATTCCAGAGGTGCATGTTGTCCATCTTTTCGGACATGATAGGTGACTGCTTGGAGGTCTTCATGGATGATTTCTCGGTCTACTGCGATGGGTTTGATGCTTGTCTTGATTGCCTAGACCAAGTACTTCAGCACAGCATAGAGGTAAACCTTGTACTATCTTGGGAGAAGAGTCACTTTATGGTGACTCAAGGGACGGTCCTTGGTCACATCATCTCCAATAGGGGCATGGAGGTTGATCTACCCAAGGTGGATATCATTAGAAAACTCAACCCACCGTCCAATTTGAGACAGTTGCGGTCTTTTCTGGGGCATGTCGGTTTCTACTAGCGGTTCATTCAGGACTTCAGTCGAATTACCCGACCGCTTACCGATTTATTGACTAAAGACACCGAGTTCCTTATAGATGATAAGTGTCTTCAGTCCTTCGAGACTCTCAAGAATTTAGTTGTCGAGGATCCTGTCATTCAGCCACCCGATTAATCTCTTCCATTTGAGATCATGACGGATGCTTCTGATTATGCCATAGGGGCTGTGCTTGGACAGAGGAAGGATGGATTACCCTATGCCATACGCTACGCTAGCCGGACGTTGGATGCCGCTCAGAGGAACTATACAATGACTAAGAAAGAGATGCTAGCGTTAGTCTTTGTTTTGGATAAGTACATATCTTACATTCTTCGATCTAGAGTGACAATTTTTACAGATCACACTACCATTCGGTACTTGATGTCGAAGAAGGATGCCAAAGCCAGATTGACCAGATGTATCCTTCTTCTCCACGAATTTGATATCGAGATTAAGGATAAACCTGGAGTTAAGAATGTTGTGGTAGATCACCTCTCCCGCCTAGTGAACCTTGAGGAATCTGAGCCCATAGCACCTATTACTGAGACTTTTCCAGATGAGGCGATCCTTGCTATCACCTCTCTTCCATGATATGCCGACATTGTGAATTACCTTCATGCCAAATCTATTCCACAAGGTTGGCCCAGATAGCGACTTGAGACCTTCCTTGTGAAGGCAAAGTCGTACCATTGGAAGGACCCCATCCATTATCATGAAGGAGGGGACAACATCTGGAGACGGTGCATTCCTCAAGATGTGCAACATAGCACCCTCACCTACTGCCACAAGCTCGAGGTAGGAGGACATCATTCTGGGAGATGGACAACACAGAAGGTGCTCCAATCCGGCCTTTGGTGTCCTACCCTTTTCAATGATTCTGATGAGTTCGTGAGAAGGTGTACTGACTGTCAGAAGATGGGTACTTGCGGAGAGAGAGAGACATGATGCCCATGCAGCCCATTCACTTTTGTGAGGTTTTTAATGCATAGGGGATTGATTTCATGGGCCCATTTCCTGAAAGTCAGGGGTTTGAGTATATTCTCCTTACTGTAGATTATGTGAGTCGTTGGGTTGAGGCCATCCCCGCCTGACTGCAGATGCTAAAAGCGTATGTCGTTTCTTGAGGAAAAAAATTATTTCACGGTTCGGGGTGCCTAGAGTCTTGATTTCAAATGGGGGTCTCACTTTATTAACGACAAGTATTGGCCATCGTGTTGCCACACCATATCACCCTCAGACTAATGGTCTTGTTGAAGTATCGAATAGGGAGATTAAGACAATTTTACAGAAGGTAGTCCGCCCAGACCGAAAGGATTGGTCATAGCTTTTGGACTCGGTCTTGTGGGCCTATCGGACTTCCTTTAAGACACCATTATGGACATCTCCCTTTCGTCTCGTCTATGGCTAGCCATACCATTTACCAGTGGAGATAAAGCATAAGTCACTTTGGGCAGTTACCGAGCTATTATTGGATCGTAAGAGTGTAGGAGAACAGAGGAAAGCAGAGTTGGCAGCCCTGGAAGAACTAAGAGATACAACCTTCTCAAGTGGCCTACAGTATAAGGAGAAAGTGAAATTATGGCATGATTCCCGAATCAGCCATAAACAATTTGAGCCAGATCAGCAAGTATGCTTATTTGATTCTATGATAAAATTATTCCCAGGGAAACTACAAAGTAAATGGAAAGGACCATATGTGGTCCGGAAGGTGCATGATAATGGTAGCATTGATATATCCGAACCTGCATCATCTTCCACTTTTAGAGTCAATGGTCAGCGCTTGAAACCATATCTAGATCATGGCCCGCCGACTGTTGATGTTGCCCCGATTCATCTAGTATGATACGTGCTCTTTGACTCACAACTTATGCGTCTCGTACATGATTATCACTTCTATCTTCCTCTGTATAGATCTATTTGTCTATATCATTCATTCATTCTTCCGTTATGTCTGTCACCCCATCTTCATCCTATGATTTTGTTGTACTTAGGACATGCCTTGTCCTCAGTATAGGGGGGTGCACACACTGAGCTGTGATCTATTTGTTCTCTTTTCTTCTTTTCCTTTTCTATCTTCTTTTCTTTGATCCTCTCCATTGTCTCCTCTTCTTGTCTATACTTAAGGATATCTTACCCTAAGTATAGGGAGAGACAATTGGAGTACGATTTGATCATTCACACCCTTGACCCTCCCTGTGTTGTGTACACTACTGTACTTAGGATTCTTTGATCCTAAGTATAGGGCGGACGGTCAACTTCTCATTCGTTCATTCCTTCCCTTATTTATTTATTCATTCTTTAGACTTGTCTATACTCAGTACAAGTTATGTCTTCTCTTTCCTTTCCGATCTATGAGGACATAGCTCAAGCTAAGTATAGGGGGGTCATATATACTTCGTGTATACTTTAGCCATAACTCGTACTTTCGTATTTTTATTGATAATTATGGCTAATTATACTTATAAAAATTAATTAAAAACCTTAATAAAAAGATGTTTATATTCCTCAAATTCTTTTTGTATTTCCTGATTAATAAATCAGATGGAAATATTCTCTACAAAATTTTTGAAAAATAGTTTAAAAATCTGTGTGAAAATATTTTGAAAAGTATTTGGAAAATGTTTTGTTACACGTTTTCAACCTTTGAAAAAATATTTTGGTTTGCAAAGTTTATATTCATTTTGTGAAATTAAATGTTTGAAAAATTATCTGCAAATGGTTTGAAAAATGGTTGTAAAAATATTTTCAAAAATCTATCTATACTGTTTGAAAAACCTTTGCAAAATGATTTTCAAATGTGTGTACATGTTTCTAAAATATATTTAAAAATTATTTTGGACTATAGTTTTTCAAAATTATTTGTAAAAACCTTTTCAAATAAGTTTGAGGAATACACACATCACACCAGAATTCCATATATACCTATAAAATTGATCACTTACCCTTGTAAAATCTTAAAACCCACTTCTTGTAAATATAAGATGCATCCCCGTGTAAATATTTTAACCTAGTTTTTATCCAAAATTTTTGTTTTCAAAAATCCTAAAAACAATTGCAAAATAAAAATACCAAAAGCATTTGAAAAATCTTTTTGAAAATACAAAAAAATGCATATGCATCATCTTTTCAAAATCAATAAAAAGTTCAAAATCTTTGAAAATTGCATCACAAAAATAATTTCTGCATTCTGCATTTGCATAGCATTAGTATTTTTCGGATTGAGTTTCATAGTTGAGCAAGTCTAAGTAAAATCCGGAGATTGGAGCTTGATTGGACCTTAAAATCTACCTAATAATAGGAACCTTATAGGAACTGGGTTTGAGGTACTTCAGATCTAGTTGACTTAATTCTTTGAGGATCACGAGACTTAGTTCAATGGATTCTTGACTGCCTAAGTAGAGTATTTCGGAGCACACGCACGACTCTTGTTGATAATGACCTAACTTGGACACCTGCACCTCTCACATGGCTCAACTCAGTTGGAGTGGTGAGGGGATTGGATTTGCTGGTATGAGACGCGTACAAGTGGAAACACTTGTCCTCCTCTAGGGAGGGAAGTGCACCCCAACCCATCCAATGATGAGGAATTCTAAAGACAGGAGAGTGTGGGTTGCAATAAAGCTTCAAAAGAGGGATAGTCTACTAGCTCAAGAGGAAAAACTCCCTATCTAAATGTTGCTGTAAATAGTATTAAAAAAATGGACAGGCCTGTACAAAAAAATGCCTGCAAAGTATGTGAATATGTTGTATAGCCAATAAGCTAGCTTGAGTTCCAAAGTCAAATCATGTGAGCCTGCAGTTGGATGACTTGACTACACTGGTCTTGCATCCTAGGATAGGTAGCTACACCGGCTACCATCAATTCTTCTCTTCACCCCCTCCTCTTGAGCTGGTTGCCACTTGAAATTAGAAGGGAATACCCTGCTCCTCGAGGAAGGAGTTATTGGATTGGGGAATCATTGGGTTGTCATGCTGGAGAAGTCAGTCTCTTTGTCATTCTAGTTGGGGAGAGCCACAATCACTTACATTGTACGAGTCAGATTCATAGTCGTAAGGGTTTGCGTATGAGTTGAAATACTTCTGACCTGGCTATTGAGAAGACTTGAGCAGAGTTTTGGGATTCTCAAAGGCTGTTGGATTTCAAATCCGTTTCTCATTAAGGTTCTGCCCGTACTAAAATTCCAAAGGTCCGACTTAAGCTCCAACCTTTGATTTTGTGAAGACAAGTTTGATAATTAAACTAAATCCACTTTCTTCTTTTTCTTTTCTTTGTTTTTCTTTTCTGCACTTATTGCATAAGTGTTTGCCAGGGATTAGCAAAGGAAAAGTATAGGGGGATGATGAATCCACATTTCATCATCTTTATTATATCATTTTGGCCTCAAAAACACTGGCAAATGCATGTAAATACCCTTAATTCATACATTTTATCATCCATGCATGTGTGTATAAATAGTGTATAAAATACAGTTTTTAAAGCTGAAATTATAGAATAAAGAAAAGAAAAGAAAAAAAATAAAATATTGTAAATATTTTATGACCCGAACCCCCGAGACCTAGGCATCTCGATGAATAGGTCGACAAGGAATAAAGTAGGGGGAGATAAGGGCCACAATACAAATAAAATTCCCTTTTATTTCATTCATTCTTTATTCATTTTGGGACCTATTTTTGGTTTCACTTTTTATACCTCAAATAAAGAAACCTTGTACATGAAATTTTTGAATAATTAAATATAGAAAATTGCAAAATTGATTTCATAAAAAAATAATGTATAGATAAAAAGTTATGGTCTGAATAAAATTCCATAATCCCAACTTCCCAGACATGTATCTCTCTAATAAAAACTCGAAAAGCATCAAAATCACCCTTAATTGTATATAATTTTAAATATCTATTTAATGAAGGTGGTCTCGCATTTGGCGGAGCTACGGTTTGAAAGTTGAGTTTTGGACCCCTATTGTATACTTGTACAGATTAAAATATTCATTTTATTATTTATTCATTATTTTCATAATTTTATATTTTTATAATTTTGTAAATATTATTTATAATAAATGTCTATATTAAAATTATAATAAAAACTCAAAGAAAACATAAAATAAAATACTTGTATATATAACATACCTAGGTATAATACCTATACATATACCTATAGAATTACTATTTATATTTTATTAAGTGTACAAAATACATCAGAAAAATCAAATAAAAATATATTTAAGTGTATAACAATATTTTATAAATTTATAAAATAATAAACAAAATAAATAAAGATAAATACACAAAATAAAAATTATTAAAATATATAGAAGAATATACCTATATAGGACATAAAAGGTAAGTAATTATATACCTCATAAAAATAAAAAAAATTACCATAAAATTCTTTATAAAATAAGAAACATTTTTTTATTTTATAACCTAAAATAAATAAAATCATTTACTATTTTATTTTGAATTTACAAATAATTTTTGCTCGAAATTTCCTGGTTGGTCCACGTGGAACAACCAGGCGCGATCAAGTGTTGACCTCGGTCAACTCCCTGACCGAGGCCTGCCAGGTCTGACGCCCGTAATTTCGCCCCATTTTCAAGAAATTTTGGTGCCTCATCCTTCCATCTTTTGGCCTCGATTCCTTCTTGGAACTTCTTCCCTGATCTTCACTGAGCCACGCCAAGCACCTAAATCTTCCAAAATCTTCATCATTCGCGCGTGATCCTCGCTTGAAGGAGACGCCACCACCTTGTACGTAACAGAGCCGCCACCTTCTACTCCAGTTTGAATCCCTTTGGATCCTCTTTCTCCCCACCTTGCACGCTCTAGAGCGAGATCAAGGTGACAACTTCCATCTCCAGCCTTCAGGCGGGTCGAGGAAGGGCCTAGGCGGTCTCCACCATCTCCGCCGACCACCGACGTCGAGGTCCCCTTCCTCTGGTTCTGACCATCGAGGTACCCTCTCTCCCTTCTTCCTTTTCCTCTTTTCTTAGTCCTTGTAGTCGTAGGATTCGATTAGACCACTTAGATCCACTCGCCGATCGCTATTTCGCCCTCCACGATCGCCTCGCCGGAGGGCACCTCCGGCCGAGTTTCCCGTTCACCGCTTCGCCAACCAAAGCACCTCTGCGGGGTCCAGGAAGTTTGCCCTGTGCCCTTTCACTCATTTTTGCAGGTCAACACGCAAGATTCACACCTAGAGTGCATTTTGGAGCGCTCGCTGGAGATACCTGGACCTATTTCCTCCGCCGCTCTCCTGGCGGTGCACTGAAGCTTCTCCGACGACGCTGAGATCTCCAGCACATAGCTCAACCTCCCAGAAGTACGCCCAGCCTTCTTGCACGCTTCCAGACCGCCGGAGACCTGAGATCCAGCTCGGGGATGTTCGCCTCGCCGATGCTCTTCCCTGTTCTTCCTCCCCGCTTCTCTGTCGTCCGATCGCGCCGCTGCTCCAGATTGCACCTTGGCCGTCAGATCTTGGCCAACTTCAGCCGTCGATCGTCTTCGCCAGTTTTGATCTCAGCCGCTCATCTTCGAACTAGCATCGTACGTCCCTGAGCTGCCAAGTGGATAAGTGGCAACGTCTCCGCCGTTCGATCCAGTAGCCATGGGTATTTTGCACCTTTGACCCCAGCCATTTTTTTTATTTTTAGTCCTTAAACTTTTAGGTGTAGTTTAAATATTTTTGTAAAATTTGCATTTAGCCCCCTACACTTATTATATTTGCACTTAGGTCCAATCCACGTCACCTCATGTGACTCACGCACATGGGGTGGTGGGTATTTTATAGTGGACCCCATGTGGTTTGTCATATTTCAGTTCAGTCCTAGAAAATTTTTATTTAAGTTGTAATATTTTGGTAAAATTGCATGTTAGCCCCTAGAGCTTTGTGATATTACAGAAATACCCCTGTCAGATCACGTGCCTAGTGCGCGTAACTTTGGCAATTTAGCAGGGAACCCCCTCCGGGTTTGGGTATTTTCATTTGGTCTTGAAACTTTGTTTATTAGTTATAAATTTTGTGGAAAATTGCACTTTGGCCCCTATTTTTTGGATATTTACATTTCTACCCCTGTAAGTAGTGTATTTTCTTTGGGCTTCCTTTATTTATTTCATGAATCTCTAAATTGCTAAAAAATCCACAAAAAAATGCATAGGTTCCTGTTGCATTGTAGTTTCATGCCATATTTTCATTTTGCATTTTTCTTGCATTTTAATATTTATAAAAAAATCAAAAACAAGCATTTTTGTTACTGTTTGCATTAGAAAATACCAAAAAAATATTAAACCCCCCTGAAAAATTCTAAAAAAATAAATTTTGTGTATTTTAGTATGTTTTAACTTCTATCCAAAAATCATTAAAATTTTCAAAAGAGAACCAATAAAAATTATAAAACCCTAAAAATTTTCATAAAAATATTAAAAATTCCAGAAAAATCCTAAAAATATAATCTTTATCTTAGAATTTTCCTTATTTCATTATCTTTTAATTAAAAAAATTTGGAGAATTTTTATTACTGTTTGATATTTTATCTCCATAATGGTTTCAGCTTTTTATTTTAGTACCTGTTTTCAATCTTTTTGTCTTTAAAAATACCAAAACTTAGGAAAAATATAAAAAAAATCACAAAAACATTAGAAAATATAAAAAGCACAAAAATATTTTATTTTCTGAAGTTTTCATATTTTTATCTATTTTTATAAATACTTTATCCCTATCTTTCTTACTTTGTATATTTATTATATTTAAAGAAAAATAAAAAAAGTATAAAATATAAAAAGAAAATATAAAATCAGAAATTAAAAATCAAAATACAAAAATAAAAATTAAAAATTAAATGAAAACATATAAAATTAAAAACCCACAAACAATAGCACTTGTAGGCGTTTGATCACTTTCACATTTTTGAGCACTATTGCATTGTCTATCCTGCGTGCTCCTTGAGTTCGACACTCTACACATACTTGCACCTATACACACTTTTTGTAGAGTTATAATAAATTTTAGCTCCACATTTACTTTCATTGCTTGATTTAATTGTCGTGGGTTAATTGTTGATTGATTGAGGTTTCGTGAGCAGTCACTCAGCGATACTGTGGTCCCGCCTTGTGTGGACTACTTTAGACCCTCGCAAAATCTCAGTTATCAGTGAGGAGAACATGTTGCCGGTCATCATCTATTCTCAATTGACTATGGACCTAGAATCTTGCTTGCTCGATCTTCTAGAAAGAAACTTCAAGGCAATTGGATGGAAAATAACAGATCTCCATGGGATAAACCCTTCATTGTACTCACACCACATTTACTTAGAAGAAGACAACATGCCTTCCCTTTGAGTTTTAATGTCAGCTAACCCCAAATCTCCGGGAGGTCGTGATGAAAGAAATCATGAAGTGGTGAAATGTAGGCTTTATCTATCCCATCTAGGACTCAAAATGGGTAAGTCTGTTACATGTGGTCCCTAAGAAATCAGGTATCACTATTGTAACAAATGATAAACGAGAGGAGATTCTAGCTACTTCTTGGTACGTTTGCATGGATTGCAGACGCCTGAACGTAGACACCAAAAGAGATCACTTCCCTTTACACTTCATTGATCAAATATTAGAAATACTTAATGCAAAGGAATAATTCTATTTCTTGTATAGGTACTATGGATATAATCAGGTAGAAATTGCCCTTGAAGATCAAGAGAAAACAAATTTTACCTATTTGGTATATACACCTTGAGACACATGCCATTTGGATTGTGTAATGCTCCTACTACATTTCAAAGATGTATGCTTGTTGTATTCGTTGACATGGTGGGTAGTTTTCTTGAGGTATTCATGGATGAATTTTCGGTCTACGGAGATATCTTTGATCAATGCTTGACATATTTAGACCGAGTACTTCAGGGATGTTGCAAAGTTAATCCGGTGCTCTTATGGAGGAATAGTCACTTCATGGTGACTAAGGGGATTGTGTTGGGTCATGTCGTCTCTAAGTGAGGCATGGAGGTCCACTCAACCAAGACGGAAGTAATATCAAAACTTGAGACACCTACTAAATTGAAGCATGTCAGGACATTTTTGGGGAAGATCATTCCTACCAAAGGTTCACCATAGATTTCAACAAGATCGCCCGACCGTTGATCGATCTTCTAGGCAAGGACACTGGATTTAATGTAGATGATAGAGTGCTCCATGCCTTAAATAAACTAAAAAGAATAATCATCAAGGCTCATATCTTACAACTGTCGGATTGGTGTCTTCCATTCGAGATCATGACGGATGCTTCTGATTATGCCATCGGGGTTGTGTTGTGAAAATGATGGGATGGATGGTCATTTGTGATTCACTATGCTAGCAGAATTTGGATGAATCCAAGAGGAATATCACCTTTACAAAAAAAGAGCCTCTAGTAGTAGTGTTTGCACTGGAGAAATTCAAGTCTCATTTGCTCAGATCAAATGTGATCAATTACACTAACCATTCTTCAATATGGTATTTACAGAGCAAGACGGATGCAAAGTCACGTTTACTTTGATGGATCCTTCTACTCCATGAGTTCTACTTAGAAATACGAGATAAACCTGGAGTCAAGGATGTTGTGGCATATCCCCTTTCCAAAATTACATAGATAGAGCATCCTAAGCAGGACATTATTCCAATCACAGAAACCTTTCCAGATGAAGCTATATTGTTAGTCACCTCGCTCCCGTGGTACACCAATATCATGAACTACCTTGTCTCCAAGGAAGACGTACGAGATTGGTTGATGCTGAAAGTGGACAAGTTCATGTATGACATACATTTTTACCAGTGGGAGGATCCATACCTATTTTGTGAAGATGTAGATGATATCTAGCAAAGATGCAATCATGAGGAGGAGTATACAAGTGTCCTGAATTATTGTCACAAGTTAGAATCTGGTGGGTACCATTTTGGAAAGTGGACATCGTCTAATATTCTTCAATGCAACCTTTGGCAACCGAATCTTTTTAGAGATGCTACAGAATATGTAAAGAATGTACCGATTGCCAGAAGATGGGAGGTACCGTCATCTCCCAAGATACCATGCCGCTCAAGAATATCCAAATATCATATGTCTTTGATGCGTGGGTGATGCGAGGCTAAAGATCAAATTGCGGTTTTAAATGAAAGTCTTGTCGGTGTAGAAAACTGCAAAGAGATCCTAGTCGATCAAACAAAGATCGGTTTTTAGAAAAAAAAACCTTACACTATTTCTTTAGCCAGGTAAGTGTGTCTGGATCGAACACAAGGAGGCAGAATAAGATATTTTGATTTTTTAAGTGAAAATATATTTTGTGATTATTTTATCTCTTCTTTAAGCGATCGAGGAAATACGATATTTTTTAGGGAATTTTGATTTTTAAATTTTTATTTGATTTTATATTTTTCCAATTTATTTATTTTTTTTCAAAGTGATATTTTTCAAACAAATTTACCTACAATATAATATGTGAATATTAGGTGAAATATAGATGATATTATATAGTAGGTAAAGCAGACGAGCAACGAGCTCGAAGAACATTCAGAAAAACAAAGCAAAACGGAATCGATTTGTGACCAATAAAAATGCAATGCAAACACATCGAAAATACACAAAAATTATTGAAAAACTTCGTTGGGGTAGTTGCGTAACTACCCTAAAAAGATTTACGAAAAATAGAGTCAAAAACTTGTCCAAAGTCGCCTTACAGATCAGGGGTATAAATGCAAGAAAAAATTAACGAAGGTTATGCAAATAAGTCCTCTGCCAGGGGCTGTTCTGTAACAAAAATATGAATTATTACAATTAGCTCCTTGCGGAGGGACCTAATAGCAATTTCTGGAAAGCTTGGAGGCGGGCTGGAAATCTGGAGCTCTTCTGGGCTTAGTATGTAATTTTCATACAGCTTCGACTTTAACGGCCAAGATTAGAACGTCAGAGTCGATCCTAGCCGTCTGTTGAGGACACGTGTCGCAAGGCTGTAACACGACTGTTCTTGGGTCGTTCTTCGAGCGGTTGCGTGGCTGATTAAGATGGCGTCTTCTCCGAATTCTTGTCGGTGACTAGAATGAAGTTTGGACCTCCTGTAGGGCCAGAGGGGTGGCTCCTCCACCCCTCGAGCTCGCCTGCGGGTGAGCATGGACGGAGGTGGCGGATATCGGCGAGGTGAAGCCGATGAAGATGGTGATCCTTTGCTCCTGCAGACTGATGGAAGGTTGATGCACCTCCTTTGAATTGCGATTTCGTGAAGATGAAAACTCCAATTTCCTTGAATTTGCTCCTGATGCAAGCTGGATCTGCAATTTACAAGTTCATGTGCTCGATTTACGAGAATCAGCCGATGGATTAAAATTTTTGCAAGATCAAAATATGCTTCCATAATAGATGAAATGTGTGTGAAATACAAAGAGAAAGGAGACACGATTTGGATTGAGTTATGAAATGAATTGGGAAGTGAATTTGATTGTGCGTTTAAGAAGGAAGATTAAGCATCCTAATGACGTGCTTAATCACGCTAATGCATGCATGAATGTCGAGAAAGAAATTGATGAAAATGGAGGTATAGATCTGGGACAGAGAGGTGTATTTACCTCAGATGGTTGCTTCGACGGTCGATCTTTGCCGGAGCTGAACGCACGCAAAGTGGCGATGCAAGGCGAAGCGAACACCTTGGAACTCCTCCCCGATGAACCTTCTCCCATGCAGGCACCTTCGATCGGAGTTGTCACCTCCTGGGCGAGCGGAGCGAGGCGAGGAAGAGAGGGGTCGACCACTGGAAGTTGAGCTTCAGGTGGATATGAGAGAGTTAGTTGGAATTTGTGAACTTTGAGGGTATATATAGATAGATTTCATGATCTCCAAGTTAAATCGAAGGGTGGCTGATTATCTTAGTTGTTAGGAGAATAAATCCAAGGGATTAGATCGTCTGAAACACATTTATTGTGCTCGAGAAAATTTGGTGAAGATGGCCAGTTAGAACAAATTCAATACCGGCTTCTTGGAGAAGAAGCACCAGGTGCTGACAAGTGTCAGCACCTGGTAGGCCAGATGTGTTAATATGTTGTAAATTCGATAATAAATAGTAAATAGTGTTATTTTAATTAAGTATAAAAACAAGAAATGTAAATAATTAAATTATCTAAATTATAGAATAATTACTTTTTATAAATAATATATATTATCGAAATATAAATATTATGTTAATAAATATGTATAAATAAATAGGTTTTGGATTTTTAATTTAATAATAAATAATTAAAAATTAATTTTATATTTTCTTAATTATTAGAATAATAAGTAAAAGTTGTGTTAATTTTTAGAAATTTTAATAAATTAGTTTACATATATTAATAAATATAGGTATAAGTTACCCAGTTCATTTTTATCTATAAATTAGGGATTTGGATTTTATTAAAATAATAAATAAGCTCCAAAAATTCTGAAATAAATTAGGGTGAAAATATAATATCATGAAAGAATTAAAAATTATAAAATTAATAAAAAAATCTATAAATAGTGTGGTCTATATAAAATAAATAGCCCAAAAACCCCGTTGTCATTTGGTCCCAAAACCGACTTTTTGCAAACGGACTCCGAATTCAATGAAACCGCCTCTATTAATTAGAGAATATTATTTTCTGAACTTTAAAGGTGAGTAGAGTGAAATAGGAGTTTGTATGAAGAAGGTATGATGTTCGGATGTTGAGAATTTGACAAATTAAATGCTGGATTTCTTATTATATATACAGGGTAATATTTTAACTTATTTTTATATTTTTATATACATTTTTAGAAATAATTAGGAAAAGAGTTTGGTGAAAAATATGTACATGTGAATTAATTAAAAATCATTGAAGTTTTGTATTTGTTTGATAAATAGTGAGAAGTGTGTCTTAATTTATTTTTATGGTTTTCTTTCCTTATCTCCCCCTACTTATTGGTTTGTCGACCAATTCATGCTGACTTGGTCTTAGGGGTTAGATTATAAATATACCTTACAGTTATATTTATATTTATAAGTCATATTGTGCATATATACATATCTCCAATCTGCCTTATTTTCTTTTCTTTGTTCTTTATTTATTAACATGATTTTGATGCTTAAAAGTGAATATTTATTCATGAATGAAGTTTTTATAAAATATGGGAATTAATGTATATTTACATGTATTTGTTAAGGGTTTTAAGATAAAATGCGACAGAAAAGTTAATGAATCATGGATTCATCAACCCCCTATACTTAAACTTTGCTAGTCCCTTAGCAAACACTTATTTGAAAAAGTAAGTCAAAAAGAAAGAAAGTTAGAATGAATTTGTTTTCCTAAACCAATTCATGAGAACAGACAAAGGACAGAGCTCGATCGGGCCTGAAACAAGCATTTTGTTGGAGCCTTAACTAGGATTAGGATTTTATCCTCAACAGTCCTCAAGTTCCACAAATCCTTATTCAAGATCACTACATCAGCTAGTTCAGACTCACTTATTCATATCGCAAACTCTATCATCCTTGAAGTCAATTTGTACAGTATGTGAATTGATTTATCTCTTCCTGCTTAGAGAAACGAAGAAACCATCCATCCCGACTATACACTTCTATGGCTTCCTCATCCAGCTACTCTTTCCTCGAGGAGGGAGGTATTCCCTTCTGAGGTCAGTTCGTGCTATGTCCACAATCGAGTATAGAGAGAAAGTAGAAGAATGAGAAAAGAAGTGGAGTGCGACCAGTGTAGACGCATCTCATTGTGAAGCTCAACCGCTGTAGCTAAGTCTCCACTAAGATGTGCATGCATTTTTTGTGGAAGCTTGGACCATTGTGGTCGTATTTGTATTTGGTGGCTTCTTCTTTGATTTGGCTTTGTAATTTTCTTGCACTGCATCCATCTTTTTGTGCCTCGACAGATATAGCATCTTATATCCCGTCCCTTTTTGGAGGTCTTAGAAAAATTGTCTCAGCAGATCCTTCCCTCATCTGAAGCGACTATCGCAACCCCAATCTCTCCCGTCTTTAGTCGTCAATGCCACAAAGACAAGGATTGAAACGCACTACCAAGATGTACTGCCCTTCGCAAATCCATGCGAGTCGAGCTAAGTGCAGAGTGCATGTGTTCAAGATTGGTTCACTGGTGTAGAGTTGTACGGATGACACCAAATGGTCTACTTAAGAACATATGACTTGATTTCTCAAATATGGTCTTATGGAACCCAAAGATTTTAAGTCACAGACGTGAAGAGTCTAAATTCCAGATCCTAACTAGGCTCCTTACAACGAAAGTTAATGGCCATAATCAAGCTCCATCCTTTAGACTAGACTCAATACTTAGTTTCAGAAATCAAACTTATTCTGAAAAATGTGAATGCAAATGCAACCACGTTTTTGTGATGTATATTTTCTGAATTTTACTCATTTTTATGGATATTAAGGCTTTTGTATTTTTTATGACTTTTAGGACTTTGTATTTTTTATGGATTTTCTTATTTTTATAAACAAGTTTTTGGACATGAATTTTACAAGATATATTTTATTTGAGTTAAATATCTAATGTATGTTATAGATTTTATCTACAGAAAATTTTACATGGATTAAATGATTTTTACACATGTTTTAATATATATGATTTTAAATAAGTATTATACAAATTTTAAAATACATATTTTAAATACATATTTTAATTTCAAGTTTTAGACATATTTTACTTATTTAAAGGATTTTATAAGTATTAAATAAATGTATAAATAGAATTTAAATTAACCCTTACCCACTTTTTATCGATTTTATAAATATAGAAAATACATAAAAGTACGTGTTATCAACAAAAGTATATATAAAATATATATGCACCCCCTATACTTAGCTTGTGTTATGTCCTCATAGCGTCAAAAGAGAAAAAGGATGACATAACTCGTGCTAAGTAAAAGTGGGTGAAAAAGAATAGAGAATACAATTCAGTCAACCCCTCTATACTTACGATCGGGTCATCGTAAGTATAACGGAAGAGCAAAAATGAGGTGACTGAGTAAAAAGAATTTACAACAAAGGAACATAAGGAATAAAGAAAACGAAATCATCGAAATCACTCGGTCCCCCCTATACTTAGGATAAGGCATCCTAAGTATAGAAAAGAGTGTACCCAAAAATTAGAGACCGGTGATTTGTGAAAAAGAAAGGATATACAAATGAATCAGAACAAAATATAAAATGTCAATCAACGAACAATCGGTCCCCCTATACTTAGGATATGGTATCCTAAGCATAGAGGACGAGCAAAAATGGGGACGATTGTGGTCTACGAAGAATATACAAGTGTTGCGGATCTCCAGAAATCGAATGGCTCAAAAGTCTTTGTACAGGATGAGATGAAGTAAAGGATCATGATTCCTGTACAAAATAGATCACTTCAATATGGGCCAGATGATCAGTATTCTCGAAGAAGTGCTTCAGCATCTGCCCGTTAACCACGAACGGTTCTGCACCAAGTGACATATCTGATATTGCTATACTTCCATTGTCGCGCACCGTTATGACTATGTAAGGTCCTTCCCACGTGCTTTTTAATTTGCCAGGAAAAATTCTCAATCTTACATTGAACAACCAGACTTTCTGCCCAGGAACAAAGCTCTTATGCCGAATATGTCTATCATGCCATTTCTCCACTTTGTCCTTATAAATGAGAGTTTCTCGTATGCCTGATTTCGAATCTCTACCAGCTCATTCAGATATATCTTTCTCTTGGCTCATGTTTTCTGTACATCAAGTAAAATTTCTCGAATAGCCCTTTCAGATTTGTGCATGATCTCTACGGGCAAATGGCATGACTTTCCATAAACCAGTCTGAATGGTGAAGTACCTAAGGGAGTTTTATATGCAGTACGATATGCCCAAAGAACCTGATCTAGAAGCTGCGACCAGTTATTCCTATCCGGTCGTACTAATTTATGGAGAATTTATTTCACCTCCCTATTTGAGACTTTGGCCATGTCGTTCGTTTGTGGGTGATAAGGAGAAGCTACTCTGTGATCAATGTTGTATTGCTTCACTAGCTTTTTGACCTCCTTATTAATGAAATGGCTACCCCGATCAGAAATAAGAATACGTGGAATCCCAAACTGTGATATAATGTATTCCCTTAGGAACTTGCAAACTATTTTACTGTCTGCGGTTCGTGCGGGTATAGCCTCCACCCATCTACTGACATAGTCTACAGCGAGAAGAATGTACTCAAAGCCGCTGCTGGAAGGGAACGGTCCCATGAAATCTATGCCCCATGCGTCAAAGATCTCGCAAATAATGACGGGTCGCATCAGCATTGCATCTCTAGCACCGACTGTCTCTATTGCTCTCTGACAATTCGGGCAACTCTTCACAAATGTACAAGCATCTATAGTAAGAGTTGGCCACCATAATCCGCTCTGAAGTACCTTCTGCGATGTCCTCTTCCCTGAGTGATGTCCCCCTACCTCTAAAGAATGACACAATGTGAGGACACTATTATATTCCTCTAGTGGAATACAACGCCTGTAAACACAATCCGGTCCTTCACGAAAAAGAATCGGATCCTCCCAGTGGTACTATCATGCCTTAGAAACTAATCTATCAACTCGATTCTTTGGCCAACCCTGAGGACTTTTCTGTGTAACTAGAAAATTCATTATATCCGCATACCATGGAAGTTCGGTAACTGCAAAGATGCTTTCGTCGGGAAATCTCTCTGCAATCTCTGGCGTGTACTCATCCGAACGTTGTTCTATCTGTAATCGGGAGAGGTGACCAGCTACCACATACTTTACCCCAGGTTTGTCTCTAATGTCCAAATCGAATTCCTGAAGTAATATAATCCATCTCAGAAGGCGTGCCTTAGCATCCTTCTTTTCCATCAAAAATCGGATAGCTGAATGATCTTTGTAGATTATGATTTTAGAGCCAAGAAGATAAGATCTGAATTTATCTAAAGCGAATATCACTGCCAACATTTCCTTTTCTGTCACTGTGTAATTACGGTGAGCATCATCTAAGGTTCTGCTGGCATAGTGGATAGCAACAGGAAGTCCATTCCTCCTCTGTCCTAATACATCTCAGACCGCAAAATCTGAAGCATCTGTCATGATCTCGAAGGGTAGAGACCAATCAGGCGACTATAGGATAGAAGCATTGATAATCTTTTCTTTTAGTGTGATGAAGGCATTAAGACATTTATCATCTAACAAGAACTCGATGTCTTTGCGTAATAAGTCAGTTAACGGTTGGGCGATCTTGGAGAAGTCTTGAATAAACCGTCGGTAAAAACCGACATGCCCAAGAAATGACTGTAACTGGTTGATGTTGGATGGTGGTTCGAGGTGCTTGATGACATCCACCTTGGCAGGGTCAACCTCCATGCCTCGCTGGGAGATGACGTGCCCCAACACGATCCCGTGTGTAACCATAAAATGGCTCTTTTCCCAAGACAGAACGAGATCTACCTCACAACACTTCCGAAGAACTTGGTCTAGGTGCGCTAAACAATCGTCAAAGGACTCACCATAGACCGAAAAATCATCCATAAAAGCCTCTAGAAACTCACCGACCATGTCTGCAAAAATAGCAAGCATACACCTCTGGAAAGTAGCAGGAGCGTTGCACAATCCAAAGGGCATCCGTCAAAAGGCATATGTGCCGAACGGACATGTGAGGTGGTTTTCTCCTGGTCTTTAGGAGCAATTGTTACCTGGTTGTATCTGGAGTAACCGTCAAGGAAATAGAAGTACTCCTTCCCTACCAACCGTTCTATGACCTGGTCTATAAATGGCAAAGGGAAGTGGTCCTTCTTCATCGCGGCGTTCAATTTTCTGTAATCAATGCACACCCGCCATGACGTGGTTACTCTCTTTGGAATCTCCTCTCCACTCTCATTCTTAATCATCTGAATTCCCGACTTCTTCGGGACAACATGTAATGGGCTGACCCATTCAGAGTTGGAGATGGGATAGATGAACCCTGCATCACACCATTTTGTAATCTCTTTCTTGACAACCTCTCGTAAAACCAGATTCAGCCTACGCTGAAACTCTCTGGAGGGTTTGCTGTCATGATTGAAATATATATGATGAGAACACAAAGCAGGATTAATCCCACGGAGATCGAATACAGTCCACCCAATAGCCTTGCGATTTCTTTCTAGAACCTCCATCAAACGAGATTCTTGTTCGTCGGTCAAAGATGAACTGATAATGATCGGAAACCGTCGATGTGAACCTGCAAGGAAGGCATACTTCATATTTGGTGGAAAGGTCTTTAGTTCTGGTAAGGTAGAATCTGGCTCTGATGAAACCTCGTCCATATGTGTATTGGGATCTGTATCGGTTGGGGATTTGTCTGTGATTTGGTTATCCACCATCTCAATGTTCTCTAGAGTCGGACTACATAAGATGTTCAAAGCATCATCCGACTCGCTACTATTCTCATCCTCAGACTGATCAAAGGAAAACAACTCAGCTATATGAAATTCTGTCTCTAGATCATCTGATGTGAAGGAATTGTGTAAAGTCTCTGAATCTGAAAGGTCTGCAATAAACTCCTCAGAAGTCTGATCCCTTTGCTTCTCATCATCCAGACTAAAATATAAAGTACCTTCTAAAGAATCGCCCACTGTAGTCTCAGATCCATCCTCTGTTAAACTCTCTTGGGTCTCTACTTGATATCTTTCGAGGTCGTCAAGACGGACCTCATCCATGTAATCGCAGGTGGCTAAAGAACTCAAGAAATCAGAAGATGCATCACTAGATGTGTTGGAATCTCTTGCCATCTCTATATGTACCTTCTCGCCCTCGGTGCGAAAAGATACCTTCCCTGTATCATAATCGAAGAGAGCCTTTGCGGTTTCTAAGAAAGGCCTCCTGAGAATAATTGGGGTAATGTGTAACTGTGTAGGGCAATCCATGTTTAGGATAGTAAAGTCCACTGGGAATTGCAGACCCTGCACGGTTACCATAACGTTCCTTAGTATACCCTTAGGTCTCTTTACGGATCTGTCAGCAAACTGAAGGATCGCGTGGGATTTGTCAAGAGGACCTAACTCGAGCTTGTCAAGTAAGGAAGATGGTATCAGATTGATCGAGGAATCGTTATCTCAGAGAGTGCGATCGAATTCGGAATTTGCAATCTTGCATCTGACATAATGTGCTCCCAAGTCCTTCTTCTTCTTCAATAACTTAATCTGAATAGCACAAAATGTAGCCTTAATCAAAACATGTTTCTCTGTACGGGATCTATTTTTCCTACGCGTGGTGCATCGGTTTTTCAATTGATTCTTAAGCGTAGGAAAATGATCTAAGGCATCATGAAGCGGGATCTTCAGAAAGATGTGATCTTTTAATAATCGCTCGATTTCTGGAGTGACAACATTCTTTTTGGTGTTTTTCTTTCCTTTTCCAAACAAAGTGTCGGGAAAAGGGACAATGTTAGGAGTGGGAAAATTAGACTTTTTATTGATATCAGAATCAACATGTACATCGAGAAAATTCAGAATTATGTACAAAACTCTCTAAAACAGGGGAAGGCATATTTTTGTTGGGAGTAGCTGCTTGCTTGGGCGTGATATCATCGTCTGATTCGCTAGTGTCCATGTCAACTGTATCGGCATCGCTCCCTTCTCTTGTATCTTCAAAGTGGTCCTCATCAACGTGCTGGTTCTCCTCCTTAGCATCAAAATCTTGCTACTCATGTATTTGCTCTTGTTCCTCATCAAGTGCCCTCTCCTCTACTCCAGCAGGTGCTCGTGGCGATCTACCGCTCCTGAGACAAATGAAGTTAGATAAAAATTCAGGAAAAGAGATCGTACCTGTAGTGTTGTCTACCTGATCTGGATGCCTCCTCTTGTTGTTCGGGTTCATCTGAGGCTGGGCTGGGAGAGTAGTCTTTGGTGCGGTTAACTCATCCAGACGACGGTTAACCTTCTCCATCTCTGTCTTGTGCGCAATCTGGAGCGTACTCAACATATCCATGATTTGATTTAATGCATGGGCTTGTGAGCTCATTTCAGAATTGGTGTGGTGGCCCTGGCTTGCTGCTCTCTCCTTCCTTGGCGTGTATTGCTGAGAAGTGGAAGGATGGGAGAATATCTACGGTGTGGATGAAGATTGATGCGGATGTTGATAATGATATGTCTGTGAATGGTTACAAGGATACTGGCACGAATGCGGTCTCTGATAAGCATGCTGTTGAGACTGTTGTTGCATGAAATTCTGACGGTGCTGGAAATGTGGACGTCCATGCTGCGGTTGGTTGTATGGCTGCTGCTGATGATGCGGTATGCTCGGTTGCTGAATCGGAGTATACCAAATCCCGTTAATCTCAAGAGTGGCTTCAACATCCATATCTGCAGCGCTGGTGATCTGACCGGGATTGGCATGAGATTGATCTTCATGTCAATCAATCTGCGGAGTCTCTAGCTCGCTCTGTACGTAATGAATCTAACAGGTGGGTAGAGCAGGGTAAGATCCTCCGTGTAGGTTGTGTGGTTGAAGAAGACTGGCTCTGCTGGTACTGAAGTTGAAGCATTGAAACCTTCTTCGAAAGATCACTCAGCTGCTGAGGTAGAGATGAGAGTTTCTCCAACTCTCGCAGCGGCTGTAAGTCCTGAACTTGTTTCTGAATCACATCCACCAACGTTAACTTCTCGCTAATAAAGCCCATGTTGATGTTGGATTCAGATTATGAAATGTTAGCCACCTTATGGTGTTCTCGGTGATGTGGTGGTTGAGGGGCTTTCTGAAATGCCCGAGTAGAGTCGACGACTCTCGAGCTCTCATCCATCCCTTCAAAGATGGCCCATACTGACTCGGCATCCTTTTTCAAATAGTTGCCACCAATGCGGCACTCACTAGCCCCTGGATGTCTTGCTAGAGTCCTCCAAAATATTTCTAAACTAGCACCTTCATCGGTATCTCATGATGTGGGCATCTATCCATAAGATCTTTGAATCTATCCCATGCCTCATGGAAAGACTCATGCGGATGCTACGTAAATTGGAGATCTGACACCTCATCATGTTCGTACTCTCCAGAGGAAAATACTTACGCAGGAAGGTGGACTTCAGATCGTCCCATGTAGAAATTTCCCTTCCCAGGTGACTCAGCCAGTAAAGAGCCTTATCGGCTAAGGTGAAGGGAAAGGTTTTGAGGCGGACAGCCTCCTGCGTAACTCCTAGATAGCTAGTCGTACCACAGATCATCTCGAATTGCTGCAAAAAGGTAAATGGCTCCTATGTAGCATTCCCGTAAAACTTGGTAAGTAGTGAGATGAAGGATGGCCTTAATTCGTATGGCCCTTGATTCGGCGGTAGCCGAATCCAATGATGGAGCGTTCTTGCCCCCAGGTCATACTCTTCCCTTAATGTAGCGGGAACCATTGTAGGCAGTAATTGGTTCCCGGCCCCTGCTCGCAGCGCGGCTATCTCAGCTCGCAACTCGTTCCGAGTACTAAATTGTTCTCGAATCTGGATATTCCTCTGTTGGAGAGTGTCGAGAATCCCTATCGTAATATCTGCGGCTGAGTCTGATCTTCCATCATGATGTTCCTCAACCGGTGGCCTCTCGTCTTCCGGTCCTTTGTCGCGATCCATCTGCTTCAAATATTCTGGAAAAGAAAAGCTCTCGTAAGAACTCAGCGAAAATTCGTTTGGAGTTCTCAATGATGTATTGAGACAAGGGTCTATCTCAATAGTCTGGCCGGGAGGCGAGGGAGTTTGGGTCTGACTCTCCTCAAGATTAGATGGGACCATCTTGGGAAGAGAGTCATCCCAAGCTTGTGAAGATGTATGAATGATGGTGGACGGTCGAAAGCTCACGGGGTCTGAGCAGAAAAGCCGTCGAGACGTCATCTTCGATATCAAGAGAATGGTCGGGAGAGCACGATTTGCGATTCAAGAGAGAGGGAAAATGCGTAAAGCCGCGGTAACTCACGCCCCACAAGCAAACACAAAGCAAACCCCATTTTCACCAACTCAACCCGATGAAGACCGTGAGAGTTCGGTCTTTTATCTTATCGGTTTTAGGGTTGTAATTAGCAAACAAGTATAATTGATTAACGCGAGCTGATGCGAGCTGATAGGTGCCCGATGTTTTCTCCGAAATACTGGCTTGAGTCTTTACAGAAAATCACTTGCACTCAGCCAGTATGGGAGTAAGTACGGACCATTTCTGGCTACCCATGTTACTTGAGGACGGAGCCTTACGCAGTGTCCTCTAAACCTCCCACTCTGCTAAGTAAACCCGGACCATTTCCGGCTACCCGAGCGTACCCACTGAGGAGCAGTGATTAGGTGTATAGATTAAGTAGTATTTCGCGAGAAATACGGGTTTGTGGCTCTAACCATACGGGTCGTCGCTCGCTCGCGCACTCTGAGAAAATGTGCGGGGATTACTCTCCCAAATCAGATGAACCTTACATTTATTTTAGGTCAGATATCTTAGCAGTCCCGGTTTTTTTTGGGGGGTTTATATCTTTTTTTGAGTTTTTTCAAACAAACGTCTACCGATTATTTTATTTTCTTTTTATAAAAAAATCCTAAAATCATGCACCTAGGTTGCAGGTCCTAAGACTAGCTACGTAAGCGGAATCAGATAGAATAAATGAAAACTCCTAAATAAGCACCTATCGAAAAAGCCGCGGAAAAACCATCGATGCGAGAAAACCGCAGTGGGTGCCTTGATCCCCTGAATACACGGTATTCGGCGAATCAGACCCCGAAAAAATGGGGGGGAGTACAAGTCGGGATGTCCTTAGTGGATCCCTTCTACTAGAGTTCAATACAACTTTCTCTCTCTTTCTCTCTCTTTTACAACAATTACACTAATTAATTTTTGCCCTCTACAGCAGACTCGTAAAGAAAGAATCAGTCTCTGCTCTTTCAACTGACTCGGCTTCCTAAGAAACTGGCTGATCCTACAGGCCCTACAAAAATTAGTTAGCAGCTAAAGAAGATCGTGAAATGATTCGAGAAAAGCCTCAAGAAAAACCGAGTAAAAGCTACAAAAAACAATAAGAAGAGAGAAAATAAGATAACAAAATATGTAAAAA
Organism: Ottelia alismoides; assembly: GCA_037367405.1. NCBI lineage: Eukaryota > Viridiplantae > Streptophyta > Magnoliopsida > Alismatales > Hydrocharitaceae > Ottelia > Ottelia alismoides. The sequence goes on along the minus strand of JAZKJV010007023.1, from coordinate 555,683 downwards.
AATCAAAATACACTAACGCCTCTCCGGCAACGGTGCCATTTTGATGCGAGGCTAAAGATCGGATTGCGGTTTTAGATGAAAGTGTTGTTGGTGTGGAAAACTGCAAAGAGATCCTAGTCGATCAAACAAAGATCAGTTTTTAGAAAAAAAAAACCTAACACTATTTATTTAGCCAGGTAAGTGTGCCTGGGTCAAACACAAGGAGGCAGAATAGGATATTTTGATTTTTTTTTAAGTGAAAATATATTTTGTGATTATTTTATCTCTTCTTTAAGAGATCGAGGAAATACGATATTTTTTAGGGAATTTCGATTTTTAAATTTTATTTAATTTTATATTTTTCCAATTTTTATTTATTTATTTTTTTTCAAAGAGATATTTTTCAAACAAATTTACCAACAATATAATATGTGAATATTAGATGAAATATAGATGATATTATATAGTAGGTAAAGCGGACGAGCAACGGGCTCGAAAAACACTCAAAAAAGAAAGCAAAATGGAATCGATTTGCGACCAATCAAAATGCGATGAAAACACATCGAAAATACACAAAAATTACTGAAAAACTTTGCTGGGTAGTTGCGTAACTACCCTAAAAAAATTTACAAAAAATAGATTAAAAAACGTGTCCAAAGTCGCCTTACAGATCAGGGGTATAAATGCAAGAAAAAATTAACAAAAGTTTTGCAAATAAGTCCTCTACCAGGTACTGTTCTGAAACAAAAATATGAATTATTGCAATTAGGTCCCTACAGAGGGACCTAATAGCAATTTCTGGAAAGCTTGGAGGCGGGCTTGAAATTTGGAGCTCTTCTAGGCTTAGTATGCAATTTTCATACCGCTTCGACTTTAAGAGCCAAGATTAGAACGTCGGAGTCGATCCTAGCTGTCTGCTGAGGACACATGTCACAAGGCTGTAACACGGCTGTTCTTGGGCCGTTCTTCGAGCGGTTGTGCGGCTGATGCATATGGCGTCTTCTCCGAATTCTTGCTGGCGTCTGGAATGAAGTTTGGACCTCCTACAGGGCCAGAGGGGTGGCTCCTCCACCCCTCGAGCTCGCCTGCGGGTGAGCACGGACGGTGGTGGCTGATATCGGCGAGGTGAAGCTGATGAAGATGGTGATCCTCTGCTCCTGGAGACTGATGGAAGGTTGATGCACCTCCTTTGAATTGCGATTTCGTGAAGATGAAAACTCCAATTGCCTTGAATTTTCTCCTGATGCAAGCTGGATCTGCAATTTACAAGTTCATGTACTCGATTTGCGAGAAATCGGCCGATGGATTAAATTTTTTGCAAGATCAAAATATGCTTCCAGAATAGATGAAATGTGTGTGAAATACAACGAGAAAGGAGACGCGATTTGGATTGAGTTATGAAACGAATTGGGAAGTGAATTTGATTGTGCATTTAAGAAGGAAGATTAAACATCCTAATGACGTGCTTAATCACGCTAATGCATGCACGAATGTCGTGAAAGAAATTGATGAAAATGGAGGTATAGATCTGGGACAGAGAGGTGTATTTACCTCAAATGGTTGCTTCGACGACCGATCTTTGCCGAAGCTGAACGCACGCAAGGCGGCGATGCAAGGCGGACCGAACACCTTGGAACTCCTCCCCGATGAACCTTCTCCCACGCGAGCTCCTTCGATCGGAACTGTCACCTCCTGGGAGAGCGGAGCGAGGCGAGGAAGAGAGGGTTCGACCACTGGAAGTTGAGCTTCAGGTGGATATGAGAGAGTTTGTTGGAATTTGCGAACATTGAGGGTATATATAGATAGATTTAGTGATCTCCAAGTTAAATCGAAGGGTGGCCGATTATCTTGGTTGTTAGGAGAATAAATCCAAGGGATTAGATCGCCTGAAACACATTTAATGTGCGCGAGAAAATTTGGTGAAGATGTCCAGTTAGAACAAACTCAGTACCAGCTTGTTGGAGAAGAAGCGCCAGGTGCTGACAAGAGTTAGCACCTGGTAGGCCAAATGTGTTAATATCTTGTAAATTTGATAATAAATAGTAAATAATGTTATTTTAATTAAGTATAAAAACAAGAAATGTAAATAATTAATATATCTAAATTAAAAAATATCTACTTTTTATAAATAATATATATTATTCGAAATATAAATATTATGTTAATAAATATGTATAGATAAAAAAGTTTTGGATTTTTAATTTAATAAATAAATAATTTAAAATTAATTTTGTATTTTCTTAATTATTAGAATAATAAATAAGAGTTTGGTGAATTTTTAGAGATTTTAATAAATTAGTTTATATATATTAATAATTATAGGTATAAGTTATCAAGTTCATTTTAATCTATAAATTAGGGATTTGGATTTTATTAAAATAATAAATAAGCTCCAAAAATTCTGAAATAAATTAGGGTGAAAATATAATATCATGAAAATAATTAGAAGTTATAAAATTAATAAAATTATAAATACTGTGGTCTATATAAAATAAATAGCCCAGAAATCCCGTTGTCAATTGGTCCCAAAACCGACTTTTTGCAAACGGACTCCGAATTCAATGAAACCTCTCTATTAATTAGAATATATTATTTTATGAACTTTAAAGGTGAGTAGAGTTAAATAGGAGTTCGTATGAAGAAGTTATGCTGTTCGGAAGTTGAGAATTTGATAAATTTAAAGCTGGATGTCTTGGTATATGTACAGGGTAATATTTTTAACTTATTTTTATATTTTTATATACATTTTTAGAAATAATTAGAAAAGGAGTTTGGTGAAAAATATGTATATATGAATTAACTATAAATCATTGAAGTTTTGTATTTATTTGATAAATAGTGAGAAGTATATGAAGTGTGTCTTAATTTATTTTTATGATTTTCTTTCCTTATCTCCCCTAATTATTGGTTTGTTGACCAATCCATGCTGACTTGGTCTTGGGGGTTTAGGTTATAAAAATACCTTACAGTTATATTTATATTTATAAGTCATATCGTACATATATACATATCTCCAATCTGCCTTATTTTCTTTTCTTTGTTCTTTATTTATTTACATGATTTTGATGCTTAAAAGTGAATATTTATTCATGAATGAAGTTTTTATAAAATATGGGAATTAATTTATATTTACATGTATTTGTTAAGGGTTTTAAGACAAAATGCGACAGAAAAGTTAATGAATCATGGATTCATCAGTGGGGTATCCACTTCATGGGCCTGTTTCAGAACGGTCAGGGTTTTGATTACATATTTGCTTGTTATCGATTACATAAGTTTATGGGTGGAGGCTATCCCCTCTCGAGCCATTAACAGTCGTACTTTCTAACGATTTCTCAAAGACAACATCATTGCATGGTTCAGGATTCTGAAGATACTGATATCAGACTAGGGCATCCATTTTACCAATAGAGAATTCAAGAAGGTGACAAAGGAGTACAACATCGACACAGTGTCGCATCTCCATACCATCCTTAGACTAATGGCTTGGCTGAGTGTTCAAACAGGGATATCAAAACAATGCTGCAAATACTTGTGTGTCCTGATCATAAGAATTTGTCACAATTGCTCGACTCAATTCTTTTGGCTTATCGAACGGTATACAAAACTCCTTTAAACAAGTTTCCCTATCACCTAGTTGATAACCTGCTTAATGCATATGTTAATCCGTACTCGTTGTAGCATGACACTTAGCAAATTATGCAAAACTGAGAGAAGGAAATCCATGAGGAGTATCTCCATTTTAATTTATATCTCGTGCAAGACCGGGGTCGGACATAGGTACACGACTTATTAAGAATTTTTATTTAGGGTTCAACAATGGTGATCAAGCTACTTTGAGAGGCTATCTAGGCTAAGCTAGGTCACAATGCACAACAACATGGATGGATGATATTTTTAATGATTTTTACTGCAAGTTAGGTTAATGAAATTAAATGATGATGACAATGCAAACACACAAATGGACCTAGGTGACTAGGGATTTTAACTTAATTAAGCTCATGAATTCATTAATCACTAAGATGCTTTATAACCCTAAATCCAAATTTTACAAGTCAAGATCAATGAGTGGCCTAGACATAAATGCATCACATTTCAACACATTTTCAATGAACGATCTATCAAGCTCCATCATGTATCCATAATAAGTAATGAAATGTTAAATAAATTTCAACTTTAGTTCCTTGATATTTAATTAATGATCAATCAAATCAGGGAGCAGTGTAGTGCATTTAATTCATTCATCAAGCCAATTATGACAAGCAATTAATCACTCTAAATAACTTATGTTCTCTGATTTTTAGTTCACATATAACGGGTCAAATGAAGCAACTAACTAACTCACACTAAGAGATTTTACTCAGTGTTAGAACAACACCAATTTCATGCAATTTGGATAAAGGGTGCTCAAGATATTAAAAGTTCAATCAAGGGGCCTATTTGCAACAAAACATGAGTAATTTAATTCATTAAGGACCAAGTAGGGACTGCAAAGCAATAAACAAAAAACTGCCTAGGCCAATGTGTATTTTTTTAAAAAACGTAGAAGGATGTATATAAAATAAAACTTGTGCAACATGGCTTATCTTGATATTTTCCCAAAAGCGCGTGCAGTGCACACGCGCAATAGGGACCCCACTCAAATTGTGTGAAGATATAGGGGTCTGAATGCAAGAAGACCACATCACGTGCTCCTAGCACATGGGGGCAAGTTAGCTTTGGTGACAGGATCAGACTCCATGTGGCGAGCGGGCACGGATCGGGTCAAGTTCGGCGCCTGAGGCTGAGGTTCAAAGCGATGGTTCAGCGAGGAGGCTCAGGGCAAATCAAGGCCACTGGATCAGATCAAAATCATCTGATCTAATGGCTATTGCTATCCTGACTCTTCCCTCTCCACCTCGACTAGCGGTGATGTGGCGGAGCTCTAGAGAAGGGGCTTTGGCTCCTCCTGATATATCTAGAGGTGGTGAAGCTCAGAGGAATATGTTTAGGGCCTCACAACGATGTTGCTGATGTCTTGGATCTCGGAGATGAACTGGAGCATGATGTCGATGAAGGTTCAACGGAGGAGATGCTCAACGTTGGAGAAGGTGCTTGATTTCCGACTATTTAAGGTTGTGTGCTATCCTATAGGTGTTACCTCAAGAAAACCAAGCATGCTCGAAAGTTTGGAGGGGATCTGGGGGAGAATCGAGGGCTCAACAGCGGTGGAGGAGCTGAGCTCTGAATGGGTTCCAACTTTTTCGGGTCTGGAGGCAGAGCGAGGCATAGAAGGTTATGGAAAAGTGGTGAGGAGATAACGAAGGTGGCATGAAGTTGTTGGAGTGACGGTGATGGTATTGTGATGATCGGAAGAGGGTAAAGGTGACCTTATTTGCGAGTATAAATATAAGAAATGAAACAGAAATAAAGAAATGAAGAAAAATAAAAGCTCACCTGAGGAAGAAGACGGTTCACAAAAAGAACTAGAGAGGTAAAGGATGGGAATGGAGGTGGAGCTGGAGACTTCGGTCTTCGCTAGAGGGTCTAGAGCCTAAGGGATCTCAGCTCGAGCAGCTTGTGCAAGTGCATCTCGCCTGCAAGGATGAGGATCTCATTAGTGTTAATTGCTTATTCTTTGCGATATCACACTCACTCTCCCTATCACAAAGGTGGGGGTGATGCTCGAATCTCATGCACGTAAAGGTGGATCATGCAGAATGAGTGTGGAAGAGCTGTATTTGAAGAGGAGGAAGATAAGGTGAAGGTCATGGGCAACATGGGTTCATGAGGCTGTGGTTGACCAAGGATGGGAAGAGAGGTGAGCACATGTGTTAGGAAAAGACGAGTGAGGTTAGGGCTTGGAATGGGTGTCGTCTGGAGTGAGAGAGCATCGACGGAGGAGTGGGAAGAAAGGGAAGGAGGAAGGGCAGTTGAGATAAGAGGCATGGGAGAGAGAGGGAGCAGTGAGAGGTAGGAGACAACATTTTGGCCATTAGATCTTAAGATCCATTGGCCGAGGATGGGTCATGGGTGAGCACTCCAGATTAGATCTGGAGGCTTAATCGGGTGGCTGAGAAGCGAGTGTGGATGAGCGGTGGAGAGCAAGCTACATGGTTCTATCAGACGGAGCCATGTGATCCAATGAGATTATTCCAAAATATTAAAAATAAAGAAAAATCGAAAAGAAATAAAAATAGGACAAATTAAAAAAACTCAAAACATGAAAGTTGTAGATCTCAATGAGATCTACAAGTTTCGCGTTGACCAAAGATACAAAATAAGTCAAATAAAGGTAGAAATATTTTTTGAAACATTTTTAAGGAATAAAAACACTTGATTTTTTATTGTTTTGATTTTTTGTTTTTTTAATTTATATTTAAACCCAAAACAAAGATATTCAATATTTATCTATTTTTTGGTAATTTTGAATAAAAGAAATCAAAATATAAAGGGAAATAAAATATATAAAAATATATACACTAACTAGGATTAATTATTTACTACGAGTCAGAGTTTAATTTTAGTTAATTATGTATACACTTAATTGAGTACTTTAAATAAGGAGGATAATGAACAATAACTAATATGATGAATCACAGATTCATCATCCCCCTATACTTAAACTATGACTGTCCTCGAGCAAAGAATAAAGAAGTTGGACATGCCCCGAATGTGCAAGTGAAAAGCAATACTTGATCCATTCAAGAACTCTCGATTTCTATTGACCCAAAATTCTAACCCGAGTCAAAAGGTATCCAACTTCACCAATCTTCAAAATCTCTAAAATACATAGATAGTAAGGGTATGATCTTAAAATGTGGACTGCAGTTACAAGAGCAGAGTCAAAGCATCGCCCATGTCCTAGTCCAAGAGACTCTCTTAAGGACCGAACCCTCAACACTAGGAAATAAATTAGTTTGTGCAATCAATACACCGTCTCTTTAATTTGTCAGACTTAAAAGTGAACATGAATGGATGATGATGGAAGGGCATAGGTTTGTGTCAATTCTTTTCTAAGGAATCGCTCGAGTGCCTTATTACTCAATATTTATGTTTTTTAATCAGTGCGTCTGTCAAGCGAGTTCGGAGTCATCTGCACTTGTTTTCCTAGGTATACACCGAGGTGTGCCTTTTTTGGGTATCTAATACACCTTCTACACCCACACTTGTACATTACAATGCAGAGCCCTTTTTGGGTACTAGCATGACTCCTGATCCTGATAGCTGTAGTCAAAGTGGACACTTTGCAATGGTTGGGAGTGTTATCCTTTGGTGGAAGCTCTTTGATATTTGACTTTGTATGTGAGAGCTTTTCTTTCAATACTTCTTTCTTTTTTTTACTTTTTGGTTAGCTCTACTTCTTTTACCAAGTTGTCGCACACTGATAAACAATTTAATAGTTTCATCACACCCTAGCACTTGGGTAAAACAAGAGATAGGTATAAGAAACCATGTTCTCATACTCCCTAATGGATGCTGATACTTAGATTTCATGAAGGCTTCATCGGTTTTATATTATCCTCAAGCATCATAAAATAAGATCCAGACACAAATTCCTCATCCCAGTCCCTTAAGTAAAATGCCAATTCCTCTGATTAAAAATGCAGTCATGCATGTGAAGTATGGGTCATATTATTAGGGAGTAAACTAAGTATGCAATATGGCATACAAATCTTTCAGATCAAGGAAGTGTGAATAATTAAGTCAAAAACCCTAATGACTAAGGTTGATTAACTCTGAATCTTAAGACCTCGAAAACCAAGTATCCTTGAACATCACAAGTATTGTGTGAAAGTGTAAGTGTCAGGGACCAAACCAACTTAACTTATTAGTTCTTACTTAACTTATTAGTTTTTTATATATTTGAAGGGTTAAAAGTATTTACAAAGACAAGTCAGTCTCTTTATCCCAATTTTTGAAAATTTTCAAAATTATTTTCCAAACCATGTCACATAATATATAGATTTTCAAAAAAAATTCATTTTTTTCAAAACAAGTAAAATCCCCATTTTTCAAACCACTGTCAAACATTTTTCAAAATAGTGTAACATAGTTAGAAAGACTTTTCAAAACATTTCAAGAATATACGAACTTAAAGGGGTTCCCCCTATACTTAGGATTTAAATATCCTAAGTATGAAGTTATTATCTACAAAAGGAGTAACCTAAGCTCTAAAAGAATGAATAAATCATGTGTACAAGAGTGAGTGAAACTTCTAAGTTGTTGAATCTAGATGTTACATCTTCATGAAGAGTAAACTGATGTATCTGCTCTATTCTCGCTCTACATGAAGTTGATGACCTTGACTTGGACTAACTGCTCTTTAGAATCTACAAAGTGCTTCAATGGTTGTCCTTTTATCACATAGGATTGTGCACCATCTGTGAGATCACCTATCTCTACACTTCCATTATTGTGCATTTCCTTAACAACATAGAGACTCGTCCTCTTAGATTTGAGCTTCTCGTGGAACATCTTTAACATGGAATTGAACAACCATACCTTTTGCCCTAAGACAAAGTCTTTTCACCTAATGTACCGGTCAAGTTCAAGTCATATGCACCTAATGTGTCCTTATAAATCAATATGTTGTCATATGCCGGATTTCAGATTTCTACGAGCTCGTTCAAGTTCAAGTCATGACAAAGCTTCCCTAGGTGACATGTCTAAATAATCTGCTTAATTTCCCATTCATATTTGTGGATAATCTGCGGACAAATGGCATGGCTTGCCATAAATCATTCTAAATGGTGAAGTGCCCAATGGTGTCTTGTAGGTTGTCCTATAAGCCCATAGAACTTGGTCCAAAAACTGGGACCCGTTCTTCTCTTCGGGATGAACCAACTTCTGCAAAATACTCTTCACATCTTTGTTCAAAACCTCTATCATGCCATTGGACTGTGGTTGGTAAGGACTAGTAACTCCGTGCTCAAATCCATAGTCCATAGCTAAAGATCTCAAATCTCAGTTTACAAAGTGGCTACCCCCACAAGATATAAGAACTTTTGGTACCCCGAACCTGGCAATAATATGGTCTCTCACAAACCTATAGACAGTCTTCTTGTCTGCGGTTCGGGGTGGAATATCCTCCACCGACCTAGACAAATAGTCAATCGCCAACAAGATGTACTCATGTCCTTGGCTGTTGGTAAAGGAACCAATAAAATCTATGCCCCAAGCATCAAAAACATCACAAATAATCACTGGTTGCATGGGCATCTCATCTCTCTATAAAAATGTCCCTCTCATCAACTAACAAATTATGTACGACCGTACAAAATCAATAGCATCTCTGAACAGGGTCGTCCAATACAATCTGCGTTGGAGTACCTTGTGAGCAGTTCTCTTCCCTGAATGGTGCCATCCTACATCAAAAGAATGACAGTATGTGAGGACACTCTGGTATTCCTGTCGTGGAATACACCTTCTTTAAACATAATCCAACCCTTCAAAGAAAAGGAATGGATCATCCCAGTGGTTTCTCCTCGAATCCGACTTCAGTCGGTCAATGCTGCTCCTAGTCCAACCCTAGGGAACCTGCTTGAAGACAAGAAAGTTAACCATGTTGACATACCATGGGATTGAGTCAATAGTACAAATTGACTCATCTGGGAAGGTCTCTCTTATATGCTCATAATCAGGAGAGTCCTTAAGCTCAATCCGGGAAAGGTGATCAACCACAACATTCTTCACTGTAGGTTTATCTTTTTTATCCAAGTCAAACTCCTGGAGGAGCAAAATCCACCTAAGAAGACGTGTCTCCGTGTCCTTCTTTTCTATTAGGTACCGAATAGTTGTGTGATCAGTGTAGATAGTCACCTTAGAGCCCAAAATGTAAGACCTGAACTTATCAAGGGCCCATACAATAACGAGTATTTCCATTTCAGTCACGATGTAGTTCTTATGTGTATGGTCTAATACTTTGCTCGTGTAATGGATCGCAAATATGATCCCTTCTTGCATTGTCCTAACACTGCTCCTATAGTTAAATCTGAAGTGTCTGTTATGATCTCAAAGGGGAGAGACCATATAGGAGCTTATAGGATAGGCGGGGCACAAATCTTCATCTCCAAGAGCTCAAAGGCCTCCAGACACCTATGGTCTACAACGAATTCTGCGTCTTTCCCTAAGAGCTCAGTAAGTGGGCGGGCAATCTTTGAAAAGTCCCGAATGAATCTCCTGTAGAATCCAACATGCACTAAAATGACCTTACTAACTTCACGTAGGTAGGTGGATCGAGTTTCTCGATCACCTCTACCTTGGTAGGGTCAACCTCCATCCCCCTTTTCCAGATGACATGCCCCGACACGATAACCTCTGTCACCATAAAGTGACATTTTTCCCAGGAGAGTACCGGGTTCACCTTCCTACACTACTTAAGGACTTAGTCCAAGTGCATAAACAAATATCAAAGGAATCATCATGAAACGAGAAGTCATTCAAGAGCACTTCCACGAAATCTCTCACCATCACAGTAAATATGGCAATCATGCACCTTTAAAAAGTGCATGGGTCATTGTAGAGCTCGAATGACATGTGCATGATTGCATAAATATTGAATGGACATGTGAATGTGGTCTTTCCTGGTCCTGAGGGGCTATTGCTACCTGCTTGTAGCCAGAGTACCCGCCAAGGAAACAGAAGAATGCTTTCCCTGCAAGTCTTTCCAAGATCTTATCAATGAATGGCAAGGGAAAGTGATCTTTCTTGGTCGTAGTATCCAGGAACCTATAGTTGACATAGACACGCCATGACATGGGTACTCATGTCGCGATCTCTACCCCCTCCTCGTTAGTGAGCATTTGAATTCTTGACTCCTTTGCCACAACATGAAGCGAGGCCACCCACTTGGTATTAGAAATAGGATATATGAACACTACGTTACACCATTTCAAAATCTCATTCTTCACTACTTCCCATAGATTGGGTTTAAGTCTCCTATGGATCTCACGAGAAGGTCTCACGTTATCCTCAGTAAAAATGTGGTGCGATCAAAGAGCAGGGTTGATCAACACAAGATCCGACACTATCCATCCTATTACTTTGTGGTTCCTCTCTAAGAGCACTAACAACTAGACTCATGTTCGAATGTCAAGTCTGAGCTAATGATAATATGATATCTCTCTTTGGGTCCCGCAAGAAAGGCGTACTTCAGTGTAGGAGGAAGTGATTTCAGTTCTGGCAAGGTGGTGTCCTCAAGCAAATCTGGTTGAACTGAATCTGAATATGGTTGTGTGATGCATGAAGGTGGGTTCATTTGTATAGTACTTGTCACCAACTCCGTAGTATCAGGAGTCGGATCTCCAAAGGTATCCAAGCAATCGGCAAAAGTTGTGTCTGACTCGTCATATATGTCCCATGATTGTTCCGATAAGGATGGAACCGACATATCCTGATGTGTCTCTACACCATCAAGGGAATAGGTAGATGCATCTCTCACAAGATCAGGCAACACCTGGAAAAGTGCATCATGAACTAAGACCTTTATCATTGAAAGGGCCTCGCTTTGACCTGAAGGAACCTGTCTACAAATCCCAGCGATGTTGATCATTCTGCAATCTGCTACTGATGAAGAGTACTCTATACTACTCTCAGAATCGAGTCACTGACATTTGGTCTTCTTCATCTCAAGGTTCGCTTCTCTGCTAGGAGAATGAAAATTTATCATTCTCGTACCATAGTCGAAAGCTACGTCTGTGGTCCTAAGGAAGGGTCGCATGACAATGATCTGAGATTCTCTCCAATGATTGGGGGTCTCCATGTCTAATATTGTGAAGTCAACCTCATAGTCATGCCCCTCAATCGAGATAACGATATTCTTCAACTCTCCCTTAGGTTTCTTCATTGAACGATCTGCAAATTGGAGTAAAGCTATGGATTTTTGAAGTGGTCTCAACTCCAATTAATGATATGAATTTAAGAGAAGAAGATTAATTGAAGAACCATTATCTAAGTGTGTGCATACAAAAACTATGTCATCAATATGACTCTCCACGTAGTGAGCACCCATATCTCTCTTTTTCCTTGGTATTTGTTGATTCTTGAAACAATAGGTTATGGCTACTGACAAGACATCAGTTTTCACATATTGGTTCAGTTTCTTTCTACTAACCCTAGTAGGCGTGCATCTCACCTTAAGGTATTTCTAGAATGCAGTATGATTAGCCACATACTCATCAAATGACACCTTAGATATGATATTTTCTTTACAAAACTGTGCCATGTATGGGTAATCTTTCTGAATCTTTTTTATGTGCTTTCCTGCCATAAGTGCACGTGGAAAAGCGACTGAAGTATGGGAAATAAACGACGAAGAATCTAAATCATGAACTGAAATATCATTCCTTGCATTAACTGAAACAGAGTTCCTTATACATGAATCTTTTTGATGAAACATGTAATAAAAATAAAAAGTATCTACTACGGATTGTGGAATAGATGTTGCAATGGCGTCTTCCACAACCGGAGGTGCAAGGTCCTCCATAGACTCAAAAGTATATCCATGCTGCTGATACTACAATAGTGCTCTCCTTCTCTTCTCAGCTCCTTCAGTAAAGATTCTCGAATGGTGCTGATGGGTGACGGTTACGTAAATGCTGCTTTTAATAAGTTGTTTTTATCGTGTTGTGCGTTGTAGGCGGCAATCGGAAACAGTCAAGAAAATACCATAAATAATGTTCAATTTTTAATCTCGTGGTTTTATGTTTATTTTACTTGGGCAAGTCCCAAGGTCGATCACAAGGAGGCAAAGGAACAACCTAGAATTAAGTCTATCAAAGTTCGTGTTCGGTTTTCGAGGCGGTCTTTTTTTTGGAATTTTAAATGCAATAAATGATGCAAAATGCAAATTTGGCCTTATTTTAGGGACTAAAATGTAAATTACGTTCAAACAATGTCCGAAAAATATGAAACTTGGCCACAATGTAAATTATGATGAAATGGATGTAATGTAATTTTTTTGGAATTTTTGTATGCAATATGAATTTTTTATGGATTTTTAAATGCAAACAAATTAATTTTCAATATTTAATTTTAATAAATATTAAACCTACTTATTTTCGAGAACTAAAATTATCTAAGATCTATCACTAGGTAATAGATCTTAGAAAAATCCTAGACCTCAAAAATGTGGGGTTCAATACCTATTAAAAATCAAACATTGAAATGCACAAAATGATTTTTACAGGGCAAATGATGCATGCAAATGCAATGATTTTTGGGCACAATGTTAATCAAATTAATCTCTACGATATGTGATTTTTGGGGAATTTTTAAATCAACGGTTAATTAACTACGAATTTCAGAGCAAGAAATGGGTAAAATATGCCAATTTTCACAAAACAAATATTTATTAATTAACCATCGATCACAAAAATACCCACAAGATGTCAAACAGTAGAGAATTAATTAACGAACATCATGCTATTTTTAGATTGATAAAATAATGTAGAGAGAAGGTTCGAAACTAAGGGGGAACACAGGGGTATGAGTGCAATATAAATAAAATAAATAATTTAAGCAACTGCAGTGGGGGACTTAAGTGTAATTACCAAAATCAGGGGGGCTACTTCTGCAAAATCACCAGAGGGCACGTGCACCGCACGTGCCTCTGGTCGGCGGGGACTGGAATGCAAATAGAGGGTCCTTCAGGGGGCTTCTTGTAATTTGCCCAAGGGGCACGTGCGCAGCACGTGACCCCTGGGGTTGCTTGCTGGGGAAGTTCCCCACGCACGCGCTTCGCGCGTGCTGGGGCCTCGGGCTTCGAGCCCCCGGCGGCTGTGGCTGAGAGAGGCGGAGGCCGGCCGAGGCGAGGAGCTGGTGGGCCAGCCAAGGAAGGCTGAGGGGCTCCTGCTGACGGTGCTCGGAGCCGCGTAGTTGGTCGGAGAAGACGTGGTGGTCGATGAAGCGGTGGTGCGTCGAAGTGCTTCGGGGGATGGCTGCTCTGCTATGCGGCGAAGGAGGTGACCGGCGTGGGCGAAGCGGAGGTGGCCTGATGGATCTGGCGTGGGCACAGCCGAAGTCGCAGCCAAGGCTGGGAAGCGGAGGAGTCGGCGACGACGTTGGCCTCCCTCTGGCCGACACACGGCCTAGAGGGCGGCGTTGCGGTGTCGAGGAAGGCGGTCGAGCGTTGCAAGGGCGGTGCAGCCGTAGGTGGTGGCGCGCGTCGAGGTGGAGACGGTGGATGAAGTCGAGGCGGAGATATCGTCGATGACGGTGATGATGGTATCGATTACGTCGGGCGAAGAGCGGTAGAGAGAGAGAGGGCGAGAGAGAGAGAGAGAGAGAGAGGGAGAGAGGGTATACCTGAAGGGAGTCGGCTCGACGGCGCTGGGAGTGGCCGGAGCAAGCAGCAGCGCGGCGAGGCGGAGCTGCGACGAGGTCTGAAGACCTCGGATCACGCCGATGGAGAGGGCTTCGCCGGTCCTGTCACTACCGGAGGAGGTTCTAAGGATGATGTTCGGCGGATGGTTTGGAGGAGGGCCGGCGGTGGGTTTAAATAGGGTAAAGGTCGTCGATCGAGGATGGAAGGGGATCGGGGGAGGATTAGATTCGAGATCTGAGATTGCATTTAACGGCGAAATCGAGGGATTTGGGAGGAGGATCGGCGCCGGCGAGATACGCGGCGAGAAACGCGGGGCGGCAGGCGGAGGCCGATTAGGAAAGGGGGTCTGGAGGAAGGAGACGCACAGCGGCCGTCCGATCGGCCGAGATCGGACGGCTGCCATCGCGCCACGTGGGCGCGGGAGGGAGAGAGGGGACGCGCGTGCGGAGCGCGTGCCTTGAAGGCACGCGCGACGCACGTGCGTCTTTTTATTTTATTTTATTTTTTTTATTTTATATTTTTTTTTTAACGAAAATGGAAATAATAAGGTCAAAAATGGCTGACACGTGGCGGCACCAGGTGCTGCCACGTGTCAGCACCACAAAATTCGACAAATAATTATTTTGTAAAATCGAAAATAAATAGTAAACGACCTCGGATCGAAAAAGTTTCTTCACGAAAATTGCTCGTCTCGATGAGATCTACAACTTTCATGAAGACATCAAGACCAAAATCGATCATTTGCACAAAGTGAATTTTTGGGGTATTCTATGTACATAGAATACCTTGATTTTTGGGTTTTATAATTTTTATGTCATTTTTAAACACGATAAAAATCCGGAAAAATTACGGTAAAATCAAAGATAAATAAAGACACATTAATCTATTTTTTTTGGATTTTTATTGATTAAGAAAATATATACATAAAATACAAGGTCGAAAACCGCGAAAATATACAATGTACAAAAGAGGCCCAAAACCCAACTTTCACATATGAGCTCCGATTCACTTGAACTTGGTCTTGTTTTGAAGGTAATTGAATGTACATTAGTTCAAAAGTGAGTAGGATTCAATTGGACACTGGATGTGGGAGATATGTGGCTTTTAGTCCGAAAATCCTGAAATTAGGGTTTGGGTTTTTGGTCCACTTATTTGAGTTAGTTATTTTTTTGTATTTTTCCTTTATTCTTGTTAGTAATATGTACACAGTGGAAGTGGTTTTGAGTTATTCGGAGTTAGTATGAATGAGTTAAAAATCTGGGAAGTCTGGCTTATTTACAAGTCAATTTGGCTTGGGTTTTTGGCTTCTTATTTTGTGCAGATTTTTGTGCTAAAATGCAATTCTTATGGAAACATGCATGAATGCTAATTATGCAAAATAGATGCCAGAATGCTGTTGATTTTGAGGGATTTGAGCTTAATAAATGAGTTTTAGAGTGATGAATACGAGATTCATCATCCCCCTATACTTAAACCATGCTCGTCCCTGAGCATAAAAAGAACTGCCATGAGGTGAAATGAGATTGGGTTCCAAACCAAGACCATGAGCTGAAGGTGAAAGTAAGCCTAAACTCAACCTTTGGATTATTTGTGTGTCGGAACTTCTGTGAGACTTAGAATTTTAAAATCAACAGCCCTCAAGTTCTACACATCATTGCTACAGTTTCGGCTCAGAAGTCATCTTAGATCAATCATCTTCCCAAAGTAGACTCTTTGAACATTGAATAACCGACTCTTGTGTGTGAAGTATTTTAGCTCTTCCCACCCAGAATGCTGGACTACCGCGCAAGCCTCCTCTCCAATAACTCGTCCTCGGGGAGTCAGGTATTTCCTTCTAAGGTCTGTCGCGCTGTGTTCACAATCGAATTGGGGGGAGAAGATAGAAGAATGAGAAAAGAATTGGAGGGTGGCCAGTGTAGTCACCTCTCCTTGTGAAGATGGCCAGTGTAGCCGAGTCTCCACCAAGATCTGCAGGTTTCTGGAAGCTTGGACCTTTTTGGTCAGATTTTATTTGGTAGTTGCTTCTTTGTATTTGGAATTTTTGGTGGTTCTGCTTGGATCTTGTTGTGCCCCTACGGATATAGAATCTTTTGTTTCCGTATATTTTTTGGGGTCTTAGAAAAAATTGTGCCCAGCCGTCCATCCCTTTTCCGAAGCTTTATTTCAACCCGTACTCCGGTCTTTAGATTTCCACGCTACCAGAAAAGAAACTCACACAGTCTTCCAACATATGTTTGAGTTGAGCTAATGTGCATAGTGCGAGAGTACAAATTAATTCCTTATTCCAGAGTTGTACCCAGAATGAAGAGACCAGGTTAGACACTAAGAGTCAAACGCTGTACATTGTCATGTGGAACTCAAAGAATTAAGTCAACGACCTGAAGACTCTAAAATTCCATTTCTCGGTGAAGTTCCTCTGAAAATTAGGTGGATTAAGGTTAAGTCCAGACCACTCTCGGTTTTGGCTCATAACTCGATTCAGAACCCAAAGACTTTTCACATATGCAAATGCGATGCTTGATGAAATGCGAGTGTGTGAAATGCAGACACATTTGTGATTTTTTTTTATGCAAAGATGAATAAGAAGCCATTTTTTTTTTCAAAAAAAATTTGGGCAAAGTCAATGTTAGTGGTAAAAAAAATTTTTTTTTTTTGTTTTTAAGAAAAACCCACCCCGTAAATACATATAGACTTACGCGAAAGTACGAGGTATGGCTAAAATATATACACAGTATATATACAGACCCCCCTATACTTAGCGAGTGCTGTGTCCTCAGAGCACAAGAAGCGTAAAGAAGACATAGCCCGGGCTAAGCGTAAGAGAGTGAAAAAGAAAAAGAAAAGGATTTACAAAAATCGCCCCCCTATACTTAGACCGTGAATAGTCTAAGTATAGAAGAAGAGCGGAAAAGAAAAGAAAAAGAAGTGGTCAGGGTGTGTGAATGAGGAGGGTATATACAGGTGGGTGGCGGTTCCCCCTATACTTAGGCTTTGGTCAGCCTAAGTATAAAAGAAGGATGGATATGGAGTGAGCGAGATATCGGAATGTGATGAGGAAAATGGTATATACAGATGGCATCGGTCTCCCCCCTATACTTAGGCCTTGGCCTAAGTAGAGGAAGAAGCTGTACAAGGAGACCGATGTGGTTGGGAGGGAGGTTGGGTCTGATCTGATATTTCGTCAATGTCCTTGCTCTGTGTGAAATAGATGACCTCAACTTGCACTGTATGTTCTTTGGATGATTCTATGTATGGCTTCAGTAATTGTCCATTCACTGAGAAAGGTTGTGCATCATCTTTGAGTTCTGCAATGTCCACACTTCCATTGGTATGCACATCGATGACAACATAGGGACTCGTCCATTTCGATTTCAGTTTCCCATGAAAGATCTTTAATCGAGCATTAAACAACCAGACTTTCTGCCCAGGGACAAAGGTTTTATCTCGAATGTGTCTATCATGCCATTTCTTGACCTTGTCCTTATAAATCACACTGTTTTCATATGCTCGATTTCGGATTTCAATTAGCTCATTCAGATTTAGGTCTCGACATAATTTCCCAAGGTGACAACTCCAGTTCAACTTTTTGATTGCCCATTCAGATTTGTGAATCAGTTCAGCAGGAAGATGACAAGGTTTGCCATAGATCATCCTAAAAGGTGAAGTGCCGAGTGGTGTTTTATAAGCTGTCCTATAGGCCCAAAGAACTTGATCCAACAGTTTTGACCAATCCTTCCTATCTGGACGAATCAACTTTTGAAGTATACTCTTCACTTCTCGATTAGAAACTTCTGCCATGCCATTAGATTGTGGGTGATAAGGGTTGGCTATTCGATGTTCAAATTTGTACTCCTTAGCCAAAGATCTCATTTCCCTATTCACAAAGTGGCTACCTCCATCAGAGATCAAAACTTTTGGTATCCCGAACCTTGCAATGATATTATCCTTGATAAACTTACAGACGGTTTTGCTGTCTGCGGTTCGGGTCGGGATAGCCTCTACCCATCTAGACAAGTAATCAACCGCTAACAAGATGTACTCAAATCCATTGCTATTGGGAAAGGGACCCATAAAATCAATCCCCCATGCATCAAAAACATCACAGAAAATCATTGGTTGCATGGGCATTTCGTCTCTATATCCAACGGTCCCTCCCATCCTTTGACAAATCGGGCAAGACCGTACAAAATCATTAGCATCACAAAATAAGGTCTGCTAGTAAAATCCGCATTGGAGTACCTTGTGTGCGGTTCTCTTTCCCGAATGGTGCCCTCCAGCCTCGAGAGTGTGACAATGTGTGAGGACACTCTGGTATTCTTCCTGAGGAATACATCTTCTCCAGACACAATCCGCTCCTTCATAGAAAAGGAAAGGATCGTCCCAATGGTATTTTCTTGAATCCGACTTTAGTTTTTCAATCATTTTCTTTGTCCAACCCGAGGGAACCTTCTTGGAGACAAGATAGTTCACGATGTTGGAATACCATGGGGTTGAATCAATAGTGCAAACAGATTCGTCTGGAAAAGTCTCCTTAATAGGTCCAGTATCAGGATAATCATTTTTCTCAATTCGGGAAAGGTGATCAGCGACAACATTCTTTATTCCAGGTTTATCTTTGATCTCCAAATTAAATTCCTGGATTAACAAAATCCACCTCAAAAGTCGTGCCTTGGCATCTTTCTTATCCATGAGGTATCTAATTGCAGTATGATCCGTGAAAATTGTCACCTTGGAGCCCAATATATATGATCTGAATTTTTCAAGGGCCCAAACAACCGTGAGCATTTCCTTTTCAGTCACTGTATAATTTTTCTGTGCAGGATCCAATACTTTGCTCGCGTAGTGAATCGCATAAGGGATTCTGTCCCGTCTTTGTCCAAGCACAGCTCCGACCGCAAAATCCGATGCATCAGTCATGATCTCAAAGGGAAGAGACCAGTCAGGAGCTTGTAATATCGGCGATTCACAGATTTTCTTTTTCAGGAGCTCGAAGGCCTCAAGACACTTGTGATTTACAATAAACTCGGTGTCTTTTCCTAAGAGCTCAGTCAGTGGGCGGGCGATCTTTGAAAAATCAGGGATAAACCTTCGATAAAATCCAACATGCCCTAGAAAAGACCGCACTGACTTGACGTTGGTTGGTGGCTCAAGTTTCTTGATCACATCCACCTTGGCAGGGTCGACCTCCATTCCCTTTCTGGAGATGACATGCCCCAACACGATACCCTCAGTCACCATAAAGTGACTTTTCTCCCAAGAGAGTACCAAATTAACCTCCCTACATCTTTTGAGGACTCGGTCCAAGTGCGCTAAACATGTATCAAATGACTCACCATGGACCGAGAAGTCATCCATGAAGACTTCTAGGAAATCACCCACCATTTCGGCAAATACGGCAATCATGCACCGCTGAAATGTGCCCGGGGCATTACAAAGCCCGAATGGCATGCGCTTGAAAGCGTAGGTACCGAAGGGACATGTAAATGTGGTTTTTTCCTGATCCTCGGGAGCAATAGCTACCTGATTGTAGCCAGAGTACCCATCAAGAAAACAGAAGAATGCTTTCCCTGCAAGTCTCTCCAAGATCTGATCAATAAATGGCAGTGGAAAGTAATCTTTCTTGGTCGCAGCATTCAGGCGTCTGTAATCGACACAGACACGCCACGACGTGGGTACTCGTGTCGCGATCTCAACCCCTTCCTCGTTGGTGACCATCTGGATTCCCGACTTCTTCGGGACGACATGAAGGGGGGCCACCCACTTGGAGTCAGAGATGGGGTATATGAAACCTGCTTTGCACCATTTCTCTATCTCTTTCTTAACCACTTCCCAAAGATTGGGGTTTAGTCTTCTTTGAAATTCGCGGGAAGGCCTTGCATTATCCTCAACATAAATTTGGTGCGAGCAGAGAGCAGGGTTGATTCCGACGAGATCTGACACAGTCCAACCGATGGCTTTTCGATTTCGCTCAAGGACTTCTAGAAGTTTAGATTCTTGATCCATGGTTAAAGATGAGCTGATGATCACAGGGAATTTATCATTGGGTCCATTGAGAAATGCATACTTCAGGGTGGGAGGGAGAGGTTTCAGCTCTGGCAAATCTGCATCATCAATCAAATCTGGCTGAAGGTCTTTTAAGTCTGGCTCGGTGATTGTTGGTGGTTGATCATTCTGTGAGATGCTAGCCACTGGTCTTGAAGGAAGGTGAGTCGGATTGCAAATGTAGTGCGGTAATTCAGCCAAAGCCGCTTCCGACTCGTCATTGAATTTTTCAGAAGAGGGGGGGATGGACCAATCCGAAAGGCGTTCTGTGTCATCAAGATTGTACAGGTGTTCAGATTTGTCAGGTAAAAGATCACACACTGTATGGCGCATTGTTGCTTCTTCTGATGCGAGGGTATCCATGTGAAGATCTGGCAGTTGGTCCCAAGGTCCGGTAGTTCTAATCAGATTACACTCAGATGTTTCAGCCTCTTCAGTGGTAGATTCGGAATCGGGTCTTTGCCATTTTGTTTGTCTCATTTCCAAATCCACTTCTCCATCTAGGGAGCGGAATTTCATCATTCCAGTGCCGTAATTGAATACAGCCTTGGCGGTTCGTAAGAATGGTCTTCCCAAAATGATTTGCGACTTTTTCCAATGGTTCGGGGTCTCCATGTCAAGGACGGTGAAGTCCACTTTGTATTCCGTACCCTCAACCATAATGATAACATTTTTCACTTCTCCCTTAGGTCTTTTAGTAGATTTGTCTGCAAATTGGAGTATAGATAGTGATTTCTGAAGAGGTCCTAACTCCAATCGATAATATAAGGCCAAGGGGAGAAGATTGATGGAAGAACCATTGTCAAGAAGTGTACGTGCGAATGCGATACCGCCAATGCGGCTTTCCACATAATGCGCACCCAGATCTCTTTTCTTCCTTGGTAAATGTTGGTTTCTCACGCATTTGGTGGTGGCCACTGTCAGAACATGAGTCTCCACAAATTGGTTTGTTTTCTTTGTGCGGGTCCGGGTAGGAGTACATTTCATTTTCAGGTATT
The DNA here is from genome assembly GCA_037367405.1 of Ottelia alismoides. Lineage (NCBI taxonomy): Eukaryota > Viridiplantae > Streptophyta > Magnoliopsida > Alismatales > Hydrocharitaceae > Ottelia > Ottelia alismoides. Next base: position 534,359 of record JAZKJV010007023.1, on the reverse strand, counting down.
TCTGGAATGCAGGGTTACTGGCCACATATTGATCAAAGGGCACTTTTACGGTGATGTTTTGTTGACAAAATTTTTCCATCACTGGGTCGCTTTGGATAGTTTTCTTTTGTCTTCCCTTCTTAAGCGCGTGGGGAAAAGGAATGGAAGCATTTGAGACAGGAGAGAGATATCCAGAATTATAAATAAGAGCATCTTTATTGAATTTGGAGTTCTTATTACAATCATAATGTTCTGGATTATCATCATGTTGCTGAAATAATGACAAAGGTGTTTTCGCAGCAACTAGAGGTTCAAGGTCCTCTTTATTCTCCATAGATGCTTTTCCTTTCCTTCGGACAGAAATCCTCGGATATCCTTCGTCTTCATCCTCAGAAGTATCCTCCGGTTGATCTTCTGAGTTATGTTGGTCAGCTTCCTTCGCCCGGTCAGGTACGACCACGGTCCTTCTGCTCCTGAGGGACATGGCATTGATATTGTTAAACGAAAGGGTCTCGTGTTCAGATGTGGAAAAGTCTGAGTAGTATACCTGATTGTTGTGTTGAGATGATTGAGGTTTGTTCAAGCTATTGGGGTTAGCTTGAACTTGAGCGGGAATGGCTGTGACAGGTGCAGTCTGTTCTTCCTTCCAACGGGATAGACGATTAACATCTACCCGTAGGTCGTACAGTTCACTCCGGAAGCTGCGAATTTCCTCCAGCATTTGTCTTTGGATATCAATCGAGTCTTCTGGAGGTTTGGATGATCGAGATGCTTGATTTGGAGCTTGATATTGCTGACGATGTTGTTGAGGCTGGGTCTGACGGTCTTGTGGCTGCTGCTGCCTTGAGAACTGATTGTGTTGTGGAGCGGCATTGTATGAGTTGGGTGGACGCTGATATTGCTGACGGTCCCCCAGATTACCCTGTCGGGTATTATCCTGTGTGTACCAAATGCCGTTTATCTCGAAAGTCAGAGGCGGGGCTTCTACGACTGTCTCAGCTGGAGGGGGTGACTGCTGGGAAGGTTGGACGTAGGATTGGTCCTGAGTCCATGGTAGCGGTTGTCCAGAGCCTGGCTGCTCTTGGACATGATGCACATGATAAATTGGTACCGTAGGAGCAGTAGGCATCCCAAGCTTGGACACCTTCTCAGTGAGCTCCTCCATTTGTTTTGGAAATTGAGAGAGTCGGTTGTCGATGTCGTTCACTCTTTTATCCACAATTGTTAATTTGTCTGTGATGATGTTCATGTTGGGCAGCAAGTCCTCTGCTATTTCTGAGACCGTTTGTTTCCCTCCTTTTGCTTGATAGTTGTTCAGTGAATCAGTGTAAGATCTACTAGCAATTTGTGAACGGCTAGTCTCCGCCATTTGCTCCAGTATTTTCCAGACGGTATCAGCTCCTCGGGATGTGTAGTTTCCTCCACAGGCAGCGCTGACAAGACCCTGAGTCCCGTGGTTAAGGCCAGAATAGAGGGACTGGACCAGGATGTTATTATCTAGGTCATGACAGGGACATTTTTGCAGCAGATCTTTGAATCTATCCCATGCCTCACAAAGTGGTTCATTAGGCATTTGAGAGAAGCTAGTGATGCGAGTCCTCATTTGATTGGTTCGACTCAGAGGGTAAAATTTCTTCAAGAAGAGATTCTTGAACCTATCATAGGTGGTCACTGTCACTCCCAAATTTTTCACCCAGTAATCCGCCTTACCCTTCAAGGCGAAGGGTAATGCAGTGAGACGGATATAATCTTGGCTGACTTGTGGGTGCCTCTGATTAGAACAGATTAGCTCCAAATCACGCAGGAATTCATAAGGTTCTTCATCCGAATTTCCATGAAATTGTGGTAATTGATTTATGAAGTGTGGCTTCAGTTCATGGTGAACCTCAGGTTGAGGTGGCTGCAAGTAATTTATGACCCTATACTGCCCGGGATTATATGCAGCTTCCATTGGTGGTTCTCCTTCTGCATTCATTCTTTCCAATTGTTCCCTCATCAGATTTTGCTGCTGCTCAGATGCAGCCAGCCTTGCAAGAATCAGTTGCATCGGATCTTCATTTTGGTCATCTTCGGGATTGTTCCTCCTTGGAGCCATTTGAATGTTCTTCTTTTCACCTTCAGATTGTGAAAAATAGGCGTCAATAGTTTGAAGAGAATTATTTGATGAAAAGTCCAGGGGAAGGTGTCCCTGAACCCAAGGTGGTTCTGAGTAAGAGAGGTTCAGATCATTTGAAAAATTTGTGGTAGTCAGAAAGGGGTTCGCTGAGTCCGAACGGAAATTTCCACAATTTTCCATTCTTGAAATTGAGAGATGTTGATCAAGTCAAACACAATACAAAGGTTGTTTCACCAACTCACACAATGAAGCCGCAAGAGTTCGGCTATTATCTTTTCAATTTTAGTTGGTGATAAATTCAATCTTGCAAACCGTTTAGACGAGCTGTTTAGGTTTGGAGCTGGGCTCTATCCTAGTGTGCGTTACTCTCCTCGCTGCAAGATAAATCAAACAATGTCGGGGTTGCTCTCCCGCAAAAATTCTTGATTTTATGGGTTCTTGAGATCAGATATATTTAGCAGTCCCGATTTTAATGAGGTGATCACTGAGAAATTAGATGAGCACAAATACACGTCTACCGTCCAGTCCCAATTTCCTTTACAGTTATATTATAAAACAAGAGGGAGGAATTCGAGAAAAGCCGATGCACGCGGAAAACTATGATGAATGCTCAGTTAGAAGACTTACAGTGAATCCTCGCAATCTCCATGTGGGATGCTAGACAGAATTTAAAAATTATTCTAAATGAAATGCAAGCCGATGGAAAACCGCACCTAAGCAGAAAGTTCTATTAGCGGGAAGAATTGATTTAAATTTTTGACTAAATTGAACGATCTATGTGCGTCTCGATTAAAGTGAAGTGTGGCTTAAGATCCTACGAGCACAATCAAAAATTAAATTGCTCTGAGAGCCGTATGTGCAGGTCTATCCTAATCGCCACTCAAGTCGGGCCCCACCCTCGCCGGAGAGTGAAACAGGCCACGACACACCACAGAATAAAGTTTAGAGGTCTTTTACACACGCGAGAGTCCAAACGGACACCGCTGTAAAATTGCAGAAATTAAAAGTGCAGAAATTAAAATCCTAGACTCTACTCTCTCTCACGACTCGACTCGATCTTAAATTATTTGCGGTTTTTGGTGAAGTTGCGTCGGTTATTGAAAACCGCTCCACGTACAAGGTACCTCGCAAAAAAAAATAAGAGAGAATATGTAAGAGAGTGACTCAAGAATATATAAAAAAAATAAAGACTGAAAAATAAATTGCAGGAAAATGAAAATGAAATTTACAATGAAAAGTTCGGGGGTCAGACTACCCGAGTGCGGAAAACCGAACAAAAATTTTCAGACAAAAATCTAAGCCGTTTGCCTCCCCGGCAACGGCGCCATCTGACGGTTCCGTAAATGCTGCTTTTAATAAGTTGTTTTTATCGTGTTGTGCGTTGTAGGCGGCAATCGGAAACAGTCAAGAAAATACCACAAATAATGTTCAATTTTTAATCTCGTGGTTTTATGTTTATTTTACTTGGGCAAGTCCCAAGGTCGATCACAAGGAGGCAAAGGAACAACCTAGAATTAAGTCTATCAAAGTTCGTGTTCGGTTTTCGAGGCGGTCTTTTTTTTGGAATTTTAAATGCAATAAATGATGCAAAATGCAAATTTGGCCTTATTTTAGGGACTAAAATGTAAATTACGTTCAAACAATGTCCGAAAAATATGAAACTTGGCCACAATGTAAATTATGATGAAATGGATGTAATGTAATTTTTTGGAATTTTTGTATGCAATATGAATTTTTTATGGATTTTTAAATGCAAACAAATTAATTTTCAATATTTAATTTTAATAAATATTAAACCTACTTATTTTCGAGAACTAAAATTATCTAAGATCTATCACTAGGTAATAGATCTTAGAAAAATCCTAGACCTCAAAAATGTGGGGTTCAATACCTATTAAAAATCAAACATTGAAATGCACAAAATGATTTTTACAGGGCAAATGATGCATGCAAATGCAATGATTTTTGGGCACAATGTTAATCAAATTAATCTCTACGATATGTGATTTTTGGGGAATTTTTAAATCAACGGTTAATTAACTACGAATTTCAGAGCAAGAAATGGGTAAAATATGCCAATTTTCACAAAACAAATATTTATTAATTAACCATCGATCACAAAAATACCCACAAGATGTCAAACAGTAGAGAATTAATTAACGAACATCATGTTATTTTTAGATTGATAAAATAATGTAGAGAGAAGGTTCGAAACTAAGGGGGAACACAGGGGTATGAGTGCAATATAAATAAAATAAATAATTTAAGCAACTGCAGTGGGGGACTTAAGTGTAATTACCAAAATCAGGGGGGCTACTTCTGCAAAATCACCAGAGGGCACGTGCACCGCACGTGCCTCTGGTCGGCGGGGACTGGAATGCAAATAGAGGGTCCTTCAGGGGGCTTCTTGTAATTTGCCCAAGGGGCACGTGCGCAGCACGTGACCCCTGGGGTTGCTTGCTGGGGAAGTTCCCCACGCACGCGCTTCGCGCATGCTGGGGCCTCGGGCTTCGAGCCCCCGGCGGCTGTGGCTGAGAGAGGCGGAGGCCGGCCGAGGCGAGGAGCTGGTGGGCCAGCCAAGGAAGGCTGAGGGGCTCCTGCTGACGGTGCTCGGAGCCGCGTAGTTGGTCGGAGAAGACGTGGTGGTCGATGAAGCGGTGGTGCGTCGAAGTGCTTTGGGGGATGGCTTCTCTGCTATGCGGCGAAGGAGGTGACCGGCGTGGGCGAAGCGGAGGTGGCCTGATGGATCTGGCGTGGGCACGGCCGAAGTCGCAGCCAAGGCTGGGAAGCGGAGGAGTCGGCGACGACGTTGGCCTCCCTCTGGCCGACACACGGCCTAGAGGGCGGCGTTGCGGTGTCGAGGAAGGCGGTCGAGCGTTGCAAGGGCGGTGCAGCCGTAGGTGGTGGCGCGCGTCGAGGTGGAGACGGTGGATGAAGTCGAGGCGGAGATATCGTCGATGACGGTGACGATGGTATCGATTACGTCGGGCGAAGAGCGGTAGAGAGAGAGAGGGCGAGAGAGAGAGAGAGGGAGAGAGGGTATACCTGAAGGGAGTCGGCTCGACGGCGCTGGGAGAGGTCGGAGCAAGCAGCAGCGCGGCGAGGCGGAGCTGCGACGAGGTCTGAAGACCTCGGATCACGCCGATGGAGAGGGCTTCGCCGGTCCTGTCACTACCGGAGGAGGTTCTAAGGATGATGTTCGGCGGATGGTTTGGAGGAGGGCCGGCGGTGGGTTTAAATAGGGTAAAGGTCGTCGATCGAGGATGGAAGGGGATCGGGGGAGGATTAGATTCGAGATCTGAGATTGCATTTGACGGCGAAATCGAGGGATTTGGGAGGAGGATCGGCGCCGGCGAGAAACGCGGGGCGGCAGGCGGAGGCCGATTAGGAAAGGGGGTCTGGAGGAAGGAGACGCGCAGCGGCCGTCCGATCGGCCGAGATCGGACGGCTGCCATCGCACCACGTGGGCGCGGGAGGGAGAGAGGGGACGCGCGTGCGGAGCGCGTGCCTTGAAGGCACGCGCGACGCACGTGCGTCTTTTTATTTTATTTTATTTTTTTTATTTTATATTTTTTTTAACGAAAATGGAAATAATAAGGTCAAAAATGGCTGACACGTGGCGGCACCAGGTGCTGCCACGTGTCAGCACCACAAAATTCGACAAATAATTATTTTGTAAAATCGAAAATAAATAGTAAACGACCTCGGATCGAAAAAGTTTCTTCACGAAAATTGCTCGTCTCGATGAGATCTACAACTTTCATGAAGACATCAAAACCAAAATCGATCATTTGCACAAAGTGAATTTTTGGGGTATTCTATGTACAAAGAATACCTTGATTTTTGGGTTTTATAATTTTTATGTCATTTTTAAACACGATAAATATCCGGAAAAATTACGGTAAAATCAAAGATAAATAAAGACACATTAATCTATTTTTTTTTGGATTTTTATTGATTAAGAAAATATATACATAAAATACAAGGTCGAAAACCGCGAAAATATACAATGTACAAAAGAGGCCCAAAACCCAACTTTCACATATGAGCTCCGATTCACTTGAACTTGGTCTTGTTTTGAAGGTAATTGAATGTACATTAGTTCAAAAGTGAGTAGGATTCAATCGGACACTGGATGTGGGAGATATGTGGCTTTTAGTCCGAAAATCCTGAAATTAGGGTTTGGGTTTTTGGTCCACTTATTTGAGTTAGTTATTTTTTTGTATTTTTCCTTTATTCTTGTTAGTAATATGTACACAGTGGAAGTGGTTTTGAGTTATTCGGAGTTAGTATGAATGAGTTAAAAATCTAGGAAATCAGGCTTATTTACAGGTTAATTTGGCTTGGGTTTTTGGCTTCTTATTTTGTGCAGATTTTTGTGCTAAAATGCAATTCTTATGGAAACATGCATGAATGCTAATTATGCAAAATAGATGCCAGAATGCTGTTGATTTTTAGGGATTTGAGCTTAATAAATGAGTTTTAGAGTGATGAATACGAGATTCATCAATGGGGCTCTAGAATATGTTTCCTCTCCTCCTCATCCTCTGCAGGCTCCTTAGATAGAGCTCCAGAGATGCCCCTCCTCTTGACCCTTTCCTGGTCAGGTATGTCATGGTCCTTTTGCTCTTGAGGGACATATTGTTAACCATGTCACATGAAAGAATGTCATGTTTAGATCTAAGAGATGTCGAATAGTATACCTGACCAACGTGTTGCTGAGATAGAGATTTATTTAGGCTATTAGGGTTAGCCTGAACTTGGGTGAGGATTAAGGTAGAGAGTGCAGACTACTCTTCTCGCCATATGGATAGGTAGTTGACATCCGCCCATAAGTCGTGAACTTCGTTCTGGCAGGAATATATTGCGTTGGGTATCTGCTGTTGGATGTCCACGAGACAAGACACAGAAGGAAGGGGATATGACTGTGAAGAAAATAGGAGGATTGGCCCCATTGGCCGGGGTACTGCCTCTGTTGTTGCCGCTGCTAGGGTATCTGTTGAAACTGTAGGCCCTACTTTCTCGCTTGGTAATTGTCATGTCAGCCATACTCCTGATACTGACATCGTTGTTGTGGAAATGGCTGGAAGCCAGTGCTCTGTTGTGAAGGAGGTGGTGCGAAGGTGAATGTGGTGTTGTGAAAGGTCGGGGGCCGTTGGTAAGCATGTCGGTCCCCCATACTTCCCTACTTTGTAGGGTCCTGAGTATACGATGCTCCATTCACCTCCCAAACTAGTGGAGGCTTTACCTGAACTGTCTCTACTGATGGAGGGGGCTGCTAGAAAGAATGGGAGCAGGACTGGTCCTGCTCCCATAGTTGGGGTTTCCCTTACACCAGTTGCTCCTGAACATGGTGAACTCAGTACACAAGGGCAACGAATGCAGTTACATCTCAAGGTTGAGAGAGGTGAAGAATGATTGGACCGAGATGTTGTCAACTAGACAATGACACGGGCATTTCTGTAGGATATCCTTTAACCTTCCCATGTACCACATAAGGCTTCACGGGGTAGTTGGGAAAATCTATTGATGCACATCCTAATCATGTTAGTCCTACTCAGGGGGTAGAACTTCTGCAGAAAATGGTACTTAAAATGGACATATGTAGTGACTATAACTCCAAGGTTCTTTACCCAGTAGTCAGCTTTGCCACTTGATGAATCTGCATTTCATCGTCTTTATTCATTTATTTTAGCTTAAAATCCCTTATAAAACACATGTATATAATACTAACTCTATATTCTTACTAACTTGCATCTGTGTGTAAATATTGTATGCTTATTACCATTTTAACCTAAAATAAATAAATAAAGAAAGAAAGGAAAAATAAAGAAAAGAAAATAAAAAAAGAGAAGATTGTATATATGTAATAGATACAGGCTGACCCGAACCCCGAGAGAAGGTTAAGACTTGACCAAATCGACCAGGAATAAAGTAGGGGGAGATAAGGTCCTTAATAAGAAAATCCAAAAAAATGTAGGTTGTCTATATTTGTATACTTACACTATTTTATTTGTACATAAATTAACCTCAAATCAAATAATTTTCAAAACAGAAATTATAAATAAAAATGTTTCCAAACTAATAAAAATGATTGCACAATCAAATCATGTACAAAATAAAAGAAGCCACACATGGAAAAAAAACCACTTAGCGATAAATGAAAGACAAATTCTGGCTCCATATGAACTCATATTGAACCAAACTCACTTCCATTGTATTCTAAATCAAATTATCTTTAAAATGGCTGTGATTTCGTAATTTTTTTGTTACGGTTGAAAAGTCAGTTTTCTAGGGTGGTTTGTGCAATTTTACCATTTATTTGTACATAAAGTATTTGTAAATACTTGTAAATATTTTTACTAATTATTTAAAATAAAATTATAAAAAATAAAAATTTTAAAACAAACAAAAAACTAATCTCCTTATTTAACTAATGTATATAATGTACCATATGTATATAATTTATGTATATAGTTGTTATTATTAAATAACCACCACAAAAAAATAACATTTTTTATTCAATTTAATAAAGTGATGAAAATACAAAAAAATCAATTTTTGTAAATATTTTTAATATTAATTTTATCTCTATCTCATTTCAAAAATTTTTCCTTATTTCTTTATCTCATTTCACATTTTTGAATTTCAAATTCTTATCTTTTCTATTTGTATGGCTCCTTATCCATTATTTCAACTTGATCAATCTTTGATGAGAGGAACCCGATCTCTGAGAGTCTTCTTGTCCCAGAAGGGTGCCTAGCCTCTAAGCCGTCCGGTGACATCGAGTCGGCCTTCATCGAGGTGATCAAGGTCTTTTCTGCTCCTAAGGTGAGATCCATCACTTTCTTCTTATTTTTATTTATCTTAGGTTAATCTTAATTTTATTCTTTTGCCTCTTTATTTAATTATCATTTTTTTAATCTAGATCTTAGAAACCATCACGATATGATCTTCCGCTGACTCGATTTTTCATTTCACATCTCGATCGATTCACGTTCTTTTCTACCTCATACGATCTCTCACCTCCGACCACGCATGGTGGTCAGAGATCCGGTTCCATCCGCCATTCTTCTCGGAACAACACCGCTCACATATCTCGATTTTATATTTTTACTCTTTCCGAGTCATCATGCTCGTGTCTTAATTTGTTTAAGAATAAAAATAAAAAACCAAAAAATATTTTCTTTTCTTTCTAATATTTGTTAAAAAATAAAGTAATAAAAAAATAAAAAACAATAAATAGATTATTTATAGTTTCTGTTCTAAAAAATTTTAAAAAAAGCTTTATTATTATTATTATTATTTCATTTCTATTTCTAGAAAGTAACGAAAAAAATTAATAAAAAACCGCCACGTGCCCACCACCCAATCCCAGCGAGCGCTGCCCTCCGACTACCACCGGTTGCACGAGCGCTGACCACCGCTTGGACAACCGCCCAACTCGACCGCAGCCACCTACAGCATCGCCCCTCACCGCTCGCTGTCCTTTGTTGCCTCCCTTCCAACCACTACCGATGGGTGTGTGTCGCCTCAACACACCACCGACCGCACCAGCCTTAGCGCCCCACTGCGCGAAGCTCCTCAACCGCTGCCCGCGCAGACTTCCTCCAACTTCGACTTTACCGAACCGCCGATAGTTGCCGTTTGTCCGCTATTGGCCGCCCGTGCGACCGCAACAGCCCCGAGGAGAGAAGAACATAGGCGCGACGCCCCTTTGCTCGAGAAAGAAGAAATGAAACAGAAAGAAACCCTAGGGGTTATAAAATAAATTGGACAAATTACAATAAAGCCCCTGAATGTTTTCAAAATTGCATAAACACCCTTGCCAGTTCAAATTGGGAAAAATTATGAAGACATCTCTGGGGTTTCAGTAATTGCAAGGAAGCCCCTGCCAATTCCTCCAATCACGTGCAGTGCACGTGTTTATTGGGTAAATTGCACTTTTGCCTTCTGTTTATTTCTTGTTAATTATTTAATGCAAAAACACTAATTATTCACATTTCAGATCATGAGTTTCCAGACTACTTATTGCTTGTCTTTTATATTAAAAAAATGTGTTTTGTGCCTCAAAAATTCTCAAAAAAATTAACTTAGACTCATGATATGTGCATCTTCATTGTGTAAAAATTGCATTGCATTTTAATTTTGTTTGTTATTATTAAAAAATAAAAAACAACATCATTTTCTTTTCCTGAAATTCAAAAATTCATAAAAATTTGAATATTTCTCTAAAAATTCCAAAAATATAGATTAATTTACTTTCATTATCTTTTATTTTCTGTGCGAATTTCGTGCATTAGTTATTTATAAAACCCAAAAAAATCAAAAATACCAAAAATCTTTGAAAAATCACAGAAAAATCTACAAAAAATCCAAAAAATGTCATTTTACTTCCTATTTATAGATAATTATCTATAGTTTAGTATAAAAATAATTTCCTGGAGTTTTGGGTGTTAAAATATTTTTAAGTTGCAAATTACTCCATGTTGTGCATTTTTTTCATTTTTCCACTTTTTGGTTTTTAGAAAAATACACAAACATCTGAAAATTCTACAAAAATTCCCAAAAAAATTCAAAACCTTTAAAACCCAAAAATATTTTCTCTGTAATTTTCTGAGCATTTCTAACTATTTTGGAAAATATAAGAATTTGTGGTGTGCATATTTCTTCACTTGTGCATATTGTTCTTTATTTTTAAAAATAAAAAAATTGCAAAATTATAATCACTAAAAATTTGAAAATCAGAAAATAAAAAAAAACTAGAAATAAAAAATTTAATAAAAAACAAAAAAATTACAAAAAAAACAAGATTGTTTGCAATTAAGATTCCTTTTTCTCTTAATTTATTTTCAATTATTCGAATAACCTTCGGGAATTGTTGCCACCCTGAGTTCTATCATGTCCACTATACAGGTAAATACGCAGAAAAACATTTCTCTCCCACCACATTATTCTTTATAATTATTTTTTATCTTGAGAAGAAAATAAATATTATTTTTTTATCCAAGAATTTTGGTGATAACGATGACTTCATATCCATTAATAATTATCAATCCTTGAAAAGCGCAAGCAACAAAATGGCATCGTTGCCACGGAGGCATGACGAGGGTAGTTAGGTTTCTCTTTTGACCTGCTATTCTTAGTTATATATATTTGTGTATATTTTTCCACATTCACTCCATTGTTCATATTCACTGTTTCATTTTATTTTTTCCAGCTTATATTTGATAATTATGTTTCTTACATGTTCTCTCTTTTCTTTTTCTTATGAGGGCACATGGAGAAAAGGAGGCGATCCTAGGAGAGCCGAAGCACCCAAGCAAAGCGGAGGCAGCTTGATTCTTCACCAAGCCGTAGGATAGAGTGAGAGGAGAAGAAGAATTGAAGGAGACCAATTTTTTTAATTATTTATTTTTTTCTAGCATTTGAACCCTTGTAAACGGATATTCATTTGTTGTGGATCTGTTTCACCAAGTGCATGTGCACTTGGGGGACCTCACCGATTTTGTTTTCATCGGCTTATTTTTCTTTGTTTCACACGGAATTCGTGAGTTACCTATTGATTGCTTTCATTAATTTGCTTGATCTGGGTAATTATTAGGTCCAAACACCCTAAACAAGAATTTCTGTACCTATAGAATACATCGTAATTGGAATTAGTCAAATTAACTTGTTCTTGCCCATTAATAGGAGCTATTGAATAGAACGGTTCACTTACATTTGCATATATGTTACTTTATTTTTCTGTATTTCAATTCTGCATGGATCACTTGCATGTAGAGTGCTGTCGACAAGGTACGCATCTCTAACCCCTGCATGCTTCATTGTATTTAATTGCGCATTGGCATTTCCAATCTCCTTCCTTATTTTCACTCACATAAGTTAAAAAGGAAATTCGACACTCAGTAGGCGATTCATTGAAAATATTCAAACTAAGTGATAACCGCCTGAAAATCAGGACTGCCAAAGAAAACTCGATCCTAAAATAAACGTAAGGAAAAATCATTATTTTGGGGAGAGTAACCCCCTCATTGGTTGGTTTGCTTGAGCGAGAGAGTGACTCGCACACTAGGCTAGAGCCACACCTGAACTTCCATTAGACTAGTGGTCGTGGGGTTAGCCGTTCTCTAGTGAGGATCTCTCCGGTAACCGGTAAAGTTGCCTGCGACGTCCTTAGCAGATCGAATTGATCGGGTAGTCGGTAAACGGTCCGCAATTCATATTGGCTGGGAAAGATCTAACTTTGGGATTGGGCCAGTCTCTTGGGAGCATCGCGTTCCTAACAACTCGCTTTTAACCGCTCTGATAGATTGTATTCTCACCAAACTCTAAAAATTGACAAGATAATTGACCGAACCTTCACGGTCTTCACATTGCATTGAGTTGGTGAACTGGGGGTTGTATTGTGTTTGATTACTAGTGATAGATATCCTTCTGCAAAATTTGCGCCTTCATTCACTTTCACTCTTGCATTGACCTTCGTGCTCTCGCATCCTGCCTATTGATTTCGAAAATGTCAGACCAGATTATTTCTCGTTCGGACTCTACGAACTCATTCTACACTCTGGGCCGTTCATCTTCTATTTTGGGAGACTCACTTCCCGAATATTCATCTTTCTCTACTTCACCTTTCACAACATCTATCAATCCACTATTTGAGATTGACTTTAATCTTGAATTAATATATGAGACTCCATCATATCTAAGCACTAATCGAGTGGCATGCACATTTTCAGAGTCGGACACCGGACACTTGATGCCACCAAAGGGAAAGGGAACCATGTTAGAGAAGAACGAGATCAACAACACCATGTTAGCCTCCATTCAGTCAATTCAAGCCCAGTTAACAGAGCAGGCTAATTTTTAGACCACATTGAGAGATATGATTCTCGAGATGAGACAAGAAAGAGAAGATAGGAGAGAGGAGGATATAAACAACCTTGGAGGTGGGAATGGGGGAGAAGATCCTAACATAGAACCTGGGGCTAAGCCTACATTAAAGGATGCTTATAATCCACGGGCAAGACAAATAAATTCTTAAATACAAATCCCCGCGATTCATGGGCATTTTGTGCTTAAACCCAATATTTTACCTCTTCTCCCAATATTCCATGGAAATATTAATGAAGAAACTTACATACACCTCCGGCTGTTCGATCGCATTTGTGGTACAATACCCTACCCAAATGTCCCATTAGAGGTAGTACAGCACCTTCCCATCCAGTCTGATGAACAAAGCTTTGTATTGGTTAAATCACTTGGGGAAGGTTGTCACTACCTTGGAAGAGTTATGGTTCGTATTTCTGAACAAATATTACCTGCTCGGACGACTCAACCAAATGTGATCCTTGATTACTAATTTCTACTAGATGCCCCAGGATCCTATTCACGAAGCATGGGAAAGATTAAAAGATCTGACAGAGAAATGCCCCCATCATGATATTTCAAAGACCAGTCTTGTACAAAATTTATTTGGGGGTTTAAGCATAGAGAATCAGAAGCTGGTAGATTCCACTTGTAGGGGGAGCCACTTCAACAAGGACGAGGATGTTCTTTATAAAATTTTTGAGGAGATGGTGGAGAGTTCAGCAGCTCTTTCTTCTTCACGTGCTTTTGAAAAGCACCCCATCACCTACCCTGCAATACCCCACAAGGTTGTCAATATGACAGTAGCACAAGAAGTGGATAATGTTGATAGCACTGACCTGGCCATCATTGGAAACCACCTATCCAAAGTGGACATTATTGAGATACAATCCAAGGAGCTTGGTAAGCTTAAAGTGATCGAGCAGAGGACAAAGAACTTGGATAAGATGGATGAGATAACAAAGCACCTGGAGCTTCTTGTGAGTAAGATCAGTGTAGTTCACAGTGTGAGTGCAGCAGACCTCTAATAGGGAGCAAACTTCTTCCACCCAATAGAGTAGAGGAGGACCATCCACAGTTTAGCATGTCTACTATGTGCAGACACCTAATCAGGTTCAGCAACATTGACATCAGATAGTTCCTTACCAACAGGAAGTAGCCTACCTTCCTAAGTAGCAGTCTCCACCTCCACCTGTCATTCAGGAGGTGAGCGACATCTGGTTCGACCGTGAGACAAACTAGCATCGTCCACCAGGGAAAGGCCAGTTGGGTTCACAGTAGAGTCAGAGACCGGCCCACTAGTTTCAGGGAGGAAGACAACAACAGTACCGGCACCAGCAGTTCTAGCCTCACTATCAGTGTCCACCACAATTCAAAACTGGAGACAAGGCCAGCCACAAAAGCAGTCTATGTATTTTCCTCATCCTAACCAACAACAGACTGCCTATTATGGATAGTACCCTCCTCCTCGTCCTCATTATCAGAATATGTATGGTTACCAACAACCTCGGTACTATCTGCCTCAATGACAACCAGCCAATGAGCAACCTGAGGCCCCTTCAGTCAATCCAGCAGTGGACCAACTTGCATTGCTCATGAAGAACATGAAAGAACTAACTCAAGGGATTGATGACCTGACCACCACAAAGACATTGATTCTGGCACAGGTCAAAACCAACCCCAACAACTTCAGATGCAAGGAGCAGGTAGGAGATAGGTATGTCCCTTGATTTTACATGTTTATCTGATGCCATTCATCTCGGTAGCGGTAGGAGATTGCAACCGCCTACGCAGCAGTTGGGATTGGGAGATTGAACCATTGAGAGAGCATCATCTTCTACATCATCTCCTTCACCAGCAGTCGAGAGGCCCAGTGTAGCAACACCCACGTCTGTAGTTTCACCGCCTTCACCACCATCTTCACCAGGCAGATGTAGATCACCATCAATAAGGGATAATATACCAGTCACAGATTCTTCCTCTTCACTAGCAACAACATCCCGTTCTGTTTTAGATTCTGATTTACCTTAACCTAGTTTGGACAACATTGTACATACTGATTCTGGTTGTCCTTTTGTACATGAGGATTCTACTTTGAATAATGGAAATGAACATTTGCATGTTTATTATGATTCCGTGTCATTTCCTTCTGCTCTCAAAGCTAAGAAAATTCAAAAATAAAAAACAGTCGTATCTGATCCTAGAGTGGTTGAGATCTTACAAAATATCTTTTTAAAGATGCCACTCCCTAAGACCATGGAATACATGCATACAGTAAAAAAGGTAATGAAAGAGGCATGTACACAAAAGCGTCAACCAAGGAAGAACAAACGAAAGGAAACAAAGAAACACATCTTGACCATCCACTGTTCATGCCATCAGTAAACTCCCTTCTAAAAAGAAAGACAAGGGAGAACCTCACATCCGTTGCCATATCTTTGATCAAGAATTGTATCTACTCTTCTCGATAGAGGTTCCTCCATTAATCTCATGCATTCCTCTTTACTAACTGAACTTCAGTTAGGGCCTCTTATAAACAACTAGAATGATCCTTCAGTTTGTTGATAGATCGATTAAGAAGCCAAGAGGCATTTTAGGGGACGTTATTGTCACGGTGCAGGGGATGAAATTCCATGTTGATTTTGTTGTCATGGATATGGACGCACCTGCACCGTTACTCCTTACCCCGATCATACTAGGTCGACCGTTCGTCTGAACGGTTGAAGCAGCAGTTGATTATGGTACTGGAGAGATCATTTTTCACTCTCGCAGTGACAAGGTGAAAATTGAGACGATCTCTAATCTTAGACCATCACTGCCACCAGCAACATATGATACAGAGAAAGTTATATCAGAGTCAGATGACTGTGATTTCCTTGCTGAATTCAAGGAGACAGATCTTTTCACTTTTTTATAAACACCTAGGAGTTCCTATCCCAAAAGGACTCTATGGAAAGCACAGTCGACATGAGTTCCCTTGGTGGTCCAATTGAGATAGTTGCTGATGAGCAGTTTGAGCAGACCTCTGAGGATAAATCCGAGTTTCTAGAGGCACCTTCTGATATTCTGTTGACACACTTTTCTAAGATTACTGATGATATACCTCCTTCTGAGAGTTCTAAGGTACAGATACCTGAGCCATTCGTTGAATTTCCTGATTCATGCACTGATGAGAGACATCTTTCTGAGATTATTGCTGAGATTTTCGAGCCGTTAATTGATAAGAACATTGAACATTCTAATGAGCCCATCCTTTCTGAGCAGAGATCATTCATTGCAGATCTATCATATATTCTATTTTTTGAGCCGTCAGTAGCCATGGTGGATAGTCCACAGAGTATAGATCACATACAGTCTAACAGTACAGTAGCAGAGGTTATTTCAGAGTTGATTCAGACCCCACCAGAGCTCAAGTTTTTTACCATCAACATTGAAATATGCCTTCCTTGCGGTCCCCCTCCCAAATGTTTCCAGTCATTCTCAGCTCGTTGTTGACCGCTGAACAAGAATCTCGCGTGCTCGAGGTTCTTGAGAGAAACTGCAAGGCCATAGGATGGAATATCTCAGATCTCCGTCAATTAATCCAGCATTGTGCTCGCATCATATCTACCTAGAGGATGACTGTAAACCCTCCTGTGAATGTCATCACCGTCTAAATCTAAATCTAAGGGAGGTTGTCACGAAGGAGATCAGAAAATTGTGTTATGCTGGCTTTATATATCCATTTCCAATTCCAAGTGGGTCAGCCCTTTACATGTGGTCCCCAAGAAATCCGGGATTACGATCGTAAAGAATGACCGTGGTGAGGAGATTCCGACCCGCGAACCTACTTCATGGCATTTCCATGTAGATTACCGATGCCTGAACTCAGCTACCAAGAAGGATCACTTTACACTGCGCTTTATTGATCAGATTATTGAGAGGTTGGTAGGGAAAGAGTTCTTTTGCTTCTTGGATGGGTACTCGGGATACAATCAAGTTGCTATCGCTCCTGAAGATCTGGAGAAAACTACTTTCACTTGGTTGTTTGGCACCTACGCCTTTAGATGGATGCCCTTTGGAATATGTAACACCCCCGCTACATTTCAAAGGTGTATATTGTCTGTTTTTGCCGACATGGTGGGTGATTTTCTTGAAGTCTTGATGGATGATTTCTCGGACTACGGGGATAGTTTTGATACATGTCTGGCTTAGTTAGATCGAGTTCATCAACATTGTTGTGAGGTAAACCTAGTGCTCCTATGGGACAAGAGTAACTTTATGGTGACTAAGGGCATTGTATTGGGCCATGTCATCTCCAAACATGGTATGGAGGTTGACCCGACTAAGATTGATGTGATTTCAAATTTAGAGCCACCGCAGAATTTGAAGTAGTTGAGGTCATTTCTGGGACACGTAGGATTCTACAGGCGATTCATAAAGGACTTCAACAAGATCGCTAGACCTTTGACTGAACTTCTGCGTAAGGAGAGTGATTTTGTTATCGATGAGAAAGTCCTCCTTGCATTCAATTAGATGAAAGAAATGGTTACTAGTGCTCATGTCTTACAGCCACCAAATTGGTCTCTTCCTTTTGATATTATGACGGAGGCATCAGATTTCACAGTTGGAGCTGTTTTAGGACAAAGAAGGGATGGGATACCATTTGCTATACAATATTCTAGCAATACTATGGATGAAGCACAGTAGAATTATATAGTTATAGAGAAGGAGATGTTAGCAGTTGTGTTTGGGCTAGAAAAGTTCATATCTCACATCATTGGTTCACACGTTATTGTATACACGGATCACACTGCCTTACGATACTTGCAGGTAAAGAAGGATGTTATACCACGCCTTATCAGATGGATCCTTCTTCTCTAGGAATTTGATTTAGAGATTCGAGATAAACCTGGAGTGAAAAATGTTGTGGCAAATCACCTATCCCGTATCACAGATGTAGAGACCTCTGAGCAAAACATGATCCCTATTTCCGAAATCTTTCCAGATGAGGCCATTTTATCTATGGATTCACTCCCATGGTAAGCCTATATTGTGAACTATCTTGTCTCCAAGAAAGTTCCACAAGATTAGCCGAAGTACAAGGTAGATAGCTTTCTGTCAGAGATTCATTATTACCATTGGGAGGATCCGTACCTATTTCGCGAGGGTGCGGATTGTATCTGGAGAAGGTGCATTCCTCAGGAGGAACACACTAATGTAGTCACAAACTAGAATTGAGTGGGCATCATTCGTCAGGAAACACACATCATCAAAGGTTTTACAAAGTGTCTATGGTGGCCCACATTGTTTAAGGATGCTACAGAGCATGTTTGAGGTTGTACTGATTGTCAGAAAATGGGAGAAATTGTTGGTTCCAAAGATACCATGCCCCTAAGATATATACAGATTTACGATGTTTTTGATGCTTGGGCCATAGACTTCATTGGCCCATTTCCTGTCAGTCAGGGATTTCAGTACATCCTTCTCGTTGTGGATTATTTTAGTCAATGGGTGGAGGTTATCCCCACCCGAGCCGCAGATAGTCCTACAGTGTGTTCCTTTCTCAAGGACCATATTATTGCACGGTTCGGGATTCCCAAAATACTGATTTCAGATGGGGGAAGCCATTTCATTAACAGATAAGTAAAGAAGCTTGTGAACGAGTACGTCATTGAGTACAGCGTTGCGTCTCCTTACCACCCTCAGACTAATGGCTTGGTAGAAATTTCAAATAGGGAGATCAGGACGATATTGCAAATACTTGTATGTCCAGATAGGAAGAACTAGTCCCAGATGCTTGATTCGGTTCTATGGGCTTATCAGACGGCGTACAAGTCTCCATTGGACATTTCTCCCTACAGATTAGTGTATGGAAAAACTTGCCACCTACCAATAGAATTAATTCACAAATCTTTATGGGCCCTCTATGTATGCAATCTAGATTATGAGAAGGCAGGAAGAACATGAAGTTGGATTTGAATAAATTACTAGAATTTCGAGACTTTGCATGTGATAATTCACTCATGTATGAGGAGAAAGTCAAGCGTTGGCATGATAAACACATTCGAAGGAAGACTTTCTCCCATGATCAGAAAGTTTGGTTATTTGATGCTAAGTTGGAGCTGTTTCCAGGAAAATTGAAAAGCAAGTGGTCAGGACCGTTCATCGTGAGAGTTGTGCGTGACAATGGGAGTATTGTCATAACTGGGTCTCATCTGATGCACAACCATTTGTTGTGAATGGACAGTTGCTGAATCCATTTCTAGATCTTGATACATTCCTATCCGTCGTTGATTCTATATTAGTGGTATCAGACGATGATTTTTTGATTCCGTCTTCTGCATCTGAGACATGAGTATCCACTCCTTTTGTATATCCTTTCGTTCCATTATTTCTTCTTCCGTTCTATCATTAACCCTTTTTCCTTATGTGTATATATGCTATACTTAGAATGTGCTTTATCCTAAGTATATGGGGTGAGTGGTTTGTATTGTTCATATTCTTCTTGTTCATCACTCTTGTTGTTGCCTATACTGAGGGATACTCTATCCTAAGTATAGGGGGATGATGTTGTTCATATCGTTTTTTTTTTGTTTTTGAGTCTGTACATTCTCTGCATCGATTTTCCTCTTTTGTACAGTCTTATATACTTAGGATTACTTGATCCTAAGTATAGGGGGAATCACCGACTTCTATTGTTTTCATTTTCTCTTTGAGTCGTTGTAGCATAGGATTCTTTTCACTTTTTGTATTTAGCACGAGTTATGTCTACATTTGCCTCTATTTGATCACATGAGGACATAGTCCGAGCTAAGTATAAGGGGGTGTCGTATATATTGTATATATACTTTAGACGTAACTCATACTTTTAAAATTTTTTTGAGGATATGTATATAAATTCGTAAAATCCACGTGAGTGTATATAGACATTGATCTCCTTTAAAAAACAAACAAAAAACAAAAAAATAAAAAAATAAAAACAAACAAACAAAAACAAACAAAAAAATAACAACAACAAAAAAATAAAAACAACAAAAAAACAAAAACAACACAAAAGAAAACAAACAAAAAAAATTCTTGCATATACTAAGATCAAGGGATGGCCTGTAAATAGGTTATTAGGAGAAGGCGAGGGTGGAGATTGGAGGAAGAGGTTAAGAGGTTGCGTGGAGAAAAAGTTGAAATCGGGTAGTTGAAACAAATTCTGGCCGACCTTCTTGAAGAAGAAGGTCCCAGGTGTTGATACGTGTCAACACCTGGTTGGCCAGGTTCAAGTAATTCATTAATAAATACTAAATAAATAGTAAATAACCTTATTTTAATTAAGTGTAGATAAATAAATTATCTAAATTATGGTATAATTAATTTTAATAAATAATAATTATTTTACTACACACAAATATTATGTTAATAAATAAATATAAATAATACTTAATAAATAGGTTTTGTATTTTTAATTTAATAAATTACTAAATAGTATAATGATGTTATATTTTATTAATTACTAGGTTAATAAATAAAGTATGGACAAATTTTTGTGAATTTTAATAAATTAATTTAGGTTTATTAATAAATACAATTATAATTTGTATAGTTCATTAATAACTATAAATTAGGGTTTTTAATTTATTTAAAAGAATAAATGATTTACAAAATTTATGAAATAAATTAGGGTTAAAATACAAGATCAAGAAAAAAATTAAAAATTGTAAAACTATTAAAATAATAAATAGTGTGTTCTAAATAAAATAGTTAGCCTAGAAACCCAATTGTAGTTAGGTCCCAAAATCAACTTTTTGCAAATAGACTCCGATTTTAGTGAAATCACCTTCATTAATTAGAGAATATTATTGTATGAACTTTAAAGGTGAGTAGAGTGAAATTGAAGTTCGTATGAGCAAGATATAATGTTGGGTTGAGAATTTACAAGTTCGATTTCTTTGCATATATATAAGGTGATATTTTTAATCTATTTTTATATTTATACATTTTTTAAAATTATTAGGAGAAGAGTTTGGTGAAAAATATGTTCATATGAATTAACTAAAAATCAATGAAGATTTGATATTTATTTGATAAATAGTGAAATGTGTGAAGTGTAAAATTAATTTTTTTTTATTTGTTTTCTTCCTTATCTCCCCCTACTTATTTATTTATAGACCAATCCATGCTGACTTGGTCTCGGGGATTAGGCTATAAATATATCTTTCAGCTATATTTACTTTACAAGTCACATTGTACATATATACATATCTACAATTTGCCTTTATTTTTATTTTCTTTATTTTCTTTATTTTTATTTTTTTTATTTATTTACATTGTTTTAATGCATAAAAGTGCATTTTTATTCATGAATGGAATTTTGTTAAAAAGTGAAATTTAGTGTATATTTACATGTATTTGTTAAAGGTTTTAAGACAAAATGCAGACAGAATGTTAATGAATCGTGGATTCATCAACCCCCTTATACTTAAACTTTGCTTGTCCCTTAGCAAACACTTATTTGAAAAATAAGTGAAAGAGAAAGAAAGTTAGAATGAATTTGTTTTCCTAAACCAAATCATAAGAACAGACAAAGGACATAGCTCGATCGGGCCTGAAACAAGCATTTTGTTGGAGCCTTAACTAGGATTAGGATTTTATCCTCAACAGTCCTCAAGTTCCACAAATCCTTGTTTAAGTTCACCTCAACAGCCAGTTCAGATCTACTTATTCATATCATAAACTCTATCAACCTTGAAATCAATCTGTACGGTGTGTGAATTGTTTTAACTCTTCTCGCTTTGTAAGAAGCGAAGAAACTGCTGATTCGAGCCATACACTCCTATTGGTTCCCCGTCCAGCTACTCTTTCCTTAGGGAGGGTGGCATTCCCTTCTAAGGTCAGTTCGTGCTATGTCCACAATCGAATATAGAGAGGAAGTAGAAGAATGAGAAAAGAACTAGAGTGCGACTAGTGTAGACGCATCTCCTTGTGAAGCCCAACCGGTGTAGCTAAGTCTTCACTAAGATGTGCAGGCTTTTTGGTGGAAGCTCGGACCATTATGGTCGTATTTGTATTTCGTGGCTTCTTCTTTGTATTGGCTTTGTAATGTTGCTTGCACTGCATTCATCTCTTTGTCCCTCGACGGATATAGCATCTTTTCATTCCGTCTATTTTTTTGAGGTCTTGGAAAAATTGTGTCAGCAGATCCTTCCCTCATCCGAAGTGACTATCGCAACCCCAATCTTTCCCGTCTTTAGAAGTCAATGCCGCAAAGACAAGGATAGAAATGCACTACCAAGATGGATTGCCCTTCGCATCCCCATGCAAGTTGAGCTAAGTGCAAAGTGAATGTGTACAAAATTGGTTCACTGATGAAGAGTTGTACGGATGACACCAAGTGATCTACTTAGGCACTTTTCGAGTTGACTTCCCAAACATGGTCTCATGGAACCCAAAGATTTAAGTCAAAGACCTGAAGAGTCTAAAAACCATCTCCTAACTAACTCCGGTTCCAGTAAAGCCCGGTTGAATCCTCCACTTGCCCACCTTGCTCCGACCACCTTCGGTGGTGACAACACCTGAGTGCGGCCCCACATGGAAGAAGGATCATCGGTGGCGGCGATGCAAGGCGGCGGAGCCTTGGAGGCAGAATATACAACAAAAAGTGACTATCGCAACCCCAATCTCTCCCGTCTTTAGACGTCAATGCCGCAAAGACAAGCATAGAAATGCACTACCTAGGTGGATTGATCTTCGCATCCCCATGCAAGTTGAGCTAAGTGCAAAGTGCATGTGTCTAAAATTGGTTCACTGATGAAGAGTTGTACGGATGACACCAAGTTATCTACTTAGGCACTTTTTGAGTTGACTTCCTAAACATGGTCTCAAGGGACCCAAAGATTTAAGTCGAAGACCTGAAGAGTCTAAATTCCAGTTCCTAACTAGGCTCCTTACAATGATCATCAAAAGTTGTAATCAAGCTCCATCTTTCAGACTTTTCTCAATCTTTAGTTCTATAAATCAAACTTATTCAGAAAAATGCTAATGCAAATACAACTATGTTTTTGTGAAGTATATTTCCTGAATTTTACTCATTTTTATGGATTTTAAGGATTTTGTAATTTTTATGGATTTTCAACTTTACATTTTTTATGAATTTTGTGAAAGGTACCCATATTTTATTTGGATTAAATAACTTATGGATTTTACAAGTTTTATATACAAGATATTTTACAAGTTTTACATGAATTTACACATATTTTACTATATAGAATTTAAATAAGTGTTATACATATTTTAAATACATATTTTAAATTAAGGATTTTAAATAAGGATTTTAAAACTATTTTACTTATTTACAAGATTTTATAGTTAATTTAATTTAAAAGGTTCATTTTAATTTACCGTCACCCACTTTTTATGGATTTTATATATAGAAAATACCTAAAAGTATGAGTTATGTACAAAAGTATATATAAAATATATACGCACCCCCTATACTCAGCTTATGTTATGTCCTCATAGTGTCAAAAGAGAAAAAGGACATAACTCGTGCTAAGTAAAACTGAGTGAAAAAGAATAAGTAAAATGAAGTCAGTCAACCCCCCATACTTACGATCAGGTAATCGTAAGTATAGTGGAGCAAAAATGAGGTGACTGAGGGAAAAGTACATACAACTGAGAGAACAAAAGGAGAAATAAAAATGAAATCATCGAAATCAATCGGTCCCCCCCCCCATACTTAGGATAAGGCATCATAAGTATAGAAAAGAGTGTGGCCAAAATTAGGGACCAGTGATTAGAGTAAAAGAAAGGATATACAAAAGAAAATTAAAAAGAATAAAGATCGAAAATGATAATCAACAGGCTATCGGTCCCCCCTATTCTTAGGATCTAGTATCTTAAGAATAGAAGACGAATAAAAATGGGGATGATTGTGATCTACATACCCCATGCATCAAAGATATTACAAATGGTAACGAGTCACATAGGCATGGCATCTCGAGCACCAATTGTTCCTACGACTGTTTGACATTCTGGACAACTCTTCACTAATGTGCATGCATCTCTAGAAAGAGTCGGCCACCCAAATCCACTCTGAAATATCTTCTATGATGTCCTCTTCCCCGAATGATGTCCCCCTGCCTCTAAGGAATGGCACAGAGTGAGGACACTATTATATTCCTCCTGAGGAATACATCGCCTGTAAATACAATCTGTTCTTTACGAAAAAGATTCGGATCCTCCCAGTGCTAGTATCGTGCCTTGGACACTAGCCTATCGACTATGTCTTTCGGCCAACCTTGTGGACTCTTCTGTGTAACCAGAAAGTTCACTATGTCTGCGTACCAGGAAATTTCTTTAATTGCAATGATACCCTCATCTGGAAATCTCTCTGTAATCTCTAGCGTGTAATCATCTGAAGGCTGCTCTAACTGTAGACGGGAGAGGTGATCAGATACCACGTTCTTTACCCCAAGCTTGTCTCTAATATCCAAATCAAATTCCTGAAGTAAAAGGATTCCATCTAATAAGTCATGCCTTAGCATCCTACTTTTCCATTAAAAATCAGATAGCTGAGTGATTAGTATAAACTATGATTTTAGAACCAAGAAGATAAGATTTGAATTTGTCTAAAGCAAACACTACTGCCAACATCTCTTTCTATGTTACTGTGTAATTTCATTGTGCATCGTCTAGAGTACGGCTGGCATAGTGGATAGCAACTGGAAGTTTGTTCCACTGTTGTCCTAATACAACCCCGACTGTAAAATCTGAAGCATTTGTCATGATCTTGAAGGATAGAGACCAATCGGGTGGTTGTAGGAAAGGAGAACTTATAATCATCTCTTTTAGAGTGAGGAAGGAATGAAGACATTTATCATCTAACAAGAACTCGATGTCTTTGCCTAAAAGTTCAGTTAACGATCAGGCAATCTTAGAGAAGTCCTTAATAAACCGTCGGTAAAAATCAACATGCTCCAGAAAAGATCGTAACTGCTTTACGTTAGATGGCGGATCGAGTCATTTGATGACATCTACCTTGGCAGAGTCAACCTCCATGCTTTGCTTGGAGATGACGTGCCCCAACACGATCTCATATGTAACCATAAAATGGCTCTTTTCCCAAGATAAAACGAGATCGACCTCACAACATTTCTGAAGAACTTGGTCTAGGTGCGTTAAAAAATCATCAAAGGACTCACCATAGACCGAAAAATCATCCATAAAGACCTCGAGGAAATCATTGACCATGTCCGCAAAAATGGCAAGCATGCATCTCTGTAATGTAGCAGGGGCATTGCATAATCCAAAGGTCATCCGTATAAAAGCATACGTGCCGAAAGGACATGTGAAGGTGGTTTTCTCTTGATCCTCAGGGGCAATAGTAACCTGATTGTATCCGAAGTAACCGTCTAAGAAGCAGAAGTACCCCTTCCCTGCCAACCGTTCTATCACTTTGTTAATAAAAGGCGATGGGAAGTGGTCCTTCTTTGTCGCATCGCTCAGCTTTCTGTAATCCACACATACCCTCCACGATGTGGTTACTCTCTTTGGAATCTCATCTCCACTCTCATTCTTAACCATCTGAATGCCCGACTTCTTCATGACAACATGTAATGGGCTAACCCATTCAGAGGTTGAGATCGGATAAATAAAGCTGGCGTCACACCATTTTGTGATCTTTTTCTTAATAACATCACGTAAGACGGGATTCAGCCTAGGCTGAAACTCTCTGGAAGGTCTGCTGTCATGATCAAGATAGATATGATGAGAACACAAAGTAGGATTTATCCCACGGAGATCGGATATAGTCCACCGAATGGCCTTGTGGTTTCTTTCAAGAATCTCCATCAGACAGGATTATTGTTCTTGGACCAGATACACGTTGATAATGACCGGAAACTGACGGTGTGGACCCACAAGGAAAGTATATTTCATGTTTGGTGGAAGGGTCTTCAGCTCAGGTAAGGTCAGATCTGGCTCTGCGATATCAACTTCTGATTGAGTTATGAGATATGTGCTGCTAATGGGTGTTTCTGTTTTAAGGTTTTTTACCATCTCAACATGTTCTGGAGTCAGACTACAGAAGATGTCTAGAACATCATCCGACTCTCTACCGTGCTCATCCTCAAAATGATTGGACAAAAATAATTTGGCTAAGTAAAAATCAGTCTCTGATTCATCTGAGGTGGAGGGATTCTGTGAATGTTCTGAATCTAAAATATCTACAATAATGTCTCAAAATTCTGCTCCATGTAATCTTCACCTTCTATGTTGAAATAAAGAGTTCCGTCAGAAGAGCTGCCAACTGAAGTCTCGGACCCATCCTCTTCTAGGCTATCTTGGGTCTCTACCTGATACCTCTCGAGGTCGTCTAGGCGAACCTCATCCATATAATCATAGGTGGCTAAGGAACTCAAATCATCGGAACTAGTTGTAGATGCGGCACTGGATGATTCTCTCACCATCTCTATATGTACCTTCTCGCCCTCGGTGCGAAAAGATTCCTTCACTATATCATAATCGAAAAGAGCCTTTGTGGTCTCCAAGAAAGGCCTTTCAAGAATGAGAGGGGTAAGGTGTAACTGTGTAGGGCATTTCATTTCCAGGAAAGTAAAGTCCACTGGGAATGCAAACCCTGCACGGTTATGATAACGTTCTGTAAAATGCCCCTAGGTCTCTTTACAGATCTATCGGCAAACTGAAGAATCGATCGAATTCGTAAAGAGGACCTAACTCGAGCTTATCGAGTAAACAAGATGGTAGAAGTTTAATAGAGGAACCATTACCTAGGAGAGTGTGATCAAATACAGCTTCTGAAATCTTGCATCTAACATAATGTGCTCATGAGTCCTTTTTCTTCGGAAGTCTGTTCTTGATCACGCAGGAGGTGGCCTTGGTAAAAATATGCTTCTTTGTTCAGGATTTCTTCTTCCTACGTGTTGTACATCTATTTTTAGTTGTTGCTTAAGTGTGGGGAAGTGATCCAAGGCATCATGGAGCGGGATTTTCAAAAAGATGTGATCTTTCAGTAATTTCTCTATTTCTGGAGTAACATCAGTCTTTTTGTGTTTTTTGTGCCTTTTTCATACAAAGCTTCAGAAAAAGGAACAATTTTGGGAACAAAATTCTCTTTTTTATTGCAATCAGGATCAACTTGTACATCAAGAGTATCAGAGTTATCTATAAAACTCTCTAAGACAAGAAAGGACACATCAGCTTCGGACGTGTCTTCATGGCATGGCGTGGTGTCGTCGTCTGATTTGCCTAAGTCCATGTCGACCATCTCAGTATCACTTCCTTATCCCTAATCATTAAATGGTTGATCCCTTTCTTTGTGGTTCTCCTCCTCAGCTTGTGGATCATGGTCTGGCTTTTGCTCCTCTTCATGTGCCATCTCCTCCTCTCGATCAGGTGTTTGTGGTGATCTACCGCTCCTGAGATGAATGAAGTTAGATAAAAATTCAGAAAAAGAGATCGTACATGTTGCATCATCTACCTGATCTGGGTGCCTCCTTTTGTTGTTCGGGTTCATCTGAGGCTATGCGGGAAGAGTGGTCTTGGGCGCGGTTAGCTCATCCAGACGATGGTTACCCCGCTTCATCACAGTCTTATGCACGGTCTGGAGCGTGCTCAGCATGTCCATGATTTGATTAAGTGTCGGGACTTGCGAAGATATTTCTGGTTTGGCACGGTAACCTTGGCTTTCGGCTCTCTCCTGCCTTTGCATGTGCTGTTGTAGAGCATGCTGATGAGGAGATCATTGTGGTGTGAATGGAGACTGTTGTTGTTGCTGGTGATAATTGGACTGTGATTGTGGAGCAGGATGATGAACAAAATGTGGTCTCTTATAGATGTTATGGTGAGACTGCTGCCACGTGTAGTACTATCGTTGTTGATATTACTCGTGTCCATGTTGCGGATAATGTTGCGGCTGTTGCTGATGATGTACACTCGATTGTTGAATCAGAGTGTAGCATTTCGTTGATCTCAAGAGTGGCTTGAGACTCAACATCGATGTCTATAGGGTTGGTGATCTGGTTGAGATTGGCATGAGACTGTTCCTCAGACCAATCAATATGCGGAATCTCTGGCTCGCTCTAGACGAAATGGATCTATCGGGTGGGCGGAGCGGGTAAAGATCTCCGGGAAGGTTGTGAAGTCGAAGAAGCTTGAGCCTGCTGATACTGAAGCTGCAGTTCTGTCACCTTCTTCGTAAGATCACTCAGCTGCTGAGGCAGAGATGAGAGTTTCTCCAATTCTCGTAGCGGTTGCAAATCTTGAACTTGCTTTTGAATCACATCTACCAACGTTAACTTCTTGTTTATATAACCCATGTTGGTATTGGATTCAGAGTCTCAAATGTTTGCCACCTTATGATGCTCTCGGTGATGCGGTGGCTGAGGAGCCTTCAGGAATGCCCGAGTAGAGTCGACGACTCTCGCATTTTTTGTTATCCCCTCGAAGATGGACCAGACAGACTCGACATCCCGATTCAGATAGCTGCCGCCAAATGTGGCACTCACAAGCCCCTGAATATCCGGCTGGAGTCCTCCAAAGTAGTTCTTTATAAGTACCTTCATCGGTATCTCATGATGATGACATCTCTCAGTAAGATCCTTTAATCAATCCCATGCCTCGTGGAAAGATTCATTCGGTAGCTGAGTAAAGTTGAAAATATGACTCCTCATCATGTTTGTCTGTCCGAGAGGAAAAAATTTATGCAAGAACGTGGACTACAGATCAGTCCACGTAGAAATCACTCTCCCTAAATAACTGAGCCAGTAAAGTACCTTATCTGCTAAGGCGAAGGGGAAGGCTTTGAGGAGAACGGCCTCCTACGTAACTTCAGGGTAATTAGTTGTACCACAAATCATCTCAAATTGTTGCAAAAAGGTAAACGGCTCCTCTACGACATTCCCATAGAACTTGGAAAGCAGTGAGATGAATGACAGACGTAACTCGTATAGCCCCTAATTCGGTGGCAACCGAATCCAATGATGTAACATTTTCACCCCGAGGTCATACTCATCTATGAGTGTCGTGGGAATCACAGCAGGTGGCAGTGGGTTCCTAGCTCCTGCTCTGAGCACAGTGATCTCAGCTCGCAACTCATTTTGTACTATGAACAGATCACAAATTGAGTATTCATTTGCTGCAACGTATCGAGAATCCCGATTGTGATATCTACGGCTAGATCCGATCCTCCATTAGCATGATGTTCCTCAGCTGGTCGCTCCTCTGCTGGTCCATTTCCACGAGCCATCTGCTTCAAATCTTTTGGAAAGGAAAACTTCTCGTAAGAACTCAGAGAAAAATCGGTTGGAGAAAGCGATGATAAATTGAGGCGGGGTGTGCCTCACAAGGTGGGCTGGGAGGCGAGGGAGTCTGGGTCTGACTCTCCTCGAGATCAGATGGAACCAACTCGAGAAGAGGGTCATCCGAGTCTGTAAAAATGTACGACGGATTGTGAAAGATCGAGATCTCACAGAGTCTGAGAAAAATAGCCATCGAGTCGTCATCTTCGATATCAAGAGGATAATCAGGAGATCACGATATCAAATCAAGAGAGATGGGAGAAGGCGTATAAGATGCGGTAACTCACGCCTCACAAGCAAACACAAAGCAAACCCCGTATTCACCAACACAACCCGATGATGACCGTAAGAGTTCGGTCATTTATCTTATCGGTTTTAGGGTTATCTTGGCATACAAGTATATTCACCAATTATCACAAGCTGATAGGTGCCCAGAATTTCCTCGTAACACCGTTTCAAGCCCTTACAAGAAAACCACTTGTTCTCAACCAGTTTGGGAGTAAGTACGGACCGTTTTCGGCTACCCGTTTTACTTGAGGACGGAGCCTTGCACAGTGTCCTCTAAACCCCCCCACTCTGCTAAGTAAACTCGGACCATTTCCGGCTACCCGAACTTACCCACTGAAGAACAGTGATCAGGTGTATGGACTAAGTAGAATCTTGAAGGAAACACGGACTTTGGTTCTAGACTTAAGTGACGTCCCTCACTCATAATATCTGGAAATGTACCTGTAATTAAAGTGCGGGGATTATTCTCCTAAAGAAAATGATCCTTACATTTCTTCTAGAGTCAGATATTTAAGCAGTCTCGATTTTATTTTTGGTTTTCTCTTTTTTTCAATTTTTTTCAGACAAACGTCTAACAAATGTTTTTATTATTATTTTTTTTACAAATCTTAAAAGCATGCAGCTAGGTTGCGAGTCCTAGAACTATATACGAAAGCGTAAGCTGATAAGAAAGAAAATCGAAAACACCTAAGCAAGCACCTAGCCTCGTGAAAAACCGCAGAAAACTAGTGATGCGAGAAAAACCGTGGTAGGTGCCCTGCTATCTCGAATGCATGACACTCGGTGAAGCATACCCCGAGAAAAAGAGAGGGGAGGTACAAGTTGGGATGCTCTTACGGGGCCCCTTTCTACAAAATA
This sequence comes from Ottelia alismoides, assembly GCA_037367405.1. Classification (NCBI taxonomy): domain Eukaryota; kingdom Viridiplantae; phylum Streptophyta; class Magnoliopsida; order Alismatales; family Hydrocharitaceae; genus Ottelia; species Ottelia alismoides. Next base: position 503,960 of record JAZKJV010007023.1, on the reverse strand, counting down.
CAAAAACACGGGAAAGTGCCCCCCCTATTTTTTACAAAAATATTACAAGAAAAACCCTAACTAATTCTACTCTCAGCAACCGACCCGTGAGAGAAAGGATCGGTCTCTACACTTTCAACTGCTTTAGCTTCCGAGGAAACGGGCTAAACCTGCAGGCCCTGCAAAAATTAGTTAGGAAAAAGAACACTCGAAAAGTTGCAAAAAAATTAGAAATTCAAACAAACACGAAAATCGTAAAAATGGAAGAAAAAGCTGTAAATCGAAAACCAAACAAAAATTGAGAAAGAAATAAAATTTGTAAAACAAAGAATATCGAGAATTTTCAAAATTAGAATCAAAAACCGATGTAGAAATAACGCCTACCCGGTAACGGTGCCATTTTGATAAGCATGGATCCGACTCGCGGTTAATAATGATGTCGGTGTCGAAAACCGCAAAGAGAGATCCACGTTGATCAAACAAAAATCAACAAAAATAGCGGAGAGAGAGAGAGAATGAAGTAAATTGGATTCTCTCTCCTATTTTCATCTACACTATATTTTTTTACTAGGTAAGTGTGCCTGGGTCGAATTAAAGGAGGTAGAATATCAAAATTTTGGTTTTTGATACAAGAAAGAAATCTCAAAAATATTCTCTTTATTCTTGATTTTACAAAAAGACTCAAAAATTGACTCAACACTAACTCACTATTGCGAAAATCAAATCGACAAGATAAAGCGATGAAAAATCATGGAAAAATACAAGAAAGGTATCTCGGGTAGTTATTAAACTACCCTAAAGAAATTGTGGAAAAAAATACAACAAAAATGAGGTCCAAGCTACCCCTACAAGCTAGGGGTATAACTTCAAGAAGAAAGTTTTAGTTCTATTACAAAAAGGTCCCTAGTAGGGACTGGAATGCAAAGAAAACTAAATTTATTTAATTTAGGTCCCTACGTGGGGACCTAAATGCAATTTTGGAAAACCTCTGGAACGGATCTAAGATTCTGGAACTTTAGCGGATTTAAGTTGCAAATTTTCCACCTCTTCGCAATATACGATCAAGATTAGAAGCGACCGGCTGATCTGGAGCGTTGGATGAGGACACGTGGCGCAAGCCTGTAGCTCACGTGTTCTTGAGCCATCCCTCCCCTTTCTGGCGCAGATGGCGAAGACGACACCTTCTCTTATTTCTTCCCGACGATCGGTTGGCAGCTTTGGCCTCCTATAGGGCCAGGAGGGAGACTCCTTCTCCCTCCGAGCTCACCTGCGGGTGAGATCCTCCGAAGGTGGTGGAAATCAGTGGTTTAATGTCGATGAAGATGGAGGTTCAACAAGTCTGAAATCTGATGCAGACTTTATCGTGAATTACAACCTCTTGGATCTTTGAAGCGCCAGATAGATGTTATTATGCTCTAGATGATAAGGGAACCTGTAAATGGATATATATTTGCTTGATTCACAATGAATCGACACTAGATTTAAGGGGTTTGCAAATTATAAAGTGTTTCCAGAAAATGAGATGAAATGGAGGGGAATGGAGTCGATTTTCAACACGAGATGAATCGAATTTGATGAACTTTAATAACGTGCGTCTAATGAAGAGGATTGAGGATCCTAATTACACGATTATCTCTACTAAAAACGACACGAGATTCAAGAAAGAAAAATGCAAATATGAAGGAATACTTGTGGTTGCAGGGTGTAAGACCTTTGTTGGTCTTCGCTCGATGGGGCGGCTTTCCTGGAGCTCCATGCAATGCGGTGGCGACGATGCAAGGCGGCGGAGCCTTGGAATCTCCCCTCCGATGATCCTTCTTCCACGCGGGCCAGTACTCGGGTGTTGTCACCACCGAAGGTGGCCGGAGCGAGGCGGGGAAGTGGAGGATTCTGTCAAGCTATTCTGGAACTGTGTTAGTTAGGAGCTGGTTAGTTTGGAAATGGTGACTTGGAGGTGACTCTATAGGTGAACGATGGAGATTTGTTAGAAGATCAAGGGCTGGCATGTAAATAGGCTGTTAGAAGAAGGAGATCGAGGGTGGAGATTGGAGGAAGAGGTTAAGAGGTTACATGGAGAAAAAGTTGAAATCGGGTAGTTGAAACAAATTCTGGCTGACCTTCTTGAAAAAGAAGGTCCCAAGTGTTGACACGTGTCAACACCTGGTTGGTCAGGTTCAAGTAATTCATTAATAAATACTAAATAAATAGTAAAGAACCTTATTTTAATTAAGTGTAAAAATAAAAATGTAGATAAATGAATTATCTAAATTATGGTATAATTAATTTTAATAAATAATAATAATTTAACTACATATAAATATTATATTAATAAATAAATATAAATAATACTTAATAATTAGGTTTTGTATTTTTAACTTAATAAATTACTAAATAGTATACTAAATTTATATTTATTAATTATTAGGTTAATAAATAAAGTATGTACAAATTTTTGTGAATTTTAATAAATTAGTTTAGGTTTATTAATAAATACAATTATAATTTGTATAGGTCATTTATACCTATAAATTAGGGTTTTAAATTTATTTAAAATAATAAGTAATCTAAAAAAATTATGAAATAAATTAGGGTGAAAATACAAGATCAAGAAAATAATTAAAAATTGTAAAACTATTAAAATGATAAATAGCGTGTTCTAAATAAAATAGATAGCCCAGAAATCCTGTTGTAGTTATGTCCCAAAATTGACTTTTTGCAAACGGACTCCGATTTTAGTGAAATTACCTTCATTAATTAGAGAATATTATTTTATGAACTTTAGAGTGAATTTGTAGTTTGTATGAGCAAGCTATGATGTTCGGAAGTTTGGATTTTGAGAATTTACAAGTCGGATTTCTTGGCATATATACAAGGTGATATTTTTAACATATTTTTATATTTTTTCTATATATTTTCAGAAATAATTAGGAGAATAGTATGGTGAAAAATATGTTCATATGAATTAATTAAAAATCAATGAAGATTTGATATTTATTTGATAAATAGTGAAGACTGTATGAAGTGTGAAATTAATTATTTTTATTTGTTTTCTTCCTTATCTCCCCCTACTTATTTATTTGTCGACCAAACCATGCTGACTTGGTCTCGAGGATTAGGTTATAAATATATCTTTTAGCTATATTTATTTTACAAGTCACATTGTACATATATACATATCTACAGTTTGCCTTTAATTTTATTTTCTTTATTTTTATTTTTTTATTTATTTACATGATTTTAATGCATAAAAGTGCATTTTTATTCGTGAATGGAATTTTGTTAAAAAGTGAAATTTATTGTATATTTACATGTATTTGTTAAGGATTTTAAGACAAAATGCAGACATAATGTTAATGAATCGTGGATTCATCAACAAGCCAATGGATTGATCTAGGTTTCGTAGTAGTATGATCACCAACTTTTAAACGGAGGATACCCGGTTGTAATTCAGGAAGATTAATGGAATTCAAATATTCTATAGAGTATTCAACATCATTAGATGCTCTTGTTTCATCGAAGGCAATGCTTTGTCAAAACTATAGAATGTAACTTCATCTCCAGGGAGCTTATTCAAAAGTAAGTCATTAATTTCTGTGACATCAGTATTTCTATCAGCCAAAATTGTTCGATCTTTAAAGAATGTTGGAATAGAATAACTATGGAAAATATCTTCGTAAATAATGTCTGTTAGACCAGGCAAGCCAAGGCTAGGGTCAATTAGCATATCTAACGGAATGTTTATTGAGGAATATCCACATGTGTCACCAGTGTTTGCTACTTGAAGATTGTCACAACCAACATCAAGGAGCCACTTTCCAAACTTAAGTTCGTTTGGATCAGCAGTATTTGAACTAGTCTCTAAGCACATATTTATTGTAAGATACAGTATTTGACAACGTTTCCAGAGATAACTCTTTGGTAAAGAGGAATCAACAATATCAGCTCGATTTCCTTTTGGAATAACTGGAAGTATCTGGCGAAAGTCACCCCCAAGAAGTATTGTGAGACCACCAAAGGCATGATAGGAAGCATCAACTAAGATAGTGGCTAGCAAATCTTTGCAAGTTCTATCAAATGCTTCGAAATTTTTTTATTCATCATTGTAGCTTCATCCCATATAATTAATTTCGTATTACAGATGAGTGTTCCAAGTACCGACGTATTATATGACATGTTTTGGACTCATCCAAATGAATGGGTATTTTGAATCTAGAATGTATAGTATGACCACCGAGAAGTAGTACAGATGAAATACCAAAAGATGCAACTAGCATGACAATTTCTTTCCAAGAACAAAGTCGTGCAATTAGTGTTCGCCATAAAAAAGTCTTTCCAACACCACCACTTCCGTGCACAAAGAAAAAGGAACCGACATTGTTATTACATGCTTCAATAACTTTGTCATAGATTGTTCTCTGTTCATTTAAGGAGCAGAATAATCTCATGAACTCTATTTCCTCAGAGTTGACATCATACCATGTTTCTTCTGTAATCAATCTATTGCTACATTGATATAATATGTCAGTATTTATGGGAGGCATAAAAAAGTCTGTAAGAGATTTCCCATTCTTCTTCAAAATTGATTCTAGGTGAGTTAATCCCTTTTGTTGCAGCTCAGCTTCAAGTAGAGAATGATCTATTTGATCACTATCGTTTGCATGTCTTCTTTGAAAATCATCAGTGAAGTTTTCCAGTATTTATTCCAAATATCTCTCGGATTTATGATGGCAGTTGTCATCAAAATTGAGGCAAATAAGTGTCGGAGTTGCCAACCAGTTGCCTAAGACGACGCATCTTCTATTGTGTATGTCCACTCATCATCATCATCATCAAGAAAGTCATGTTTCTGACAAGCCATTTTGAAGATATCATATATTATACCATTCACCGAACGAAGATCTGTATAACTTGTTGCCCCCGGAATCCTAAGTAATAGCATTCGTAAGTAAAACAATTCTCCAGATGCAAGTTTTGCTATTGGTAGACGACCTATGCATTTACCATGTTTTCGAAGAGAACATTGTTTTCATTGTGGATTCCAAACATAAAATTTTGGGAATTGTACGTAGCTGAGATTTCTTGCTTCGACAGTAGATGTGTTTGTGGTGAACCATTCCGTCAACACTGTCCTTTCAGAAAATGTGTTCTCAACTATATTGTGCAAGTCATCATCATCATGGAAGAATATATTTTGTTGTCCAGGCAAGTGGTAGCATAATCTTTGGACAACAGGATTTTTATTGTGTAATCGGAAGTCGAATCCTCTAGAAAGCTTCAATTGCAGAAACGTGCCTCGCATTTAGGTACTGGCTAATTTCGTCGTCTTTGTGAGGTTTTTCTAATTAGAATCTTAGCTTATCGAAGCCTTTGTAGACATACTTTAAAAAATACTTGATTGCTTGAAGTTGGTTGCAAATTTCTACATTTATGTGAGCATCATATTTCGTAACTACGTCGATGTTATGCGGAACAATCCATCTATTATCAATAGTATCTCCTCTGATGTTGTTTGTTCTTCCACCATTACATCTTCTGTAGATTATGTAGCCATCATTATCAAAAAATGGTTTAGTCATTGAACTTTTTCAGATAAAATTTTGAGCACTTCCCATTCTTCATGCATGGACACTCTAGCAATTATATCGGAACGATCTTCAAGAGATTCACATCCGCTAAGAGAGCATATAACGGATCTCCTTCCAGTAAGGATTGCAAGTGAAAGTTAAGAAGATATCAGGTATTCCATCCCAAGCACATAATGCCATGGCATCGTAGTAATGTTGTAGCATGTAGCGTGGCCCGTCGGTAAAAGATGATGGTAAAATAATTCTTTTCCCAACACCTTGTGCACTGGGATTATCAGAGGTAACGGCTGTGCAAATGTTCATGAAGGTTTCGCTCCTTTCTTTATCTTGATTATGTCTAAACCAATTCAATCGACATTGTTCTATGCATGTGAACGCATCAATGATAAATTGTTGTAGTAATCTACCACCCCTAAGGAGTGCAGAGCCAGCTTCAATGGGACGATATTGAAGGTGATTAAAATAAAAGTTCATCATTGAAATTGATGAGGGATTTAACCCACTCTGGTCAGCATTGTGATGTAATCACACTCTCCATTCGTCCTCACCATAGGGGAAGAGAATTGGGTATTGTAAAGGCATATAGGAAGGATGCAACTCATTGATTTGGTGAAATCCATCATTCTTTTTGCAAATAAGGATATCACGAGTTGTTGTCTCTTCTTTTCCTTCACCAACTATTAATATAGCAATTTCATCTCCGGAAGGTAAAATATGTTTCAAGTTTCTAGAATTCAATATCTTCAATTGCAATTGGCATTTCTCATCTTTCTGTAACCAACTACTTACTTGCTTCAAAATACGAGCATATGGGTTGCAGTCATGTAACAAATATTGCAATTCAGAAATCAATTATTCATGGGCGTTAGACATTTGTAAAGTTACTCCGAAATGCTTGGCAACGATTCTCTACTTCTTTACGAGTATCAAAAACATAGAGTTGAGCAAAACATGGTGCACTTTCTCGTGAAGGTAACAATGATCCAATTCGATGATAGAGCTGCCCATGTATTCTATAACAATATGGTCCTTTCCTGTCATTGACACTTGAATCAATGGAAGTTCCAATGGAACTAAAGCAAAAGCAAATGTTGTATTGTCGTATATATTTTCTAAAGTGGCATGAGTAAATATGTTCACCATTTAACAGTGAATCTAGTAATGGAGGTGCTCTGGTTAGGAAAGGGAGATTGATTGTCCCATTAGAGCAGCATATATGGAATGTTGGTTCATGGACGCTTGATCTCTTTCATTATTCTCCTGACCATATGATAACACCACATTTAGCACAACAATGATCCGGGGGTATGAAGTCCCATCGAGTGGAAAATTTTTCTAAGGAAACATGAAATAGTTTGTTATCGAGATGTAACTTAAAGCGAGGAAGTCATTTTAGGTGAAGGCACATGCGCTTTCTTGGGGAAGTAAATGCGTAATCATTATCAAAGCGATAAGATAATATTCTTGAACCGGTTGATACAAATGCATGGGAGAAGTTAGTATCAGTGAGCACGAAAGACGAGAGGCAAGTAAGGGCTTACATTATGGAAGCAACACATTTGTTTTAAAATGATAAAAGTGTTGGTATTGATTGTAACACATAATATATGAATTAAGTACCTTCAGACGATGTCGATGGGAAAGTGTCGTAAGTAGTAGTTTGGTGTCTTGCTGAAAGAGAGGGCCATAAAGTATTGTTACAATAGAGGGAAAAATGGAGTTGGCAGTTATAATTTGGTAAGAATTATTCGTTTTAAGGAGTGTTCGTAGTCGTTTTGTTGATCCACAGGCTGATATTTAGGAGGGAGTAAATCATATATTAGTGCAATTGAAGAATATATGCATAGCTAGAAGTGATTTAATAGTAATTTCTTGAATGCATTTTAATTTTATGAGAGATGCATGCAAATGTTTTGATGTTGCACGATCGAGCTATAAATTAGGTTATAAGAATATATATATAGGATTTCTTTCAAATAGGACTTGGTCCTTCCATCTCTAAGGAAGGCCAGCCTCTTTTTTTTATAAAACAGGATGACTTTAGTATAATGCATATACAGTTTTGTATTATAATGTGAAGTTTTAATGTTTGTATTATAATGCGCAGTTTTGTATGCGGCTTTGTATTTATAACGTGCACCTATAATACAAATTGTATACGTATTCTACTAAAGTGTTCGTGACTTATACAAAAAAGGGTTGGCCTTCCTGAACTCAGGAAGGACTGTGTCCTATTTGAAAGGGCCCCTATATATATATATATATATATATATATATATATGGGTAAATTGGGGCTGCCCCCTAGGGGGAGCTAACTTAGCTCCCCCGCCCTATTTTCTCTATTTTTTATTTTTTTTGAAATTTTTTTCCGTGAATGTTCATCACTATATCCCTATATTATGGCATAAAAATTTCGTGTGAAACAAAGACTCCTACGGCCTTCATCCAGACAGTCATTTTTTAACGGTTTCAGGATTTTTTAAATCGACCTTGTCTGGATGGAGGTCGTAGGAGTCTCTGTTTCTAATGAAATTTGAATGACATAATATAGGAATATAATAATGAATTTACATAATTTTTATTTTAAAAAAAAATAAAAAAAATATGTGAAAAATAGGATGGGGGGAGCTAAGTTAGCTCCCCCTTAGCTCCCCCTAGGGGGCATATACATTTTACCCTATATATATATATATATATATATATATATATATATATATATATATATATATATCATTACTATATATTAGAGAAGATGCTAATGCAATTGAAGAATATTTGTATCATTAGAAGGGAGTCAATAGTAATTTATGGAATGCATTTTTAGTTTTATGAGACATGCATGTAAATTTTTGATGTTGCACGATCGATCTATAAATTAAGGTATAAGAATACATATATATCATTACTATATAACAGAGAGGAAGTGAACATGAGGAGATTGTGTGTGCAGATAAGTAGGTCGTAGAAATTTATGTGACTTTCTGCCATGTCAAATGTGGCATAATTACATGTTTTTAATTGTAGGAGACATGCATGCAAATGTTTTAATATTCTATGGTCCATATACAAAATATGGATAAGGAGATATATATCATTACTATATAATAGATAGGAAGTCAAGCACTCTATATTCAATATACATTGTGTGTGCAGGTGCGTAGGTAGAAGGAATGTATGTCAATGTGTAGGATGTCACATGTAACATACATGCATGCTTTGGACAAGAGTAATAGTCTCTCGTCATATAGAATGAGAAGGAGTTTCAATATATTGTGGCCATAGGGAAGGCACAAACGTTGGTGCATAATTCTTTCATTGTAATTGCTTTATCAACATCAACATTGGCGATGTGATCCATTGATTGTAAGTGCTTGCCAAAGCAAATAATATGCTACGAAGATTAGTGTAAGTAAATGGGGTAGTTACATAATTTACTCATTGTAAACATCAATTAAGAATGCGAGAAGATTACGATATGTAAGAAAGTAACATAGGTTATTAAGCGAGAAAGTCACGTATAGAAATTCATAAAAAATAGTAATGAAGTTGTATACCATCACGTCAACCAACAGGCGCAGTGGCATGGGGTTCTGAGTTGGCAGGTACCGGTCTGTTGATCAACCCAATTAGATTGTGCAAAGAAGGGTTTTCTCAACTCAGCGGGGTAGTTGTCCTAATTAGCTCGAGTTGAGCAACATTCAACAATAAAAATGTGATAAAAACATATTCCCTATATGTTACCTAGTAGTTTTTAGGAAGAAAGAAACTAGGTGTGTAGTTTTGGATATTAGTTTGAGTGATGCGATCTAGTAATTGTAAGTGTTTGTCAAAGCAAATAATATGCTACGAAGATTAGTGTAAGTAAATGGGGAACTTACGTAATTTTATCATTGTAATCATCAATTGAGCATGCGAGAAGATGACGATATGTAAGGAAGTAACATAGGTCAGTAAGCAACAAAGACACATATAGAAATTCATAAAAATGGTAATGAAGTAAAATACCATCACGTAAAGCGACATGCGCAGTGGCATGGCATTCTGAGTTCACAGATACCGGTGTTCTGATCAGCCCAATTGGACTGAGCAAGGAAGGGTTTTGTGAACTCAGCGGGGTAGTTGTCCTAATTAGCTCGATTGAGCAACATTCAAAACTGAAAATGAGACAAAAAAATATTCAGTATATATAAGGCATACACACACACTATAAATATATATATATATGATTTAATGGGGCTGCTCCCTGGGGGCAGCCAACATGGCTGCCCCGTCCCCCCTATTTCGGCATTTTTTTTATTATTTTTTTTGAAAAACATCACCATGTATATTCACCCCTATATTCCTCCTATATGCCATCCGAATTTCGTCAGAAACAGAGACTCCTACGGCCTCCATCGAGATATGCCATCGAGACAGAAACAGAGATAAATCGACACTATCTCGATGGAGGCCGTAGGAGTCTCTGTTTCTGACGAAATTCGAATGGCATATAGGAGGGATACAAGGATGAATATACATGACGATATTTTTTAAAAAATAATAAAAAACGCCGAAAATAGCGTGGTTGCCCCAATGGGGCAGCCCATTAATCTCACATATATATAGGGTAAATGGGGCTGCCCCCATGGGGGGAGCTAACTTGGCTCCCCCACGGCATTTCACCCGATTTTTTCATTTTTTTGAAAAATTTCTTCTGTGGATTTTCATCAATATATCTTTATATTTTGTCATTAAAATTTCGCACGAAACAGAGACTCCTGCGCCCTCCATCCAGACGGGGTCGTTTTTAGCGATTCTGTTACCGTTAAAAAATGACTATCTAGATGGAGGCCGTAGGATCTCTGTTTCGCGCGAATTTTAATGACATAATATAAGGATATAGTGATGAAATTTCATGGAAGAAATTTTCAACAAAAATTAAAAAATCAGGCGAAATGGAGCGGGAGAGCCATGTTAGCTCCCCCACGGTACTAACTTACGTATGCGTACGTGAAATTATTGGCACACACAATCTGAAGCAAACCATGATGTTCTAACTCGATTTAACGTGTATAATTATCACAGTGGTTTAGTGAAATCTAAGGTGAGAGTCACTGTAATCCATACAAGAAAACAATGTAATTGTAAACAGTAGCTGATCAGTGTACGCATAGCATCAAAAATCGTAAGAAACGAAAATGTTTTGAAAATAGAGTGCTCATACTTAGAAATAGACTAAAACTTTTCATATTCAATAAAGTAATCTAACTGAGAGACAAACTGGCAGCATACCAACTTCATGCTTGTAGATCTTGATAGCAATCATACACAACAGGACTTGATAGCAGTCATAGTCAACGGACTGTATGTTGAATTGTAATGGAGAAGTAAAAAAACAATATAAGTAGTTTGATAGAAATCGTACGGTGTTTGTAAGCAGGAATTATAAGCGTCCGAAAGGGAGACAAATGCCCTTAGGCATCCACACGATATACAACTAATGTCTTCCAGAAGGTCAATGCTCGCCACCCTTCTCTGTCAGCCTTAACTGTCAGCCTTAACCAATTAGTTAACGTGGTTAACTAAATCACATCTGCTAATCCGTCAAAGAAAGCTCTCACTAAAGTAATACTATAATTCGAGAAACCTCTAAAGGAAATTAATTACGATTAATTGCACAATGGCATAGAGCTTTGCTCACCAATGTTGTGTATTAAGACGGTGAGGCGAGGCCGCTTCTATCTGGTGTCATCGACGGTTGCATATTGGGGCGGTCCACTGCCACACCGCAACTGGAGCAGGCTCGGGGTGCAACGCACTCCGTGTCATTGAGCCCCAACATTTTCTTCGGTGACTTTCTTCAGCTTCTCGTCAGGGGACTACAGAGAGTCAACGCTTTAGCAAGGGATTTCATCGGGAAGTTGCCGGAAGTTCTCGGAAATGCGTCTGTATTGGAGAGCTTGGTGTGGTCCACTGCGACCTCAAACATTTTCTCCAGTGATTTTACTGAGCTTCTCGCCGGGTACTATGGAGTTCGGGAACCTAAGTAAGCTTCGATAGCTGAATATCGCCGACGGAGGTAAAATAGGCGGAATTCCGGTAGAGATCGGGAAAGTTGTCATGACACACCCTCAAGCCAATATATTTCCATTGGAAACGATACACCCTTAGGAATCATCCTCACAATCACGGCTATATATAAATTTTTAAATCATACGAATGTGCGATAAGAGGAATATCTAAATCAGCTTTAGTTTTTTTTCTCCTTAAATCAATGGACTATGAACTCCCATGTCTGTTTTTCGTCAGAAATTAGAATCGTATATGGCAGGATTAGTGGAGACGGAGTCAATACGATATAGAGCTTGTATACATATGAATAGGACAAGAAACATTCGGAAGGAAATTTGAGAAGCGGTAAACATGAGTAAGACCAAGAAAGACATGCATGCATGATGGGAGCAGATATCAGGTAACCTACTTGTGCATGAGGAGATCGTTGCATCGGAAGAACCGGCCATGGATGGTGGCACTGGGTTCGTTGAATCGGAAGAACCGGACATGGATGATGGCGGAGATTTTGTGTAATTCCTGCAGCAGTGAAGCAAGCGTCAGTTCGGAGGGGAGCAGCGATGATGCGAGTGTTAGTTCGACAAGGCGGCCATGCATAGATACTGCGCATCGCATGCAAAGGTACATGGGGGTAGGGCGCTCCTGTCGTGCGACACATAGGGAAGAGAGGAAAAGGCACGTACTAAGAAGTGACACATCTAAAGGGGGTGAAATTGGAATTCGCGTTGCCGGCAAGGGTATAAAGGGAAAGACGAGGGGAAACACGGGAGGGTCAAATTGGAATTGCAGGGAAAAAATAATGAATTGACGTGATTGCAGGGAAAAAGAAATGAATTGACGCGCTTTATATATATAAATAACTAGTGCTAACACGTGCTTTGCACGGGTAAAGCTCACACTTCACATATAGGACACACCGAAAAATTTAAAAGAAGACCATCGCATGGGAGCATATTAACAATAATATACATGCTTTACATATTATATGTAGATGTAGCATAAAGTTAATAGTAAATACCCATGCTTCGCAGAAGAAAAAAAACTTATTGACAGTCAAATTAGAAGAACATATAGGTATCTATGATGAAATACAAGCATTTTATTTTTTCTTGAATATGTATGAAGATATAGATACGATTCTTGTTTTTTTATGGTATCTATGTGTATATTGACATATATTCCTCTTGCTTAAATGAATATGGACACCGGAAGTTATGTCTTAGAAAAAGGCATTTGTATCCGGTCTATATTTGCAAAAAGAAAAAAACTAATATCTTTATCAAGATCGTACAAAGAACTACATGTCTATATTTTGTTTGAAGATGTAATGAGAGACAAATACAAATCTATCTAATATTACAGTGCATCAATGTTGAATTCACTTCAATCCTTAAAACCTAGATATGTATATGTACCAACATGCACAAGCATGTGTGTGTCTATATCGTCAAAAAAATGAAAATCATATCGCTATGTGTATATGCATATGCGACCAAATGAGAACACTTTCTTTAGAACATGTAGTGAAAAAGGAATAAACAAATATATTTATCTCTATATGTAATATCAAGGAATCAAACAAATATACAGAGGTTAAACGCTCACATGTGACTTTAGTAGTGGTGTTTTAGAAATATAACCACGATGCCAACACATGTAACCTAATTTCAAAAATATAAGAAATATATGGAGTTTTTTGTGGGCGTAGAATTAATCATATAAGGGGTAAAATGGAAATTTTCTTGGAAAAAAATTAATGCACGTGGGGTCATGAAGGATGTGTATAGATGTATATTTTTAGGATTTGTTTTTTAATATTTAAAAATAGTAGTCGATTATATTTTTCAAAACTATTATAGTATTGTATTATTTTTGAGGAAAATATAGTATTGTATCATAGTATGTCATAAGGCAATTAGTAATATCTTTATTTTTTTGTATTAAGTATATTGTTTACTATGAAATTAATAAGGTGTATTATTTAATAGGGTTGTAGAGGGAGATTTATGAAATTAGCTAAAACTATAAAATGCACGTGTAAAACTGGAAAAGTCACGAGGGCGTCGAAAACCGAAGCAACACGTGACTGGAATCACCGGGACATGTATGCATATAGAATTTGTTGAAGGATTGTTTCTGTAAAAATGTCAATGCACATTCATTTTTACTTTCTCCATTTAAACAGTTGACGAATCCGAAATATGCAGCGTTAAAAAGATGTTTTTAATCGTTTTTTCTTAAAAATTAATGTGTTGTCGTGCGTTGTAGGCGGCAATCGGAATCGATCAAGAAAATAACCACACAAAATATTCGTCAATTTTAATTAATGCGGTTTTATATTTATTTTACTTGGGCAAGTCCCAAGGTCGAACACAAGGAAGCAAAGGAACAACCTAGAGTTATGTCTATCAAAATTCGTGCGCGGTTTTCGAGGCAGTTTTTTTTTGGAATTTGTTGATGCAATTAAGGATGCAATATGCAATTTTGGCCTATTTTAGGGATTAAAATGTAAAAGTCGATCAAATGATGTCCGAAAAATACGAAACTTGGCCACAATGTAGATTATGATGAAATGAATGCAATGTTATTTTTTGGATTTTTTTGGATGCAATATGATTTTTTATGAATTTTTAAATGCAAACAAAATAAATTTCAATATTTAATTATAATAAATATTAAACCTACATATTTTCAAGGAATAAAATTATCTAAGATCTATCACTAGGTGATTGATCTCAGAAAAATCCTAAACCTCGAAAATATGAGATCTAATACCTATGAAAAATTAAATACTGAAATATACAAAATGATTTTTACAGAGCAAACTATGTATGCAAGTGCAATTTTTTTTGGGCACAATGTCAAGAACAATTAATTCTACAATCTTTGATTTTTTGGGGATTTTTAGAGCAATGGTTGATCAACTATGAAATTAAGAGCACAGACTGGGAAAAATATGCAAATTTCCACAAAATATTTAATTGTTAATTAACCATCAATCACAAAAATATCCACAATATGCCAAAATGTAGAGAATTAATGGAAGAACGAAATGCTATTTTTGGATTAATAAAATAATGTAGAGAAGATGTCCAAAACTGTGGGGGATTACAGGGGTATTTATGCAAAATAAATACTAAATAATGCAATATAGGGATGTAAGTGAGATTACCTATACCCGTGGGGGTATTCTTGCAAAATTCCCAGAGGTTACGTGTTATGCACGTGCCTCTGGCTGGCGGGGGTGGAAGCGTGAATATGGAGACCTTCGAGGGTCCTTCTGTAAAATTACCAAATGGTCACGTGCTGTGCACGTGACCTTTGGGCTTCTGCGCAATTGGGAGGGACTCCAAAGGCGTTGATGCAAAACATCCCCTCACTCACGTGTGAAACACGCGAGGAGGGTCTCGGCCCTGGGGACCGGGGGCGAGATCGGCGGAGGTTGGCCTCTCCTGGTCGAGGCGGCTGTTGGTGGAGGCTGGCGGTGGGGCTCCGGTGCCACGGTGGCTCGATGATAACGTAGGCGATGAGGCGGAGGTAGCGTTGTCGGCCTATGGCGCGGCGTTAGACGATGGCGGCATCGGAGGCGAGTCGTGGGCGGTTGCTGTTGACGGCTGAAGGGTGGAGAACGGCGACGACGAGGATTTGGAGATGATGCTTGGTGAAGACGAAGTGAAGGTAGCGTTGTCGTAGGCGATGAAGGTGGTGGTCGAAGTCGTCGTCGTGGGCTCGACGAGAGAACTCAGAGCTTGGCAATACGGCGGAGGAGAAGCTCGGCCGTGGGCTGCGACGAGGTCCAAGACCTCGGATCTCGCCGCGCGAAGAAGTCGATGGGGCGCTCTCACCGCCGCGGTGACCCTTGCGATGTGATTGGCGGATGCCTAGAGGGCGGGGCAGCTCAAGGTCTTAAATAGGGTGATGGGTTCGCCGACGAAGGAAGGTGGGGGCGATCGGGGATTTGATTTGGAGTTGTGGCGGTGCAAGATCGTGGGGGATCGTAGCACGGAGGAGCGAGATACGCGCGGGAGGGAATTAGAGATTTGGTGGCGCGAATCGTGAGGGCGGCGACGAAATTGAAGGGCGGCGGAGATGTGCGACATTCGCGCGCCGGTGATAGGCGAGGCGGTGGCGCTCGAAGAGGAAAGGGGGAAGAAGACAGCCTACAGGCGTCGTCCGACCGGCCGAGATCGGACGACCCTGGTAGTGCCATGTGGTGGCAGGAGGGCGTGGAAGGGGGCGCACGTGCGGAGCACGTGCCTTGGAGGCACGTACGACGCACGTGCGGAGCACGTGCCTTGGAGGCACGTACGACGCACGTGCGTCCATTTTTAATTTATATTTTTTTTATAAAAACGAATTTAAAAAGGCCGAAAATGGCTGACACGTGGCGGCACCAGGTGCTGCCACGTGTCAGCACCAGAAAATTCAGATAATAAATCCTTTATAAAATCAAAAATAAATAGTATATGGCCTCGGATCGAGAAAGTTTCTTCATGAAAATTGCTCGTCTCGATGAGATATACAACTTTCATGAAGACATCAAAACCAATATCGATCAAGTGCATAAAGTGATATTTTTGGGGTTTCCCATGTACATAGAATACCTTGATTTTTGGGTTTTGTAATTTTTTTGTCATTTTTAAACTATATAAAAAATCGAAAAAAAAATATGATTAAATCAAAGATAAATAATTACACATTAATCTATTTTTTTGGATTTTTATTAGTTAAGAAAAATAAGAAATAAAATAAAATACAAAAAAGACCAATTTTGTACAAGTGGTTAATGAAGACTCGGACCCAATTTGTTTCTTTGATTTCAAGCTCGGTTTGGATTTGGATTTTTTTTGCATTTTAATAAAACTTTTATCAAAGAAGACAAATCAAAAAGAAACAAGCTAAAATAGGTTACATATGTACATAAATAATAGGTCAAAATCAGCTAAAATACAAAATATACAAAAGAGGCCCAAAACCCAATTTTCACATATGAGCTTCGATTCACTTGAACTTGATCTTGTTTTGAAGATGATTGAGTGTACATTAGTTCAAAAGTGAGTAGGATCAAAAGGGACACTGGATGGGGAAGATATGGGGCTTTTAGTCCGGAAATTCTGAAACTAGGGTTTGGGTTTTTGGTCCACTTATTTGGGTTAGTTATTTTTTTGTATTTTTCCTTTATTCTTATTAGTGATATGTACACAGTGGAGGTGGTTTTGGTTCATTCGGAGTTAGCATGAATGAGTTAAAAATCTAGGAAGTTAGGCTATTTACAGGTCACTTTTGGCATGGATTTTTGGCTTCTTATTTTGTGCATGAATAATATATAGAATGCAATTCTTATGAAAACATGCATGAATGTTAATTATGCAGAATAGATGCCTACATGCTGTTGATTTTGAGGGATTTTAGCTTAATAAATGAGATTTAGAGTGATGAATCCGAGATTCATCATCCCCCTATACTTAAACCATGCTCGTCCCTGAGCATCAAAAAGAAGTGACATGAGGTGAAATTAGATTGGGTTCCATACCAAGACCATGAGCTAAAGGTGAAAGTGAACCTAAACTCAACCTTTTGGATTATTTGTGTGTCGGAACTTCTGTGAGACTTAGAATTTTAAAATCAACAGCCCTCAAGTTCTACATATCATTGATATAGTTTCGTCTCAGAATTCATCTTAGATCAATCCTCTTCCCAAAGTATACCTTATGAACATTGAACAACCGACTCATGTGTGTGAAAGGTTTTAGCTCTTCCCACCCAGAATGACGGACTACCGCGCAAACCTCCTCTCCAGTAACTCATCCTCGGGGAGTTAGGTATTCCCTTCTAAGGTATGTCGCGTTGTGTTCACAATTGAATTGGGGAAGAAGATAGAAGAAGGGGAAAAGAACTAGAAGGTGGCCAGTGTAGTCACCTCTCCTTGTGAAGCTGGCCAGTGTAGCCGAGTCTCCACCAAGATCTGCAGGTTTTCTTGAAGCTTGGACCTTTTTGGTCAGATGTTTATTTGGTAGAATGCTTCTTTGTATTTGGAATTTTTGGTGGTTCTGCTTGGATCTTGTTGTGCCCCCACGGATATAGAATCTTTTTGTTCCGTATAATTTTTGGGGTCTTAGAAAAATTTGTGCCCAGCCGTCCATCCCTTTTCCGAAGCTTTATTTCAACTCGTATTCCGGTCTTTGGATTTCCACGCTACCAGAAAAGAAACTCACATAGTCTTCCAACATCCCGTCTGAGTTGAGCTAAGTGCATAGTACGAGAGTACAAATTAATTCCTTATTCCAGAGTTGTACCCAGAATGAAGAGACCAGGTTAGACACTAAGAGTCAAACTCTGCACATTGTCATGTGGAACTTAAAGAATTAAGTCAACGATCTGAAGTTTCTAAAATCCTAATTCTCGATTAAGTTCCTCTGAAAATTAGGTGGATTAAGGTCAAGTCCGGATCACTCTCGGTTTTGGCTCATAACTCGGTTCAGAACCCGATGACTTTTCACAGATGCAAATGAATGCAACGCTGGATGGAGTGCAGGTGTATGGAATGCAGACACACACATTTTTTTTCTTTTGAAAATATTTTTTATGCAAGGGATTTTTTATGCAAAAATGAATAAGAAGCCAAAAATTTTGGGTACACTCAGTGTTAGTAGCAAATCTCTTTTTCTTTTCTTTTTTTTTAATTACCCACCACGTAAATACATATAGACTTACGCGAAAGTACGAGGTACGACTAAAATATATACACAGTATATATACAGACCCCCCTATACTTAGCGAGTGTTGTGTCCTCAGAGCACAAGAAGCGTAAAGAAGACATAGCTCGGCTAAGCGTAAGAGAGTAAAATTTTGATATACAATGGTTCGCCCCCCTATACTTAGAATGTGAATAGTCTAAGTATAGAAGAAGAGCGCAAGAAGAGGCGGTCGAGATATGTAAATGAGGAGAGTATATACATGTGGGTGTTGGGTCCCCCTATACTTAGGCTATGGTCAGCCTAAGTATAAGCGAAAGGTGAAAATGGAGCGATTGGGAGAAGGAGTGTGATGCGGAAAAATGGTATATACAGATGGCATCGATCACCCCCTATACTTAGGCCTTGGCCTAAGTAGAGGAAGAAGCTGTACAAGGAGACCGATGTGGTCGGGAGGGAGGGTGGGTAGCCGATGATTAAGGCGGTTTACGGCTGATCTTTTTCTGAGCCTGTGGTGGGAGATCATAATGATGATACGGAGATGAAGCATATGATTCCCCACCATTATCAGTGTCATCCTCGGAAAGATTATGATGGATAGTAGATGAAACATTTGAGTCAGACGAAAGGTAGCCATCATCAGAGTTATCCTCAGAGGAATAGTATTTAAAAGTAGACATACTCCAGATATTCATGTCTTTTTATTTCTTTAATTGTTTCCTCAAAATCCGTTCCTTTTTAAGATCAATCGGTTTGTCCTCAGATGAATATTCAGAAGCTCCGGTCTCAGTCAGCTCATAAGAAATAATTCCAGTGTACTTGTGGAAGGTAGGAGCATCAGCTTTGGATGAGTAATAATTAGGAACAGGAGTTGTCCAACGAGAATTGAATTTTGGATCCTTGCGAAGATATGGCTTTAGAGCTGCCGAACAGACTTCACTCATGTAGACTATCTTTTCCGGACCTGATGAGGGATCATCAGCTGATTCCTCTTCCGAAAGTTCAAATCTGACTTTCTTTTTCTTGTTTCGTGAAGTTGTCGGTTCACTTGAGTATCCAGATGAGTATCCATTGGAATTCTTTTCCTTGGCCGATTTTTGGGCTGCGTGTTTGTTATTAGTCTCCTGAATGTTGGTGCACTCTCGATTTGGGAGGATTTGGTCAAGATATTAGAGTAGGTTGCTCCAAGGTGCGACCATACATATGTCTCAGGATCGTAGTAGAAGGATTTGTCTATTTTGAGATCCGCGGGAATTGAAATACCGGGGGGAGTCTCTACATATTTATTCTCAATTGATTTGGCATTGGAGCATTCCTTTTTCAAGTTGATGTAATCCATGTAGTCAGCATAGGTTGACCCAGGGTGTGACCATGCATAGGTCTCCGGATCATAAGATTCATTTGCTCGATTTTCCATGGAGAGCGCAACTGGGAATGGAGCAGGGGGGAGATTCTCTAAACCAATAGTCTCATCAACAACCGTTATCTCAGGTGTCGTAGCGGGGTAGGGCTCTTCTGCCGTTTCATAGTTACAGTTATCGGGGACTTTGTGGGTTGCCTCAGAAAATCGTGGTTCCTCAAAGATTGTATCAGATCGTAGTGATTCCAACGCCGTAAAATTTATTTGCCGAGTCTCACAATCAATAATTTCCTTAGACAATGCTAAGAATGGCTTTCCGAGAATAATTGGAGACTGGGTGAATTCTCCTTGATGCTCAATATCAATGATCGTGAATTCCATTTTGAGCGGAGCACCTTGGAATATCATGATGACAGAAATGATTCCTCTCGGCCGCTTTATTGATCGGTCCGCCAATTGAACAATCTCTCGTATTTTCCTGATCAGTCCGAGTCTAAGTTCGTGAAACACAGAGGTCGGGAGGATATTGATCGGTGAATCATCATCAATCTGAGCATGGGTGAAAATTGTATCTTTGATTTCACAGTCAAATCTGGGCAACCGCTTTACTATACGGATATTGGTTTTTCTCCTCAACACCAAGGAGGAGGCCATTGACAAGATATGTCTTTCAGTTTCTGTTCTAATCCTTCCCGACTTTTTGACCATTAATTTATCCATTAAGATTTTGATGAACACCACCTGATCACTTCTTTAATTCCTGCAAAAGAAATCAGAGAAAAAGTATTGGTCGTTGTATCGACCAGGTGAGCTTACCAGAAAAGATTAATCTTAATTAATCTTCTTTATTTTATTTATACTCCTAAACAAAGTGTATAGCGGTTTTGTACGGGAGTGTCGAACTCAGGGAGGCAAACTGTTTTAAACTAGGAAAATCAATGGAAAACCTAAGGATAAGTGTTCCCTAATTTTTATTGTATTTTTAGGAATTTTTCTGAATTTTTATTTGAATTTTATGAATTTTATATTGTTTTTGTAATTTTTATCTATTTTATGATTTTTATTATTATGAGAAATTATTTAAATTTTTATTTGATTTTAGTTTTGTAATTTTTAGGCTTTTAAAGGTTTTTATTATTTTTATGGAATTTTAAAGGGTTATTAAGATTTTTTTAATTTTTGGTTTGTTTTTAAAGGGAAAAAGGGAATTTTTATTGCAAACAGTGTAGTTTTTGTGATTTTTAAAGCTGAAATTAATGCGAAATTATTTTTATTTTATTTTCTGTAGAAACTAGATGAAATTCCCTTTAAAACGATAGGTTGCACGTTTTTAGGGGATTTTTATTGAGTTAGTTATGATTTTTACAAGTTTTTATGTATTTTTTTGTGTATTTTGTATTTTTTTTATTGATTTTATTATTTAATTTTTATTTTATTTTGGGTCTAATATGTAATATATGGTAATATAGACTAACTACAATTTTTATATGATTTTTAAAAGTATTTTATAATTTTTATGGGGTTTTATATGTGTATATAGGGTATTCTATAGAGATAGGGGTATAAATGTAATGAAACTGTAACAGGCAGGGGCACTTTTGAAATATATGAAACGTTGAGGGCCTGTGTGCAAAAAGTTCAGATCATCATGCGCTTCGCAGCAGCTGCACCTCTGGAAGGACTAAATCGCAAATATGAAAACCTGCGAGGGTGTAACGGCAAAAGTCACAGTGCTCCACGTGATCTGCACGCGCCTCCAACCGACGAGGACCTGTTCGTAATATTTGAAACCTGCAGGGTGTGATATGTAAAGTTCACCGAAGTCACGTGACCTGCACGCGTGCGTCTGTTACGCTAACTGATTGACACCTGGCGCCTGCGTGTTCGTCCGATGATGTCGATCCAACGCCTACGATTTGGGCGTTAATCGACGTTTCTGATCAAAACTGGGGCTAACACCGGAGATCGGACGTCGCTGAAGCTATCTCGATGAACAGGGATGAAGGAGGACTCCGGCGAGATTGGATCGTCAAATTGGAGCGCTCGGCTGATCAATTCTCGCTGCTGACGGCTCGAACAGTTTCGTAACGACCTTCCGCACCGGATCGAAGGCGAAAACGAGATCCGGAGTAGCTAATCAACGATCTGGAGCGATGTTTCCCCACACGGCTTTTGTATCCTCGAATGCCTCCTGGATCTGCAATAACAGAGCGATCGAGTCGCTACCTGAAGCCACTGCACCCTCCGCTCGGTGTTCAGCTGTTGATTGATAATCCCGACGTGACGAGAAGGATCGGAGAAGTCAGATGTTCGTCGGAGATGAAGGATGCGAACGCCCTGCGACCTGCAAAGACAAAACCACCTCTGGATCGAGGTCTAAGCCTCGATCCGATGGATCGTAGAAGCGGAAGGGGAACTGGATGGACGAGGCTACGTGGAAGGGAGGGAGAGCCTCGGAGCTCCGGCCGTCGGACACGGCCGGAGGTGATCAGAGATGGAAGAGGGATGGAGAAGTGAACGGTGATGAAAACGAAGGTGGAATTGGATGAAATCGGATCGATTTTGAGGCAATTTTCAATCAAAACAGAAGGGAATGGAGGGATTGAGAGGAGAATGGAGGGATTGAGAAGAGAACGGAGGAGATAGAGAAGGAGATGGGATTAGGATCTAACCTGGAGGAGGAAGAGGTAGTTGAAGGTGCTGCGGAATGAATGCCTGGGAGATGGAGCTCGGAGGAGCTCCGCAGTGATCGCCTCGACGCGTCGGCAGCTCGCGGAGGCTGGCGCGCACGATGGCGGAGCGGCAGGGCTTCGCCTAAGGCGCGGCGATCTCGCCGATCCGACTCCCTCTCGCTCGGCGGAGCAGGGACGCTGGAGGCTGTCACCCTCGGGCCTCTCTCTCTCTCTCGCTCGAGCTCTGGTGGAAGGAGTTGCAAATGGCAGATGATCTGAGCTCGGGGGGGTTGACATGTATTTATAGGGAGAAGGTCAGATGAATCTGGACGGGTTCACGGCCGGAGGGGGGTCGTTAGCCGAACGATCGGGTAGTTGGAGCGGTTGGACAGCTGGAGCTCGGAGGAGAGGACGGAGGAGAAGCTTGGGCGCGAGGAAGAAGGAAGGAGCTGAGAAGGCTCGAAGCTCGCAGGGCCTGGCGGTTTTGAATGAAGGAGACGGTGAACAGTGCCTGGGCGGGCACTGTTCACCCGCTGACCGGTTGACCGCCCAATAAAATTTAAGTAAATATAAAGTAAATATATAATTAGTTAAGTTAATTAAATAAGTAATAATAGTTATTATTTATTAAATTAATTTTTATTTTATTTATTATATAATTTTATAAATTATTTTTATGAATATAAAAATATATTTTTATTTACTTTTTATAAGTTTATTTTGTATTTTTAAATAGATATGTGTATGTGTATGGACCTATAGGTATCTTACCTATGTCTATACAATTTTTTTATTATTTTTATTTTATTTAATTTTTTTTTAATTAAAAATTTTTTTTAGTTTTGGATTTATGTTATTAATAATTTATAAATAATATCTACATTATAAAGAATTGTTTTATTTATGTATAAGTATAGGTGAGCTACCTATGTATGATATAGACCTATATATACATATTTTTTTATTATTTTTATTTTGTAATTTTTATTTTTACAAAATTTTATTATTAATTCTTTTATCTATTATAAACAAGTATTATAGACATTTTTTTACAAAATATTAATTTATAAAAATATGGAATATTGGGGAAGATAGGTACTATGTACAAGAAGAGCCAAAAACCTAACTTTTGCATATGGACCCCAAAAATTATGCACCCAATTTTATAAAATAGTTTAGGAGATGCTATATACAATTAAAGGTGAGTTTGGGTGATTTGGAGTTTTTATTTGCAAGTTATGGGTCTGTGAAATTTAGATTGTGGCTTTTTATTTTGTGTATAATTTGTGCATTGATTATTATTTTTGGGCAAACTCAATTTTGTATTTTTATTTAAATTATTATCTACAACTTTGATGAAGGAAGTTTTCAAGTTTGAAGTGGTCTTGATGATAAATAAAATAAGTGAGATATTTACATTATGGAGAGTGGATAATTTATTTTTTTGGTCTTGGTTTTCTTTGTATTTTTATAGGTTAAGATCCTTATCTCCCCCTACTTATTTCTCTTGTCGACCTGGTCAATATTGACCTGGTCTCGGGGTTAGGATCAGTCTGAATATTTTATATCCAGCCTTCTTTTTTTATTTTTATTTTCCTTTTTCTCTTTATTCTTTTATTTTGGTGAAAATAAGTGTTAATTATATAATATTAATATTTGTGGTTAGAATGTTAATTACATGGAATTAGTGGCTATTTACATGTATTTTACCAAGGATTTTAGCCAAAATGAAAGAATAAAGGAGATGAATCATGGATTCATCATTCCCCTATACTTTACCTTTGCTAGTCCCTTAGCAAACACTTATTCTATAAATAAGTGCAAGCAAAAAGAAAAAGAAAAAGGAAAATAAAAGAACTTAGAACATGCTAGTTTCTTTAAACCGAATATCACTTCATCCGAAATCTAGAGCATGGATTTAAACCTTTGGATTAATGATGTGTCGGGACTCTATTAGACTTAGGATTTAAGCCTCGACAGCCCTCAAGTTCCACAAATCCTTATCCAGATTCACCTCAACAGCCAGCTCAGATCCACCTATCCATCACGCAAACTTTTCGACTTTGAAAGCAATCAGTACTGTGTGTGAAAAGTTTTAGCTCTTCCCGCCCTAGAGAGGCGAAGAAACCGCCCATACAGCTACACACTTCCATTGAGTCCTTATCCAGTAACTCAGTCCTCGAGGAGGGAGGTATTTCCTTCTGAGGTCAGGTCGTGCTGTGTCCACAATCGAATAAGATAGGAAGTAGAAGAAGGAGAAGAGAACTGGAGTGTGATCAGTGTAATCACATCTCCGGTGAAGCTTGGCCAGTTTAGCCAAGTCTCCACGAAGACATGCAGGCTTTTCTGAAGCTCGGACCATTGTGGTCATTTTTGGAATTTGGTGTATTTGGCTTCTTTGGTAGTAATGATTGTTGCACTGCATCGGTCTTTTATGCCCCGACGGATATAGCATCTTTTCATTCCGCCCATTTTTTGGGGTCTTGGAAAAAATTGTGCCAGCAGATCCTTCCCTCATCCGAAGCTTTATTTCAACCCCAATCTCTCCCGTCTTTAGACATCACCACCACCAGATAAGGATGGAAACGCACCACCGAAATGGATTGCCCTTCGCAACCCCAGGCAGGTCGAGCTAAGTGCAGAGTGCTTGAGTTCAAAATTGATTCAAATGGAGAAGAGTTCAACGGATGACACCAGGTGTCCTACTTAGGCACTTTCAAGTTGAATTCCGAACACGGTCTCATGGAACTCAAAGAATTAAGTCTACAAGACCTGAAGAGTCTCAATTCCCGATCCTAATAAAGTCCCTCTTGAATTAAGTGGATTAAGGCCTAAACCAAGCTCCATCTCTCGGACTTAGATCCATGCGGTTCGAGAATCAAACTTGTTCTGAAAAATGCTAATGAATGCAACAATTTTTTTATGAGGTAGATTTTTCGGCTTAAATGTTTTAAGTGATTTTTAAAGGATTTTGCAAATTTTTATTGGATTTTAAACTTTTTAATTTTTAGGGGTCTTTTTGTAAAAGTTAGTGGATTAATTCAATTTACACAAATTTTACACAGATTTTTGTGTATTTTACAAGGGATTTTATACATGTTTTATATACAAGTTATACGGCTTTTATACAAGATTTTTATGGGGATTTTATTTATTATATTTTTAAGGATTTTATCAAAGAATTTTATAACATTTTTTTATACGATTTTTAATCCATTTTTTTTTTATAAAACATTTTTACGGTTTTCTTGCGGCTTTTAAAAACCCAAAATATAAACCCATACTTTTAAGAAGCCTTATTATTAAAAATACAAGAAAGTACGAGTTATGGCTTCTAAAGTATATATAGCATATATATACGACACCCCCCTATACTTAGCGTGAACTATGTCCTCATAGTGACCAAAGAAGCGGCAAAGGAAGACATAACTCGGGCTAAGTATAGATTGGTGAAAAGAATCCTATACTACAATGACACAAAGAATAACGAATGAATGAATAGAAGTCGATCATCTCCTCTATACTTAGGATCAAGTGATCCTAAGGATAGCAGACTCAAAACCGAAGATGATCGAGGTCAAGAGAATGTACACAACTCAAAGGCTCGGCTTGTCCCCCCTATACTTAGGGTAAAATATCCCTAAGTATAGAGATGAAAATCAAAAGGTGAGGGACAAGCGAGAGAGCAGACGATACAAAAACGACGACAATCAAAAGGCGGTATGAGCGAGATCACCCCCCCTATACTTAGGGTAAAGCACACCCTAAGTATAAGCAACAACAGGGGTGATCGAACAGGACGATACAAACAATCACACAGTGTCTACACCCCCCTATACTTAGGATAAAGCACATCCTAAGTATAGCAAAATCTAGATCAACCTAAGGGTGTAAGACAAATGAAAATAAGAATGAATGAAATCGAAAATATATACAAGATGATCGTTGAAAATCAGGTATGAGATGCATAGTGTAAGAGTGAAAAGATCATCTCATACAAAATGGATTGGGGCAACTTCAACGGTCTGCGGATCATGATCGAGAAATGGTTTCAATCGCTGACCGTTGACTCGAAAAGTGGACTCAGATGACAACTCAGATATATCGATGCTTCCGTTGTCGTACACCTTTCTGACAATGTACGGGCCTTTCCATTTACTCTGAAGTTTCCCTGGGAATAGTTTCAGTCTTGCATCGAATAGCCAAACTTTCTGATCAGGCTCAAACTGCTTGTGGCTGATGTGAGCATCATGCCACTCTTTCATCCGCTCTTTGTAATGCAGGCTACTCGTGAAGGCTTGATCTCTCAGCTCTTCCAGGGCTGCCAGTTCAGTTTGCCTCTGATCTCCCGAATCATCTAATCCAAAGATCACTTCTTTCACTGCCCACCAGGATTTGTGCTTGATCTCAACAGGTAAGTGGCATGGCTTGCCATAAACGAGTCGAAAGGGAGATGTGCCTAATGGAGTCTTGAAGGATGTTCGATATGCCCAAAGAACCGAGTCCAAAAGTTGCGACCAATCCTTTCGGTCTGGGCGAACAACCTTCTGTAAGATCGTCTTGATCTCCCTATTCGAAACCTCGGCTAGACCATTCGTCTGAGGATGATACGGAGTAGCAACCCGATGGTCTATACCGAACTCGTTAGCAAGTGCCCTTACCTTGTCGTTGATGAAGTGGCTACCCCCGTCTGATATCAGAACTCGAGGGACTCCGAACCGCGTAATGATATGCTTTCTCAGGAACTTGCAAACCGTGTTCGCATCCGCGGCTCGGGCAGGAATTGCCTCCACCCAACGACTCACATAATCCACAGCTAAAAGGATATACTCGAACCCCTGACTTTTCGGAAATGGGCCCATAAAGTCGATACCCCATGCATCGAACACTTCGCAGAAGTGGATAGGCTGCATCGGCATCATGTCTTTATGTCCACAAGTGCCCATCTTCTGGCAGTCAGTACATCTCTTAACGAATGCATGAGCATCCGCAACGAGCGTAGGCCACCAAAGGCCGGATTGGAGCACCTTTTGTGCTGTCCTCTTCCCTGAATGGTGTCCTCCAGCTTCTAATCGATGACAATACATGAGGACACTCTGGTATTCCTCCTGAGGAATACACCTACGCCAGACGGAATCCGCTCCTTCATGATAAAGGACCGGATCCTCCCAATGGTAAGACTTGGCTTTCGCGAGGAAAGTCTCAAGTCTCTGTCTGGACCAACCTTGCGGAACTTTCTTAGCAACAAGAAAGTTCACAATGTCGGCATACCATGGCAGCGAGGCGACAGCAAGAATCGCCTCGTCGGGGAAGGTCTCGGTGATTGGTGTATCAAAGTCAGAAGTCTCAGGTAGTTCTAGTCGGGAGAGGTGATCCGCCACCACATTCTTGACTCCAGGCTTATCCTTGATAACAATGTCGAACTCCTGGAGTAGAAGGATCCATCTGGTCAGACGCGGCTTCGAATCCTTCTTATCCATTAAGTACTTGATGGCGGTGTGATCAGTGAAGATTGTGACTTTGGATCCTAAGATATGGGACCTGAATTTATCTAAGGCAAATACTACAGCTAGCATTTCTTTCTCTGTAACCGTGTAATTCCGCTGCGCGGAATCCAAAGTCTTGCTAGCGTAGTGTATGGCGTATGGAAGGCCATCCCTCCTCTGTCCCAACACAGCCCCAACGGCAAAATCTGAGGCGTCCGTCATGATCTCGAATGGGAGAGACCAATCGGGTGGCTGAAGGACAGGAGCCTCTACAACCATGTTCTTGAGAGTATCAAAAGCCGAAAGACACTTATCATCAACTATAAACTCGGTGTCTTTCGCTAGAAGATCAGACAACGGTCGGGCAATTTTGCTGAAGTCTCGAATGAAACGTCGGTAGAAACCGACATGCCCGAGGAATGACCGAAGCTGTTTCAGATTTGACGGTGGATTGAGTTTCTTTATGATATCCACCTTGGCCGGATCCACCTCCATGCCCCGGTTGGAGATGATGTGACCAAGGACCGTCCCCTGAGTCATCATGAAATGACTCTTCTCCCAAGAAAGCACGAGGTTAACTTCCGTGCACCTCTGAAGCACGCGGTCTAGGCTAGAAAGGCAAGAATCAAAATCATCGCCGTAGACCGAGAAATCGTCCATGAAGACCTCCAAGATATCTCCCACCATGTCCGCGAAGATCGAAAGCATGCACCTCTGGAATGTAGCCGGAGCATTACATAATCCAAAGGGCATCCGTTTGAAAGCATACGTTCCGAACGGACAGGTGAATGTCGTCTTTTCTTGGTCTTCTGGAGCAATAGCCACTTGGTTATACCCCGAGTACCCGTCGAGAAAGCAATAATGGCTCTTCCCGGCTAACCGTTCGATGATCTGATCGATGAACGGTAGCGGGAAGTGATCCTTCTTGGTCGCCTGATTCAAGCGTCTGTAGTCCACGCAGACGCGCCAAGAAGTCGGTACTCGGGTCGCAATCTCCTCTCCGTCCTCGTTGATCACTGTGGTGATACCCGTCTTCTTGGGTACCACATGCAAAGGACTAACCCATTTCGAGTCGGAGATGGGATAGATAAAGTCGGCGCTCCACCACTTGGATATTTCCTTCATAACCACTTCTCGAAGATTCGGGTTCAGCCTGCGCTGAAACTCACGAGATGGCTTGGCGTCATCCTCGAGAAAGATGTGGTGGGAGCAGAGAGCCGGACTAATCCCATGGAGATCGGCTACTGACCATCCGATCGCCTTGCGGTTCTTTTCAAGAATCGCCATCAGACGGGATTCTTGATCTTCGGTCAGATTAGAAGAGATGATGACCGGAAACATTTTCGATTCACCCGCAAGGAATCGGTACTTCATGCTTTGAGGTAGAGGTTTAAGCTCAGGGGGAGAAGGGGCAGGGAGGGCGGGTTTGATTAGAGCCTGGGTGTAGGCTACTAGATCAGTGTGCGTAAGCTCTACCTGCTCTGACTCAGAAAGATCTGGAGATGGCTTTTCTGATTGCTGACTTTGTTGCGCAGGCTCAGTCTCCAAGTTGGTTGTAGGCTCATTTGAGATTAAACGCGGAACATATTCATCAAAACTTTGCCAATCAAAATCCACGTCTATATCGGAGGGATCAGAATCAGAATAACAAGATTGAAAATCTGAATGATCATCATCAGAATCGTCGGCCTCAGCCTGTGATTGTGTCTGCTCTGAGACTGTGCTATCGAATTCGTCTTCATCTAGTATCTGCAACTCAGACTCATTTGAAGGCGTAATGAAAGAATGGATGCTCGGTTCGGCCCAAACGGCTTCATCGTCTGTCTGCACGAAGTCACAGTCTTGATGACTATCGGGCTCGTCATCAGATGCTCTCTCTGATTCAGGTGCTCTAGATTTCTGATCTTGGATCGTCTCTATATGTATACTTTCGCCCTGGACGCGAAAGTACACCTTCCCAGTACCATAGTCGGAAACGGCCTTTGCTGTTGCCAGAAAAGGTCGTCCTAATATGATTGGGGTATCAGCCACACATTCAGGGACCGCCATGTCTAATACGACAAAGTCCACGGGGAATTGCAAACCCTGAATGGTGACGATAACGTCCTCGATTAAACCCTTAGGCCTCTTGATTGATCTATCAGCAAACTGCAAGACCGTTCGGCTTGGTCGAAGAGGCCCGAACTCGAACTTGTCGAGTAAGGAAGATGGAAGGAGATTAATCGAGGATCCGCTATCTAATAGAGTCCGATCGAAAGTCTGATCGAGGATCTCGCATCTAACATACGGCGCTCCCGTGTCTGATCTTTTGGCTGGGAGACGATTCTGGATGGCGTGACAAGTTTCCTTGGTCAACACATGGATTTCAGAACAATGATTGCGCTTCTTCTTTCTGCGGACGGTGGTTCGTTCTTTTAAGCCTTTCTGCAGAAGAGGAATGTGAGCCAAGGCTTCCGAAAGAGTGAGTTGGATTGTGAACCTTTCAAGCATCTCTTTCGTCAGATCATTCATTTGAATCTTTTTGGGGTTTTCTTTTTTAGCACCTTTTCCTAAGCAGAGTGCTTTCGGGAAAGGTATCTGTACATCCTCCGGGTTAGTCTGTACAATCGGAGGATCAGAAGAAGTAAAAACAAAGATTTTTGGAGAACGGGGACTTGCTTTCTTTGAGCTAGCAGAAAGATCAAGATCTGGATCAACAATCTTTTTATTCTTCTTTGGAGTTCTCCTCTTTTTTACATTTTTTTGTGATTTTCTATCATCATCAGAAGAAATGAAAAATGGTAATGCAGCTGAATCGGCGTTCTGCTCTGGCTGCTCTCCAGACTTGGTGGATTCAGCACCACCATCTTCAGCGTCAAAGGTTGCGGCTTCAGCACCGCCATCAATGTCGTCTACAGGCTCGCTTGCGTGATCTGAGATATTGTCCTCGAGCCTAGTAGAGTCTCCGCCTACTGGAATCCTACCGCTCCTAAGAGAGATGAAGTCAGCTCATCACAGTAGAGATAGTCATCGGATAATACCTGTGATTGGAGGGTGGGCTCGATCAAATCTACCTGCTCAGCCTTTCGCTTCAGATTGTTGGGGTTGGGTTCTATCTGAGCAGGCAAGGCGGACTTCCCCTTGACGAGGTCGGTGACATGGGTCTTGAACTCATCCATCTCTCGCCTAAAAGAAGCATGCTGATCAGTTATGAGGTTAGCGAGATACTCTAGCGCTGGGTTGTCATGGAAAGGTCCATGAGACCCGGATGAGTCGCCTCGTTGATACTGAGGCTGCTGCTGTGCTGGCTGCTGCTGTGGAGGGTATTGCTGTTGCTGAGGCTGGTAAGTGCTCTGCCTCCACTGAGGATACTGACGAGGACCAGAATGCTGCTGCTGATGATCTCGGTGCTGCCCCGTGAAAGTCTGCGGTTGTGGCTGGGAAGAGGTACCTGTAGACCATCGGAAACCAGGGTGATCGCGACGGATCCCTGGTTGCTGCGGCCGATCATACCAGATCCCATTGACCTCAGTCAATGGCTCAGACATCTCAGGATATGCTGGGGGCATAGATGCCAACGGCTGATCACTCTGATAGACCACCATCTGGGTGTCAGATGATGGTGCCTGCGGAAGCTGCGGGTATGCCGAGTGATGTTGAGCAGGCTCAGAATGCACATGGTAAATGTGCTGAACTGGAGGTCTAGGAAGTATGCCTCTGTCTCGGCTACCTGAGTCAGCCTGTGACCTCGAAGACCGATTGGAATCTGTATACAATTCTTGAAGGCACATAATCTGTGTCTTCAGGTCACTCATGCATTTCTCGAGATCATCAATCTTATTGATCTTATCTAAATTCTGGCACTTTTTCTCAATGATTTCCATTCGATCCAACTTCTGGCTAATGATCCCCATATCAGCTGCTGAGGATTCGAGAGAAACAGAAACATCAGAAGATGAATTCCCTTCAATCTGTGCCACTCGGGAATGCTGGTGATAAGTAGGTGGCTTCGTCTGGTTGTAGACTCGAGTCTGAGACATCGTAGTATAATTTTCGGCCATTTTCTCGTAAATGGCCCAGACTCGATCTTCGTGCATCGAGAAATACGAACCACCACAGGCGGCATTCACCAGCCCCTGCAACTCAGGTGTTAGCCCACCGAAGAAGCTCTGTACAAGAGTCGGCTTCGAAAGGTCGTGGTGGGGACACCGATCAATCAGATCTCTAAATCTGTCCCATGCCTCGTGGAACTGCTCGTTCCCGATCATGGAGAAATTACTAATCATTGCTCTAGCAGCATTTGTTCGACCTAAAGGATAATACTTGTTCAGATAAGCGGTTCTCAGTTCCGCCCAGGTCGAAACATATCTCCCTAAGTGTTTCAGCCAGTAGGCTGCTCGGTCAAAAAGGGAGAAAGGGAACGCGATCAGTTTGATCGTGTCCTCGTTCACTTCTGCATCATGCACCGTGCTGCAGATGAGCTCGAACTCCTGAAGGTGCAAGTGCGGCTCCTCAGTAGAAAGCCCATGAAACTTGGGCAGCAGCTGGATCGTCTGAGGTCGGAACTCGAAGTTCCCTCGGATGACAGGAAGACGGATCCATCGATGAGTCGTAGTAGCTCCAGGGTTGTAGAGTTGTTGCATCGTTCGGTTCTGATCCTCTGGAGGTCCATCTGGCTGCTCTTGATCCTCAGGTTGTTCAGCTACAGGCTGATCTCTCTGTGCTCGAAGCTGATTCAGCTCAGCTCGGACGTCATTCATCATTCTGCCTTGCTCCCTAATCTGATTCTGTATCGCTTCAAGGGAAGCAAGTAGACCACTGTTGATCGCAGCCTGATCGATCACTACAGAAGTGGTCTGCGGTCCTTTGCCAGCCATGTCGTCTGGAAAGGAAAAAGAGTCCAAATCAGGCTTCGCCAAGTCAATATGTAGCTGCTGATTATCTGGAGATGATGGTGATAGAGAATGATGAGGAGAAGAAATCTGAAAAGAGTTTCCAGGGTCAGAGTCACGCCTGGAAGGAGAATGTTGTTCTGATTCTGGCTCGAAGAGAAGGTTCTCCGCGAACCGAGCCAGGAGACAGGGTCTTAGAGGGAAGAGGATGATCCTCTGGTTCAAAGAGGGGGTTCTCTTGAACCAATCTAGATGAATGGGCACGAGTGTGTGAGAGCGGTGCCGTAAGAGTCGGCTGAAGTGATC
This sequence comes from Ottelia alismoides, assembly GCA_037367405.1. NCBI lineage: Eukaryota > Viridiplantae > Streptophyta > Magnoliopsida > Alismatales > Hydrocharitaceae > Ottelia > Ottelia alismoides. The sequence goes on along the minus strand of JAZKJV010007023.1, from coordinate 470,955 downwards.
GTCTGCCCATCATCCTGAGAGATTATTGATCAGATCTGGAAGATTAGACTCACTCTGCAAGCAAACACAAGACAAACCCCGAGTTCACCAACGCAACCCTGGTGATGACCGTAAGAGTTCGGTCGTTTATCTTTTCGATTTTATGATTGATTGGCAAACAACGTTCTCTCAGATAAACGAGATTAGATAGGTGCCCAAGACTTCAACGTCGTACTGTCCCGAGTTCTCGCCAGGAATCACCTAGTCTCAGCCAGTATGGAAGTAAGTACGGACCGTTTCCGGCTACCCGTATTCCTTAAGGACCGAGCCTTACGCAGTGTCCTTTAAACCTCCCACTCTGCTAAGTAAACTCGGACCGTTTCCGGCTACCCGAGCTTACCCACTGAAGATAAGGTGATTGAAGACGTGAACTAAGTAGTATTTCGATAAAAGCCCGGACTCTGGCTCTACCTTATGTGTCGTCTCTCTCTCGCTGATCTGGAGATTCGATCGATGATTCGGTTTTTCGGGGATTGCTCTCCCAAAGCAAGTGAGTCCTTACGTTTATTTTAGAGTCAGATAGTGTTAGCAGTCCCTGTTTTAATTTTCGGTTTTCACTTTTTTTTGGATATTTTCAGAGAAAAATCGTCTAACGTATTTTTGTGTTTTTGGGATTGGCCCTAGATACAAGCACCTAGGTGTCGAATCCTATGCAAACATCTAACTAAGCTAACCTACGATGCGCAGAGAAGGGAAAAATCGTAAAACACCTAACAAGCACCTATCTCGGAAAAGCCGCGGAAAACCGTCGAGAAAATCGCGATCGAGAAAAGCCGCGGTGGGTGCTCTGCTCCCCCAGGAGTACAGCCCTGGTGAAACAGACCCCGAGAAACGTACAAGTCGGGATGCCTTTACGAGGCCCCTTTCTACGACACTATTTTTATATGCTTTTTTACAAGAAAATTACAAGAAATTCTAAACTACTTGGTTTCGTGGCTTTGAGCTGTGCGGCTCGAGCTGTGCTGCACAAATCAAAAACAAGAAACCGTGAAGTCAGAGAAATAAAATCGCGAAAATGAATCTATCCTAAGGTCTTCGCGATCCTCCTAGCGCTGCCTCCCCGGCAACGGCGCCATCTGATGAACACCACCTGATCACTTCTTTAATTCCTGCAAAAGAAATCAGAGAAAAAGTATTGGTCGTTGTATCGACCAGGTGAGCTTACCAGAAAAGATTAATCTTAATTAATCTTCTTTATTTTATTTATACTCCTAAACAAAGTGTATAGCGGTTTTGTACGGGAGTGTCGAACTCAGGGAGGCAAACTGTTTTAAACTAGGAAAATCAATGGAAAACCTAAGGATAAGTGTTCCCTAATTTTTATTGTATTTTTAGGAATTTTTCTGAATTTTTATTTGAATTTTATGAATTTTATATTGTTTTTTGTAATTTTTATCTATTTTATGATTTTTATTATTATGAGAAATTATTTAAATTTTTATTTGATTTTAGTTTTGTAATTTTTAGGCTTTTAAAGGTTTTTATTATTTTTATGGAATTTTAAAGGGTTATTAAGATTTTTTTAATTTTTGGTTTGTTTTTAAAGGGAAAAAGGGAATTTTTATTGCAAACAGTGTAGTTTTTGTGATTTTTAAAGCTGAAATTAATGCGAAATTATTTTTATTTTATTTTCTGTAGAAACTAGATGAAATTCCCTTTAAAACGATAGGTTGCACGTTTTTAGGGGATTTTTATTGAGTTAGTTATGATTTTTACAAGTTTTTATGTATTTTTTTTGTGTATTTTGTATTTTTTTTTATTGATTTTATTATTTAATTTTTATTTTATTTTGGGTCTAATATGTAATATATGGTAATATAGACTAACTACAATTTTTATATGATTTTTAAAAGTATTTTATAATTTTTATGGGGTTTTATATGTGTATATAGGGTATTCTATAGAGATAGGGGTATAAATGTAATGAAACTGTAACAGGCAGGGGCACTTTTGAAATATATGAAACGTTGAGGGCCTGTGTGCAAAAAGTTCAGATCATCATGCGCTTCGCAGCAGCTGCACCTCTGGAAGGACTAAATCGCAAATATGAAAACCTGCGAGGGTGTAACGGCAAAAGTCACAGTGCTCCACGTGATCTGCACGCGCCTCCAACCGACGAGGACCTGTTCGTAATATTTGAAACCTGCAGGGTGTGATATGTAAAGTTCACCGAAGTCACGTGACCTGCACGCGTGCGTCTGTTACGCTAACTGATTGACACCTGGCGCCTGCGTGTTCGTCCGATGATGTCGATCCAACGCCTACGATTTGGGCGTTAATCGACGTTTCTGATCAAAACTGGGGCTAACACCGGAGATCGGACGTCGCTGAAGCTATCTCGATGAACAGGGATGAAGGAGGACTCCGGCGAGATTGGATCGTCAAATTGGAGCGCTCGGCTGATCAATTCTCGCTGCTGACGGCTCGAACAGTTTCGTAACGACCTTCCGCACCGGATCGAAGGCGAAAACGAGATCCGGAGTAGCTAATCAACGATCTGGAGCGATGTTTCCCCACACGGCTTTTGTATCCTCGAATGCCTCCTGGATCTGCAATAACAGAGCGATCGAGTCGCTACCTGAAGCCACTGCACCCTCCGCTCGGTGTTCAGCTGTTGATTGATAATCCCGACGTGACGAGAAGGATCGGAGAAGTCAGATGTTCGTCGGAGATGAAGGATGCGAACGCCCTGCGACCTGCAAAGACAAAACCACCTCTGGATCGAGGTCTAAGCCTCGATCCGATGAATCGTAGAAGCGGAAGGGGAACTGGATGGACGAGGCTACGTGGAAGGGAGGGAGAGCCTCGGAGCTCCGGCCGTCGGACACGGCCGGAGGTGATCAGAGATGGAAGAGGGATGGAGAAGTGAACGGTGATGAAAACGAAGGTGGAATTGGATGAAATCGGATCGATTTTGAGGCAATTTTCAATCAAAACAGAAGGGAATGGAGGGATTGAGAGGAGAATGGAGGGATTGAGAAGAGAACGGAGGAGATAGAGAAGGAGATGGGATTAGGATCTAACCTGGAGGAGGAAGAGGTAGTTGAAGGTGCTGCGGAATGAATGCCTGGGAGATGGAGCTCGGAGGAGCTCCGCAGTGATCGCCTCGACGCGTCGGCAGCTCGCGGAGGCTGGCGCGCACGATGGCGGAGCGGCAGGGCTTCGCCTAAGGCGCGGCGATCTCGCCGATCCGACTCCCTCTCGCTCGGCGGAGCAGGGACGCTGGAGGCTGTCACCCTCGGGCCTCTCTCTCTCTCTCGCTCGAGCTCTGGTGGAAGGAGTTGCAAATGGCAGATCATCTGAGCTCGGGGGGGTTGACATGTATTTATAGGGAGAAGGTCAGATGAATCTGGACGGGTTCACGGCCGGAGGGGGGTCGTTAGCCGAACGATCGGGTAGTTGGAGCGGTTGGACAGCTGGAGCTCGGAGGAGAGGACGGAGGAGAAGCTTGGGCGCGAGGAAGAAGGAAGGAGCTGAGAAGGCTCGAAGCTCGCAGGGCCTGGCGGTTTTGAATGAAGGAGACGGTGAACAGTGCCTGGGCGGGCACTGTTCACCCGCTGACCGGTTGACCGCCCAATAAAATTTAAGTAAATATAAAGTAAATATATAATTAGTTAAGTTAATTAAATAAGTAATAATAGTTATTATTTATTAAATTAATTTTTATTTTATTTATTATATAATTTTATAAATTATTTTTATGAATATAAAAATATATTTTTATTTACTTTTTATAAGTTTATTTTGTATTTTTAAATAGATATGTGTATGTGTATGGACCTATAGGTATCTTACCTATGTCTATACAATTTTTTTATTATTTTTATTTTATTTAATTTTTTTTTAATTAAAAATTTTTTTTAGTTTTGGATTTATGTTATTAATAATTTATAAATAATATCTACATTATAAAGAATTGTTTTATTTATGTATAAGTATAGGTGAGCTACCTATGTATGATATAGACCTATATATACATATTTTTTTATTATTTTTATTTTGTAATTTTTATTTTTACAAAATTTTATTATTAATTCTTTTATCTATTATAAACAAGTATTATAGACATTTTTTTACAAAATATTAATTTATAAAAATATGGAATATTGGGGAAGATAGGTACTATGTACAAGAAGAGCCAAAAACCTAACTTTTGCATATGGACCCCAAAAATTATGCACCCAATTTTATAAAATAGTTTAGGAGATGCTATATACAATTAAAGGTGAGTTTGGGTGATTTGGAGTTTTTATTTGCAAGTTATGGGTCTGTGAAATTTAGATTGTGGCTTTTTATTTTGTGTATAATTTGTGCATTGATTATTATTTTTGGGCAAACTCAATTTTGTATTTTTATTTAAATTATTATCTACAACTTTGATGAAGGAAGTTTTCAAGTTTGAAGTGGTCTTGATGATAAATAAAATAAGTGAGATATTTACATTATGGAGAGTGGATAATTTATTTTTTTTGGTCTTGGTTTTCTTTGTATTTTTATAGGTTAAGATCCTTATCTCCCCCTACTTATTTCTCTTGTCGACCTGGTCAATATTGACCTGGTCTCGGGGTTAGGATCAGTCTGAATATTTTATATCCAGCCTTCTTTTTTTATTTTTATTTTCCTTTTTCTCTTTATTCTTTTATTTTGGTGAAAATAAGTGTTAATTATATAATATTAATATTTGTGGTTAGAATGTTAATTACATGGAATTAGTGGCTATTTACATGTATTTTACCAAGGATTTTAGCCAAAATGAAAGAATAAAGGAGATGAATCATGGATTCATCACGAGGATGGGAGCTTCGACGCGAAGCTCGGCGAGATGAAAAGGAAGCGAGAAGGTGGCTGTTGGAGTCGAATTAAGTCGGAGAAAAAAACGAAAAAATCAAGAAGAAGATCGGAGGAGAAATGGAGGGATCTACCTGGGAAATGGAGCTCGGGTTCGGGCTCCAGGTCGTCGCTCGAAGGTCGGTAGGTGGCCTGAGCTCGTGCAGCTACTCGGAGGAGCGGCTGCGACACGACGGTGGGCCGAGGATCTCGCCGGAGAAGAAGCCCTTCTTCGCTCAACTAATCACCGAATTGCTGTCACCAATTGGGAGGTCGGAGCTCAGGGAAGCTCTCTGGAGTGGCGGATGGGGGTGACGTTGGCCGGTGGTGGAGTATTTAAAGGGTGAAGTAGATGGGTTGGCTGGGAATGAGGCGAGGTTCGCGGTTGTCGTGGGGCGATTCTGGTGGAAGTGATGGAGCGTGAGGTACACGGTGAGGGAGAGGGACGAGTGGGCGACGTCGTGGGGGTGTCAGCGGTCGGGGGGGACGGCTGACGTGCGTCCGAGAATAGGAAGGGGGCGCCCCTCCCGCAAGGCAAGGGACGTGGGAGAGAGGGGCGCCTGGAGGTAGGAGACGAGGTCTCCACCGTTGGATCGTGTGATCCAACGGTGGCGATCGAGAGAGACTGGTCGGGTAGGATTAAATCTGAGGTGCTGAGATGAAGGGTTATGGTGTAGCCACGTGGCGCGTTGCGGGCGAAGCGCGAGTGAACGGCCTGGATGAGGAGTTGAGGTTAATCGAAGGGCCCAGGAACGCCTAAGGAAAGAGCGGCTGTGTTGGAAGGATCGTGGTTTGGATCGGATGGTGTACACGCCACCACGTGGCTAACTCTGGAAGAGGCGCGGATGAGTGGCGTAGATCGATGCAGGAGTTGATCGGACGGTCCAGGCAAGGGGCTTGCGTGGGAAAGGCTGGGCCGTTGGATCTGAAGCGAGATCCAACGGCTGCGGACGCAGGTGGATGGGGCGAGTGGAAGCGGGCCGCGTGGCGCATTCAGAGGGCGCCACGTGGCCTGCTGTGAGTGGCTGGAACAAGGTGCACGTGTAGAGGGAAGAGGGGACCGAATTTGGAAAAACTCAAAACATGAAAGTTGTAGATCTCGATGAGCTCTACAAGTTTCATGTTGACCAAAGACGGAGATGGGGTCAAATATTATCCATAAATACAAGGATACATAGATATACATATGTAGTATACAACGTGGCCCAAAAACCCAACTTTCTCATACGAGCTCCAAATTGGATGAAATTAGTCTCATTTTAAAGGTCTTTTAATGTAGAGTATTCTAAGAGTAAGTAGACCTAAATCGGAGTTTGTATGAGGGCTGTATTTACATTCTAATGTACAGGGGTTCTCAGGCTTTATTGGCTATTTTACAAAGGTGATTTTTGGCCTTTTTCCCTATATTATTAACTAAGGAGTACAATATATAGAGAAGAGGTTATTTTGGTGCATGGGTATTTTACAGAGGATTGTTGGCTTCTTATTTGAATGCAAATGGCTGCTAAAATGAATGTATTATGTATGTATGCATGAGTGCTAGTTATGCATAATAAAGGGAAATATGCCTCTATTTACTCGGGAACAAGGCTCTATTTTTGACTCTTGAAGTGATGAATCACAGATTCATCAACCCCCTATACTTAAACCTTGCTCGACCCCGAGCAACTAAATGAAATGCAGAAGTGAAATGATTTTGGGTTCCATACCAAGGTCATGAACAAAAGTTAAAAATAGAGCTTGACTTGGCCTTTGGATTAATCATGTGTCGGAACCTTATTGGGATCTGAATTTAAGACTTAACAGACTTCAAGTTCCACAAGTCTTCTATTCAAGACTCCTCAACTCACCTGATCAGAACAAGTCCACATACACAAACCCTAATGACCATGAATCTTTTCATGCAGTGTTAGTGATATATGACTCCCCACCTCCGAAGTAACAAAGAAACAACCTCCCCCAACCTGGTAACTCTAATGCCTCGGTCTAGCAACTCTTTCCTCGAGAAGCGGGGTATTCCCTTCTAAGTTCAAGTTCAACCGGCTCAAGAAGAGGGGGACGAAGTATAGACTTTTGGAAGCTCAGCCAGTGTAGCTAAGTCTCCCGCTGCAAGTAACATGGTGACCATAAGCTTTTGCTTTTCTTGACTACGTATACTCCGGTGGGGTTATTAAATTTTCAATCCGACCCACCACTTTTTTTTTTTGGAGTTCTTTTTGGCATTTTTTTTTCAACATGCCTTTGTACATATATACATGATGCAGCATAGATACAAGAAATTTCCTCTTGAGCCAGTAGACTATCCCTCTTTTGAAGCTTTATTGCAACCCACTGCTTCTGTCTTTAGCCTTCATCACCACTAGTCCAAGTTGAGACGCACTTCCTTCACTAAAAGAAGAAGAGGGGTTCCGCCTAGAAGTACTACCCTCTTATGCTACCCCAAGTTAAAGGAAACTGCCTCCTCATTACCTTATCCGTAGAGAGCCATGTGTAAAGTGCTGGTGCACGTCAAGCCATTGTCTCTAAGAGCCATGTGTGTGTTGTTAAGTGCTCCACTCAGGCATGTTTAGATGACATATGAACATAGACTTGCAGACTTAAAGAATTAAGTCACCTGACCTGAAAAATCTTAACTCCAGTTCCTATAAGGTTCCTCTGAAATTAGGTGGATTAAGGTCAAATCATTTTCATCCTCAATATCTGCTCACAACTTGGTCCAGAACCCACTAGCTTTTCACTTTGCATAAGCAAAATATGCAAAAGTAAATAAGAAGCCAAAATATGCAAAATATGCAGATGAGATGTCATGCCATGAAAATGCAAGACTCTTTTTATTTTTCTATGCAGAGATGATATGCAAAAGTAAATAAGAAGCCAAAAATTTTTTACTCTCTTTTTTTTTCATCATTTTTACCCACCCGTAATTATTGTAAAATATATACAAAAATACGCGAAAGTACGAGCTATGGGTAAAGTATATATGTAATATATACACGCCCCCCTATACTTAGCGTGTGCTATGTCCTCAGAGCACGAAGAGCGAGGAAAAAGACATAGCTCGTGCTAAGCGTGGAAGAGCCGAAAAATATAGAAGTCGTCTCGCCCCCCTATACTTAGGCTCTGGCAGCCTAAGTATGGAAGATGATCAGAAATGGGGCGGACGAGGAAAAGATGAGATGGGGGTGAGTATAAATGCGGGCATTGGTCCCCCCTATACTTAGGCTCAGGTCAGCCTAAGTATCGGTAGGAAATGAGTATGAGGACCAATGTGATCTGGAGAATGTACAGTGAATCGACTCGGGCAACTCCTCCCCCCCCTATACTTAGGATCTGGTCATCCTAAGTATAGTCCAAGATAATGGTTCGATGATGTGGGGAGGTGTTTACTAGAATCGCGAGGGATAAAGGATAGGATGTACAAGACTGATGGTATACACAGATGAGTTGATCTGAATCTTTCAAGATGCTGCTTGATGACTGGAGTTCATAGTTGCAAGGTCTCATACGCGGCTTGAGGTGTATCTGCTGTATCTTTCTCGCGCATGAATACAATCTCCTCCACATGGACTAACTGTTCATTGGATTCGACGAAGTGCTTCAACAGCTGCCCATTCACTAGGAATGTCGGTGCATCATCTGCAAGATCTGAGATCTCGACACATCCACTATCATGCACCGTACGGACGACAAACGGTCCCGTCCACTTAGACTTTAACTTGCCTTGGAAAATCTTTAGCCTAGCATTGAACAACCATACCTTCTGTCCAGGAACAAAGGTCTTTCGTCTAATATATCTATCATGCCAACGCTTCACCTTGTCCTTGTACACCAAACTGTTGTCGTATGCTCGGTTTCTGACTTCCACAAGCTCATTCAGATCCATGTCTCTCTGTTTCTGACCCAGGTGTGTGTTCCAGTTGACCTTCTTTATTGCCCATTCTGATTTGTGCACTAACTCTGCGGGCAAATGGCATGGCTTTCCGAATACCATTCGGAAAGGGGAGGTGCCTAACGGTGTTTTGTAAGCCGTCCTATACGCCCAGAGGACTTGATCTAAGATCTGAGACCAGTCCTTCCTGTCCGGGCGGACAAGCTTTTGCAATATGGTTTTCATCTCCCTATTCGACACCTCAGCCATACCATTGGTTTGTGGGTGGTAAGGACTCGCGACACGGTGTTCGATGCCGTAGTCCTTCAGGAGTTTCTTCACCTCCCGATTCACAAAATGGCTACCCCCATCTGATATCATCATTTTGGGGATCCCAAACCTAGAGATTATGTTCTCTCTGATGAATTTACAGACAGTCCTGCTGTCTGCGGCTCGGGTCGGGATAGCCTCCACCCATCTGGACAGATAATCTACCGCAAGAAGGATGTATTCGAACCCGTGGCTGACAGGGAATGGGCCCATGAAGTCGATGCCCCAGGCGTCAAAGACATCACAAATGATGACCGGCTGCATTGGCATCTCATCCTTGGAACCAACAGTTCCTCCCATTCTCTGGCAAACTGGGCACGACTTCGCGAAGGCGGTGGCATCGCGAAACAGAGTCGGCCAGTAAAAGCCACACTGAAGTACCTTCCATGCGGTCCTCTTCCCGGAGTGGTGTCCTCCTGCCTCTAAGCTATGGCATAAAGAAAGGACACTCTGGTATTCCTCCTGAGGAATACAACGTCTCCAGACACAATCCGGTCCTTCAAAGAAAAGGATCGGATCCTCCCAATGGTAGTGTCTAGCATCCGACTTTAGTCGGTCAATTTGGCTTTTGGGCCAATCTTCAGAAACTTTCTTGGAGACAAGATAGTTCACGATATTGGCGTACCATGGGAGTGAGTCAATAACAAAAATCAACTCGTCAGGGAAGGAGTCTCGAATCGGGGAAACCTCGGAAGTATTAAGATCTTCGAGACGAGAAAGATGATCGGCCACTACGTTCTTCTTTCCAGGTTTATCACGGATGTCCAAATCAAACTCCTGGATAAGTAAAATCCAACGAAGAAGACGCGCCTTCGCGTCCTTCTTCTCCATCAAATATCGTAGTGCCGTATGGTCTGTGAACACAGTTACCTTGGATCCGATTAAGTGAGATCTGAATTTGTCCAAGGCAAACACTACCGTAAGCATTTCCTTTTCTGTAACTGTATAGTTACGCTGAGCAGAATCAAGCACTTTGCTTGCGTAGTGAATTGCAAACGGGACTCCATCTCTTCTTTGTCCCAATACAGCCCCAACAGCATAATCTGAGGCGTCTGTCATGATCTCAAAAGGTAGAGACCAATCTGGGGCTTGTAGAATGGGTGCGTCCATGATCATTCCCTGTAAAAGCTTAAAGGCCTCCAGACACTTGTGATCTACAATAAACTCCGTGTCTTTGCCTAAAAGCTTAGTTAGCGGTCGGGCAATCTTGGAAAAATCCTTGATGAATCTTCGATAGAATCCGACATGCCCGAGGAACGACCGCAACTGTCTTACGTTGGTTGGTGGCTGGAGTCGTCTGATCACGTCCACCTTGGCAGGGTCAACCTCCATTCCTCTCTTAGAGATGACATGCCCCAACACTATGCCCTCCGTCACCATGAAGTGACTTTTCTCCAAGGAGAGCACCAGATTTACCTCACAACATCTTTTGAGGACTCGGTCCAGATTCCTAAGACAGGAATCAAAAGAGTCTCCGTGGACCAAGAAGTCATCCATGAAGACTTCCAAGAATTCGCCGACCATTTCGGCGAATACAGCAATCATGCACCTTTGAAAAGTACCTGGAGCATTGCATAGCCCAAAAGGCATGCGCCTGAAAGCATAGGTACCAAAGGGGCATGTAAACGTGGTCTTTTCCTGGTCCTCCGGAGCGATAGCTACTTGATTGTAGCCCGAGAACCCATCAAGGAAGCAGAAGAATTCTTTTCCCGCTAATCTTTCTAAGATCTGATTAATGAACGGTAGGGGGAAATGATCCTTCTTCGTCGCGGCATTCAAGCGTCTGTAATCCACACAGACGCGCCACGACGTGGGTATTCTCGTCACGATCTCCTCTCGTCCTCATTGGTGGTCGTCTGAATTCCCGATTTTTTCGGGACAACATGGATTGGGGCCACCCACTTAGAGTCGGAGATTAGGTAAATGAAACCCACGTTGCACCATTTTTCTATCTCTTTTTTCACAACCTCTCGCAAATTTGGATTCAACCGGCATTGGAATTCGCGAGAGGGTTTGGCTTCATTCTCCAAGTAAATATGGTGCGAACACAGAGCGGGATTTATCCTGTGGAGATCGGAAATGCTCCAGCCTATTGCCTTGCGGTACTTCTCCAGGATCTCTAGCAAGCGAGATTCCTGCTCCTCGGTCAATTGCGAACTGATAATGACCGGAAATTTCTTATCTTGGCCCGCAAGGAAGGCATATTTCAGGGTTGTGGGCAGAGGTTTGAGCTCAGGAATAGTGTGATCGTCTAAGAAGTCTGGCTCAATCTGATCTGGTTCGGTGTTGGAAGTGGCTGGATCATGTTCTGTAATAGCTGCCACCAAGCGCGGCTCTGGAGTCGGATCGTCAAAAGTTTCCATACAATCGGCAAACGCCTCGTCCGACTCGTCATCCTCATCTTCCGATTGTCCTAAGGATGTAAGGACTGACAGGCCCAACTGAGCCTCTATGTCATCGAAGATGTAGGGCGATGCAGGTTCAGAGCTGTACTCGTTCCTGAGGATCTCGCAGACTGACTCATGCACTGGATCATCTTCAAAGGAGATGGACACATCGGTGCTGGCTGGGTTCTGTCTCCATGGCCCAACTACGTCTACATGTTCACAGTTTGTTCCGGTAGAAGAGTACTCGGTGCTGGATTCTGAGTCCGGTCTCTGCCATCTTGTCTGCTTCATCTCAAGTTCCTCATCTCCGCCGGGAGTTTGGAACTGAATCTTCCCATTCTTATAATCAAATAAGGCCCCCGCTGTTCTGAGGAAGGGCCTACCCAAAATGATCTGGGAATCTCTCCAATTGCGAGGGGTTTCCATATCTAGGACAGTGAAGTCCACCATGTATTCTTGTCCCTCGACTTTGATTACAATGTTCCTTAACTCTCCTTGGGACCTCTTAGTGGATTTGTCAGCGAACTGTAGAATAGCTCTAGATTTTCTAAGAGGTCCGAGATTAAGCCGCTCATAGAGGGTTGTGGGCATTAAGTTGATTGAGGAACCATTGTCCAGGAGAGTGCGTGCAAACGCGATGTCATCAACATGACTCACTACATAGTGTGCACCCATGTCTCTTCGTTTCCGAGGAAACGAGTTTTTTATTGCACAAGTCGTGGCAACTGATAAAACGTGTTTCTCAACACGGCTTTTGGCCTTCCTGCTAACCCTAGTAGGTGTGCATCTCACCTTAAGGTATTTTTGGAATGCAGGGGTCATTTCCACGAACTTGTCAAAAGGGATTGTGACCTTGATGTGTTTATTGCAAAATTCAGCCATCTCAGGGTCATCTTTTTGGATTTTTTTGATTTTCTTCTTTCCACCCTTGAGAGCTAGGGGGAAAGGGATTATTGACTCCAACTCAGGTTCGGGAACTGAAACATTCTCATTAACTGCTGGAACTGAGTTCTGGACACGACTCTGACTCTGACTCTGATACAGACTCTGACTTTGACTCTGACCAAAAAGAAAATGCTGAGGCGAGACCGGTGGCGCTTCTTCCGCTTCTTCTGGACGATCCTCCTCAGATGGAGGTGCGGGCTCATCGGTGTCGGCTGACTCTAAGTAGATGCGAGAATGCTGCTTCGAGGACTCAGATGTCCTCTTCTTCCGCTGGCGGTGGTGGTGGTGATGCTCCTCCTCTTCTTCCTCCGAATTCTCCTCAGGTAGATCCTCGGAGGCTCCTTCCTTCTGCGCCCTTGCCCGATCAGGTATGGTCACGGTCCTTCCGCTCCTGAGGGACATATGATTTACATTATCGTACGAAAGGATCTCATGTTCAGATAAGTAATTATCTGAATAATATACCTGATCTCTAGGTCGGTTCTGGCCCTAGTGTATGCTGTTTGGGTTGGCCTGAACCTGTGCGGGAATTGGGGTCCTTGGCACCATTTGTTGATCCTGGTTACGAGAAACCCGATTGATGTCGGTTCTCATGTCCAGGTAGTCATTCTGCATCTGTTGGACCCTATCAGACAGGGTCTGGATTGCCAAGGTGAGTGACTCCAATTCAGTGGGCTGGGCTTGCTGCTGTGTTGATGCCGTCCTGTATTGGCCCTGCTGGCCATGCCGATACTGCTGCTGATGAGACGGTGCTGACCCCTGCTGGTAGGTGCGCTGCTGCGGCTGGTACCCCTGTTCTGGCCTGGACTGGTATCGCGGGACTGTGACGGGCCTGGTCTCTTGGTAGATTGGGGTTGGGCGGTGTGCCTGATCCTTCCCCATCTCGATATGCCGGACTAGTGGGTCACGGCTATACCAAAGCCCGTTAATCTCATATACAGGCGGAGGCTCCTCGTAGTCTGTTTCCACTGGTGGGGGTGCATGATGGTTCGGCTGGGTATAAGTCTGATCCCAGCTGCTCTGAGACCCCGGTGCCTGTTCCTGTACAAGATGGACTCGATGTACAGGTACAGGTGGTGCAGAAGGGGCGGGTAGCTTGATCTTAGCTACCTTTTCAGAGAGTTCCTCCACTTTCTTGGGAAGGCTTGAAAGAGACTCCATCTCAGCGACTCTCTTGTGGATCTGCTCGACCATGGTAAGCTTGTCGGCTATCATCCCCATGCTGGGGATGAGGTCCTCAGTCAGATCTGCAACAGTCCTTCTAGTTGTCTCATTGGATAAGATTGAAGGAGACAACTGATAGGCCCTTGTGGCCTGTGACCTGCCGGTTTCCGCCATCTGCTCTAAGATCTTCCATACAGCATGCTCATTTTTGTTCAGATAGCTTCCTCCACAGGCGGCACTGACTAACCCCTGCATCTCTGGGGTTAAACCACAGATCAAGGTCTGAACCAAGATCGCCTTTGAAATGCCGTGACAGGGGCATTTCTGTACTAAGTCATTGAACCTGTCCCAAGCCTCATGGAACGGTTCACCGAGTCCTTGAGCGAAGCTGGCGATCTTTGTTCTCATCTGGTTAGTTCTACTGAGAGGGTAGAACTTCTTCAAGAAAAGGTCCTTGAACTGCATCCAGGTAGCACATACCACTCCTAAGTTTTTCAGCCAATGAGCAGCCTTATCACCTAAGGCAAAAGGGGTGGCCTTCAACCGAATATAATCTTGGCCAACATTGGGATGGCTAAGATTGTTGCACACCAACTCGAAGTCACAGAGGAAAGTGTATGGTTCTTCATTAAGGTTTCCATTGAACTTCGGGAGCAGACTAAGGAAATGGGGTTTCAGCTCAAATGCCTGGGCGGGAACTGCAGGTGCCAACCAATTCTGAATCTCGTTCTCCGTCGGGTTATAGGTATCAACCATTGGTCGGTCGATTCCTTCTGCTGCTATGATCCGTCCCATCCGCGCCGTGAGATCTGCATTCTTCTATTCAGCTTCAGTGAGGCGAGCAAGAATCTTTTTGATCTGTTCCTCATCGGGTGGAACTTTTGGCGGCATTTCGTCCTCTAGTTCTGGGGATTGGAAAATAAGATCGGTGTTAGAGGGCAAATCAAGGAAGGGATTACCGAGGCAATGGTCTTCCTCGGTAATCTCGGAGGAGATAAAAGGGTTGGTTTGAGAGTAACCACCCTGAGCATGAGGGAACCAGGGCTCAAGAGGGTCATGAGTCCTGGGTGGTCCAAGGTGCGCTTGGGCCGAAGAAGACGAGTTACTTGGGGGACTCTTAGAGAGACCAGTGAATAGTGCGTCGAGATCTCCCCAATAACTCATCTTGGTGAAGAGGGAAGATAGGAATTTACTCCTACCTGAAGCAAGCAACAAGATCAATCCAAGACCCTGGGTTCACACTCAACACAGTGAAGGACTCAAAATTGGGTCCAATTTATCTTGTAGTTTTTAAGTGTGATATTCAAGCAAAAGTATAAAGGATTACGCGGCCTAGAGGGAAGTCGGCTTAGAGCCGGATGCGTCTTCCCTGTTTATCCTGTCGCCTAAGATACCGCCGATCCTCCCTTTCTGCGCTCCTATCCGGAGTGGGGACTCAATGACGTGCCCCTATCTACTTGCAAGCAGGCGGAGGCTGACAAAGCTAGGCCTTGTCGCAGAGCACCGCTGGTTCGCCCCTATCTACCCGCGAAGGCGGAGGCTACTTGGTACTTGTCAATGAGTTTAAAAGTATCCCACTCGTGATATTTGCTAAGATCAGTTGGCTCGTGATATGGAAGGCGGGGATTTGGGCTCTGCCTTAGGGTGTGCACACACACTCAAGTACCCTCACTCAGCCTGAAAACAAGGTCGGGGATTAATCTCCCGCAAACACTTTTCAGATTTTATTCTTTTTTTTTGGTCAATACTGTTAGCAGTCCCGATTTTTAAAGTTAAGTTATCACTTTAATTAATCCACCACAAAGCACGCCTATCGGACAGTCCCAATTTCCTGTTTAATTTAAGTGAGGAAATCAGAGGGGGAAATCGAGAAAAGCCGATGCACGAAAAATCGATGATGCTATGCTGAGTAGAGAATACTTACAGTGATCCCTTCGCTTTTTTATGCAGGATGCAATACAGAATTGAAAACTTTACTCTACATGCAAATGCAAGCGATGAAAAGCCGCTCCTAGACAGGCAGTTCTATTAACGTGAAGAACAGTTTAATTTTTGGCTAAGTACTGCGGTCTAGGTGCATCTTTTAAGTGTATTGTGTGGTCCTATTGATTACGAGCACAAACAAGTCCTAGAGTGGCTCGAGGAGCCGCTAGTGCAAGCTAAGTTACAATTCACCCACACAGCACACGGGACACAGTTTCACTATTTTTACACACGCGAGATCCCAAACGGGAACCGCTGGAAATGATGCGAAAGAAAGATAAAATAAAATGTAGTTACAAAACCTCTCTTTCACTCAAAAATTTAAATGCTAAGTCCTCGAAGTGTCGCCGACTCCTCGCGGTCCTCGCACAAAAAATAATTGGGGGTCAGAGAGTTACACAAAAATAATAGAATTATGCAAAAATAAATGGGAGAAGTAATTACAAGAAAACCGGGGGTCAGACTCCCCGGGGAAAGAAAATCAAACACTCAAAAATTAGCTAAAAATTAACCTAAGCCGTGCCTCCCCGGCAACGGCGCCATTTTGACAAACGCTCCCGCACCCTTTGTTAATTCGGTCAAATTAATGTCCAAATTAATTAAGTTGATTCGTTGCAGTCGGATACGAGAGATTAATCAAAAACCACTTTAATTAGATTCGAGTTAATTTCAAGCGGCAAAATTTTTTTTACTTGGTGAAGTCCAAGGTCGAACTCATGGAGGCAACTGTCTCCTTAGGTCAAATCTTATCAAATTCCAAGTGTGAGATTTTCGGGGAATGTATTTTTGGTTTTTTTCAGCTTTTCTATGCAATACACATGCAAAATCAGGCCAAATTAAATGTTAATTCAGAAAGATGGTCAAATTAATTCCAAAAATTATGAAACTTGGCCAGATTATGAAATGAGATGAAATTAGGCTACTCTAATTTTTTTGTAATTTTTAGACACTAAATAAATTTACTGGGAATTAAATGAACAGACATGGTGATTTTCAGTATTTGAATTTTAATAAATATCAAACCCCAATTTTTTCAAGAACTAAAATTATCCTAGGTGGCTCTAATGAGGAGGAACCTAGGAAAATTAACAGAACTTAATTTCACTGTGGAATGAATTAATTAAAATTGATCTAAGAAAATCACTTAACAATTTATTTAGGCCTCGATATGTGTGAAAATGCTATGAAATTTTTATAGTATGTTAAAAATGATGTCCTTAAGCTACTGTGAATTTTTGATGAATTTTGGAAGCACAAAGAATTAACTATAAATCAAAAGGTCTCACTGGGCAAAATATGTCAACAATTCACCAATTAATTCATTAATAATTCATATGAACTTACAAAAATATGACACGTGTACCAATAGACAGAGGACAAAATTTCCAACAAAATGCAATTCTTAGAATTTCAAAATGATGTAAAATGCAATCTAGGGATGCATGCAAACATAGGGGTGTAAATGCAATATAGGAAATTAAAATTAAATAATCAAATATGCTGACAGGGACTCAAATGCAATTACCTATAATGCGGGGGACTCTTGTGCAAATTCTCCACAGGGCACGTGCTCCTCACGTGGGGTCTGCTTCACAGGGACCTCTTCGCAATTGTAGAAAACTCCAGGGGCTTCGGTGCAAATTACCCAGGTCGCACGTGCTCCTCACGTGGGCGGCCCAGGGTCGGATAGCTGCAGAGGCTCGGGGCTAGGCTCGGGCACTTCTGAAGGTCTGGAGTGAGGTTCGAGTGATCCGAACCTAGGCTCGGGGAAGAGACTCGGACCGAGGCTGCGTGGCAGGTTGAGACCCCTTGGATTGAGATTGATCCAACGGTGATCTGGGCGTCGATGAAGATGGAGACGTGGCTGACTGAGGGCCCTTGGATCAAGATTAATCCAAGGGGTGTCGGTGCTGACGCGTGGCGTGACTTCAGGCCGTTAGATTTAGGTGGATCCAACGGCTCCTGGCTCGATGGAGATGGCGACGTGGCTGAAGATCCGCCGCTGGATCAGATGAAAGATCAACGGCTGAGAGCTGCTGCGGAGAGGGGACGCGTGGCGCACTAGGCTCCGTTGGATCTAAGGGATCCAACGACTCCTGTAAAGCCCGTCCGAGAAGCTACGTGGCTCGCTGGGGTCCATTCGATCGATGTGATCGAACGGTAGCTGTACATCTCCTCCGATGATTCTCCGCCTCCTGCGGAGGAGATGGCGGGGCTCCGGCGAAGGAGCCTATGCTCCGCCCGCCCTTCCTCGTGACGATGAAGCTCTCCGAGGTGTCGGAGATATCCCAGTAGGAGCGTGGCACTGCGGCGAAGGCGTTGATGGTCTCAGGAGCGGGAGAGGGCCGTCGGAGGTTGCTGGCGACGAAGCTCAAAGACGACTCCGGCGAGCTTCCGTTCAGTGCGAAGCGGGGAACCTGCAAGTGTTAAAGATCGAGTCGGAGCTCGTGCGTGCGTTTGTGGAGAAGTGGAGGTAGTCGGAGAGGCCTAAGGACTACGGAGGAAGTCTGGAAATGGAGCTCCGGCCAAATGGCGGAGCTGGAAGTCGATGGTTGGTGTAGTGCGTCGTCGGAAGGTGCGGAGTGGTCAGCGAGGATGGGAGCTTCGACGCGAAGCTCGGCGAGATGAAAAGGAAGCGAGAAGGTGGCTGTTGGAGTCGAATTAAGTCGGAGAAAAAAACGAAAAAATAAAGAAGAAGATCGGAGGAGAAATGGAGGGATCTACCTGGGAAATGGAGCTCGGGTTCGGGCTCCAGGTCGTCGCTCGAAGGTCGGTAGGTGGCCTGAGCTCGTGCAGCTACTCGGAGGAGCGGCTGCGACACGGCGGTGGGCCGAGGATCTCGCCGGAGAAGAAGCCCTTCTTCGCTCAACTAATCACCGAATTGCTGTCACCAATTGGGAGGTCGGAGCTCAGGGAAGCTCTCTGGAGTGGCGGATGGGGGTGACGTTGGCCGGTGGTGGAGTATTTAAAGGGTGAAGTAGATGGGTTGGCTGGGAATGAGGCGAGGTTCGCGGTTGTCGTGGGGCGATTCTGGTGGAAGTGATGGAGCGTGAGGTACACGGCGAGGGAGAGGGACGAGTGGGCGATGTCGTGGGGGTGTCAGCGGTCGGAGGGGATGGCTGACGTGCGTCCGAGAATATGAAGGGGGCGCCCCTCCCGCAAGGCAAGGGACGTGGGAGAGAGGGGCGCCTGGAGGTAGGAGACGAGGTCTCCACCGTTGGATCGTGTGATCCAACGGTGGCGATCGAGAGAGACTGGTCGGGTAGGATTAAATCTGAGGCGCTGAGATGAAGGGTTATGGTGTAGCCACGTGGCGCGTTGCAGGCGAAGCGCGAGCGAACGGCCTGGATGAGGAGTTGAGGTTAATCGAAGGGCCCAGGAACGCCTAAGGAAAGAGCGGCTGTGATGGAAGGATCGTGGTTTGGATCGGATGGTGTACACGCCACCACGTGGCTAACTCTGGAAGAGGCGCGGATGAGTGGCGTAGATCGATGCAGGAGTTGATCGGACGGTCCAGGCAAGGGGCTTGCGTGGGAAAGGCTGGGCCGTTGGATCTGAAGCGAGATCCAACGACTGCGGACGCAGGTGGATGGGGCGAGTGGAAGCGGGCCGCGTGGCGCATTCAGAGGGCGCCACGTGGCCTGCTGTGAGTGGCTGGAACAAGGTGCACGTGTAGTGGGAAGAGGGGACCGAATTTGGAAAAACTCAAAACATGAAAGTTGTAGATCTCGATGAGCTCTACAAGTTTCATGTTGACCAAAAATGGAGATGGGGTCAAATATTATCCATAAATACAAGGATACATAGATATACATATGTAGTATACAACGTGGCCCAAAAACCCAACTTTCTCATACGAGCTCCAAATTGGATGAAATTAGTCTCATTTTAAAGGTCTTTTAATGTAGAGTATTCTAAGAGTAAGTAGACCTAAATCGGAGTTTGTATGAGGGCTGTATTTACATTCTAATGTACAGGGGTTCTCAGGCTTTATTGGCTATTTTACAAAGGTGATTTTTGGCCTTTTTCCCTATATTATTAACTAAGGAGTACAATATATAGAGAAGAGGTTATTTTGGTGCATGGGTATTTTACAGAGGATTGTTGGCTTCTTATTTGAATGCAAATGGCTGCTAAAATGAATGTATTATGTATGTATGCATGAGTGCTAGTTATGCATAATAAAGGGAAATATGCCTCTATTTACTCGGGAACAAGGCTCTATTTTTGACTCTTGAAGTGATGAATCACATATTCATCAAGGTGCGGTGTTGGGCGCTCACGCCGCGCGGAGGAGTTGGCGTGGCAGAGGAGGGCCGGAGGCTGGAGGGTGGAGCGCCTGACCGCAGGCTGTGGAGACTGAGGTGCTGATGTGGCAGCCACGCGCAGGCGGGGCTCGATGGCGGCCACACGCGGGCGAAGGTCAAGGCCGCACGACGCGAGGCGCGAGGGCTGGTGGAAGCTACTAGCCGTGCGCGGCTGGGGCGTCATTGCTTGGCACGCGGACACGTCACTGGCAGGGGGTGGTATGCGGCAGGGCTGTCGCATGGGCAGAGGCCACGACGGAGATGCTGCGAGGTGGGGCTCCGAGGGCGGTGGAGGAGGGAGCCGCACGGCCACGACTTCTTTCCTATTACCTGGATTTTTTTCTTTTTGTTTTTTTATGTGATATTTTTTTATTTTTGTTTTTTCAGTGAATGAAAATGTGAAAAAATGGTATGAATAGATGGGGTGGTGGTGTATGATATGTAGAAGAAATATGATTAGGAGATGGTGTGCTTTGTTTGATGAAATCGATGGTGATGATGTTGATTGGTGAAAAATGTGGTGGTAGAAATGAGAAGATTTTTTTTGGTGTGATGAATAAGATAAACAAATGAGGTTAGATAAAAAATTTGGAAAGATAAGATAGAAGATAATTACCTACGATTCATCGAAAGTGGAGCCACAATGTGCGGCTTCCGTCGTCGTCGCCTCGATTCGATTCGACGAAAATTCGAAGAAGTTCAGTTGTGACCTGAAGTCATGCACAACGACACGAGGAGGAGTACTCGTGGATCTCGCCTTGAAAATCGTCGTTGCTCGACCGAAAAATATTGATGTTGTCACCGACAACACTCGGGGGCCGGTGGTCTCTCCCTCTCAATTGAAGAAATGGCGGATGACTGAAAATGATGGAGGGGATGTGAATATAAATAGGAGGGGGAGTTAGAAAAGAGGTGGAGAAGATGGAGGGATGGTGGAGGGAGTGATGACTTGGAGTGGGGAGTAAGAAAAGAAGTGGTAAAAGGGGGATAAAATAAATAAATTAATAAAATAATATATTAGGCTACTAAAAATAATTAATATAGCAATAGTAAAATAATAATAATAATAAATACTAAATAATAAAATAAATTCAAAAATAAAGAAAATGGGGTGACATGTGGCGGCTCCAGGAGCAGCCACATGTCGCTCCTTGAAAATTCAAAAATTAAATATAAATAAAATAAAAAAGAAATAACAAAAGGGATTAAATCAAAAAGTGGTCAACATGAAAGTTGTTTGTCTCGATGAGATCTACAACTTTCGTGAAGGGTCGAATATCAAAGGAAATCATCTGTACAAAAATGTATTTTTGGGTGGTACTTTATAGATAAAATACCACATTTTTCCTTTTGCAAATTTATTTGTCATTTTTAAATAAGAGAAAAATTAAAATTAAAATTGAGAAAATATGAGAAGAATATTTACAGCTTAATCTATTTTTTTTGGATTTTTAATAATTAAGAAAATAAATGAAGGGCAGAACGGTCAATATGTACAATATACAAAAGGGGCCCAAAACCCACGTTTTGCATACGAGCTCCGATTTCAATGAAATTGGTCTTGTTTTGAAGGTCTTTGAATGTATATTACTTTAAAAGTGAGTAGACCTAATTCAGACACTGTATGAGAGAGATATGCGCATTTTAAGGCCCTTATTTCAAACTTGGATTGAGGTTTTATTGGTCAATTTTACAATGTAGTATTTTTTTACATTTTTCTTTAATTAGTGTTAATAATATATACACTATGGAGTTGATTTTATTGGATTCGGAGTTAATATAAAATATATACAAATAGGTGAAATATGGTGAATATAGAAGTGAATATTTACAAATGAATTGGGCTTCTTATTTATGCAATATGAATGCTAAAATGCAGATGTTATAAATGCATGCATTAATGCTAATTATGCAACATAAGTGGAAATATGCAGATAATTACTCAGGAACAGAGCTCTATTTTCAACTTTTAGAGTGATGAATCACAGATTCATCAACTAGTAAGGGAGTTTTGCAGGTAAAAATAAATGCGAGGTTTTTTCTACAAATACCCAAAATATTTAAACTAATATTAAAACTTTTAGTACTAAATGGAAAATACAAAACTCGGAGGGGTTCACTACAAAATGGCCACCTCACTTGGGACCGCATGTGAGGTGACCTGGCACGGACCCAAATGCAATATAAATTAATTACAGGAGGTTCACATGCAAATATTACAAGTATTTTAAATGTTAAAAATAAAATATAAGACTAAAATATATATAAAATAAAAACATGGGTATATGGTGCAAATTACCCCCATAGGCATGATCGTGCAGTTGGATTTCCTCACTTATACATGTGTTACGATCATAACAACAGATGTCGATTCCGTCGTGGATGGTTGGGATTAGAACCATGGGATGGGATTATATTGGGAATGGTGGTGAGATCCAACGACTCTTGTGCGATCTGGGAGATGCGACTGATCCAACAATTAGAGAGGTAAGTAGAAGAACACCTGAAGAACTTGCCTAAGGCGAGCTTTGATCTACTACTCTACGCTGCTCTAACCACCTACAAGCCTCTCGTTGGGTTCAAATTACTCCTGTAGCTCCAGAGAGTCTCCAAGGTTCTCCAAATGGCTTCAAGGGCTATTAATCGAGCCTCTGGAGGTCGATGCAAAGCTCGAACTATTCCTAGGGAAGATGAAGAGCAAGTGGATATAACCTTTTATAGTGAAGCATGTGCATGACTATAGAAGGATTGTGATATATGGATTGTCAGCTGATGCATAATCATTTGTGATTTTATAGGCAGTTACTTAAGCCTTATCTTGAACATGATATGTTTCTTTCCGTGTTATATTCGATTCAGGTGGTCTATGATGAGGAGCTTACAGTCGCAACATCATCACAATCAGACGAGGCCATCAAAAATATTTTTGATTTGTTAATCATTTTCTTCTTTTCATTTTCATTCTTCAAATTCTTACTTCTGTGATGCCCTCACCCCATTCATTTTTGTTATACTTAGAATATGCTTCATCTTAAGTATAGAGGGGTGAGCGCCCTCAAGTTACTCATTCTTAGATCCCTCATCAGTCTCCTCAACTCTTGATAAGTTGTCTATACTTAGAGATATTTTACCCTAAGTATAGGGTGAGAAAGGCTAAGCTAGCGAGTCATTTATTCGTTCCCACCCTCAACCCTCCCTGCATGTAGAACACAGTCTTCTATACTTAGGACTAATTGATCCTAGGTATGGGGGGTGTTGACTACTTATTCTTTATTGAGTCATTGTAGTATATACTTTTACACACTTAGTACAAGTTAGGTCTCCCTTTTATCTTTGATCTATAAGGACATAACTCAAGCTAATTATAGGGGGGTCAATATATACTATGTATATATTTTAGCCATAACTCGTACTTTTGTATTTTCAATAACTATGGTTAAAATCTATTTAAATAAGTAAACAATTTTATAAAATTCATAAAATTCTTTGGATATACATATTAATGCAGGCAAAAATATTTTTAAAAATATTTGAATAATGGTTGAAAAATCTTTTGAAAACTGCTTGAAAAATATTTTGTAAAACATTTTCAACCTTTTAAAAATATTTTGTTTACAAAAATTCTTTTCTTTGTTTAAAATAAAAAGGTTTTGAAAATTTATTTGCAAATGGCTTGAAAAATAGTTGCAAAAATAGTTTGAAAAATCTATATATCTATATATATATTGATTGAAAAATCTTTTATAAAGTGATCTTCAAATTTTGTAAATGTTTGCAAAATTTTTTTGTTAAATTAGTTTGCAAGATAAAGTTTTTAAAATATTTGCAAAAATATTTTCAAATTATTTTGAGAAATATGTATACAATCAAAGAAAATAACAATCTTTTACAAACTTAGCACATTAACCTTAAAATAACAACTAAACCCTTGTAAATACCTCATGTAAATGCCTATATCCTAATTCTTATAAATCACTAGATGCACTCTCGTGTAAATATCAATGCCTATTTCTTTTCCCAAAAAAAATATTTTGAAAAAAATCCCTAAAAATGTGCAAAATGAAAAATCCCAAAACATCTGCAAAACATTTTTCAAAATTGCACAAAAAATTAAAACATTTTCAAAAATCCATAAAAATTCAAAAAAAATTGCTTCAGAAAAATATTTTCTTGCATTGTACATAACATTCACATTTTTTGGAATAACATAGAAAATTGAACAAGTCGAAATAAAGTTTGAAGAATGATGTTTGAATAGACCTTAATGCACTTAATTTCAGAGGAACCCATTGAGGACTGGAAGTGGAGATATCTTAGGTAACCTTGAGTTAATTATGTAGGTTCCATAAGACTATGGTCATGAGTCAATTCAACGTGCCTAAATAGAACCCTTCATATCATATATAAGACTCCTGAGACAGTGACTTGACTAGAAACCTCATACCTAACACTTAGCTCAACTCAGATTAACCGTTGAAAAATCTTGGAGTCTAAGTCGGATGATGCAAGGCATCTTCATCAATGGTGTCTTAGGAATCATTCTTGGGGATTGTCAACATCAATACTCTAACCCACGTCTTTTGGTAGCAATTATATCTAAAGATTGGAGATGGATTTAAACAATGCTTCGGATGAGGGATGGTCTATCGATGCAACTTTTTCCAAGATCCTAAAAAATGGGTGGAACAAAAGAAGCTATATCCATCAGGTCACAAACAAGAATGTAGAAGCTATACAAAGCCAAAGAAAATATCCGAAGAAGCCTACACCCAAAAATTCCACAAAAAATTAACCTTCAGAAAGTGCATTCTTCTTAGTGAATCGTTAGCACTGACCGACCTCACAAGGGAATGAAGACTACACTGCTCCATTCCCACTTCTTCTCCCATTCTTCTAACTTCTACCCCCACTCGATTGTAAAGACCGGGAGCACCTAACCTTAGAAGGAAATATTTGCCTCCATGAGGACGAGTTACCATAAGAGAAGACGCCTTGGCAGTTCAATTATTTTGTTTGGGGAGAGTTGAACAATTTTACGCACATAGTACTATCACTGCAAGGTATAAATAGTATGTGACTGAGCAATGGTTATGACATGGTTGTGAATTGGACTGGATAACAGGAATATGGAACCTAAGGGCAGTTATATCATACTTCTTGACTTCTATGTGGTTCGGAATACACCATTAATCCAAAGGCATTCTTTGAGCTCACACTTTGACTTTATTAAGACAAGTTTAAAAGTCAATAATTATATCAAGTTGTTTCCTTTTCTTTTCTTTATTTTCTTTTTCACATTTATAGGTATAAGTGTTTGCTACGGACTAGCAAAGGCAAGTACAGGGGCGTGATGAGTCTTCATCTCATCACCTTTATTCTTTGATTTTGACCTTCAAATCCTAGTTAAATGAATGTATATATTATTAATTTACCAAAAAAAATACTTTAGAATTTGTAAAAAATACTATAGAAAATGCTATATAAGTATCGAATTTATTGCCACAATAAAAGAATTTAGAAAAGAAAAAGAAATGAAACACCATAGGTGTTGAGTGACCATAACCCTTGAGACTCAGTCATCATGATGACTTAGTAGATAAGCAATAAAGTTGGAGGAGATAGGGCGACGAATTGTACAGAAAACACAATCTAAAAACCCTACAATTATAGGTCAATAAATACCTTTTAATCCTATTTTATTATGTATTATTTACGCATCAAATTAATAATAATTTTACATGAATTTTATAAATAAAAATACGTAAAAAAATATAAAATTGATTTCACCTAAAAATAATACACAATATAGGTTTTAGACTCAGAATAAAAAGTCAAAACCCGAATTCCCAGACCTATATCTCCTCCATATGAACTCAAAATGTACCAAAATCACCTTTAATATATATAACATTAAATGAACTATTTTATGAAGGTAGTTTCATTTAATTTGATATTAAGATACAAAAGTTAGGTTTTGGGCCCCTATCGTATAATTTACGTGAATAAAATATTCATTTTATTTATTCTTTATAATTTGTATAATTTTATATTATATTTTTATAAATATTATTTATAATATATGTACATATTTATAATAATAAAACCAAAAATAAATAAAAAATAAATAATCTATATAAATAAATATATAAATACACTATACTTATACCTATATAATAGGTATGCACATTTATTTAAGTGTGCATATTATGTCAAAAAAATAAAATAAACATATATGTATATCTAGATAAGTTATAAATATATAAAATATGTGTATAAAATAATAAAATATAAAATATATAAAAAAAATTAAAACATACAAATTATAGGTAAATATGCCTATACTTATACTTGTAAAAAAATAACTAATAATAGATTAATCCAAAAAATAAAGAATAGATTAAAATTCTACATAAAATATTTTTTTAAATTAAAATTAAATAAATTTGTTTATTAATTATTTCTGATTTCACAAGATCTTTCCAATTCTCCTTTTTTTGATTGATCCTCGTGGACCAATCTGGGACTCCCATTCATTGACTTAAGGTCAAGTGTACCCCAGCCCCCTCTTACTCATGTAAGAGTCACGAGCAACCCTAATTCACCAAATTTCCTGCGCTTCCTCCTTCTCCTTCTGACCTCGAGCCATCCACCATCATGTAGCCTTATCATCCCTCATCCACACCCATCCTTGGATCTTCACCTACCACCGCCTCCAATCACACAATCGTGCCTCGAAAATCACAGAAACTCCATCTATAAATACATGCCCATTTCCACCTTTTGCTTTATGATCCTTTTTAGCTGTTCTCAACCCCTTAGAGTGTGCTCTAAGGCTTTTCCCTTGTGATAGCAAGGCAGAGCTTTCTTCTGCAACGAGGAGGAGTGGTAGAGTAGGTGTATCCAGCCATCTCCGGCCAAGCCGCCAGAGGTTCTACTTCTTGAGCTTCCAGCTCAGTCGAGGCCCCTTTTCCTACCATTTATAGGTAACTTCTTAGTGTAGATTTCAATTCCATCATTATTTTTCTATTTAATCAGTAGGTTAGGCTTAAATTGAATCTTTTCAGAAACCTGTAGCTCGAGCTCCAAGTTGATTTCATTGTAGAACAACCCCTGTTTCGGCCTATTGACACCCTCACTTCGTTCCTCGATGTATTCTCCGCATTTTGCCCAACCTTAGACCTTTATTCCTGCAAGGAATCAATCCTTCGACACTCCTTATTTTACCTCGTCGGAGCTTCACCCACTTCACCATCCACTATGCTTCGTGCCTCTTTTTTTGGGCTGAGGCGATCATCTCGAGCCACATAGTTTTCTTGTGTAGGATGGGACGCGTGAAGACCACCTAATATGGAGGGGAGGCTACCTGAGCATGGGAGGAGTAGCTACTAGAGGGGTGCGGGCCATTACTGAGGGCGGTGGTAGCAGCATGTCATTGTAGACGACGGATGGCCATGGTCCGCGACTACACGAGAGCATTGGAATGGTGGAGGCACACAAGCGACGATGTGCGACTGCTGGTCACGTGGTGTTATTTTAGTTTTTCTTGTTTTAGAAGGAGGGGATAAACATGGATAGGAGGGTAGGAGAGAAAGACAAGCAGGGAAAAAGTGGAACAAGAAGGAAAAATTGTAGTAGAGGAAATGGAAAAGAATGGAAAGAGGAGAATAAAGAGAGATTACATGATGCATCGAATTGGTGGCAGAAGCGCATGGGATGAGCTCGATGTTGAGCTCATGTTGTCACTCTTACAGTTTGCCAAATTGGAGCTCGAGCACCGTAGGGGTTGCAATTGCAATAAAGGGTCGAGAGGCTCCTTTGGATCTCACTGTGATGGCATGTCGTCTCTTGATTGGTTGTTGACCTTGCTTTCATCAATCTTGAATCAAGAGCTCACGACTACTCTCGCATAAAGGCAGATAAAGGAAAAAATAGGGAGTATAAGAGAATTACAGGAAGAAAATAAGGGAGTTAGAGAATAGGTGGGGTCGAGGTTGGAGTAGTGGAAGAGGAGGAATGAAAGTTGGTAGAAAAAATGAAAATAAAAGTAAGGAATAAAAAAGTAGGGTACTAAAACAATAAAAGAAAAGTAAAAAAGGAAAAATATCAACATGAATAACGTAGGATCCAAATGGGATCTACGTTATTGATGTAGACCTCAAATGCAAAATAAAAAAATATTTACATCAAAACATTTTTGGAATGTATTTTAAACAATCAAAACTTAAATTCACAGTTTTCATATTTTTTGGATTTTTAAATAAAATGTATTTATAAAATAAATATTAGAAATAAAATTAAACACAAATATACTTTTGGAAACGAGCTCTAAATTTAATGGAATCACTTTCATATATATATATATATATATATATATATAGGGGAAAATGGGGCTGGCCCTAGGGGTAGCCAACATGGCTGCCCCCACCCTATTTTTCGCAATTTTTTTTATTTTTTTGGAAAAATATAATCATTTATATTAATCCCTATATCCCTCCTATATGTCATTCAAATTTTGTCAGAAACAGAGACTTCTACGGCTTCCATCCAGACGCTATTTTTTTAACGGTCGCAGGATTTTTTAAATCGACCCTATCTGGATGGAGGTGGTAGGAGTCTCTGTTTCGGACGAAATTCGAATGGCATATAGGAGGGATATAGGGATGAATATGCATGATGATACTTTTCAAAAAAATAAAAGAAATTTCCCAAAAATGAGGCGGGGCAACCATGTTGGCTGCCCCCAGGGGGCAGCCCCAACCCCATATATATATATATATATATATATATATATATATATATATATATATATATATATATATATATATAATGGTAAAAAATAAGTGGGCTCATCTCATCTCAAATGGGCACAGGGCTCATTGGATAATTTCCCTATATATATTAGATAGATAATCTTATAACTTGAACGTTAAAAGCAAGTTCGGTGAATTTGTAGTTCATATGGAGCGAGAATTCAACAAAGAAGTTGTACTTTACAGCTTTTTCGGTTCAGGATTTAAAAGTATTTATTTAAGGTGGGAATTATTTTATTTCTGCTCACCGTGATTTAGACCAGTATCCTCATATGAACCCGAGCTGCAACCAAAGAACCATTAGGTCACACGTGGCCCGAAGCTCGGTCCCCCCTGCCCCAAGCATACATCTACACCTGCCTCGCACGTGATCTCCTGTAGTTTTTGCATCAATATCCTGCCTGCTTTCGTATAATAGAGATATATCCTCGTGCGAGGTTAATTTACATATAAGGTCCAATGGATTTTGTTTATTTCAATTTAGTCCCTCTAGGACCTATATGTGATACTTTTTATGTTTTATAAATTTTGTTTTCTTTGTAGTTATGCCTATATATTAAATGTTGAATAACTTAAGTATATAGATTCCAAATTTAATGATTTTGATCTTGTTGGAATCGAATTTTAATGCTCTATGTCTTAGTACCATATATGTTCTAATTTAATGTTCCACTGATAATCAAATAATATAACAAATTTATTTCTTCTTATGCGCTAATTAATTTATCTTAAATTTGTTTTAAGTCTTAAATTCAATAGTACATTTTAGGCACATTAATTTGCATTGAGCTTTAAATTATTCCAACCTATATGCAACTTTTGTTAAAATGGAAGATGACCATGTATGCTTAAGAACTTAGATGCTTGAGTAGTAATTTGATTAATCTATTTGTAGAGCCTATAATTATATGCATTTTTAGATTAATTGATTTACTAGATCAATATCAATTAAGTTAGTCTAGAATTTAGAAGTATTTGTTTTGATTGTGAATGTGTGTATTGAACTGTATTACATGCCATTTTGTACTATTATATAATCTAACTTGCATTATAAAAACTTCATCAAAAATCATGCATGCATACTGTTATGCATTATTAACATAGATCACTATTAAGTAGCTTAACCTAGGTGTTTAGATCTTCATTGAATATGACTAATTAATCGGGTCCTTGTGTTCGACCCTTGACTTATTCAAGTTATTTAGCATCGATCTCCTCACAAAGATTTGATTATTGAGGTTCTGATTATTTGTCTTAGGCTCATATTACAACGAAACGAAATTAACATAGCCTAACGTCAATCAATCAACATGAATGGGAATGATTGGGCATGTAACAATATTTTCATAGAAACTCAAGTACATGAAATATATCATGTTAAAAGACCATTACAACTCCCATGCATGGACCTCGATGCATATCGGGCATTAGGCTCACGAAAAATTATGTTTTGATAATTTCAGATGAAGAACAAGTCTGACCAAGCATTAAAGTTCGTGCAACAGATTCAACAAGACTTTCAACATGGTATGGATAATAATATGGTTTATGGTGGATATCTATATGCCTACTGGAACTGAGAGTCATGTTAATTTTTCTCTTTCAAGTATGCCCTTTTTGATGTTGTAATAATGTAACTCTCGATTCGTATGTTTTTTTGGATTCTTTTGAGAATGATATTTTCTTATGCTCATTAGTGATCATGCACGAATCGGTAACGATTCAGACACACTGACTTAGTGTTGCATGACCATTCCATTGTAAAAAATGTTCATATTAGCATTGCTCACTGCCAAGTTAATTCCAATTCATTTGCTATACATCATTGTATAGGAGATGCAGGAAATTTAGAGTATATGATTGAGTTGTATTTATAAGTTAAGAATTCGGAAACTTGGCGAGCAGATCTGGACTTTTCAAAAGGAAGATTAGCTTGATAATAAGCAAGCAAAGCCTGACCCGATCGTATATAACTTGAACTAGCTTAACTCCTATATGCCGAGCAAGATTTTATATGTAGCTAAATGGATCAACTTGAGTGGACATGATGACTAACCTTAGACGAAGGGAATAAATAATTGATGAAAGCTATGGTACATGCCTCCATTGTCCTGAAACATGACAAAGGGAGAAAGCCATTTTATCAGAGACATGTCCCCTAGCAAGGTGTGTGGATCAAACGAAATATGTCCGTGATAGATTATGATTCATCAACATTATAACAAAAAATATTTGTTCATTTAAAATGACTTGAACATGAAATTCAAAATTATCTGAATGAATCGAACGAGATGCAAAATCGATATAAGTTTGCATGATAAATGTTAAGTTCATTAATACATGCAAGCATGCATATATGCGCGAGTAAGATTTTTTAATTAATTTTAGAGTTGAAATTGCATATTATTTACTAAAAAATAAACATTGCATCAAGAATCATTTTCAATTTTTATTTGGTCTTTGTTAGGGAGGACAAACCTTCATTTTAATTTGAATCATTTTTTTACTTTTGAAATACTTATGGAACTATCGAAACTAATTACCGAATTGCATTTTCAAACTAATTTTGTGAACTTATTCATTTTAATAGATTTTTCTTAAATCAGATTGTAAAGAAAATGCTATCAAAATCGAAATTGGATGCATGTTCGTAATCTAAACTGGAAATCAAACTCCCCACGCATATATTATTGAACAAGTATCGAATCTACTCCAAAAACTGGAAATTTCTTATCAAATCGAACTCAAACAACGGTTTGTTCGTTACAGTTGGGTTCAATTAACCACCCTACCCTTATCTCGGGAAAAAGGATCTCACAAATATGCACATGAATTTTTCAGTGATTGCACAAGAACCATTATGGATGATCATCTCTAAAAATATTTTACATTTATAATCAGCAATGAAAGAATTATTATAAATATGGCCCAACTGAAACTTAGAGACATATTCATAAATCCTCATGGTAGTCCATACCAAATCACAAAGGCCACAATGGAGAAGTCCATCCAAAGTAGCGGATATGAGACCAAACATGCACGATGTTATCTTGTTCACGATAAGAGGCGCACATAAGAGGTGCACATGATCATGCAAAGTCCAACTAAGGTTTTAACCTAATTGACTTAGTTGGTTGAACCACTTAAACTAAGAATTAAACGGAAAAACAACCAAATCAGCTGATTTTACTTAGAAAATGAAAATTGGTCAAAATTATCGATTTCAGGTCGAATTTTTTGATTTAGTTGAACCAAGCAACTGGTTCAACTATTTTTTTTACAAAAAAAATAAACATTAAATTTAAATAAAATAAAAAATTAAAAGGAACTATTTATATTCTAGTCTCAGTCCCACCCGTATGATGGTACTCTTTTGACACCTTTTCTTCCATGTTTCTCCTAATGCAAAACCCCTCCTCTTCCTAAGTTCTCCTTGGAAAAATTCCATTGGTTCTTTTTCTTTAACCTCGAGAGAAAGCATGTCGATGATCTAATGCCGCATCTCTCTTCTTTCCTTTGGATTGCGTCCCTCTTTTCCTCTCTAACGCAGTTGTCTATCCCTTCCATCGTTAACAAACTATGCCTCTCTGTCACGAAGATCGATATTGCCATCGTTGCACCATGAGAAGCACCAAGTTAACAACAACTAATTGCAATTATTATACTAGCAATATTCTTTAAATTGTTTATCGTATATTCCACGTACGTGTCTTTATAAAAAACTTACAAAATACAAGATGTAGAATAATGCATATTTTATTCTATGAACCACCAAGTCAAATCTGCCCTGATCCATTCGAATATATTATATACTACATATCCAAGCCGATAATATAATGGTTCGATTTTTTCCGATAAATATAAACTAAATTCGGTCATCACCGAGTAGATGATTAAGAAGACCCCATATTGATCCAATAATGAAAACCCAAAACTGATACTTGACAGGTGTCCGATTTCAGTTTCGAGCAGGGTTTAAAAAATCGGATTGGACCTGTCGGTCGGACCGCTTGGATCAGGAATCGGCTGCGACTCGGTCGGTGCGATCGGTTTTATGTAATTAATTTCAAAAAAAATAAAAAACTTGGTCCGATCGGTGGTCGGATCAGGTTGACTCCGAGGATTGGACTGGGTTGAACGAATTGACCCAATTTTGATTGTTTGGTAAATTTCAAAAAATAAAGGTTAAATAATGAAATAATGGGATTTTTATCACTTGTGCCCTTCTTAATTTCTGCGATATAAGTTATATCCCACTATTTTTTTGAATATACATTGTGCCAATACTTTCTTAGAGTAATTTTCTATTAGCAACTATAAATAAATGATTACAATATTATATTCATGTATAATTTTAGAAGTTATGACTAACTTTTGTAGAGTTTTACTCGAAATAGACAATTATATTTTTCTATTGAAAGATTGGACATTTTAAACTATTATTTCATTGATATATAAATACATACTTACATATATGTATTAAGTTTTATCGGTTCAAAAAATCGGTTCGACCGGTCTGACCAGTAAATTAAGCCCTGTCCGGTTTTTTCCAAGTCGATAGGAATGGTGACGTCATACTAACATCATCACCGGTTCGACCGGTTTGGATCGACGGTACAACCCGATTGGACCAAACCGAAGATTGGCCGGTTCAATATCCGGTCAGATTTTTTCCAAGTCGGTAGGAATGGTGACGTCATGCTAACATTATCACCGGTCCGACCGGTTTGGATCGACGGTCCAACCCGATTGGACCAAACCGAAGATTGATCGGTTCAATATCCAGTCCGGGTTTTAAAACCTTGGTTTCAACACATCGGAGCAACAACATTCAACCACCTTGGAAACAAGAATAGCCGTTACTTTGTAAAACACGACCATATTTCTTTGATGTGCCGACAGCAACTCCTACATCGAAATTACTTTATATGGGTCCTAAAAAAATCATCCCGAAGCTGTTGAGTTAAACCCAGTAGTTCACCATAGGAAGTGAATCCAATCCTGTTGGATCACCTTCCAACCGATGTTGGATCACCTTCCAACCGAAATTGATCGCATTCCAACTCCATTCGACCAACCTGGAAACAGAGATTCCCATATTTTTTTTGGAAATATCATGGCCATCTTTCTGAATTATGCCGGCACCAATCCCGGCATGAATCTTTAAATGGAAGGTCACATTATTAGAACAGCTGATCTAAAGCGATGGACCCTTCCAACTAAGATTTTTCAAGCCCTTTCGGATGGTCAATCACAGTTGGATCCTCTCCATATCCAAATCGAAAGGAGACGATTATCATTTCACCTTACATCACAGCTGACAAAAGCCATGCACGTCCAGAATGCCAAGTGCACATATGCAACCTACGCAGTGTCCTATATATATCGAGGGGACCTTCTCGTAGATTAATATCACTGTTTACAATACACAAGAGGTCGATCAATCATGGCCATTTCTTCCACCACCACAATTGTCCCCATCCTAGTCCTCACCGTCCTCGTTGGGGTGTCGTCCGCCGACCGGAACTTCATCAGCTCGTTGTGCAAGGACAGCCTGCACCATGACATGTGCCTGACCACGCTGATGGCCGATCCGCGCACGTTTGCGTGCACATCGGCGTGGTGCGTGGCGCGCATCGGCGTAGCGCACGCGCTACAGAACGCATCGGACACGCGTGCCGAGGCGCTCAAGATCCGCGACACCGCGCCCCCGTCGAGCACCGTGTACTCGTTGAACAGGTGCCTGGAAGCGTACGCGACCACGATGTCGTACCTAAACACGGTGCTCTCGTTCATCGACAAGCAGAGCTTCGAGTCGGCGCAGATAACGCTGGGCATGGCGCAGAAGGTGGCCAAGTTCTGCGACGAGGCATTCGCGACGCACCCCAACCCCATGACGCAGTGGACCACGCTATGCGATAGCATGCTCGACGTCTCCTACGAGCTCGTCTTCGAGGCCACCAAATAACGCATGCATGCGTGCATGCAGTTCTAAGATGAGATGGACAGAATAATCTCCCCTCATTTTTTGTGTGTGTGAGCTGTTGGCTTCCTATGCTTTGATTTGCTTAGGGGGGAGTCAAGTTTTGGAATAAAAAGCATCTGGTAGTTTTGAGTTGAAGAAAAGTTTCAATTTTTCTTTGTAAAATATCGAGATCTAGTACCTCACTTAAATAGTCTAGTTTGGTGGTAGTGCAGTATACCCACCATCCAAATGATCAAGGTTCAAATCCCACCATTGCGTGAGTTGTGTTAGGTAGTTGATAATCAGCATAAAAAGTAGTCGAATCTTTCAACAAAGATTTAAGCAAGAATTCATGTAACCGACTCTATTTATAGTGGGGGAAGACTTCGTCATTTTTTAAAAAATATCGATATCTTTGTGTCAATCGAAATAGAATTACATTAAAAGTTTGAATGATATATTCAACTAGTCAATGCACTTCTAGGATAGGACTCACACCCAGCAGAGGTTTTTTATAACCCTTGAGAGATATCTCATAGGTTGGAATATTTACGGGAAGAAAATGGTTTATGTTTTTTTTTAAAAAACCATCATTATATTGTCACTTGTTAAATATAAACTATAATACATACAAGTCTCTAAATTATATATCCAAATACAATACAATTCCCAAACTTTAAAATGTATATAATATGGTATAGTACCATTGATTCTGTAAAAGCGTGAGCTTTATATAACTGAACTTTATAAAGTAGAAATATGGTACATCATCGTTTCAATCATAAGGATGAATATGTGTTTTTTTACATGCCCCCCCCCCCCCCCCCCCGAAGTCGATGTCATCGAAACCTGCATGTGTGGCGTTGGATATAGGCAAGTCCTTACAATTGCGAAGTTTGGCTTTGGCCTCTTTTGGAGAACCATGAGATCGTCCTGGGAACGTACGTAGGTACACATCCTCTACCACTAACTTGGCTCTCTTAACCAGCTCAGGGACACATTGGTGAAATCAGATATTTTATCAAGGAAGGACCAAATATTCAGCTATCATGTATATTCAAAAATAAAAATTACTCTATTCTCTAATGATATTTGTAAATAAATTAATATTTTCAAATGATATTTTTCAATATTGGTAAGCATACAAATTAAATATTTTTATATTTACTAGTAATGATAGAATTTCAAATATATTATTATTTCCTATGTTGATTTTTAAATTTTGGTAAATCCAATTATTTGAATTTTTCTAAATCCATCCGTCAAGCTAAATTATCAAGTAAAAAATAATGATTAAAAAGAAAACAATAAAGTTTATTTTATTTTTAAGGAATGCTAGAAATAATGAGAGAGAGAGAGAGTAAATGAGCTCAAATCCAATTTAATATAAATGCGTTACATGTAATTTTAATATTTTGAAATTTACTTAATTAAAGTTTAAACAAAGTAAATTTTTATAAGGGGATCTGAAACCCTGAATAAATAAAAAAGACACAACTCGACTAGTATACCAATAAGCAGGTTTTTTACTTTTTTAAGAGAACAATATTTACATTAACAAAAGGCCTATGTTGAAATCTTAATACAATATGCAAGTTAAATATAAAGATTAAGGAGGGGGCGTCCCCCCATCACATATACGAGATCCGACCCTACAAACATGTATCCAAAGAATTAGCATATAGCTTCCCCAATATCGTCAACATCAACAGCATGGCGGAGGCATTCCCATAGTAGTAGCTAGGGAGGGGTGGTACTAACTAGTCTCTCATGATTGTGAATCGCGGTACAGCTAGCTAGTGCACACCTGCCCATCCACATCGGGTGCAATGGACACTGTCTGGCACTTCCATTGGTACGCCGTAAAGATCTCAAAGGTGGATCTTTTCTCGAGGTGTAGAGGAAAACTCATTTGGAGGGTAAACCCACAAGAGAGGATGTGCTCTGCTCGAAGGAGCGATGCTCCATGATCCTTAAAACTAAAAATATGAGGGCACTACGGAGTTTTCACATTGTTACATAACCAATGTGTAATGCATCCTATCGTTATTTTTTAAAATTTAGGTATGACTTTGAAATCAGATGTTTAGTTCAACAACTTTTGTGTAATTTACTCGTAAATATCGATGGATGATATTATTTGTTGCAAAATTATTGCTTATATTTAAAATTAGCAAAAAATATCATATCCTATCATTAAAAGATATCCTATATATATTTTAAAAATTGTAACTAATCATTACTAAATTTTGAATTTAAAAATATTAGAAAATTTACTTTATAAATACTATTTTGTCTAGTTTTTACTTGCTAGTTTGACTTATAATAGAAATGATTGGGGTTATAGTATTAACTATGCATAGGACCATAAAGAAGCTATTTTTTAATAAGGCGAGGAATAAGAGTCACTCACCTCCTTAGAAGAGTGATGTAAGAGCACTAATCGTCTCAATGAGAGCGAGAAGAGCAACGACTTGCTCTCCTCCTCATATTTCTAATTTTTAGAGCATCCGAGCAGATCACCTCCTACATGGCATCAGTATGATAATTACCACACTACAAAAGGAGCGAAAAGAGGGTAGACAACACAAATCCAAGTCGAACATCGGAGTATCAAAGTCAGTCAAGAGTCGTTAAATACCCAATAAAATTGGCATGGTGTTATATAAAATGTATAGAATCAAATTGATGAGAAAAAAATTGAAGTGTACAATGTATTTTCCATTGTAAACCTATAAGGGCTTTTCCAAAGAATGACTTTCTCCCCCACCTTTCTATGCATTTCCCCAAATTCTATTACATCCCTCCCTAATAGATCATGTTCACCAATCAATGTCTTTACCTTGGTTTTTTAATAGCCGGCTCATTTTTCATCATTCTATGTCTAGTTCCTCTCTTCAATTTTTTAACTAGAAAAAGGGAGGGTTGATTGACTATTGATGAGTAACCATTCACATACCTTTATTCTTCCATTTGTATTTAAATCACCATCAAAATACCTATAAATGCAAATAACTTATTAAAAATTGCATTCATTTTTCATTTATAATTAGTCTTTAATTACTGTACAAATCCCTATATCGAAGTCTAAGGTAAAAGAATGAAGAAAGAAAAGGAAAATAAATGAAGTATCAAAGACATTGGATGACCCTAAACCCCGAGACTGAGTCAATATTGGCTGAGTCGACAAGGAATTAAGCATGGGAGATAAGTGCCAAAGACTATACAAAAATATACTCAAAACACTAATTCAATTAAGTAAAAAATATCCATTCTTACACTTTTTTATTATATATTTTAAATACTCCAAACAATAAAATGTTCAACGTAAAACTTATAAATAATAATATATAAAAAATTACAGAAATAATTGTCATGAAAAATAATGCACATTGCAACTAGGACAAATAGATGAAAATGCTGCAAATCAAAATTCACAGATAATTATATTATGCATATGAACTCAAATTGAACCAAACTCGCCTCCATACATTTCAAATTAAATTATCTATTTAATGAAGTAAGCTTCATTAAAAATGGAGTTAAGATGCAAAATCTAGCCTTTTGAGGTACTGTTGTATTGCGTATCTATATATAATATTCATATATTTCACTCTTTGAATTTTTACTCCTCTTATATTTTTAATAATTTTATATATTATTTGAAATACATAAAAAATATAAATAAAAAATTTTATAAAGATATTAAAATAAATAACACATTCAAATATGTAGGTGTACCATACAAATAATGTATATGCATACAATTATTTTTGTATACAAATAAAATCACAGAAATAAAAAAATATGCAAACATTTTTTAATTACATTATAAATATATAAAATATGTAGATACGATAATACAAATTAAAAGACCAAAATAAAAATAAAATATGTAATATACCTATGTATATACTTGTAAAAATTAACACCCAATAATTTAAGTTGTAAAAATAAAAAAATCATGATAAAATAGATTGAAAATAATAAATATTTTCATGTTTTAAGTTTTATTTAATAAAATAATTTTTATTTTTTAATGAATGTATAAGTATTTCTATTTTTTTTATTTTGTATCATTCGAGCTGAGATGGCCCAATGGGGCACCGTCGAATGATGAACTTCAGGTCAACACTCCCTTATGCATGACCATAGCTTCTAACTTTGTCAGAAGTCACGAGCTCCCCCTCTTATCAAAAATTACACTCCTTCTCCATACTTCCTTCCACCTTGAGCTTCTCTCCATTCTACAACCACCATGACCCTCTCTCGCCCATCTCCTATCTTCTACCAACTCCCACCCTCCTTCACACAATCCAACTCCAAAAGTCACCATCCACAATGTGCATAAATAAACCCTTCCACCAGTCTTTAGTTTTTGATCCCTCTATGCCCTCTATAACCCCAAACCTAATAGAGCTTGAGTTCTTTGGTGACAAAAGGAGGCTCACCAAGGTATCGACAAGGAGAAAGAGTGGATGGAGGTATGATCCAGCCATCATCAGGGAGTAGCTTCGACGACGTTCTCCGGATTTCAAGTACCCCTATTGAGGATTAGGTTTTAGATTCTTTAGATTGGATTTTACTTAGTGTAGTTTAATCCTCAGTTTAGCTCGATTTTATTTCCTTTCATGTATTTTAGTTAAATCATAGTCCACCGTAGATAGGTTTAGGCCACCATTACTTCGCCATGATCTCCTATTCTGACCCCTTATGATCACCTCATCATCGCCCTCATCACTTCTTCATCATTTACCCGTGCTTAGATCAACCCAATACTCCCTGGATCGACGAATTGAACCTCCATCCTCCGCCACCTGTCAGAGCTCTCTGCCTGGTTCCATTTCTTATGTTTGGCTTCAATTTTTGGGTTGGGGAAAAAGCCATAGAGCCCTCAGTATTTTTATGCAGGATTGGATCATTGGGGAGGCATCTAGAGCTGATATTGATCGAGGAACTGGATCCCCGGGTTGTCGAAGAAGAACGAGTCCCATGCCTCTACTGACAAGGCCTGGATTATTTGGTGATCCCCTACATGTGCGGAAAAGTCTCAGGAGTGGATTGAGCCTAACAAAACTGACGGGAGGAGGCCGGAGATGTAAGCATCGAAGAATTGAAGTTCGACGAAGAATATGTTCTTCCCAATTCTTCCAGGTATCTCTCTCACTATCCGATCGAGCTGACACCCAAATCTAATATGGGACATTGAGGATTAGATGAACCGGTGCACTACATCAACTATTCCTCTTAAGTGGATCACATATGGCACCACAAGAGCTGCTCGTCCATGCGCATGTACCTTGCACAATGCACCCTTGCTGTAATTGCGTAGAGCCTTCCATCATTTCATATTTATAAATATTCTTGTAAATATCAAATATAGTGTAATATTTTAAGTGAAAATTGTAAGTAGGGCCCATGTACTTCCCTAATATTGCAAAAGGCCCATCGACTTCACGTGTGCGCCATATGAGGTGTTGTAATATTTACATACGTATCCATATGTTTTATAGATATGTTATTAAATGGATTAAAAGTTGATAAAAATTGCAATCGCATCCTTTTATATGTATCCTTTTATTTCTGTGTATATGTATCATTATAAATAATTTTTGTTCTATAAAATTTGTAGGAAAACTAATTTAAGTGCCTAGCTTGATGCTCATACTTGCATAATTTTTATTTGGAATTTGAAAAAATTTTATAATTATTAAAAATCCAAAAGATGTATTTTATTCATATTTAGCATAAAAATCCGTAAAATCATAAAACCTTTCCAAAAATTCATGAAATATCACATTATCTATATTATATGTACTACCACATATCCAAAAATCCCTAAAAATACAATATATCAAACATAAATATGATAAAATCTTTATAAAAATTAACAAAAATAATTGAAAATCCAAAAAAATATCTTTCTATTTTTAAATTTTCTATATTTTCTGTATTATATATTTAAAATAGTTTTAGCTAAATTATGGACTTATTTTTATTTATTGAATGTAAAACAATAGAGGATAATTAATCTGTTCACTGTCTTGATATATTTATTTGTTTAAACATACATAAAATTTTGTAAAAAATATATAAAATACCAAAAAGATATAAAAAACAAAACTATTTAATTTATTATATTTGGATTATATTTTGATAAATATCTAGAGATATAATACCCTATGTATATTATATATCATATATATTACTTATATAACTTGTAATAATAATATTATTATATATGATTGTATATTTTATTTTAAAAATAAAAAAGAAATTAAAAATCTTGAAAAATAAAAAGAAAAAAATTAAAAAAATAAAAATATAAAATAGTTAATTTTTTTAAAAAAAATTAAATATAAGAAAAAAATCCACATAAAAAATGAAAAGCAAGAAAAATAAAAAAATAATTATTATCATTATTAATTAGATATAATTATTGATAATTATCACTCTATAGTTTGCTCCATCTGTTCGACCTCAACAGTACTTACGCATATGCACATCTATTATTGAGTTATATTAAATTGTAATTCACTTTCGCATTAATGATTTATTTCATATTGTAGGTTAATTGTTTCCTTAATTGGTAGTTGATAGTCGCAATGATTAGTGTCTTAGATTGTTACGTTTCGAGGTGATTAGTGATGAATACCCATTCATCACTCTTTATTCTTTTATTTTAGATACAAAACCTATGCAAAACACATGTATATTCCTGTAAATATCAATAATTGTCAAATAGCATGCATTGTGTAAATATGCATAATTAGC
This sequence comes from Ottelia alismoides, assembly GCA_037367405.1. Taxonomy (NCBI): domain Eukaryota; kingdom Viridiplantae; phylum Streptophyta; class Magnoliopsida; order Alismatales; family Hydrocharitaceae; genus Ottelia; species Ottelia alismoides. The sequence continues at coordinate 429,556 of JAZKJV010007023.1, read as the reverse complement.
ATATTTTTGTGCATAAATAAAAGAATAAAGAAATAAAATAAAAAAGAGGGAGATATTTAGAATAAATATTGAGCGATCTAATCCCAAGGAAGGGCTCAGCATGGGCCTGACCGCATAAAAACCAAAGTAGAGAGAGATTAGGAAGCTCATGTGTGTACATATAACTGTAACTAAATAAAAATATTTTCCTCTAAAACAAAAATAAAAGTGAGTTTGTATATATGTGTATATATTTATAAATATAAATAAAAATGAGAAAACTAAAAAGAAATTAAAAATCCCTTCACCCTTGTAGACACACCATGTACAAAAAACACTTTATCTATTTATTTATTCTTGTAAATAAATAAATTAAAATATCATAAAAATTGTACATATTCTATATTTCATAATGTAAATAAATATAATAAAAATTACAAAAACAACAATAAAATAAAAAGAAACAAAAATACAAATCAAAACCAACCTCGTATATATACCATGTACATACTTGTATAAATCTATTTATTTAACCCTTTTAAATAATTAATAAAAATAAAATAAAAACATCAAAATATTCCAAATTTTATTATATAAATAAATAAAATATAAAATAGGAATAAAATGTACAAAATAAATAATTAAAAATCAGAAATCAAAACTTAATATTGTATATACCTATATATAAGATAGTATATTGTAGATACCTAATTTTTATTACAAAAAAATAAAAAAAATCTTAAAAAAATAGTTTATAAATAAATAAACATTTTTTATGTTTTAACTTTTTCCAAAATCGGCCATTTTCTATTTTATATTGAATTTCCAAATCTTTTTGACGTGGTTGTTTCCCATTGGTCCACGGGGGATGTTGATCCCCCGATCAACTCCCCCTCGGACCACAAACCCGCGGATCTGCGCCCGACCCGCCTCTTCTCCTAATTATTGCGCCTCGATCCAAGACCCAAATCCGCAAACCCCGGGTCCTAATCCATCATTGATCTTCCCTGATCCACGCCCGGGGTGGGTTCTCGAGGTCCGTGCTCCGATAAGCTCACCCGAACCTCTTCTAGCCGGACCCCTAGCCATATAAATCCCCAGCTCCACCGCGCATTTCACTCCATCTTTAGCTCTGCCTTTCCATCCCAGAACCTCCACTGCCTTCGCCTGAGTGACAGCGAGCTGAGGGTGGTGTTGCAGTGAGGAGGGAGTATCCAACCACTGATCCGGCAACTCTTCGCCGCCGTGCGCCGCCCTTTGAGTAGCGCTCGAGCCTCGAGCATCGACGACCCTTAAGGCAAGGACCAGGAGCTCCAGGAGCTCGTCCACAGTCGACCTCGACCATCCGGTAATCCCAGTTCCCCTTAGTTTACTCTAATTTCCGATTACGCCCAATTTAGTCCATCGCCGTCGACCATCGATTAGCTCCGCTCCATCCACCCATTTCGCCAATCGACCCGACCATCATCTCCGCCATTCTCCCCTGCACGTTCTTCGCCCCTTCATCCAACCCAGTTCTCCACGGAACTGGGATTCGATCTCCCTCGCCGTCGCTTCACCGGAGGTCATCCGCCCCGACGCATCAGCCACCCATTTCACCCCTCACAGGGTCGAGGCAGTTTGCCCTCGACCCAAGAGTCTTTCTGTGTTGCTTTCCAGGTCAGAGGAGGCCCATCTGAGAACCTCAACATCCAGGCACAGGAGCCCAGCTCCACCGTCGTCGCCCGGGCTCCTCGGAGCTCCTTGGCATCATTGGAGGAGCGCACCAGCTGCGGAGCATCGAAGCACACCTATTCCACATCTCAGCAGCAACAGCGGCGGAGGTCCAGCGCGTCTGTGGCGCTCTGGCGAAGTTCGCCGGAGCTGTGTTCTTTCAGGACCTGCAGTAGACGTCTGATCTTCCTAGACGCTCCAGATTAGATCAGATCCATCCACTTGAGGAGCAGCCATCACCGTCAGATCTTTGGAGGCTCGATCGTGACCGTCGATTCAGCGAGGCTTAGCCACAACACTCCTTAGTCGTCCGATTCCCCACGTGGCACGCCTTCATCCGTCAGATCTCGACCAGGGTTCATTGAAGGGGTGCCATCGATCCTCCACCGTCCGATCAGCTATGTGGCACCGCCTCAGCCATCAGATCCGAGCCAGCTCCCTTCACCGAGGAGCAGTGCCCCGTAGCCGTTGGATATCACACGTGGCGCGCCTCTGGGCCTCGGATCACAATAAGGGGTAATTTACTCTTAGCCTCCCCTGCTTTGTCAATTACGTTCTAGTCCTGTAAATATTTAGTTTAGTTGTGTTCATTCTGGATATTTTGCACTTAGGACCTCATGCTTGTTTTATTTGCATTTATACCCCTATCTACGTGGAACACGTGCATCGTCACGTGACTTTCTGGGATATTTGCATTATTTGGGTTGTAGTTCGGATATGTTATTGAATGAAAAATCTTTCTTGATAGTTGCACTTATAACCCTATGCGTGATTTTATTTGACATGTGCTGAATATTCTGGGTTATTTGCGACTTCTTCCCTGGACTTTTAGCACGTGTTGCTACTAAGTCCTCGGAAGTAAGTTTTCTTACATTTTAGTCCCTCTGTGCCCAAACACGTGCAGCGCACGTGTGATTTTGGAGAATTTGCATGAGGACCCCTCTATTTCTTGTATTTGTTACGTTGAAGCCCCTGGAAATATGTTTTCTTGCATTTAGGTCCCTATGCACTGTGCCTTGTTGTTTGATTTTAATAAAATACTAAATCAAGTCCAATTTTCGTGAAAATTGGACACGTGGCTCCTGCCACTGTGTAGGATTTCTACCAATTTTTGAGAACATTTTTAAGCCTTTTTATATTTTTAAAAATTCAAAACCCCTTGTTTTTCTGTCTGTTCAGATTGAAAATTTGTAAAAAAATATTAAAACCTTTTTAATAATTACAAAAAAATCAAATTTTGTGTGGTTGTGTGTCCCTTAGTTTCGTGCATTTTTGGCCATTTTTGGATATATAAAAACCCTAAAAACTGAAAAACCCCTTAAAACTCATAAAAATTTAAAAAATCATAAAAATTCAAAAATTAATAAACTCTTTTTTCTGATTTTTGTTTATTGTTTCTATTTCTCATAAAAAATACCTCCAGGCCTTGAAAAGACCATTTTATATTTTTAAGTGGTCTTTGAAGCCTCGCTGGACAGTGTGTTTTTTCAGGCTTCTTTCATTTTTAGAAAATTCTATAAAAATCACAAAATTATCAAAAATTCACCAAAAACAGTAAAAAATCCATAAAACATAAAAACATTTTTGTTTGAATTTTTGGATCATTTTTGAGTAGTTAAATAATTGGTCAAAGTTGCTTGTTTTTGTTGTTCTCTTATTTCTCTTATTATTAAAAAATCCCAAAAAATATAAAAATATTAAAAATCCACCAAAAAATATTTGTGTATATTTATTCATTTGTTGACTACTACGTAGGCTGCAAGGCCAATTCGTGCTCCCTGAGTTCGACCCTGGGTGCTACACTAGGCTAATCTCATAGCTAGGTCCACTAGTTGTTTTTCTTTGATTTTATTTCTATTTGGTGGTATGTCCTTTATTTTTCTTGTTGAGCTGAGATCTCTATTGATCCGGATCGCAATGACCTGAGAGTGATATTTTTATTTGATCCGGATTGATCGATTTTTGGGCTCATCAGAATGGCGTCGTTGCCAGGGAGCACGGCTTAGTAGTCACATTTTTTCGCAGCTTTCTTTTTCACGGCATTTTGTATAGATTTTTGTATATATTTTTAGTATATATTTTTCTGGCTTGTTTATAATAATTTGGTCTGATCACACTCTTCTCGTTTTCTTACGAGAGGCCCGAGGATCGAGGCGGCAACTTTCGAGGAGCCGACACACCCGCGGCAATCAGAGGCGGCTCTGCACGGAGCCGCAGGAGAGTACGAAGAGACAGTAGAGTGCGGGAGCTGCGGAATAGCTGCGAAGTAGCGTAGATTAGCTTAGATTTTATTTTCTGCATTATTTCAACTATTATTGTAATAAAACAGGGACATGACACTCAGTAGACTTTTGAGACTCTCGGGGTCTGTTTCGCCGAGCACCGGTGTGCTCGGGGGACCCCTCGGTTTTTCGTGGCTTTTATCGTGGCTTTTACCGTTTATTTCCTGCCTTTCTGATTCTCGCGGTTTTGAGCCCCTAGCCTTAGGATTTTTGCTTGACTGTGACGTAATAAATAGGATCCAAACACCCTAATAAATCTGCCTGTACCTATAGATCGGTAATTGGAACACGAATAAAAAGATTAATAAAATAGTCGATCCACTACCTTCAAGCCTACGCGTCGCAAGACCACCCTCTCAAGCGCTACTCCTGAACTCGAATTGTCGAGAAGAGGAGGGGTGGGTCTAGACCGGACTCTTGATTTGGAGGTTGGTGGTCGATTAGCCGTTCTTTCGAGTAGAACTGCTTGCTTAGGGCTCGGATTTCCGCCTGCATCATTTAGGTAATTTTATTTCAGTCTTTAAATTCTGCACAGATCATTTTGCATGTAGACTGCTGGAGTCAGGTATGCATTTCTTACTCTACATGCATCACTGATTTTCGCACATCAGCTTTTTCGTCTTCTTCCCCCTATTTTGGATCAAAATAACCAAGAGAACCGAAAAATTCGTTAGGCGATTTTGCTTTTTATTGAAAAATACCTAAAAAAGAAAAACCATAAAATTGGGACTGGTTAACTCTATCGACCCTAAAAGACACTTCACCGAAAAATTTGTCTTGGGGAGAGCAACCCCCTCCTTGTCTGGTTTGCTTGCGCGAGAGAGTGACCCGCACACTAGGTAGAGCCATATCCGATATTTGTCTCGACTGATTACCGGCTCTTTCTGTACGGGACAGTCGGTTGAGAAAATATCGGATTACCCAACAGGTCAGGTAATCGCTCTGCTATCCTGACTTATCACGTAATAAAATTGACAAGATAATTGACCGAGCCTTTACAGTCTTCAGCTCGCGTTGCATAGGTGAATCGGGGGTTTGCTTGTGATCATTGTTGTTACCAGATCTCATCCGCCCGACTCGCCAGATCACGATGATGGGCAGGAGGTCTCTTAGGCAGCCTTTGGCTGCACTGCTTTTTAGCACTCCAGCCCACTCATCTAGGTCGGTTCGTGGGAGCTCAGACCCGCTCTCCAAACCCGAGTTCGACTCCGCCCTGTTCCCCCTCGACCACCCTTCTACCAGTTCCGAGATACCAGTGCCAGATGAGAGACTACCATGAGATGATTTATCGGCACCTGAGTTTGGGTCTTTTACCTTTGCAGAGACAATGGCCGGCAGCAGTGATGACCGCACTGGAGGTCCCCGAGGAGAGCAGACATTCGTCTTGGACCAGGGTGCGATCAACTCCACCCTGATCGCCTCCCTTGACTCAGTTCAGCAGCAGTTGAGGGATCAGGGAGCTTTCATGATAGAGATGAGGCGCGAGATGGAGCAGATGAGAACCGACCGTGATCAGTGCGACCCTGATGACGGACCGAGGATACCCGATGGTGCGGCAGCAGCCGCAACCGTAGCAGCAGCATGACCTCCGAGACCGATGCGGGAGTTACACAACCCCGGATCGACTTTGACACACCGTTGGGTGGTACTTCCAGCAATCATGGGGGACTTCAAGTTCCCCCCGAACACCTTGCAGCTTCTTCTCCGGTTTCATGAGCTGGCTACTGAGGAGCCCCATCTCCACCTCCAAGAGTTTGAGATGATATGCACCATTGTCCACGACCGTCAGTTGGACCAGGATACCATCCAGATGATTGCCTTTCCATTCTCCCTGGCAGACAGAGCAGCCAACTGGCTGAAGCACTTAGGGAGGTTTGTGTACACTTGGGAGCAGCATCGCACCGAGTACTTGAACAAGTACTATCCACTCGGGCGGACGAATGCATCGAGGACCCTGATCAGCAACTTCTCCACGCTCCCCAACGAGCAGTTTCACGAGGCATGGGAGAGATTCAGAGAGCTTACAGACAGATGCCCGCACCACGACATCTCAAAGTCGAACCTTGTTCAGAGCTTCTTTTGCGGGTAGACACCGGAGCTGCAGGGCCTGGTGAACGCTTCTTGTGGGGGGTCCTATTTTGCCAAGGACCATGATCAGGTCTGGGCCATCTACGAGGAGATGGCAGAGAAATATATGGTGATGTCCCAGACCCGACTCTACACACAGGGATGCCCCCAGCCACAAACCGTGCAATACCAGAGGATAGCACGGGTTGACGCCGGTCCATCTACTTCGTCAGCGGCAGCAGCACAGGCCGAGTCCACAGCCGCTGACATGGGCATCATCAACGAGAAATTGGACTGGATGGAAATTATCGAGAAGAAGTAGTGCCAAGGTATCACGCAGATGGAGCAGATGGCACAGACTCTGAGTGACCTGAAGACACAGCTCATGTGTCTCTAGGAGGTGCAGACGGCTTCCCAGCCCCGTCTTTAGGCACGAGGCGACCCGAGTAGCATCGGTAGCTCGTTCCAGCACTCCAGCCACCAACAGCCTAGACAGGTTCACCTTGTACAAGCGGAGCCGTACCAGCAGCCGCAGCTTTCTTACCAGGCACCACCATCCCCAGACACTCAGATGGTGGTATACCAGCCGGATCAGCCTCTGGTAGTACTCCCGCCAGCCTCCTACGAGTCAGAGCCGTTGATGGATGTCAACGAGATTTGGTACGACTGACCCCAGCCCGGTATACGACGAGACCATCCCGAATTGCATCGGTCGGCCGGAGGTTCCAGCTCCCAGCAGCAGCCGTCAAGACATGGTGCTCAGTACGGCCATCAGAGAGATCACCAGCAACAACAGCCCCTAGTGTAACACCAACAGCAGCAACAGTCACAACAATATGGTCCTCGTCCCCATCAGCAGGGACAGTCTTGGAGGCGAGAGCAGCCTCAGCAGCAGCAGTTTCATACTCAACAGTACCCCTCTCACCCGCAGCACCAACCACAACAACAACATCACTACCAGAGAGGGTACCCATTAGGATCTCATGGGCCATCCCATGAGAATCCCGCCTTGGATGACATAGCCCGCCTCCTTACAGATCAGCAGGCTACATTCCGATGGGAGATGGATGAGTTCCGCCAGGAGATGCGGGACATTGTGAGAGGGAAGGCCGCCATCCCTGCCCAGATAGAGCCCAATCTGAACAACCTCAAGAGGAAGTCTGAGCAGGTAGTTTGTACAAAGTATGCCACTCCTAGTGATACATTTGGTGATTTTCCTGCATATCTGTTTGATACTGATTTTGTCACACTTAGGAGCGGTAGGACGCCAGCAGGCGGCGCCTCGTCTGAGCGACGTTCCCATGCCATTTCAGGAGTGCCAGGCGAGGAGGAGAGCGGTGTTGATGCCGCTAGAGATGATGACGGTGGTACTGACACCACCATGGATGCTAATTCCACCGACAATAGTGAGGCCGTCATTTCACGAGCCAGAGGAAGTGGTACTGAGGCCACCATTGTTGCCGAGCCAGAGAGTGGTGCTGATGTCGCATGTCTACAAGCCGAGGGTGGTGCTGATGCCACCATTTTCACTTCTGAGAGTCCTGTAGTTTTTCCTTCTGTGCATGTATCTCAGAACACTTCCGGAAATAAAGGAAAGGGTTTGTTTTCTTCTGGTCCACCTGTGGTGCTTGATGTATGTGTGGATCCTACCGTCGAGTAGTTTAGACCCTCTCCTAGTCCTTCATCTGAGAAGGACCGAAGGACCCTGTGATCCCCTTCCCTAGAGATCTTCACATGGGAAAGGGGAAGAAAATCGAAAATCCAAAAAAGAAGCAGTAGGAAGAGTTCAGCCAGCAGATGATCGACCGCTTCCACATTCAGCTGACTCTTCAAGAGGCTTTGCAGCACGTTCCTTTACTCCAACGTTCACTTAGAGACAAGACTACAATTAGGAGGAAGAGGAGGAACCACCATTCAGAAATCCATGTGCTAATCAGAGCCACTTGTTTCGTGATTCAGAACCGTCTGCCGGCCAAGAGGCCAGATTCAGGAGCCCCATATGCCAGACACCATATCAGAGATCAGAGGTTCGACCGTACTCTATTAGACAACGGTTCTTCAATCAACCTACTTCTGGCAGCCCTTCTCGACCACTTTGAGTTGGGCACTCTACGACAGAGCAGGACAGTCCTTCAGTTTGCTGATCGATCTGTCAAGAGGTCGAAGGGGTTGCTGAAGGACGTTGTCGTCACGATTCAGGCCCTGCAATTCCCCGTGGACTTCGTTGTGTTGGACATGGAGATCCCTGAGTCGGTGACCGATACCCCCATCATTTTAGGTCGCCCGTTCTTGGCCACAACCAAGGCAGTGACCGACCATGATAGCAGAAAGGTATACTTTCGCGTCGAGGGTGAGAGTGTAGAAATAGAGACGGTCGAGGACATCAGAGTCATAGATACAACATGCTCAGAGACTACTTCCGATACAGAGCAGATGACAGATGCAGGGCCAGATATCCACCAGGACTGCGACTTCGTGATTACAGATGAAGAGGCAGTATGGGAAGATCCAGACGCACATGCAATCCTCTCACCTTCAGAGTCCACTGATGCAGAGACGCCAGCAGAGGAGAGCTTGGAGAGCGCATTCCTGGTCCAGGATACTTTTGAGGCAGCAGAGCCGGTTCGAGACTGCGAGACAGATTTGTTTTGTGATGATGGTGGTACTGAGGCCACCATGGATGATACAGATCCCTCGGAGTCAGATTTTGAGTGGGCAGAGTTTGATGCGCTTATACCTGATCTGACTTCTTCTGAGCCTACAACTAGGGAGGAGGTTGATGCCATGCAGAGCAGAGACAGTCCAGATGAGAAGCCTTCCCCAGACCCAGTTTGCGAGAGAGAGTTCTCATTTTCCCGAGCAAATTTGGCAGCATACACTCGGATTCTTCAGAAGCCCGATTTGCCAACACCAGTTTGTCCAGAGCTGAAGCCACTACCTGCGTCGTTGAAGTATAGGTTCCTTGTGGTTGAGCATGAGATGTACCCAGTCATCATCTCCGTTGCGTTGACTGGAGAGCAAGAATCCCATCTGATGGGCGTTCTTGAAAAGAACCGCAAGGCGATAGAATGGAGTGTAGAAGATCCCCAGGGGATCAGTCCGTCTCTGTGCTCTCACCACTCTATCTCGAGGATGAGGTAAAGCCATCGCGTGAGTTCCAGCGGCGGCTGAACCCGAATCTGAGAGAGGTTGTCATGAAGGAGATTTCAAAGTGGTGGGCGCCGATTTTATCTACCCCGTCTCCGACTCCAAGTGGGTCAGTCCGTTACATGTGGTGCCCAAGAAGACGGGCATCACTATAGTGGTTACGGAGTCCGGAGAGGAGATTGCTACCCGGGTACCCACTTCTTAGCAGGTCTGCGTGGATTACAGACGACTCTACCAGGCCACAAGAAGGATCATTTCCCCTGCCCTTTATAGATCAGATCATTGAGAGACTGGCAGGGAAGAGCCATTACTGCTTTTTGGATGGGTACTCCGGCTACAATCAGGTGGCCATTGCATCCGAGGACCAAGACAAGACTACCCACACCTATCCCTTTGGCACATACGCCTTCAGATGCATGCCATTCGGGCTATGCAACGCCCCTGCAACTTTTCAGAGATGCATGTTGTCTATCTTTTCGGACATGGTGGGGGAGTTCTTGGAGGTCTTCATGGATGATTTCTCAGTCTACGGCGACGGATTTGATTCTTGTCTTGACTGCCTAAACCGAGTCCTTCAGCGATGCATTGAGGTTCGCCTGGTATTATCTTGGGAGAAGAGTCACTTCATGGTGACTCAAGGGATGGTGCTTGGCCACATCATCTCCATCTGGGGCATGGAGGTTGATCCGGCCAAGGTAGATGTCATTAGCAAACTCGCATCACCGTCCAACCTGCGACAGTTACGATCTTTTCTGGGGCACATTGGTTTCTACCGATGATTCATTCGTGATTTCAGTAGGGTTGCCCGACCGTTGACTGATCTGCTGACGAAAGATACCGAGTTTCTTATCGATGACAAGTGCCTTGCGTCGTTTGAGACTCTCAAGAGATGTGTGATAGAGGCTCCTGTCCTTCAGCCTCCTTATTGGTCTCTCCCATTCGAGATCATGACGGACGCCTCCGATCTTTCCGTGGGGGCCGTGCTAGGAAAGAGGAGGGATGGTCCCATTTGCTATTCGCTACGTAGCCGTACATTGGATGCCGCACAATGGAACTACACAATCACTGAGAAGGAGATGCTAGCCGTAGTCTTTGCCCTAGATAAGTTCAGATCGTACATTATCGGATCTAGAGTGACCATCTTTACTGATCATAGTGCCATCAGGTACCTCATGGCAAAGAAGGATGCCAAAGCTAGATTGACCAGATGGATCCTTCTACTCCAGGAGTTTGACATAGAGATTAAGGATAAGCCTGGAGTCAAGAATGTGGTGGCGGATCATCTCTCCCAATTGGAGTATCTTGAGGATTCTGAGCAGATTGACCCTATTTGTGAGACCTTCCAAGATGAGGCGATCCTTGCCATCGCCTTGCTCCCATGGTATACCGATATTGTGAACTATCTTGTCGCCAAGAAAGTTCCACAAGATTGGCCCAGGCAGAAACTTGAGACCTTCCTCGCGAAGGCCAAGTTTTACCATTGGGAGGATCCCATCCTTTACCATGAGGGAGGGGATAGTATCTAGCGTAGGTGCATTCCTCTGGAGGAGCACCACAACGTCCTTACTTACTGCCACAAGCTGGAGGCAGGAGGACATCACTTAGGGAAGAGAACAGCACAGAAAGTGCTCCAATCTGGCCTATGGTGGCCTACTCTCTTCAAGGACTCCGATGAGTTCGTGAAGAGGTGTACTGACTGTCAGAGGATGGGCACTTGTGGACAACATGATATGATGCCGATGCAGCCCATACACTTCTGTGAGGTTTTTGACGCACTTGGCATCGATTTCATGGGTCAATTCCCTAAGAGTCAGGGATTTGAGTACATTCTGTTGGCCGTGGATTATGTGAGTCGCTGTGTTGAGGCCATCCCCGTCCGAACCGCAGATGCTAGGACTGTTGGCAGATTTTTGAGGAAGAATATCATTTCACGGTTCGGGGTACCTGGAGTGTTGATATCTGACGGGGATCTCATTTCATCAACGATAAGGTAAAGGCCCTTGCTAGCGAGTTCAGCATAGACTATCGAGTTGCCACGCCATACCACCCTCAGACGAATGGTCTTTTGCTGAAGTGTCGAACAGGGAGATCAAGACTATATTGCAGAAAGTCGTCTGTCCTGACCGAAAGGATTGGTCACAACTTTTGGACTCGGTCTTGTGGGCATATCGGATGTCTTTCAAGAATCCTTTGGGTACATCTCCCTTTCGCCTCGTTTATGGCAAGCCGTGCCATTTACCTGTGGAGCTGAGACATAGGTCACTTTGGGCGGTCACCGATATACTTTTTGATCCAGATAGTGTAGGAGACCAGAGTTAGTAGCCCTGGAGGAGCTTCGTGATACCGCCTTTTCAAACAGCCTACATTATAAGGAGAGAGTAAAGGAGTGGCTTGATTCTCATATCAACCACAAGCAGTTTGAGCCAGGACAGAGAGTATGGCTGTTTGATGCTAGGCTTAGATTATTCCCAGGAAAGCTACAGAGCAAATGGAAGGGACCGTATTTGGTGAGAAAGGTACACGACAATGGGAGTATTGACATATCTGAGTTGTCTTCTGAGAGTACCTTTTGAGTGAATGGCCAGCGGCTCAAGCCATATCTAGATCATGAGCCGTGGGTCGTTGATGTTGCCCCTATTCACTTTGCGTGAGATGTGGTCTCTTGATTCACATCTATGGCATCTCACACCTGATTATCACTGTTCTTCCAACCTGTATAGATCAAGTTGTCCATATCACACTATTCTTTAGTCCCACATCCCTTTTTATCATCTTATGATTATGCTATACTTAGGGTGTACTTTACCGTGAGTATGGGGGGGTGTAGGACTCTCGGGTATCCTTTTGATTCTTTCTACCCCTGTTTTGCTGCCTATACTTAGGGATATTTCACCCTAAGTATAGGGGGGTAGAACCTGTACATTCTTCACTCGGACTTCCCTTTATGTACAGTTGCTATACTTAGGATTACTTGATCCTAAGTATAGGGGGAAACACCGAGTTCTCTTCATTCTATTCTTTCATTCGTCTTTGAATATAGCCATTCTTTTCACTTCCCTATACTAAGCACGAGTTATGTCTTATCCATCGCTCTTGATCACTCTGAGGACATCGTTCGAGCTAAGTATAGGGGGGTGCGTATATATTTCATATATACTTTAGCCATAACTCGTACTTTGTGTGAGTGTGTAATAAATAAAAATGGCTAAAAACCCAAAAATCCATAAAAATTTAAAAAATTTCTTCCTTGTAAATAAACATTCTTTTATTGCACATACACAGCTATTGTATAAAATTATTTTTGTAAAAAGGTGAGTAAAAACTTTTTGTGTGAATAGATTGTAAATATGTGCATATCAAAATTATGTATATAGTATAAATTTTTTCCAAAATGTTTTGAAAAACAAAAAGTTTGCAAAAACCTTGTGTAAATTTGTGTACATATTTTGCAAAACGCTCATTCATGCATACATCCATGGTTTCAAAACATTTTTTTTGAAAATTTTTGCACATGTGTAAATATTTGTAAATAACATCTTTGTAAATATTTGTATAGTTTTTTCTGGATTATAGTTGACATTTAAACTAAGCCTGGAATTAAATTGCAAAATGGAGCTTGATTAAGATCTTAATCCACCTAACAATAAGAGAAACCTTATAGGGTTTAGGGTTAAGGCTTTTCAGGTCCACTGGGACTTATTTCTTTGAGTCCACTAGGCTATGAGCATATGTCATCTTGATAAGCCTAAGTAGAGCACTTAACAACACACGCATGACTCTTAGAGACAATGGCTTTACTTGCACTAGCACTTTACACATAGCTCTCCACAGATGAGGTGGTGAGGAGGCAGTTTCCTTTGGCTTGGGGTAGCATATGAGGGTAGTACTTCTAGGCGGAACCTCTCTTCTTCTTCTAGTGAAGGAAGTGCGCCTCAACTTGGTCTGGTGATTACGAAGTCTAAAGACAGAAGCCGTGGGTTGCAATAAAGATTCAAAAGAGGGATAGTCTACCGGCTCAAGAGGAAAAACTCCTTGTATATATGTTGCACCATGTAGATATGTTGTACAGATGCACATGAAAAAAATGTGCAAAAAGAAAAGAACTCCAAAAAAGTGGTGGGTCGGATTGAAAATTTAATAATCCCACCAGAGTGTATATAGTCAAATAAAGCAAAAGCTTATGGTATACATGTTCCATCTCATGAAGCTTGCAGCGGGAGACTCAGCTACACTGGTTAGAGCTCCCAAGGATACATGGCTACACTGGTCATGGTCCATTCTCTTCTTCCCCCTCTTCTTGAGCCGGTTGCACTTGAACTTAGAAGGGAATACCCCACTTCTCGAGGAAAGAGTTGCTAGACTGAGGCATTAGAGTTACCTGGTTGGGGGAGGTTGTTTCTTTGTTACTTCTGAGGTGGGGAGCTACATATCACTTACACCGTGCAAGGAAAGATTCATGGTCATTAGAGTTTGTGTATGTAGACTTGTTCTGATCTGGTTTATTAAGGAGTCTTGCCCATAGATTGGTGGAACTTGGAGGCTGTTAGGTTTTAAGCTTAAGTCCAAATAAGGTTCTGACACATTAATAATCTAAAGATCTGATCGAGCTCCATATTTCAATTTAATGAAGGCAAGTTTAATATTCAACATTAATCCATGCATTTTCTCCTCCTTTTCTTTTTCACTTCTTTTTCAAATAAGTGTTTGCTAAGGGACTAGCAAAGTTAAAGTATAGGGGGATGATGAATACCCATTCATCACTCTTTATTCTTTTATTTTAGCTACAAAACCTATGCAAAACATATGTATATTCCTGTAAATATCAATAATTGTCAAATAGCATGCATTGTGTAAATATGCATAATTAGCATGTTTTTGTGCATAAATAAAAGAATAAAGAAATAAAAGAAAAAGAGGGAGACATTTAGAATAAATATTGAGCGACCTAATCCCAAGGGAGGGCTCAGCATGGGCCTGACCGCATAAAAACCCAAATAGAGAGAGATAAGGAAGCTCATGTGTGTACATATACCTGTAATTAAATAAAAATATTTTCCTCTAAAACAAAAATAAAAGTGGGTTTGTATTTATGTGTATATATTTGTAAATATAAATAAAAATGAGAAAACTAAAAAGAAATTAATCCCTTCACCCTTGTAGATACACCAAGTACATAAAACACTTTATCTATTTATTTATCCTTGTAAATAAATAAATTAAAATCTCATAAAATTTGTACATATTCTATAATTCATAATGTAAATAAATAAAATAAAAAGTACAAAAAAACAATAAAATAAAAAGAAACAAAAATACAAATCAAAACCAATCTTGTATATATACCATGTACATACTTGTATAAATCTATTTATTTAACCCTTTGTAAATAATTAATAAAAATAAAATAAAAATACCAAAATATTCCAAATTTTATTATATAAATAAATAAAATATAAAATTGGAATAAAATGTTCAAAAATAAATAATTAAAAATCAAAAATCAAAAATTAATATTGTATATACCTATATATAAGATACTATAGTGTAAATACCTAATTTTTATTTCAAAAAAATAAATACAAATCACAAAAAAATAGTTTATAAATAAATAAATATTTTTTATGTTTTAATTTTTTTTTGAAAATCAGCCATTTTCTATTTTATATTGAATTTCCAAATCTTTTTGACGTGGCCGTTTTCCATTGGTCCACGGGGGATGTTGACCTCCCGGTCAACTCCCCCACTGGACCACAAACCCGCGAATCGGCGCCCGACCCGCCTCTCCTCCTAATTATTGCGCCTCAATCCGAGACCCAAATCCGCAAACCCCGGGTCCTAATCCATCATTGATCTTCTCTGATCCACGCCCGGGGTGGGTTCTCGGGGTCCGTACTCCGATAAGCTCACCCGAACCTCTTCTAGCCGGACCCCTAGCCATATAAATCCCCAGCTCCGCCGCGCATTTCACGTCATCTTTGGCTCCGCCATTCCATCCCAGGACCTCCACTGCCTTCGCGTGAGTGACAGCGAGCTGAGGGTGGTGCTGCAGTGAGGAGGGAGTGTCCATCCACTGATCCGGCAGCTCTTCGCTGCCGTACGCTGCCCCTTGAGTAGCGCTCGAGCCTCAGGCATTGACGACCCTTGAGGCAAGGACAACAAGCTCCAGGAGCTCATCCCCAGTCGACCTCGACCATCCGATAATCCCAGTTCCCTTAGTTTACTCTAATTTCCGATTACGCCTAATTTAGTCCATCGCCGTCGACCATCGATTAGCTCCGCTCCGTCCACCCATTTCGCCAATCGACCCGAACATCATCTCCGCCATTCTCCCCTGCACGTTCTTCGTCCCTTCATCCAACCCAGTTTGCCATGGAACTGGGATTTGATCTCCCTCGCCGTCGCTTCGCCGGAGGTCATCCGCCCCGACGCATCAGCCACCCATTTCACCCCTCACAGGGTCGAGGCAGTTTGCCCTCGACCCAGGAGTCTTTCTGTGTTGCTTTTCAGGTCAGAGGAGGTCCATCTGAGGACCTCGACATCCAGGCACAGGAGCCCAGCTCCACCGTCGTCGCCCGGGCTCCTCGGAGCTCCTTGCCATCAATGGAGGAGCCCACCAGTTGCGGAGCATCGAAGCGCACCTATTCCACATCTCAGCAGCAACAGCGGAGGTCCAGCGCGTCCGTGGCGCTCCAGCGAAGTTCGCCGGAGCTGTGTTCTTCCAGGACCTCCAGTAGACGTCCGATCTTCCTTGACGCTCCAGATTAGATTAGATCCATCCACTTGAGGAGCAGCCATCACCGTCAGATCTTTGGAGGCTCGATCGTGACTGTCGATTCAGCGAGGCTTAGCCACAACACTCCTTAGTCGTCCGATTCTCCACGTGGCACGCCTTCATCCGTCAGATCTCGACCAGGGTTCATCGAAGGGGTGCCATCGATCCTCCACCGTCCGATCAGCTACGTGGCACCGTCTTAGCCATCTGATCCGAGCCAGCTCCCTTCACCGAGGAGCAGCCGTTGGATATCACACGTGGCGCGCCTCTGGGCCTCGGATCATAATAAGGGGTAATTTACTCTTAGCCCCCCAGCTTTGTCAATTATGTTCTAGTCCTATAAATATTTAGTTTAATTGTTTTTATTATGGACATTTTGCAATTAGGACCTCGTGCTTGTTTTATTTGCATTTAAACCCCTGTCTACGTGGAACATGTGCATCGTCACGTGACTTTCTGGGATATTTGCATTATTTGGGTTGTAGTTCTGATATGTTATTGAATGAAAAATCTTTCTTGATATTTGCACTTATACCCCTGTGCGTGGTTTTATTTGACATGTGCTGAATATTCTGGGTTATTTGCGACTTCTTCCCTGGACTTTTAGCACGTGTTGCTACTAAGTCCTCGGAAGTAAGTTTTCTTACATTTTGGTCCCTCTGCGCCCAAAACACGTGCAGCGCACGTGGGATTTTGGAGAATTTGCATGAGGACCCCACTATTTCTTGTATTTGTTACATTTCAGCCCCTGGAAATATGTTTTCTTGCATTTAGGTCCCTGTGCATTGTGCCTTGTTGTTTGATTTTAATAAAATACCAAATCATGTCCAATTTTCGTGAAAAGTGGCTCCTGCCACTGTGTAGGATTTTCCGTCAATTTTTGGGAACATTTTTGAGCTATTTAGTATTTTAAAAATTCAAAAACCCTTGTTTTTCTGTCTGTTCAGATTGAAAATTCGTAAAAAAATATTAAAACCTTTTTAAAAATTACAAAAAAAATCAAATTTTGTGTGTTTGTGTGTCCCTTAGTTTCTGTGCATTTTTGGCCATTTTTGGATATATAAAAACCATAAAAATTAAAAACCCCTTAAAAATCTTAAAAATTCTAAAAAAGCATAAAAAATAATAAACTCATTTTCTGTTTTTTATTTATTGTTTATATTTCTAATAAAAAATACCTCCAGGTCTTGAAAAGACCATTTGATATCTTTAAGTGGTCTTTGAAGCCTGGCTGGACAGTGTATTTTTATTTCAGCCTTCTTTCATTTTTAGAAAATTCTATAAAAAATCACAAAATTATCAAAAATTCACCAAAACAGTAAAAAATCCATAAAACATAAAAACATTTTTGTTTGAATTTTTGGATCATTTTTGAGTAGTTAAATAATTGGTCAAAGTTGCTTGTTTTTGTTGTTCTCTTATTTCTCTTATTATTAAAAAATCCCAAAAAAATATAAAAATATTAAAAATCCACCAAAACAATAGTGTATGTTTTATTCATTTGTTGACTACTTCATAGGTCGCAAGGCCAACTTGTGCTCCCTCAGTTCGACCCTGGGTGCTACACCAAGCTAGTCTCATAGCTGGGGCCACTAGTTGTTTTTCTCTGATTTTATTTCTATTTGGTGGTCTGTCCTTCATTTTTCTTGTTGAGCTGAGATCTCTATTGATCCGAGTCGCAACGACCTGAGAGTGATATTTTTATCTGATCCGGATTGATCTATTTTTGGGCTCATCAATTAGCCACTAGCGAAAAGCAAGATGATTGAACGCTCCACACAAGGGGGGCAGTCTATGCGATGACCACTCACTAAACCCAAGTGACTAAGAAACAGTTAACCCACACAATAAAATTAATCAACGCAAACTGAGCTTTGAATCAAAATTTATCATAACCCTACAGATAGGCAAAGTAGGATGTCGAACATAGGAAGACAAGTCGGCACACAATAAAATTAATCAACGCAAACTGAGCTTTGAATAAAAATTTATCATAACCCTACAGACAGGCAAAGTAGGATGTCGAACATAGGAAGACAAGTCGGCACAGCATGTATATTATTTATAAATAAATAATGAATAAATTATATAGATGTATTTTGTACAATATTCACTCAATTAATCAATTAATGTATTTGTAGTGTTTAAAATAAATAAAATAATTATATAATTACATAATTTTATACTTTTATATTTTTGATTTTATAATTTTGTAAATTTTTATTTTTATAATTCATGTCTTTACTTTATTTTTATTTTTAATATATAATTCCAGTATATATAACTATATATATAATGGGGTTGATGGGGCTGCCCCCTGGGGGCAGCCAACATGGCTGCCCCGCCCCATTTTGGGCCAATAGTTTTTATTTTTTTTTGAAAAATATCGTCATGTATATTCATCCCCATATCCCTCCTATATTCCATTCGAATTTTGTCAGAAATAGAGACTCCTACGGCCTCCATCCAGACATAGTCGATTTAAAAAATGCGACCGTTATAAAAATAACGTCTGGATGGAGGCTGTAGGAGTCTCTGTTTCTGACGAAATTCGAATGACATATAGAAGGGATATAGGGATGAATATACATGGTGATATTTGTCCAAAAAAATAAAAATATTTTGCGAAAAATAGGGTGAGGGCAGCCATGTTGGATACTCCTAGGGGGCAACCCCATTTTTCCCATATATAATATATAAGACAAGTAATATATAATTAATGTACAATCAGAAAATATAAATAAGAACAATTATATATATAAGAATTTTAAAATATTTATAAGGTATATATATATTAATTAATAGTAATATTAAAAATATATAACTATATGTAGGTATATTATACAATATAAGGCAGTATAATTATAACTTTAACTAATAATAATAAAAAATTATAGAATAAAATATTTTTGAGTTTTTAATATTGTATAATGTCTCTGCGAATTTTCAAATTTTGGAGATTTTTAAATTTTAGTAAATTCCTGATTCTTTTTTAGTGCTTTTTGGTCTAGAGTTATATAATACTTTAATAAATAGTAGGTGGTTTTTTTGTGATTTTTGGAAAACGTTTTGTATTTTTTTAATTTTCTAAGTTAAACCTAGAATAAATAACACATTAACCTAATTTAATAAATGAAAAAATAAAATAAATGCATAATCCTAAAGCATAGCATGAACAAGCATGATTTAAGACACTTAAATTAGTTTTTCCTAAATTGACTAATCCAAGGTGTTATTTTTAACAAAAAGAAATGCAAAAATAAAAAATACAGTAGTTGGTAGGGGTATTTTAGCAATTAAAAATGAATACGAGGGGTGCTTGCAAAAATTTCAAAAGTTATGAACTAAAATTTGATATTTAAATAATAAACTCTAGTTACAAAAACCCTAAAGGATTTGCATGAAAATTACCCATGTACGTGGGCAACCATATGAGTTAATGCGGCTTAGGACCCAAATGTAATATAAAGGAAATTCTTAGGGTTTTGTGCAATTTTTATGTAAAATTAATAATTAGGAAAAATATTTACAGGAGTACAAAAGATTGAGGGGTTACTAAGATGTTTATCCATTAAAGTGCACAGAATCAGAGGGATAGAGAACGACCACATGGCTAGATGGATTGTCCTGGGGTACCGCTTCATTGACTTGAAGAACTTCGAAGAACTCACCACCGAAGAGTTGGATTTGATGCTCGTGATCACTTACGGTCTCATTCTTCCTCTCCGAGATGTTGTCCTCCTCATGGGGATCCTCACGCATCTGGTAGGTGACCTCTCGAGGTTCGAGGCTCATTGGAGGAGCCCTAGAGATCGGATGACCAGGAACCCCTGTTCGAGCTTCATCTGGGGTTCCATGTTGTCTTGGTTGTTGCGGACCTACTAAGAAATGACAAGGGAGTCGATTGCTATTCCCTTGACCATATACTGAAGCTACATCAGATGTGGATGAGAGGGGTGATGGGACTCCGACAAAGGTAGCGGAGGAGGATTTCAGCGTCCTGATTCCATACATGTATCAAGTGGAAATCATGGGGCTATTGCGGAGAAGTGTGAGGCGAAGAAAACAAGGATAGAGTATGGTTGGAAAATTGCTCAAGGACGATGGCTTTGAGGGCCGGAGCTGGGGCTCCAATGATTTTAATTTTTGAAATTATGCTAAAGGTGTTATTGAAAATAGAAACTAAACCTACGACTATGCAAATGGAATTAATTGTGACATAAAAATACTAACCTAAAAGCTCAACATGCTGGGAAAGCTCAAAGTAGAGAAGGTCACCAGAGATGAGCTATAACAGACCTGGATCAATGTCTCCTCCACTTTATCCTCGTTGCAGGGGACTAGAGAGAATCCTACTATCACTAAGAGGTCAACGAAGGGTTCCTATGGGGGTTAAAAACGATGAAGGAAGATTAATAATGAGATGACAGCAGGGAGGGGTATTTTTAGGTTGACTTATGACCAAAATGATGGAGGTATGGTAGGTAGATCGAGGATGGTTGGTGGAGATTCCATCATAGGCGAAGGAGAAGGAAGACGTGTCTATGAATTGGTGAAGGTCTCGAGGGATATAGAGGAATGGGTATGGAGTAAGAATTGGGAGAAGAAGGAGGTGTTAGAAGCTTTGACACAACGATTGGAGGAGGTAGGACAATTGACTGAAGTCAACAGTCGTTGCCCTATGGTAGGTCCACGTGGACCAACCAAAAAAGGAAAATAGCAATTGGTTATAAATTCAATAAAAATTAACAAATGAATTAAATAATTTTTAGAAATAAAATAAAAATGTTTTAAATTTTATGCAGTATTTTATACATATTTTATTTATTTTTATAAGGTTATTTTATTAAAAGTGCATATTCATAAGTAAAATATAGGTATAAAACCTATATTTTGATATTCTATTTCTATTTTATCTTGTTATTTTATTATTTTATACAGGTATTTCATATAATTTTGATTTATGTTCATACATAATTATATATTTTTATTTCTAAGTTAGTATATATATATATATATTTAATTATTATTATATACATTATAGGTATATACATGTATATTTCATCAATCTGTTTAACTGTATGATTTATTTTTAATTTGATTTGATAGATTTAATTTATTTTTATCATAGATATGTGTTTTAAATAGTTTTTACAATTTTATAAAAACAAAGTAATTTGAAAAATACAAAGGGTAAATATATCGATTAAAATATACAAGTATATTGCACAATATGGGCCCAAAACCAAACTTTTGCATTTTAACTTCAAATTAAATGAAACTACCTTCATTAATTAGCTTACTAATAGTTATATGTAATTAAAGTTATTTTGGTTCATTTTGATATAGTGTGGAGAAGATATAGGTCTGTGATGTTTTCATTTTAGCTTATTATTATGGGTGTCTTAGTCACATTGTGCATTATTTTACTGTAAACTTAATTTTGTATTTTTCTTTGCATTGTTCCTACATTATTCATATAAACTGTTTTTTATTTGAGGTATATAAATAATTAAATAAAACATGTTCCAAAAATCAATTGTAGATGAATAAAATTAGGGTTTCTTGTATGATTTTCTGTGAATTATTGTATAGTTCTTCTACCCTATCTGTCTCTACTTTATTCCTTCTTGACCAACTCATCATGATGACCAGGTCTCAAGGTCTAGGGTCACTCAACACCTATGGTGTTTCATTTTTTTTCTTTTCTTCCTATATTATTTAATTTTGGAATTAAATACAATACATGTATAATATTTTATACCATATTTTGTACATTTTTGCAAGCATTTATTTTGACAAAATAATGATATATACATGTATGTCGCTAGTGATTTAAGGCCAAAATGATAGAATAAAGATGATGAAATGGAGATTCATCACCAGGTTGACTACCGGTTGAACAAAGGATGTTGTTTCCAGGGAGAAACAAAGTATAGATTGTTGTTTTATTTACTTTTCTACTTTTCTTGATTTGGATATTATTTCTTTATCTGTAGTTATCTCTTTTTTTATATCTACATAACTTGTCTGACATATCTCCTTGTTTGGATTTGTTGTTACATCCTATAGACCGAGGAGGACTTCTTATGAGGACATGAGCAACCTCACAAAGCAAAGGCAGGCTATTCAGCCTAGGCAGTAGGAGAGAGTAGTAAAGAAGAACCAAGAGCCATGTAGACTAGCTTAGTGTAACTTTTATTTTATGAGAGAGAGAGATTCTATTTTATAATTTGTAATAATACATGAGACTTTGGAAACTTACTTATCGAGCCTATTTTACCAAGTGTTTGTCCATTTGGGGACCAACATGATTTTTATTGTGTTTTTCTCGCCTTCTACATTTTTGACCTCCTTATTTTTGTTATTGTTTTATTTTTTCTCACTATTTGTGTTTTTTTCCTTGTTTATATTTCACTCTTCGCTGATTGAGCCCATAGATCATAAGAATGGTTGCTTGGTACTTAGGTCCAAAGCCTACTTATATCTCCTCCACCTATAGATCATTACGAGTGGACTTAGTCAAATCAATTGGTGCTTCACAATAATAGCAATTCCTGATTAAGATAATTTCAATGCATGCATTGCATACAGATTAGTTTAAATTTGTGTACGGATCACTTTGAATGTAGAGTGCAGGGGTAACATATGCATGTCTGACTTTGCATTCTTATTCATAGTTTTTTCGTGCATCAGCTTTTCTAATTTCTCCCCATGTTTTATTGGACTTATAATAATTTATAATCGAAAAATTCATTAGACGTTTGTATGAATTTTACCCAAAATAAGTGATAACCAAAAAATAAAAAAGGGACTACTAAGAAAGCCTTGATCAAAATTAAAATTGATTAATGGGCTTCAATGGATTGGGTTCATAAAATCGACATTATTTTCAAATATCTTCCAGACAGAGTGAGGAATAGCCCTTAAAGATTAGAGCCCAAATCCTAGCTTGGGTGCTACCTTGTTTATTGGCTGGATTCATGAAGTATTTGTGCTTCTATCATTGTATGGGATAGTAGGGCCGAATCTGCTTGGAGACTTAGTCTGAAGTACTGGGCATAGGGGAATTATGTTGGCAGGTCCTTGTCTCTTCGTGTCACATCCGAGTACCTCGCAAGGGCAAAGTATTTTATTCGCCTATCAGCTTCATTCCTCTACTTCTTTATATGAATAGTGGATCTAGACCAATAAAAAGAACCTTAAAAAATACATACTACTAGTTCCAAAGGAAGTGGGAAGTACATGAAGATTATTGGTAGTACTCTCTCACCTATATGGTTACCCGATAAGGACTTGTGACAAGATTGCATGAATAACAAAAAAAACTACCAAGATAAGAATCGAACTCTGATGGATTCACGTTTTGTGTTGGTGAAACTACCCTTATTTTGTAGTTTGGTTGATTAATTTTAACTTGGTTAAGATAAAAAATACAGCGCCTTTACATCATTCATCCCTACTTTTCATCCCCGCTCACTTTTGAGCCTTTCGTATTCCTCCTCTATTTCCTTGTGAATCACCATGCTCAATATTCCTCATCTTACTCCCTCATCTTTTCTCAAGATGTCAGGTCTTAGATGGCTTAGTATGGACTCCACAAATGATGACATTAATTCCAAGACTCAGACATCTCCAATAATATGGGGTGATTCAAGAAAGATCGGTTCGGATTTTATGAATCACTCTCAAGACCACATCTTTTCTATCTCAAATTAATCGGGATCACTCTTGTCTCGAATTTTCTCCTTTGTGGATGGATATTGACCTCACTCCATATACATTTTCTGATTCAATAAAATTCAGAATTGAAACTAATTCTGAACATCCCTCTACATCTGATGCACAATCTTAGACTGATCGGGATCCATTTCCTCATGCATTTGCCCAGAACAACCAAGGTTTGATTTCTTGTGAGTCTGATTTAGAGATGAATCCTAAAGAGAAGGCACCTCAGGTTGAGAAGAATGAAGTGAATGCTTAGATGCTCACCTCCATATAAGTGATCCAGACACAATTGACTGCATAGACTAGAGCTCAGGATTCCTTCTAAGGGAAGCTATTGAAGCTGAGGAGAGATCGAGAGAATAGAGGAGGAGAAGCACGAGCAGATGGATCTTATGAAGGGGAAAATGATGAAAGAAGAGAGGCTCCCGAGACCCCTGAAAGAGACATATAATCTTAGCTCTAGCAAGATGTCTGAGTTGATCCAAATTCCCATGATCCACGGATACTTTGATCTTAAACCATAGCTCTTGCCTCTTATTCCATCATTCGAGGAGAACATCAATGAGGAACTTTACATTCATCTCTAGTAGTTTGGTCGTATATGTTGTGGCACCACTCACTACCCCAACATTCCGTTGGGTGTGGTAAAAAGAACTGTCATCTCGTTCTGCTTCTAGGATAAAGCTTTATATTAGATCAATCACTTGGGGGAAAGTGGTGATGATCTGAGAGGAACTAAATTCTGTGTTCCTTTACAAGTACTATCCTCTTGGTCATATGAACCAGATACACACATGCATCTCGAATTTCTCCCTAGGACCCCAGGAGTTCATACATGAAGCTCGAGATAGATTCAAGGAGTTACAAGAAAAAGTGCCCCCACCATGGCATTCTGAAAATCAGCCTGGTCCAACACTTCTTTGGGGAACTGGCACAAGAAACCCAAAGGCTGATCGATGTCGTATGTAGTGGTTCTCACTTCAACAAGGATGAATACATTGTAGGGAAGATTTTGAGCGAATGGTTGAAGGAGAGACCATGTTGTTTTCATCTCATGTCTATCAAAAGCAGCCCTAGATCCACCACAAGACCGTCAATACGGTGGCACTGCATGATGAGGACAAGGATGAGAGATCCAACCTGATTATGATAGGGAGTGGACATTATTGAGAAAATATCACATGACCTTGAGAAATTATCTGTGATTGAATAGAGAACCAAGAACCTGGACAAACTGGACTAGATCAAGAAGCATACGGAACTCTTGTTTAGCATTATCAACATCTACCAATCTGTGAGTTCATGATGAATCTATGATTCATCACTCTAAAATATGAAAGTGGACCTTTCTTCCCAAGTAAATAGTTGTATTTAATCATCTAAATTGCATTATTATAATTCATCCATATGTAAAAAAATCATATTTTAGCATTCATAATTTCATAAATAAGAAGTCAAACATCATATGTACATTATCACATGTATATTACGATAACTTCCCCTATTTTTAATTATTTTTCACTAACTCCAAAAAAAATAAAATCAACTCCATTGTGTACATAATACTAACATTAATAAAGGACAATATCATAGATATACTAACTTGTGCATATGCCCAATAAACCAAACCCTAGTTTTGAGATAAAATGCCACATACCAATATCTCTCAGTCTTCTATGAACCTCTACTCCTTTTTGAATTAATGTGAAACTTGAGTTTTGAGATCTCATTGTATATTGTATATTTTATTTGATTTGACATTATTATTTTATGTAAAAATATCTCTTTAATTGATTTTTTCATTTATTTTCTTTAGCTTATATTTTAATAAAGTACGTCAAAATCTAAATAAAAAATAAACTAGAATAAAATATAATAAATCACTTTGAGTTTGTATATGTAGTATGCATATATGTCCCTTTTATTTTATGTCTTTCTTCACTTAATTATTAAAAATACCAAACAATTAGATTAATGTATAATTATTTTTTGTTATTTTATTTTATTTTGTTTTTGCATATTATATAATTTAAAAATCACAAAAAATGCTAAATCCTAAAAAAGAGGTATTCTATGTACAAAGAGTACTACCCAAAATACACTTCGTACAGATGATTTCTTTTGGTTTTTGTTTCTTCATGAAAGTTGTAGAACTCATCCAAACGAACAACATTATGAAGACAATCTTTTGATTTGAAATCATTCGCTTTTTTTATTCTTTTCATTTATTTTAAGATTTTTATGGCAGCAACACATGATAGCTCATGCAACTGCCATGTGGCACTCCCACTTACTCTTCATTCGCCCTCATTCTAGGCCATCGAATGAAAAGACCTTCATCCAACAATCTAGATATTTTTATTTATTTATTTTAGTATTTATTACTCCCACATGGCACGTTCGTGGCCATTCGATCTCGACCGATCGAACAACCAAGGATGTTGCCCTCTTCCTCTTGATCTTCTCGTCCAGCAATGGCCAAGATTGCCTCTTCCACTCCGTCCCTTCCTCCCACCTTGTCGACTGAGCTTCCCAATTGTTCTCTGCCTTCACCACACCCTCGCCTTGCCTCCACGTCGACCCTCAGTTGCCATGACCTTCGCCAACTCCAACATCCCTTCATTAAAAATCCTCTTTCACCTTTGATTTGCATCATCTGCCACTAATAAGAGAAGCGCTAGTTTCTTGGTTTGGTATGGTTATAGTGCACAAACTCCTTGACGGCGATATTGAGCTTGTTCATCATGCGAGATCTAGCATGATGTCATTTATCTCATCCATGCAACATCTATCAAAGGGACCGCTCAGTCTCGATTCAGTTCGCTGTTGTGCCTCAAGGGAAAGATCAAGAAGCAACTCCTTTGAGACCTCTCCATATCTTAGATGATCCAAGTTCCAAGTAGACATCTCATTTCACTATCTCTTTCTCCTCTTTTCTTTTTCCTCTTCTTCTTCTTACTTTGCTTTTTAATCATTCCCACTTAATAAACTCATCCACCTTAGACAATTGACACACCTCCTCCCTCCTCCCTCTTCATTTCCTATCTAGTACTCAAATTCATCTATCTTTGGCCATTCAGGCATGAGCATAAAGCTCCTAGATCCATCTCCCATTGTTCTACATCTATTTCTTCATCTTCTCCCGATCATATCCCCAAGTCGTTAACCACCTCTATATTCCACCTCCATCTCCTATCCTACTCATGCTCCTACACCCTACACAATCAGGTGCCGCCCACCTTCGACTACAGCGAAAGATCCGGTATCATTAGATCTCCCCTCCTCTCCTCCATCTCGCATCGCGACCGTAACGACTCTTCCTCAATAAAACCTTCACAACAACTCCCTCCAATCGAGCATCTCCCAATCATTGTGGGGCACCGGTCATGTGTAGATCGGAGTCTCCACCATCACCCTCTAATTCTTCATCAGCATCAACGTTGAACCAATAGGAGGAAGAGGAGTTACTCCTTTGCGGCTGAGATCAGATTTATCGAAGCTACAACTACTTCCCGATTCTCATAGGGTGGCCAATGCCGTGCCATGCAGACTGCACATGTTCCATCTGAGCCTTTGCACAACCCATCAGCCTCGACACAATTCGAACTCAGCATTGCTCGCCATGTGGAGCTGTGGAGCCACAATATGCCTAATCCTCTAGACCGCGCGTGCCCTATACGTGCGTTTGGAGAGTTTTATAGTAACTCCCACCCCTCGTGTTCTAGAGAATCATGCTAAGGTCCCAGCCAACAACCCTCATGTGCTCATACATAAAAAATGTAATAAAACCCCTATGAGTTTGGGTAATATCTTCCGAGTCCTTATTTGCATGTATCTAGTTTATCTCTTTTTGTATTTTGCTTCCAGAAACATGTGTTTAAGACTTCGTTGAATAATCATTTGTCATCATTTTTAAATTCCGAAAATTTCATTATGTAGAAAAATTAATTCTCTATAATGTAGTGATTCACTTGTATTTATCAGAACTTGAAATTATTTATTGATTACAAATTGCAAATTTTACTCACTTTGATCTCTAAAATTCAGAGTACATAATTATTTACTTCTAAAATTCTAAAAAAATCACTTTAATTAGAATTATTTCTGCTTTGTAATGCCTTTAAAATTCTCATTATTTACATGTCAAAGTTTTTAAAAATAAATTATTTTGTAATTAAAGTGATAGATTTTTAATTGTTTGTAAACTTGGTATTATTATGATTTGGACCTTTTACTATGTGCCTATTGACTAGACATATTTAGAAAATTTTATTTCAAAAAATATTTAAGTTTGTTGATTATTAAAACTAATTTATTGAAAATCACATAATCTACATTATTTATTTCAAAAAAATTTGAATCTAAAATTTTCAAAAAAATACACTAGGGTAATTTCATCATTTTTAACTTCTTTCAAGTTTTCATAAATTTTTGCACTTCATTTGCATGAAATTTGCATAAATACCTACAAAAGTGTTGATTGTCAATCATGCATCTTGTGCAACAAAAATGATAAAAAATGCATTTTGGATTTGTCACTGTGTAACTAAGTAAGGAAAATAGCCTGCTCGATTTTGAGCTTATTTTTACATTAATTTAGATTTTTCATTTTAGGCTAATTTGGCACGCATAGTGTCATTCTACAATTGCATATCACTAATAATTTGAATTAAAAAATTGCTAGAAAATTTCCCCCAAAAAACCTAGCACCTAAATGATGTGAAAATCATCCTATAGAGATAATGACCTCTCCGAGTTCAACCTTAGGGTTGCCCAAGTAAAAGAAATCCGATTGTTGTATTAAATTAATTGACACTAATATAATGGTTTTTTTAGAAGTTACAATTCTCCCTCCTGCAATGAAATGACACATCAATTAATTCTCGCAAATTAACATATGTCTATAAGCAGTTTTTCAGATGGCCCCATTGTCGTGGAGACATAGCTTATGTTGACTTTTACAAAATTTAGAAGTTAGGTTTTTCACTTCTCAGGTAGTCTAAACCAGATGTTCTGTTGTAATTTATTGCGCCCTATATTTTCCAGCATTTTATTTATTTCATTCTTTATTTTATTTGTGTCATATCTCTTTGGCATCATATTATTTTTCGTATGAGGGATTCGATGCATCTGGAGTAGCTTTTCGAGACAGGTGCATTGGAGGTTGGTTCTTTAGAAATAAGCCCGTTGAAGACCGCAATAAAAAATAAAATCGAGTTGAGTCGTGAGAGAGTTAAAAGTCTTTAGGATTTATTTCTGTATTTTATTTAATTTATGTAATTAGTTGTATTAATTGCATTTTTACAATAGTTCCCTTTGGGATTTCACGTTTGTACCCTAACTTTGATATTTTTATTCTTGTGTTGTGTCGAGACATGTTTAACTCTCATGATGTGGGTAGGGCTGGACTTGAGTGGCTCTTTGGTTAAACATGCACTTGTGGCTATTAGTGCTTTCGCATAGATCAATTATCATTTGCTTGTGCTCGCTTAATTTAGTACTACGCTTCACATTTAATAATAGACACCTTAAAAAGTTCTACTCAGTCAAATTAAATTTAAATTCTTCTCAGCTAATAGACATTCTTGCTAGGTGAGGTTCCCTCACTTGCATTTTCAATAGTGTAAATTTCAATTTTGTATTTATTTTCGCATGTAGAGAGATGGAAAGCATTGCAACTCCTAACTTGGCATTCATCATTGTTTTCGACATTTCACCAACATTGTTGATCTCCTTCCTATGTTTTATAACTTAGTAAATTAAAGGAATTAGGATTGTTGATAGGCGTGTCGAGGGGTGTATTAATTACAGAGGTAACCAACTTAAACTTAGGACTGCTAATCTAATTTTGACCCAAAAATTGCATAAAAATTGAAATTATATTCGGGAGAGCAACCTCGTCCATGGACACAAGTACTTAGCTAGACAGAGTGGGAGAGGATGTATCCACTATGGTTAGAGCTCAAATCCTTGGACTTTCCCCCTAAGTCTCCATTTCCGACTCTTGTTGATTTGGGAGCTGCAAAGGCTGACCTTTGACCTTAGAAATATGTTTCAGTTGTGTAAGCCCAGTATTCTTACGGGTATGATACTAAAATCTGATATATCGAGATGATCACCTCTTTGATTGGGAGCTAACATGAACACCACTAGACGTAAGGCAACTCCATTGTGTGTAAAGGATGTATAAGATTGTTTTATCACAAAACTCAAATTGAAAAGGTAATTTCCTAGACCTTTGGTCAGCTTGGGGGTTTCTTTGTATTTGCTTTCAGAGGTGTACGCGCAAAGATTGCGCTCTTAGTGCCTTTTTTTATCACTCCTTGTTTGAATCATTCTCTTTTATCGAATCTCTTAACATATAGAATGGTTGATTGGGGTTGTTTTTGCTCAGACATTGCACGCCTCTCACTGAACACTCCAAACTGACCATCTTTGTGCGCTAAGGATGACTCTTTTCTTGGGCTTGGCTACAAAACAACCCTTTCCTCAAAGCCAAGCTTAATAAGTCTCTTTCTTTTCCTGAGGAGAATCAGACCTAGACCACTCCTCCTTTACCTTCTCACAAAGATGAAGACCCATACCTCGGTGTTTCTTGATCAGCTTCTTCTACACATACTATTTCCAATCCCTTTGATTATGAAGGTGAAGAAGAGCAAGTGAGCGAGATGTCTCCTGACGAATTTACAATTTATCATGTTTTTATACCTTTTATTGAGCAAAATCCTTGTTTTGCATTTTTCTTCATTTTGTGCATAATTTTCATCTCATTATTTTCATATGCATTGCATTTCACATCACCTAAAATTCAATAAACATTTTCATTACAATATAAAAATTAAAAAATGCATTAATTTATTTTATAATAAATATAAGCTCCAAATCCATATTAAGTATATAACATTTTTATTTTTTATTTTTTAGGTCTTACTTAGAAGAGACCCAAAGGGACTCCAATCCCTTTCCTCTTCATTGGCAAAAAAATGGATATGCGATAAAAAAGCCAACATCGGCATTTCAAAAAAAATAAAAAAAATAGTTGTTGATGTCATGCTAACATCAGCGACCCCCTCCTTCCTCTCCAAGCCAGCACCCGACATCGCCCCTTCCCCGTCTCCTCTCTGTGCCATTGGTGTCGCTCCCTCCACCCCCTCGCCAGTTGCGCAACCGTTGCCCCCTCCTCTCCCTCAACGCCAACTAAAAAAGGGGAGGAGGGTTCCCTCGATGAAGGAACCGAAGAAGGAGCTAAATTCATCATGGGTCTGCTTCCATCATGCCAACGACCGCCCGCCACCCTCCTCCTCACCGTTATGCACCTCCTCCGCCATGTCCTTCTTCACGTACACGTGCTACCCTACCACCCTTCGCCATCATCTCCTTACTCTACAACATGTTGCCTCCACCACGATTGTCAGTAAGTAGAAGGACCCCTTTGTAATTTTTGTTTTTTCTTTAGTTTTTTTTATAATTTTTGGACTTAGTTGTAATTTCTTAAAACTTTATTTATTTTCTGCAATGTTTAATTTTTTATTATTATATTTTGCATAATATGCATTTATTTTGTTCATGTTTATAGCAATTTTGTTTCAGCCGTTTAGGGACCTTCTTGTAATTTTTTCAAAGTTTAATGCCTTCACTGCAATTTATCCTTCAGTTTTTTAATTGGCCCATTTTCATTTCTACCAAGATATCTTTTCTTAATTACAATTATTCCCTTTATTTTCTGATTTATTTGAATTTAAGCTCCTAAGTTTCTTAGATAATTACACTTATGCCCTTAGCACTACCAAAAATCACCAAAAATAAAGAAAATATGAAAAAATCCCAAAAAATCATGTGTGATCCCTATGATGTCTAGAATTTAGTGATAGTAGTTTGGCTCCAAAAATAAAAAGAAAAATAAGATTTAATTTTGTTCGAAAAGGTAAAAATGCCCTTGTAAATAGAATAAAAATTTGCGCAAATGCCGGAGTCCATGTGGATTGAGCCTCTACTTTCCATGTGCATAGTTTAATATATGTTGGCTTATAGTTAAAAAACATTATCCGAATATCTCAGTTTTGCATGTGCACACAACGATGCATAAAAACACACTATTTGCACATCGAAATCTATACCTTCATTTTGGAGTCATTGCTTGGAACTCTGTAAATTTCGTAATTTATTTTTGCATTTTTATTTTTATTTTGTAAACTAATTTCATTTTTCTTTCATTGCATGTAAAAAAACTCAAAAAAGTGGATCTATCTCATGCTCTCTTGTTCTCTCTCATTATCTCTAGCTCGTATTTTAGATCGAACACACTACACACTGTAAGATCTTTCCTATCACTTAGATATTTCTAGGTGCTTGCATTTTTATGTGTTTTTTAAAAAAGATATTCCTTAAAATAATAAATTCTACTTCCTCTGTTGCATTCATTTTCCTGGATCTCTCTCTACTCACAATTAAACACGATCACAATTTTGTTACTTGCATAAAATTAGATAAGTCAAGAAAGTCACCACACGACTCAAACGAAAGCAAATTGAAATGCTTGAAATGTTGCACATTGTACATAATTTCACATGCACAAACAACCAACCTTTGGTCAAAACAAAAAATTCTATTGAATTTAAAATGTTTATCCACTTCTCAGTGAGGAAAACCTTAATAGAGTGGGTGATTAAAGGATACCACATTTGGCCACAGTCTCATACTTGCACCCACACTGGTTGAAAGTAGATGCAACTAAGCATAGGAATTTGGGAAAACCCTTAAATCGAAAACTAGATTTAGGTTAATCTTTTTGTGTGCTTGAATTTTTTGTGAACAATAGATTAAAATTTTTGAAAATATAACCGCTTGTGTGTCAACTCATGTGTGTTGATGATCGAACTTGTTTTGTGTTTACTTAAAAATCCTTAATAATGGAAAAAAATCAAGATATCCTAGATGTTATGCATCAGAAATGAAGTTAAATCGGGCTATTGTACTAAATCATATGGAGGATAGAAAATGATTTCCTCCCCCATACAACCCTCCTATCTTACTATCAATTGAAATTAAGATGGATGGAGTCATACATCTAGTACACAAATATCAAGAGGATGAGGAACATAAAAGGAGAGAGTCATCAGATTGAAGGCTAAAATAAACTAATCCACTGAATATCCCTTCTATCCCTTGTCAGATGCCATCATTCATGCCCGATGACTCTCTTAGGGATGAATTTTTACCGTTCACAAAATCCAAATATCCCTTATCTTCATCCAGATCACCTGATTTTTCAAAACCTTCATGTGATAACCGGTGTCATTTTAAGGATTTCGGTCAATCACATCTCCATTTGATACCACTGGAACCTTCTCAAGAAACCCAAAACCCACTTTCGACCAGTAACTTGACTTGTGACATAATCACTCTTGGTTAATATGATATGTATTTGAAAAACATACTCTATGAGGATTCCAAAATTATATTTTTGGACAATTTCAAGAATAAGAATTAGGAGATTTTTTAGAAAATTGTAATTTAGAGAAAAGTAAATGACTATGATCTAACCTCTCAAACTCAAAGGACAAAGCTGTATTTTGATGAGTTATATTTCATTATTATTGAGGAAAAATTTCCTAAAGAAACACTGTTGATTCCCCAAAATCTCCTATTGATCAACTCTGGTAATATTTCTAATTTTTGTCATTCACAATTGGAGCATGTTCTTATTGAAATTCCAATTGACTTAGAAGCTGAATATATTGACTCAGACAAAACTATGATGTCTGGACGTTGGAACTATGAAGGGTATGTTCTAGATAGTGATCTTGGGGATGATCTTGAGATTGTATTCAATCTTGAGAAAGATGAAAGTGAAATAATTTTGAAATTCTTGACTGAAAAAATCAAAATGAACTTTATGAGTCAAGAGATATGAATTTTGAGCATGAGATAATTGATGAATTTATAAGAAAATTTGGAAATGAAATTATGGAATATGGTTTTGAGGTTGGATCAAAATTTGAATTTAGAGATGATAATGAATTTGCTAGAGCACTTGATGAGACCCTCTTTCCAACAACCCATGACCATGTGTGAGAAGTCTTCCCCGATGACTCTCTTGAGGATGAGATTTTTGTGTCTACCTCCATTTCCTTCCCAATATGGGAAGAAGAGCTACATCACTCGGTTTATGATTCCCAATACATATTCTCTATCACCGAATTAGTTTTACATCAGGGTGACCTCACGACTCTTGATCCTTTCTGAAGTGAAATCGAGGAATACCTCCAAGCACTTGAGGATGACCGACTTACTAATTCAGATGTACAACCTTGGTTGGACCCATCGTATGTGGCCATGCCCTCATTGGTAGCTCACATAGAGGAAGGTCACACTGATCACACATATACTTCCTCTGAACTCTCCCACCCTCCTGTACTCCAAATAATCGAACATGTTGAGGTTGAATCTCAATGGTAGGATCTTAGCTTTGATTTGGAATCTACAAATGTTGCCATAAAAGATAACTATAGTCATATTATGGAGGGACATGATTATGAATAAAGGATGGTATTTGAGTATTTTATACTTAGATCGCTCAACTTTCCAACTCCATCTACCTGCTTTCCACACACTACCACCTCCAACCACTTACCTCACTAAGGTGTTCAAAAATGAATGTTGATAATATTCGAAACATGTGTTATTCCTAACCTAGGAACCAACTGGGGGCATTAAAACCAGCACATATTGTGGGATTCCTCCCATAGTTATCTTTCAGGTATTTTCTCTAGTTTGTATTTCTCATAAATGTAGTTAATGAAAGACGGGGAAATCCTAAAAAGGACAAAAATCGATTGAAAAATAAAAAAAAGCATCATTCATTTGTTGCATCTTGCACTATCTTCAATCATGTTGTTCCATTTTCCCATTTTATTATTAGCATAGGGACATGGCTCTTGTCAAGCATGGAGGGTGCATTGTATTTCATGCATGTCATTTTTATTTTATCATATTTTTAAAAAATGCACTCCATTTCATGCATTCCTTTTATTTTAATGCATTTCATTTCATGCATGTCATTTTTATTTTATCACATTTTAAAAAAACGCACTTCATTTCATGCATTCCTTATATTTTAAATTATTTTTTTAAAAAAACCATAAATATTTTCCATTTTTATCGCATTTTTGTTCATTTTTTCACATTTTCAAAAAAACGTTGCATCTTTTTCTCATGTTTTACAAAAATATCAAAAAAATTGTATATTCTCAAAATTCCAAAAAAATGTACAAAAATTCCCAAAAAATATTTCAGAAATTTAACAAAATTTTCAAAAAAAACCAAAAATATTTCCCTAGTTTTCTCCTAACTTTTTGGGATATTTATTTTGTTTTATAGAAGTTTCAGACTTAGACTAAGAAGACCTTAATCCACTTAATTTCAGAGGATTTCTTTAGGATTAAGTATTCATGTTCTTCAGGTCTATTGTAGACTTAATTCCTCGAGTTAAAGTAGTTGTATGTGATGACTAAAATATGTGTCTAAATAGATCATCTTGACAACTTTACTGCACTTTTACTCTTGATTGACTATTGAAAAAAAATACACATTACACCATAGTTCAACTTAATTTGCATGTATGAGGGATTGTTTCGATCTCTAGTAAGGGAAGGGAGTGAGTCTGAATCTCGGTAAAGCAAAATTCAATGATCTAAGTTCAAGAATCACTTATTTTGTATAAGTTTGGGTATGTCAGCAAACTTGCCATGTACATGTAACTGAAAGTCATATTTTATACATGTATACTCTTTATGCCTAATGCCATAAATCTTATAAAAAAAGGTATAATAAGGTATGCTTATTCTAAAAATATAAATGCAAAGTAAAGATCTACCAAAGAAAAATCCACTTAACTAAACCAGCTCTACCAAATAAGGCAAGTAGAAGACCGATGTTGCTGCCGATTTTAAAGAGGCCTACGAGGCCCAGGGTTATGCTTTGTAAAAAGAAGAAACAGAAGAGAGAAATGGATCAAAGCGGTCTATGGAAAACCCTAGAAAATCCAAGAACTCTATAATTTGCACCCATTTTCTTCTGCTAACAGATTTAGGGGAAATGAGAATAAGACTAGACATAGAGAGAATAGAGACTTTAGATTTTATGAATCTCTCGGTACCATGCTTAAAGGTTGTAGGTGTACTTGTCTCACAAGTTGGGAAGAGTTATAACTTTCACACACAGTTCAAATTCAACTCAAGGTTAAAGAGAATATATGTTGATCAGGATGATTAAACCTGACCTAAGTATGGAACCGACTAAATTTGTCAGAACTTGAGGACTGTTGGATCGAATACTCGAGTCTAATAGGAGCCCAAACATGTTATTAATTCAGAGGTCACCTTAGCCTATGTTTGTTATTTGTTCAGACTTGGCTTTAAAATCTTAGTACTTTGTAGGTTTGTCTGCAGTCTCTCTGAGCCTTCTATAATTGTTTTTTCTTTCTCTTTTCATATCATTGTTTTATTGGGGATTAACGAAAGTTATGTATGGTGTATGATGGATCTACGATTCACCATGTTTTTATACCTTTTATTGAGCACAATTCATGCTTAATAAATTGCCTTTTTCTTTTTTTCTACATAATTTTCATCTCATTATTTTCATATGCATTGCATTTCAAATCACCTAAATATTCCATAAACATTTTCTTTTCAAAATCAAAATTAAAAAATTGACTTAATTTATTTTATAATAACTATGGGATCCAAGCTCCAATTAAGTATCTAACATTTTTATTCCTTATTTTTTAGGTCTAGCTTAGAAGAGACTCAAAGGAACTCTGATCTCCTTCCTCTTCATTGGCAAAAAACCACTACATGACAAAATAGCTGATGTCAACATTTCAAAAAAAAGGGTTGTTGATGTCATGCGGACGTCAGCGACCATCTCCTTCCTCTCCAAGCTAGCACCCGATGTTGCCCTTACCCTTCTCCTCTCCGTGCAAATAGTGTTTCTCCCTCCCCAGCTCTCACCTCCCATGCAACCATTGCCCCCCTCCCCTCCCTCTAATGCTAACTAAAAAGGGGGCGGTCGCTTGCTGCCCTACTCCTCGTCACTGCGCACCTCCTCCACCATGTCCTCCTTTGTAAGGGTGGCAACCGCATGCTACCTCGCCGCTCTTTGACGACGTCTCCTCTCTCTGCCACATGGCTGCCTTTGCCACGGCTGTTGGGAAGAAGAAGGGGTCCTAGGGAACCCTTCGTAACTTTTTGTTTACCTTTAGTTTTTTCATAATTTTTGACTTAGTTGTAATTTTGTAAAGCTTTTATTTCTTTTCTAAAATTTTTCTATTTTCTGATTAATATATTCTACATAATTTGCATTTATTTTATTCAAGTTTTCATTAGTTTTGTTTTAGTCCTCTAGGGACCTTCTTGTAATTTTCTCAAAGTTTAATGCTTTCACTCTAACTTACCCTTTAAGAATTTTTATTGGAACTTTTTCATTTCTATTTAGATATGTTTTCTTGTTATAGTTATGGTCTTTATTTTTTGGTTTATTTGCATTTAAGCCCCAAAGTTTCTTTTATAATTACACTTATGCATCTAGCACTTCCAAAAATCACCAAAAATAGCAGAAAAATCTGAAAACTTCCCAAGAAAATTCCTATGATATCCTTATGATGTTTAGAATCTAGTGACAATATCGACTCATGTTAAGGATTTGAAAAGAAAAAGAAAAGTAGGATTTAATTTGGTTTAATAAAGTTAAAAATGCCCTTGTAAATAGAAAAAAAATTTGCATAAAATGTCTGAGTCCTTATGAATCAATCCTCTACTTTCCCTATGTGTAGTTTAATATCCGTTAGCTTGTAGTTGAACAAAAATTATCTGAATATCTTAATTTTCACATATGCACATAACGACGCACAAAAACACACATTTAACGCATGGAAGAGAAACATTGATGAAGAGGATAGATGATGATGCATTGAAGGATATCTTAGTAAGACCGGCATGAGCAGAGCAACACAATGAACAATTTAGAGAAAAACTTGGTCAATTGAGAAATGGGCGAGGAAATGGACCTGAGGGGGAATCAATGAGGATGCTTACAATCCCAGTTCTACAGAGAATGAGAACTGGCTTCTGCCAGTTGTACCATCCAATGTTGGAGAATTGAAGCACCATTTTCTAACACTCCTGCTAAAACTCTATGTTAATGTAGTAGAGTAATTATACATGTTCATGCATGAGTTTGAGCTGGTTTGTGACAACCTAGGACAACCTGGTGTTTCTCAGGACTACATTCGTCTTAGGTCCTTCCTATTTGCCATAGTAGATGAAGCCGCATATTGGCTAAACAATTTGGGGAAGGTTGTCACCACGTCGACTGCATTGAAGGACCTGTTTCTCAAGAAGTTCTACCCCATGAATAGGACTAATAAGATGAGATATCAGATATCTCGCTTCACAAAGATATCTATGAGCCTTTCACAAGGCATGGGAACGATTCAAAGATCTGATTCAAAAGTGTCCATGCCATGATATCGATATGTCGATCTTGGTCCAGAACTTATACAATGTTTTGACTCCTTAGGTTCAAGGTCTAGTGAGCGTTGCCTATGAAGGCAGCTACCTGAATGGAGGAGTCAACGTGGTTTGGACGATCTTCGAGCAAATTGTAGAGACAAGTCACACCAATGCCACTGCTAGGGCTTATGATAAGCCACTTCCCCCTTGCGTACATCAAGTGGTGGGAAGATCAACTGTCATCGATCTAGTGAATAACTTACTACCCAATATGGGGATAATTAGTGATAAGTTAACGAAGGTCGACCAGATCAAGAAGAAGGTGAGCAAAATACACAAGTCCGTCGACTCGGAG
Source organism: Ottelia alismoides (assembly GCA_037367405.1). Taxonomy (NCBI): domain Eukaryota; kingdom Viridiplantae; phylum Streptophyta; class Magnoliopsida; order Alismatales; family Hydrocharitaceae; genus Ottelia; species Ottelia alismoides. The sequence goes on along the minus strand of JAZKJV010007023.1, from coordinate 391,000 downwards.
AATCTCATCATACTTCCCAGACAGATGGCTGAATTCACTAAGAAGGTATCTAAGATTAAGATACCTACCCGTCTGCTCACGCAGCTTCCATTTATAGAGTGCACTACATTCAGGAGAAACCCATGCATAGGCCTCATAGCACATGAGCTCATGGTCAGCTTGAGATCCACGAGAGCCTGTTCATGGAGCTGATGATCGAGACAATCACTGAGGAACCTCCACATGTGTGGGAGGTGAATGGTATTTGGTATGCTAATGATCCCAACACCACCCAACAACCACAATAGCACCCTCAGTACCTACAGCATATCCACTACCCCCTCAGTCCCATTATCGCTAATTTCCACCCGCGTAACAGCAGTAGTCGGACCATCAGGGCCCCCATCAATACCAGCAATACACCCTTTAGTAGGGCTAGTACCGTCACCATGTCCATCAGGGACCTAATAGACCTCATCAGGATCAACAACAGCCTCATAGTGGCAGGATTACAGGACCTCATCTTCTTGCACCTCTGATCTTTAGAGGATCCTCAATGAGCTCAAACTCATTCACAATGAGCAGTATGACCAGAGAGTCGATATTAATCAGCTTTTACAATGGCGAGATGAGTTTACCGCTCCTATGAACTACATCCCATGTCCATCAGGGACCTAATAGACCTCATCAGGATCAACAACAACCTCATAGTGGCAGGATCACAAGACTTCATCTTCTTGCACCTCTGATCTTTAGAGGATCCTCAATGAGCTCAAACTCATTCACAATGAGCAGTATGACCAGAGAGTCGATATTAATCAGCTTTTACAATGGCGAGATGAGTTTACCGCTCCTATGAACTACATCCCAGCATAGGTTAATATTAACCCCAACAACCTAAACCAAGGACAAAGCTGCCAGAAGCATCATGTATGTTATTCAAATTTTATTGAATCAGATTATGAGATTCTACTAAGTAGTATTCGCCATATTACTCTTAGGAGCAGTAGAACTGTGTAGACCCCTAATCTAGCACGGTAAAGAGCAGTAGAGGATACCAATGAGCCGACCCTATGGAGAGCTTAAAGGAGGAGTATCACCAGCAATAGCAACACCGTCTTCAGGACCATTAGGGGGCTCGAATCCCCAAAATCCAAAAAACAAAAAATTAAGAAAACCCAAAAAGAAGGATAAAGCGACATGGAGCACAATCGTGAGCAGTGAGTCTTCAGGCAATGAAAATAATTCCATGGATGCAACACCAACACTAGTTTTTACAATAGTTTTAGTTCCTTTTCCTGCATTTCAGCCGAGTCATGTATAGAGTTTGAGTTATAGTCAGAGTCTTGTACAGTCGCATTATGAATTTGATAAAAATTCAGATGATAATATTTCTATTCTACATCCTAAGACCCCTAATAATCCCTTTCCCTCAGGCATTGTCGAAGGGAAAGAAGAAAATTTTCTCCAGACATGGACTCTCCCGCACCATTGCTCCAAACTCCTATCATTCTTGATCGACTGTTCCTTTGAACTGCCGAAGCAATCACCGATTACAGATCTGGAATGATCACAATTCACTCCCACAGTGACAAGGACACAATGGATATAATTATGAGCTGAAATCCACATCTGATAATTGAAAGACAAAACGAGCTGAAGTGTGTGATATTGTTGATATCAATGATCAACAAAATTCTTTGAATGATATTCTGATACTGGAAATCCTCTCTTTAGAGGATAACCTAGAAAGCACAGTAGATCCAAGCTCCATTGTCAATTAGAAGATAGAGATAGATTTTCAATCACTGATCAACTTGTTTGAAGAATATTCATGCCAAACAAATAAGAAGAATTCATTGCAGATATGTTTGGTACATTTATATCAAAGCCAAGTGTGACAGAGGTGGACAACACCTCCTTTATTTCAGCAAACCATTAACCTATCAACATCGTTTCTGAAGTGTCTACCGAGTAGGCTCTACAATTACCTAAACTAAAACAACTCCTAGGAGGTATGAAGTATGCTTTCCTTGTGGTTGAAGAAAATAGGTATCATATCATCAACACCAACATGTTGACCTCGAATCAAGAATCTCGACTTCTCGAGACACTACAGAAATACTACAAGGCACTTGGTTGGAAATTTTCCGATTACCGACGGATAAATCCAGCCTTATATTCATATCATATTTATGTTTAAGATGACTGCAAACCATATCATGAATTCCATAGAATATTGAACCCTAATTTGTTGGACGTGGTGATGAAAGAAAATACGAAATTATGTGAACCATGATTCATCTATTCCATCTCTAACTCAAAATGGGTAAGCCTCCTGCATGTTGTTCCAAAGAAATAAGGGCTCACTGTTGTCGCAAACGATAAAGGAGAGGAGATCTCTACTTGGGTAATGACATCTTGGCGTGTATGTTGGTTATTACCACCTGAATAGAGCTACAAAGAAGGACCAAATTCTTCATCCATTAGTTGATCAAGTGATTAAAAGATTAGCCGGGAAAAAATTCTTCTGTTTCTGAGATGGGTACTCTGGGTATAACCAAGGGGCGATCGCCCCTGAGGACTGATGAATCGGTTACATCACTTTAAAAGTTGAAAATATAGCTTTGTTCTCGAGCAATTAGATGCATATCTCCACTTATATTGCATAATTAGCATTCATGCATGTGTAAATAATATGTGTATTTTAGCATTCATATTTGCATTAAATAGGGAGTTAAAATCACTTGTACATATTCACTTGTATATCGGCCAAATTCACCTACTTGTATCTATTTTATACTAACTCATAATCTAATAAATTAACTCTATAGTGTATATATTACTAACATTAATAAAGGAAAAATATCTAAAAATATACTAACTTGTAAAATTGACCAATCAAACCCGAACGCTAGTTTGAGAATTTAAACCTTAAAATGCACATATCTCTCACATACAATGTCCTATTTAGGTCTACTTACTTTTAAAGTAATATAAATTCAAATACCTTCAAAACAAGATCAATTTCATAAAAATCGGAGTTCTACTTTTAAACTTGGGTTTTGGGCCCCATTTCTATTTTGTACATATCAACCAAAATACACTTCAGTTTTATTTTATTTTCTTAATTATTAAAAATCCAAAGAATTAGATTAAATTTTAAATATTCCATTTATATTTTCCCTACTTTTATTTTTATATTTCCTTATTTAAAAATGATAAAAAATCTGTAAAAGATAAAAATGTGGTACTAAAAATACTTTTTGTACAAATGACTTCTTTTGATTTTAAATCTTTCATGGAAGTTGTAAAACACATCGAGATGAGCAACTTTTGTGTTGACCACATTTTGATTTGACCCCTTTCATTATTTCTTTTTTATTTTTAATTATATTTAATTTTTGAATTTTCTGGGAGTGACACGTGACAGATCCATGAGCCGCCACGTATCACCCCCCGATTTTTATTATTTGAATATTTTTGTAATTTATTTATTATTTATTATTCATACATTTTTTAATTATTATTAATTAATTATTCTAATTTAATTTTAATTTAATTTATATTTTTCTTTTATTTTTTATTTTTCTTTTCTCTTCATTATTTTTAGTAGCCTGCTTATTTTATTTTATATTTTTCCCTTTTTACTTCATCTCTACTCAAGTTTCCACCCAAGTCACCAATTTCCCAATCTCCCCTCATCTTCCATCACTCCTCTAACTTCCATCCCACTTCTTTTCCAACTTCCCAATATCTTCCTCCTCTTTTTGTTCCCTTCTCCTCTTCATTTCTCCTCATCTGCCAAAATCGAGAGAGAAAGGGAACCACCGGCTTATCCTACGAGATATTGACAATGACCGAGTAAGTCTTCGGTGAGACGACAATTTCCATCGTGTTTGGCGAGATCCGAGGTAGAGAGATAGACCTTGTCACAGTCGCATCTAAGCTGCATAGCTTCTCTGATTTTTGTCGAACCGGATCGAGGTCACGACGATAGACGTGCATCGCAGTCCCACCTTTATGAGAAACCACCACAGGTAAATATCCCTCTCCTTTTCTTAGTCATTTTTTATTTATCTAATATTTTTGTTATTGTTATTCTACATCATCATCATTAATCACATCATCATCACCACTTCATTATCTCCGTTCACCACCATTCACTTCATTTTTAAATTTTTGTTTACAAAAAAATTCAAAAAAAATATTACATAAAAAATAGAAAAAAAAGCAGCGGCTTCCAGCTGCCCCCCATCGCTGACAGCCATCTGCGGTTGTTCTTCCACCGTTGTTGCCCACCAGATGCCCAGGTCACATCCCTCCTGCAGCCCCTGGCCAACTAGCCACCAGCCTCTGGAGTCGTGCCCCTGGCCATCCACCGCACCACTCACTCACGCACCAGCACGAGCGATCACCAGCCTGCACCCCTGCCCCCTGCTCGCCGCTAAGCCACGCAGGCATCCCAGCCTCCTACCATCGTCAGCCACCCACATACGGCGCTCCACCTGCTACCTCCAGCATGGTTCCAGGCTATCCCTGCACAGCCACCTACACGCCTTCTGCATGCCATTGAGCCGGCCGCTGTCCCTCCGCCTGTTCCAGCATCCCCGCTAGGAGTGTACTACCTTCCACGCCCTACCTTCTAGCAGTGTGCACCCTCCCACGCCATAGCCCCGATCTAGTGGAGGTGTTGCACCCGCGCCACCAGCGATGACCAACTCGCCCAGCAGAGGCCCCTGCCACCTCTGTCGTCGCCTTGTGCCCGCACTCCCACACGTCGTCGCCATCAATCCACTCATGCGTGAGTCAGCTGCCCCATCATGTCCTAACTTGGCTTATACGATGGGAAATCAATGAAAGGGAAGGTCTTTCTCCTTTTTATTTTATTGTTTTTTTGTGAAAATTGCATTTTCATTCTTTATAATTCTTTGATTGCAAAGTACCATTATACACTTTTTTGTTAAGTTTTAATTTCTATATTGCGAAGACACGCCTGCATTTATGCACTAAATTGGACAGCCATCCCGTATTATTTTTTAAATTAATAATTTCATGTGGTATACCATTTTCATTATTTATCTCTTGGAAATTTATTTTTATTTTTGTGAGCATTAAGTAATTCATAAAAATTGTTTTGGTGAAAAATTATATATTTGACCTATTTTGAGGTCTGAAATTCATATTTAATTAATACTTGCTCCAACAATTATGAAAACATTAGAGGTGATGCGTATGAATGTGTTTTAAATATTGTCCAAATTTCTTTAAAAATATGTATCTTATGATTAAAATAAATTGTTTAGTGATGTAATATATTTTTAATTAAATCCACGAATATCATTTTTGTAAAATTTCAAGTCTCTTTGATAGCTCATTAAAATATTTATTTGAGACATTTTTTGGATAAATTGATTTGTGGATTAATTTTGAATTAAATACTCACATTCGCTCTATTTTCAATAAAAAATATATAAAAAGATCATATATTATCAGAAAATTCCAAAATATTCCAGTGTCTCATTTCATCATTTTTAACTTTCAGTAAAATTTCATAATTTTTGCATTTTGTTTGCACGAAAAATTACATAAAAATCTCTAAAAATTTTGCTTTTTATGTTGTTACATTTTGAACATAAAAATTCTAAAAAAATACTTTTTGCATTCATCGTTAGATTAGGACTTTAGTTAAGCTTTGTGTTTTCTTAATTACCTAATTCATCCGCATTTTTGTATTTGCATTTTTATTGCATAAAAAACTACAAAAAATTTTGCTTGGAAAACCATTATCTAATTCATCTAACTTGATCCGAAGTTGTTCCTTTGCCTTCTTGAGTTGACCCTGGGGCTTGCCCAGGTTAAAAACACATAAAACTGCACATTAATTAATTCATTGATTCACCAATTCATGTGGCTATTTTTTGATCGATCCTGAATGCCCGACTACAATAATACGACACTATTAAATAGGGTGATTTTTGGATAAATCAAATGGCGTTGTTGTCAGGAGCAAACTGTTTCGGATCATTTTAGAAAATTAGAATTAGGTTTTTCCAATCACTCGGGTAGTCTGACCCTTGAGCCACCTTGTAATTATCCATTTTCCTTCTCTTTCAACTATTTCTCTATTTATTCATTTATATATTTCGATATCTCTCTGACATAAAATTTATCTTTTTGTGTAAGGGCTCAGTAGACTTAGAACGACTTTCTTGAATTGATGCATCTCAAAGTGCATCGGAAGCTGATGATTCGTGGATCCACTTGATTGTTGAGACGACAAGAAGATTTTTGAAGAGAGATTTTCATTTCCATTAAATTGTAATAATTTCATATTTATAGTGGATTTCATTTGGAATCTCACGTGTGTACCCGGACCCTTGACATTGGATCTTCGTGGTCGTGTGGTTGATTGATGTAGACTAGGATCTGCAGTCGTGGCTTCTCGGAGCAATTTTTTACTTGTGCTCGTACTCTATAGGACCACACATCACATTTAGCGAGACACACTTAGACCGCAGATCTATTGTTCCAAATTAATTCTCTCATCACTCGCTAATAGAACAACAAGTCTAGGAATGATTTTCTCGTTTGCATTTCATATAGTGTAGAGAGTTGGAGGCACTATAAGTTTTCTTACTCAAGCATTCATCATCATTTTACCGATTGCATCAGCTTTTTCCAATTCTCTCTTTTGATTTTCTAACATAGGATAAAGAAATTGGGAATGGACGATAGACATGATTTCTTGTGTGGATTATTTACAGTGATAGTTAATCTCTACAATTAGGATTGCTAATTGAATTGGACCAAAAAATTAACTCAAATTAACCCTTGTCTCCGGATAGAAACCCCATCATTGTATGATTTACTTGCAAGTGAGAGAGAGACGACACTTGGATAGAGCCAAAGCTAGGATTTTCATATAGACTACTGGTTCAAAAAATGATTAGTCACTTTTCAGTGATGATCTACGGGTAGCCGATAAACTGTCTGGATTTCCTTAGTAGAGTGGGAGGTTTAGAGGAAACCTTATAAGGTTTGTCATCAAGAAACGGGTAGCCGTATTTATACGATTCGCAATTACTCCTATATTGGTTGAAAGTGGGTACAACTATTCGTAAGAAGTGGGACAGTCTGTATGGAAGTACAGGCACCTAAAAACTCCTTAATCTTTCAAGACTTGCATTTATCACTAACTAAAACTGACAAAATAATTCGGTCAAACCTTTTGATAAAGAGGATTTTCACAATGGTCGTGTCTATCCAGAAGGTGGACAGATAATCGCTGAAATGACCTCAAACGAAAACCCTAATTGATCAGCAGTTAACCCATAACTAGAATAAAGAAATAAATATAAAAAAATGTGGAGTTAAAATTTATTATAACTCTACAACAAATCTGTATATAGGTAAGTACATGTAGAATTCAAACATAGGGAGAAAATGGTAGAAGGAGGCAAAAATAATGCTCAAAACTTTTGTCTTTTATCTCTTGTCGATGTTATTATTTTTGTGGGTTTTAATTCTATATTTTTTATTTTATTTTTTGTTTTATTTTTTTATATTTGATTTTAAATTTTCTATTTTTTTATATTTCCTTTTTATATTTTAATATTTTATATTATCTTTTCTTTTATATAAATAATAAATCATATATAAGGCTTTATATTTATAATACATGGTAATATATTTATAAATACTAATAAAGATAGATAAAATAATAAAATAAATTATTTTTTAATTTTTACTATTTTCTAAGGTTTTTGTGATTTTCTAGAATTTTTGCTAAATTATATATTTTTAAAGTCAAAAAAATCCCAAGGGATTAATAAATAATCTGACATTGATTTGAATTATTACAAATAGCACATAAGTTCCAAAATTATCCAAAAAAAATGAAATATAAAAACATAACATTTATATAAATAAATTTATAATTAGAAAAATATAATTTTTGGATTTTTAAATAATTTTTTAGATTTTTATCAAGGGTTTTGGGGTTTTTCGATTCTTAGGCCATTTGTTTTTCCATTTTTTGTGATTTTTGGTCTGCAAATAAAATAGGATAATATATATAACATACATTTTTTTTGGAATTTTTAGAAGTGTATTTATATTTTTTTGGTATTTTATAAGCTAAAGAGTACAAAAATAGGCTCCATTTCATTTTTAATATTAAATGCAAAAAATGCCAAATAAAAATAATGGCGTTAATATTCATGGCATAAAGCACATAATCTTATTTTTGTGGATTTTTAGGAGCACATTATCCATATTCAATAAACAATGGAAAAGCACAAAAATATATCTCCTAGCAGGGGTACAAATAAATTAGAATCCAAGGGTGATAGTGGAAATATACCAGCATAAAACACCATTTATTTATTTTTAAAGACTATTTCATAATTACAAAAACTCCAGGGCAGACATTGAAAATTACCCACTCACGTGGGACTACACGTAAGTGGTCCAGGAAGGGGCAAAAGTGAATATACATTAAAGTCCAAGGGCCTTACAACAATTTTTACAAAATATACAAGATGATGTAAATTTTATTGGACTAAATATAAATACAAAAAGTCATAGGGGTATCCCTGCAATTTCGCCACCTCATGTGGCATGGCACATGAGGTAACGTGGAATGGAACCAAATACAATTATAGAAAGTATAATGGGTCATGTGCAAAATTTACAATGTATTCAACACGTCATATTTTATTTACAAAAATAAATAGTAAATACAAAAAGGTGGGGCAAGGTTTGCAATTTACCCCAATTAGGCACAGAATCGAACAGCGCAGAGGGTTTCACTTATACATGTGGCACGATCCTAACGACTGGTAACGGTTCGCCTTCGACGCTCCAGATTACATCGTCAGATACGATCTAACGGTCGAGAGCTGAGCTAATCGATTGACAGTTGTATCATCTGGAAGAGCCTTCTTTATCCAATGACAACAGAGGGGTCAGGAAGAACGGGAGAAGAACACCGTAAGGTGAACTTCACTCGTCGATGCAGTGCAACCTCGTCGATCTCAGGGCCTCCTCCATTGTGCAAAAGGTTCCTGCAGAGGTCATCTACATGCTGGCAGCGGTAGAAAGAGCGGAGGGTCATTGGAGCGCCACCACAAGGTCGAGGAAGGAGTGGCGCCCCAAGTACCTCCAACGAGGTCCCAGATTGTCCCAGACGTCTTTTTTGCGCCTAACCTGCACTGGAAAAGAACCCAGTTCGAGGAGGTTCTCATCGACCAAGGATAAAGCTATGTACACGAAAGATGAGGTATGTGACGAGGTCTCCGGCGAAGCGTCGAAGCGAGACCTCGATTCGCAGAACCGGGGAGGTCCTGGTTGGGTTGGTGGTTAGTAAGGTGAAGGCATTAGGGGATGAGAGTGAGGTGGTAGGTTGAATCCAAAATAGTGGAAATACAATGGGTATGTTCACCGGAGCAGAGCTCCGGCGAACTACGTCATGGTGATTTTACGCTAAAAGAATAAATTAACAATTAATCTAATAGTAGAACTAAAATGCTAGAATTAAAAGAAACCTAAAACACATAAAAACTCAACTCATAGCTGGCTTTCGGCCAGGGAGCAGAGGTCACCGGCGATGGTAGCCTTGGGCGCACCTCCTCCTACGCGAGCTCCCAACACCTCATGGGACTCCAGCTGTCACCTAGATACGCTCTTTGGTCGAGATGAGGAGGCTCTGCGGCTTGAAGAAGGCCAAAATTGCATGGAGGTGAGGAGGTCTTCATTTATAAACATGAGCATCACACTTTTTTTATTGGGGAAATGTGACGAAAGTATATACAGGGGTTCCAAGGCTTGGGCGTGGATCTTCGTTGATAAGATATGAAATCCCATGAAGGTATTGACAGTGATAGATGGACAATTAGGGTGGGAAAAAAGATGGGAAAATGGGGAAAGACAACTCTGACCGGAACAACGCTTGGAGGAGGTAGTTGACTGGCAATCAACTCTTGACGTGACCCCATTGGTCCACATCAGCAGCACTATAGGACAAAAAAACAATATTATTTGAAAATAATTATTTATAAATAGTAATTGATTTTATTAATTTTTTATTATAAAATAAATAAGTTTATTATTTCATTCATATTTTATTATGATTTTTTGTTTATTTTTTGGCTTTATTTATCAGTAGTTAATTTTGAATAGTGAATTTTATTTGTTTTTTATGTATTTTATTTTATTATTTTATTATTTTATTTTATATATTTACAACTTATTTTTCTGTACATATATATATTTATTTTAATTTTATGATGGTAATTGTACACTTAAATAAATAGATATGTATAGTTTATAGGTTTATTTATAGGTATTTTCACTATGTTTTATGTACATTTTATTTATTTATTTTATTTTATTTTATCTTTCTATTTTTTAATATAATATAAATAATATTAAAATATTATAAAAATATAAATGAATAAAGAAAAAAAGAATAGGATTCCCTTTCATTTATATACATGTATAATTATAGGTATTTTGCCTATACGTTAATAAAGATTTATTTTATTTTACATTTTTTGTTTTATTTTAATTTTAGTATGTATACAAATTCTAAATAATAATTAAAAATTGTAAAATTACTAATTTATAAAATAATGAAGAATGAATAAATTTAATATTTTATTCGAGTAAAATGTACAATGAGGGTCCAAAACCTAGCTTTCACACCATAACTCCAAAAAATATGAAATCGCCTCCGTTAAATAGCTTATGAAAAACAATATATAATCAAAGTGATTTAAATACATTTTGAATTTTTATTTGAAAGATATGGGTCTCTGAAGTCTGATTTTTGACTTTTTATTTTGTTTTTAAAATGAACACTGTGTATTATTTTTGTACAAACTCAATTTTGTACTTTTTTTGCATTATTATCTACAACTTTCATTCACCAAGTTTATTTATTTGATGCATAAATAATAAAGAATAAAATATGTGTCAAAATGCATATATAATGATTATATGAAATGGATTTTTATTGTATTTTTGGCCCTTATCTCTCCCTACTTTATTCCTTGTCGACCGACTCACTTCTTGATTTGATCTCAGGATTTTCTTTGATACTTTATTCTTTTTTTCTCTTTATTCAATAATTTTGGAATTAAAAACCTTATTATTTACACAATAAATGCAATAAATAATGAATTCTTGTACAAACTTATCTTTACAAAATCAAAGTTTAGAGATCAGGTGAGACCTTGATGTGAAAATGTGTGTGGAATCTGATCAACAACCAAATTTAAAACACAACAAACCTTGAGAGTCACAGAGCTCGATTCAAACCACCTCAATATCCAAGTCAGAAGTAGCCTACATCATATGCAAACCCTTATGACTATGAAGCCTACTTGTACAGTGTAAGTGATAGTGGCTCTCCCCAACTGAAATGACAAAGGAATCGACTTCTCTAGAATGACAACCCAATGATTCCCAATCCAGCACTCTGTCCTCGAGGAGCGGGATATTCCCTTCTAAGTTCAAGTGGCATCCAACTCAAGAGGAGGAGGTGAAGAAAAGAATAGACAGTAGCCAATGTAGGTACCTATCCTGGGATGCATGACCAGTGTAGTCAAGTGATCCAGCTGCATGCTCACATGGTATAACTTTGATGCTCAAGCTTGCTTATTGACAATACAACATATATACATACTTTGATAGGCATTCTATTTTATTTCTAGGCCTGACCACTTTTTGGAGTTTTTTTTGAAATACTATATACAACAGCATTTGCATAAGGAGTTTTTCCTCTTGATCCAGAACACTATCCCTCTTTTGAAGCATTATTGCAACCCACATTCTCATGTCCTTCAACTTCATGGCAATTGGACCAGGTTGGGGTGCACTTCCCTCCCTAGACGAGGACAAATGTTTCCATTCATGTGGGTCTCAGACAGCCAAATCTGATCCCCATACCACTCCAACAGAGTTGAGCTAAGTGAAAGGTGCAAGTGTCCAAGTTAGGTCACGACCGACAAGAGTCATGTGTGCATCTCGAAAAGTTCTTGTTACTCAGTCGAGGTAACTTGAACCCAACCCTGAGTCTCAAAGAATTAAGTCCCAATGGACTTGAAGTACCTTAAACCTAGTTCACATAAAGTTCCAATGTTGTTAGGTGCAGTAAGTTTAAACCAAGCTCCAATCTTTGACTTTATTGGACTAGTTCAATCATCAAGATCACTCGAAAGAATGCTATTCAAATACTATGTACAATGCATAAAGAATGATGTAATACTAAAAAAGAATTCAAGAAATAAAAAGAATCTTTGCACAAAAAATAAAAAAATATGTACAACGATTTATACAGGCATGCTTCTTTTTATTTATTTAAAAGAGTTAAGAATTTATATGTTATTTATGGGTATATATATACAATTTATAAATATTTATTATTTTTTATAATTATTTTAATTTAATGATGTATTAATTCCTCAAATTCATTTGAAAAAAATTTTGAAAACTATAGTACACAATAATTTTTGCAATTATTTTAAACATTTGAAAGCCATTTTGCAAAGTTTTTCAAACAATATATATATATAGATATATTTTACCAAATATTTTTACAACCATTTTCAAAATTTATTTGCAAATTAGTTTTCAGAACTTTTATTTCACACAAAGAAAAGAATTTTTATAAATCAAAAAAATTTTACAAAGGTTGAAAACATTTCACAACAAGTTTTCCAAACGGGTCAAACCATTTTTCAAATCATTTTGCAAAAATATTTTTTAACCTGATTTATTAATCAGTATATACAAAAAAATTGAGGAATAAAAAGTATTATTAATTGGTTTTTCATGAATTATATAGTATTTTTAGCCATATTTATTAATATTAATACGAAAGTACGAGTTATGGCTAAATTATATACAGAGTATATATGACCGCCCCCATACTTATCATGAGCAGTGTTCTCATAGATCGAAAAGAAAAAGAGAATACATAACTCACTCTGAGTATAGAAAAGCCTAGACTACAACGACTGAATTAAGAAATGAAAAATGAAGAGATAAATGAATGAGAAGTTGATCGTCTCCCCTATACTTATGATCACATAATCCTAAGTATAGCAGGTTGTACACAACGTAGGGAGGGTCAACGGTGGGAATAAACAGATCAGGGTTTGGGTTGTCTTCCCCTATACTTAGGGTAAGATATCCCTAAGTATAGAAGAATAAAACAACAAGAGAGGAGACAGTGGAGGGGATCGAAGAATGAAAGAATACGGGATGCAACCCCTATACTTAGGATAAAGTATGTCCTATGTATAGAAACCTGACAAGAAGGGGTGACAACTTTTATATAGAAAAAGAAAAATGAAAAGGAAAAGAAGAAAAGAAGGAAAGACAGAGATATACATGTAGATGAAAATATTGTAGAGAATGTACGCATCACTCCCCCCTATACTTAGGGTAAAGGATCTCTAAGTATAAGGAATGACAATAGTGATGATACGGAATGGAGAAAGAACAACACGGTGTGTACCCATTACTTAGGACAAGGTACGTCCTAAGTATATACACACAAATATGGCGAAAGATCTTGGGCATACCTAACGTACGGGAGAAAGAATGAACATAATACACCACATGTATATACAACAAGTAAAGAATGTAAAGTACATGAGGGTATCTGGTACACAAATACCGTACTATCGTCATCATCTTCCTGTGAGAATGATGAATACCCATTCATCACTCTTTATTCTTATATTTTAGCTACAAAAACCTTTGCAAACGCATGTAGATATGTGTAAATAGGAATAATTACCGAAAGCATGCATTGTGTAAAAACCTATAATTAGCATGTTTTTGTGCAAAAATAAAAGAATAAAGATTAAAAAGAAAAAGAGGGAAATATTTAGAATAAATATTGAGCAACCTAACCCAAGGGAGGGCTCAGCATGGGCCTGACCGCATAAAAACCAAGTAGAGGGAGATAGGGGCTCATGTGTAAATATTTGTGTAAATAAATAAAACTATATTTTCCTCACCCAAAAATATGCTTGTAAATATTTGTATATATTTATAAAAGATAAAAACAAAATAAAAATCACAAAATCAAAAATACAAAAATATATGATACGCATACCTTGTATATAGTTGAACATAACTATTTATTTTACCTACGTACATAAATAATAAAAACAAAATAAAAATACTCTTTTATTCCTTATTTTATACTATAAATAAATAAAATATAAAATAAGGATAAAATTGTATAAAAATAATAATTAAAAATCAAAAAAACCAAAAGCCTACATATTGTACATATACCTATATATAGCTATATAGTGTAAATACCTTATTTTTATTTCCAAAAATTAATTAAAAATCACCAAAAAATAGAAAAAAATAAAATAAAAATATTTCATGTTTTGGGTTTTTGCTGATTCGGCCCCTAGCTATGTGTATTTGTCACTTCTTGATTCAGCCACATGGCCTTCAGCCATTGGCCCTGGGGGATGTTGACCGCCCGGTCAACTGACCCCCCCCCAGGACCACTCTTCACGGATTCGAGCACCGGACCCTTTTCTCGGATTTATACCCGCTCGACCCGATTCCCAATCACCCAAACCCCGGCTCCGTTTGATACCTCCCACATCCGACACCCTCGCCGGGCATCAATCTCGGGATCCGCACGCCTCCACGCCCTACCCGCACTCGTCGTTCTCGGACTCTCCAGCATATAAAGCTTCAGCTCCGCCTCCTCATTTCTCATCTTTGGCTAATCCGCTCCACCCCCAGTGACCTCCAGTGCTCGAGCGTGAGTGACAGCTCGCTCCAGGTGCTGTCGCAGCGAGGAGAGGGGCCGGATACCACTGATCCGACGAGTCAGCACCGCCGTGCTCCGCCCAGAGAAGGAGCTCGAGCCTCGGGCCGAGACGACCCTTGAGGCCACGACCGGGAGCTTCACCAGCTCCAGCACAGTCTATTCACCCACTCAGGTAATCTTTTAGCTTAGCCATTTAGCCTAATTTCCATTTTGCCCCAATTCGCGCCGCCGTCAATTTTCGCTGATTCCGACCACCTCACACCTCCATTCAATCATCGGAATCCATCGTCACCTCCGCCTTCCTCCTGCGCACGTTCTCCGCACCTCCGTTCAACCCAGCTCGCACAGGAGCTGGGGATTCGAGCTCCTCCGTCCATCGCATCGCCGGAGCTCGACCACTTCGCCTCCCTGCTCACCTCCACGACGCCTAACGGGGTCGAGGCACTTTGCCCTCGACCCGCGAGTCTCCTGATCTCCTTTGCAGGTCATTGCGAGCCCATCTGAGGGCTTGAGTCATCCGGGCCAGGAGCTTCTCCTCCGCCGACCTCGCCGGACCTCTCCAAGGCTCGGCTGGGTCATCGGAGCCTACCATCAGCCGCGGAGCGTCAGCGCGGAGCTTCTCCGATCTCCAGGAGCGGCAGACGAGGACCACCGCGTGCACGGAGGGTCGGCGAAAGTCGTCGGCGACTAGTTCTTCCAGGATCCTCGCCGACCGTCAGATTGACCTCGGCGCTCCAGATTACATCGTGTCCGTCCATCCACGGAGCTGCACCAACCGCCAGATCTCCCGAGGATCGATCTCAGCCGTTAGCTACTCGAGGGTTTCGTCCACCAGCGCACCACAGCCGTCCGATAGACACGTGGAGAGCCCTCAGCCGTTCGATTAGGCCCACGTTTTCGAAGACAAAGGCGTCGTCGTCCAGAGCCGTCAGATCAGCCACGCGTCACTCATCCGGCCTCCGATATTTAATAAGGGGTAAATTGTCTTAGGCCCCCTTTTCTTTTATGCATTTAGTGTTAGTACTGTAAATATTTTTCGTATTTTATTTACGTTGGGAAAATTGCACAATGGACCCTGAGCTTTAGTTTATTTGCATTTATACCCCTGTATGTGTGAGCCACGTGCTTCGTCACGTGAATTTTTGGGTTATTTGCATTCGATGCCCTTGTAGTTCTGATTGTTAAGGAATGAATGAAACTTTTTGAGTAATTGCATTTATACCCCTGTGCGTTGTGGTTTTACGCATGTGCGTTTATTTTTGGGTTATTTGCAGTTGAGGTCCTCGGACTTTTGGTACGTTTACCAATTAGTCCCCGAACCTTAGTTCTATTACATATAGGTCCCTGAGTGCCCCAGGCACGCGCCTCGCGCGTGTTTTGCTGGGTATTTTGCACCGGGACCCCCAGAACTTTGGGTATTTGCACTTTGGTCCCTGTGCATAGTGCCCTCTTGTCATTTTTGAATAAAATATCAAATCACCTCCAAATCCAACGAAAATTTGACACATGGTTCCTGCCATGGTGTAGGATTTTTGTAGATTTTTGAGGAATTTCTGATCTTGTTTGCTATTTTTAAAAATTCAAAAACCTCTATTTTTGGCACTGTTTAACTTGAAAAATCACAAAAAAATATAAAAACTCCCCTAAAAATTCTATAAAAATTAGGTACTGTTTATTTCGTGTTCCTTGATTTTCTAGCCAATTTTGGCTATTTTCCATCACTGAAAACCCATAAAAACTTACAAACTCTCAAAAACCCCTAAAAATTCTAATAAATACATTAAAAAACCAAAAACAATAATTTTGGTACTTAAATTTTCCTTGTTTTACGTAGTTTACAGGAAAAATACCTCCAGGTCCTTTCAAGGTTCTTAGATATTTTATATAGGGATTTTGGTCCTGGCTGGACAGTACCTTGCATTTTCGCCACTGTTTGATTTTTAGAAATTAAAATAAATATCAGAAAAATCTCAAAAATTCCCCAAAAACATAAAAAAACATAAAAAACATAAAAATATTTTTGTTTGAATTTTCGCTTGATTTTTGATGCATTGAATAATTTGTCAAAGTTTGCTTGTTTTTGCTTTTCTTATTTTCTTCACATATTAAAAATCCAAAAAAAATTTAAAAACAATTAAAAACCACTAAAAATGTTTTTCCTTTTTCTCTGATTATTTTTTACTACTTCGTAGGCCTCGCGGCCAATCCGTGCTCCTTGAGTTCGACCCTGGGTGCTATACCAGGTTAATCTCATAGCAGGACCGCTTGCTTTGCTTTGATTGATTTGACTTGTTTCAAGTGGTTCATTTTTCTTGATTGACTTAGTCGAGTGATCGAGGTCACAACGACCTATTTTCTGTACCTTTACCTCTGTCGCTTGGCGGGTCATCAGAATGGCGCCGTTGCCGAGGAGCACGGCTTAGTAGTCGCTTTTTGAGTTTTCCGCGGCTTTTTGATTTTCGCGGCTTTTTGTATAGAGTTTCTGTAGATATATTTTTCTCTCATATTTTCTGACAATAACCTGGACTGACCACTTGTCTCTTTTTCTTGCGAGGGCCCGAGGATCGAGGCGGCCAATTTCGAGAAGCCGAAGCAACCGCGAGACTCGGAGGCGGCTCCCTTCTGCACGGAGCCGCAGGAGAGAGCGAGAGAGAGAGTTGAGTGGGTGAGGATAGTTTAGGACTATTTGATTTCTATTGTAATAATACAGGGACTTAGACTGGACGTTTGTGGACTTGCCGTAGCGGGTCTGTTTCGCCGAGCACCGGTGTGCTCGGGGGACCCTTAGGACTTGCGCGGTTTTTCGCGGTTTTTCGCGGTTTTGTTTATTTTCTTTCTGTCTTTTCCGGTGTTTACGCGGTTTTTGCTCGAGCCCCTAGACTTAGGAATTTCTGGTGATTGTGCCGTAGTTAGTAGGATCCACACACCTAAGTGATTATCTGTTCCCATAGAACGCTAATTGGATCTACTAATAAATCATTAATAAAAATAACTTAGTCACTTTCCTGAGAGCCTACGCGCCGCGAGTCTGCCCCGTCAAGCGCTACTCCTGAACTCGACCTGTCGAGAAGAGGAGGGGTGGGTCTAGACCGGACTCTTTGGATCACGGGCGAGTGACTGAGTTAGACGGTTCTTCGCTAGAAATTGCTTGTTTAGGACTCGGCTTTCCCGTTGCATCATATAGGTAGTTTCCTTTCTGTCTTTAAATTCTGCGCGGATCACTTGCATGTAGAGTGCTGGAGACAAGGTACGCATTTCTATCTCAGCATGCATCATTGATTTCTCGCGCATCGGCTTTTTCGACTTCTCCTCCCTGTTTTGGATTAAATAAATCAGGAGAACCGAAAAATTCGTTAGGCCTTTTGTTTGATATTTGAAAAAAAAAATTAAAAAGAGAAACCATAAAATTGGGACTGGTTAACACTATTGATCTTAAAAACCGCTCAACCAAAAAATTCTGTCTTGGGGAGAGCAACCCCCTCATTGTATGGTTTGGATGCGCGAGAGAGTGACCCGCACCCTAGGTAGAGCCTCCCGGTGCTAGTCCCGACTGATTACCGACTTTTCTGTGCGGGCCAGTCGGTTGGGATAGCATCGGATATCCTAACAGGTCACGTAAGCGCTCTGATATTTTGTGTGTTCACCAAAATAAAACAGACAAGATAATTTGACCGAACTTTCACGGTCTTCAGCTCGCGTTGCGTTGGTGAACCGGGGGTTTGTTTGTGATCATAGTTGCTCCAGATCTCATCCGCCTTACTCGCCAGATCAAGATGATGGGTAGACGGTCTCTTAGGCAGCCTCTGGCTGCACCGCTTTCGGGCACGTCTACCCGATCATCTAGGTTGGCCCGCGAGAGCCGAGACCAGCTCTCCGAGCCCGAGTACGACTCCGCCCTGTTCCCCCTCGACCCCCTTTCTTCTGGTACTGAGAGACATGAGCCCGAGGAGAGATTAGCAGATTTGACAGCACCTGAGTTGGGCTCATTTGATTTTGCAGACGTCGCCATGGCCGGTAGTTCAGACGATCACCCCGGAGGTCCACGAGGAGACCAGCATTTTGTACTAGACCAGGGGGCGATCAACTCCACCCTGATCGCATCACTCGAGACAGTTCAGCAGCAGTTACGTGATCAGGGAGCATTCATGATAGAGATGAGGCGAGAGTTGGAGAGGCTCAGAACAGAGCGAGACCAGCAGAGCGAGCCCGAGGAGATACCTGATGCAGAGGCACGAGCCGCAGCAGCCGCAGCAGCAGCAGCAGCCGCCGCCGCAGCAGCGGCAGCCGCTGCGGCAGGAGGACCACCACGACCGATGCGGGAGTTGCACAACCCCGGATCGACTCTGATGCATCACTGGGTAGTAGTGCCAGCGATTGTGGGGGACTTCAAGTTCCCCCCGAACACCTTGCAGTTGCTGCCCCGTTTCCACGGACTTGCCACAGAGGAGCCCCACCTCCACCTCCAGGAGTTCCTGATGATCTGCAGCACTGTCCATGATCGCCATGTGGATCAGGACACGATTCGGATGATAGCCTTCCCCTTTTCACTGGCAGATAGAGCAGCCACCTGGCTGAAACATTTGGGGAAGTTTGTCTACACCTGGGAGCAGCTCCGCACCGAGTACTTGAACAAGTACTATCCACTCGGGCGGACGAATGCAGCGAGGGCCCTGATCAGCAACTTCTCCATGTTCCCCAACGAGCAGTTTCACGAGGCATGGGAGAGATTTCGAGAGCTCCTAGACAGATGCCCGCACCACGATATCTCCAAGCCGAACCTAGTTCAGAGCTTTTTCAGCGGGTTGACGCCAGAGCTTCAGGGTCTGGTGAACGCTTCTTGCGGCGGGTCCTACTTTGCCAAGGACCACGACCAGGTCTGGGCCATCTACGAGGAGATGGCCGAAAACTACATGGTGATGTCCCAGACCAGGTTATATACTCAGAGACCCCAGCCACAGCAGTCAGGACCCGTGCAGTATCAGCGGATAGCACGGGTAGATGCAGGTCCATCCAGTTCGTCCGCAGTCGCAGCAGCACAGGTAGAGTCGTCCGCTGCGGACATGGGCATTATCAGCGAGAAGTTGGACCGCATGGAGCTGATTGAGAAGAAGCAGTGCCAGAGCATCACTCAGATGGAACAGATGGCACAGGTTCTGAGCGACATGAAGACCCAGCTCATGTGTCTCCAGGAGGCACAGACGGCTTCACAGCCCCGTCTTCTGTCGCGAGGCGATACCGGCGGCAGCAGCAGCTCGTCCCAGCGCTCCAGCTCCTCACAGCAGCCTAGACAGGTTCACCTTGTACAGGCGGAGCCGTACCAGCAGCCGCAGCCTACCTACCAGTCCCCACCATCTCCAGACATGCAGATGGTGGTCTACCAGCCGGATCAGCCTCTGGCAGTACTCCCGCCAGCCCATTACGATGCAGAGCCGTTGACGGATGTCAACGGGATTTGGTACGACCGCCCCCAGCCTGGGATCCGACGAGACCATCCCGGATTCAGGTGGGGGAATGGTGGTGCCCAGCCCCAGCAGCAGCCGTCTGGTCAGGGAGGGCAGTACTCCCAGCAGAGAGATCACCAGCAGTCGCAGCAGCAGCCCCCAACATACCAGCAGCACCAGCCATCATCCTTCGGTCCGCGCCCCTATCAGCAGCAGGGACAGTCGTGGAGACGTGAGCAGCATGCTCACCCAGTTCAGCAGCAGCACCCTTCCTCATATCCCTCTCACCACCAGCAGCAGCTCCAGCAGCCTCAGCACCAGAGAGGCTACCCGTCGGGCTCCCACGAGAGCCCCGCTTTGGATGACATCGCCCGCCTCCTCACGGACCAGCAGGTCACATTCAGACGGGAGATGGATGAGTTCCGCCAGGAGATGCGGGACTTGGTGAGAGGGAAGGCCGCTATCCCTGCCCAGATCAAGCCGAACCCGAACAACCTCAAGAGGAAATCTGAGCAGGTAGTACACACTGAGTTCGCCACTCCTAGTGACCCATTTGTTGATACATCTTCGGATCTATTTGATGCTGATTTTGTCACACTTAGGAGCGGTAGGACCCCAGCAGGCGGCGACGCCTCATCTGAGCTTCACCACGAGGATACTCCAGAGGCGCCACATGAGGAGGAGGAGAGCGGTACTGAGGCCGCTCCAGATGATGATGGTGGTACTGACGCCACCAGTAGAGCCGAGCCAGCCCGCGGTACTGATGCCGCGAGACGTCTACCAGCAGCAGCAGCAGAGCCAGCCCTTGGTGGTACTGAGGCCACCGGTGTTTGTATTGAGAGAGATGTTATCTTTCCTCGCCTTGATGTATCTCAGAACTTTGGTTTGAATAAAGGAAAAGGTTTAGTTTCTTCTGGTCCCACTGTGATGCATGATGTATGTGTGGATCCGGTCATCGAACCGTCTAGGCCTTTTCCTAGTCCTTCATCTGCGAAGGACCCTGTGATCCCCTTCCCTAGAGCCTTTCAGATGGGGAAGGGGAAGAAAAAAGAAAATCCGAAAAAGAGAGAGCTTGAGGAGTTCAGCCAGAGCATGATCGATCGATTCCACATCCAGCTGACCCTCCAGGAGGCTTTGCAGCACATCCCTCTTCTCCAGCGTTCTTTGAGAGACAGGACTACAGTCAGGAGGAGGAGGAGGAACCACCCTTCAGAGATCCATGTGCTGACGAAAGCCACGTGTTTTGCGATCCAGAACCGACTGCCAGCCAAGAGGCCAGATTCAGGGGCCCCGTATGTCAGATGCCAGATCAGTGAGCAGAGGTTCGACCGTACTCTACTAGATAGCGGATCGTCGATCAACCTTCTTCCAGCAGCCCTTCTCGACCGCTTCGAGTTGGGCACTCTTCGACAGAGCAGGACAGTCCTTCAGTTCGCTGATCGATCTGTCAAGAGGCCGAAGGGGTTATTACGAGATGTTATCGTCACGATTCAGGGCCTGCAATTCCTCGTGGACTTCGTAGTGTTGGACATGGAGATCCCTGAGTCAGTGGCCGATACCCCCATCATCCTTGGTCGTCCGTTTTTGGCCACAGCCAAGGCGGTGACTAATCATGATAGCGGGAAGGTGTACTTTCGCGTCGAGGGCAAGAGTATACAAATAGAGACGGTCGAGGACTACAGAGCTAGAGAAAGAGCCTGCTCAGATGCGAGTACAGATTCAGAGCAGCTGACAGACACAGAGCCAGATATCCACCAGGACTGTGATTTTGTGATCACAGACGATGAGGCAGCTTGGGCAGATCCTGCAGCACAGACCATCCTTTCATACTCAGATACAGCTGATGCCGAGATAATAGCAGAGGAGAGTCTGGAGAGCACAGCCCTGGTTCAGGATACCATAGAGGCAGCAGAGCCGGTCCTTGATCGCGACACGATGTTTGGTGATGGTGGTACTGATGCCACCGCGATTGATACAGATCCCTCGGATTCAGAGTCTGATTGGGCCGATTGCTATGATGAGATGCCAGACCTGAGTCCACCTGAGCCTATAGATGAGGAGGAGGTAGATGCAGCGCCAAGCAGAGACAGTGCAGTTGAGCAGCCTTCTCCCGATTCAGTTTGCGAGAGTACGCTTTCACTATCCCAGGCAGATTTGGCAGACTTAGCAGCTTTCACTCAGTTTCTTCCGCAGCCAGATTTGCCAGCACCCAGCATTCCAGAGCTGAAGCCGCTCCCTACTTCGTTGAAGTATCGATTCCTTGCGGGCGATCCAGAGATGTACCCAGTCATCATCTCCGCCGACTTGACTGGAGAGCAAGAATCCCGTTTGATGGGGGTTCTTGAAAAGAACCGCAAGGCGATCGGATGGAGCGTAGCAGATCTCCATGGGATTAGTCCATCGGTGTGCTCCCACCATATCTATCTCGAGGAGGGGGCGAAGCCGTCGCGTGAGTTCCAGCGGTGACTGAACCCCAACCTGAGAGAGGTCGTAATGAAGGAAATATCGAAATGGTCGAGTGCAGATTTTATTTATCCCATTTCCGACTCCAAGTGGGTCAGCCCCTTGCATGTGGTGCCCAAGAAGACGGGCATCACGACTGTGATCAGTGAGTCAGGAGAGGAGATTGCTACACGAGTACCCACCTCTTGGAGGGTCTGTGTTGACTACAGGAGACTCAACCAGGCCACCAAGAAGGACCATTTTCCCTTGCCTTTTATTGACCAGATCATTGAGAGACTGGCAGGGAAGAGCCATTATTGCTTCCTGGATGGGTACTCGGGCTACAACCAAGTGGCCATCGCTCCTGAAGATCAGGAGAAGACCACCTTTACTTGTCCTTTCGGCACATATGCTTTTCGATGCATGCCATTTGGGCTATGCAATGCCTCTGCAACCTTTCAGAGGTGCATGCTGTCGATCTTTTCGGACATGGTAGGGGAGTGTTTAGAGGTCTTCATGGACGATTTCTCGGTCTACGGCGACGGATTCGACTCTTGTCTTGACTGCCTAGACCGAGTACTCCAGCGATGTATTGAGTATCATTTGGTTCTATCTTGGGAGAAGAGTCACTTCATGGTGACTCAAGGGACGGTACTTGGCCACATCATCTCCAACAGGGGCATGGAGGTTGATCCGGCCAAGGTTGATGTCATTAAGAAACTCGCACCGCCGTCCAATTTGAAGCAGCTACGGTCATTCCTGGGGCACGTTGGATTTTATAGGAGATTTATTCAGGATTTCAGCAAGATTGCCCGACCATTGACTGACCTCTTGACGAAAGACACCGAGTTCCTTGTCGATGACAAGTGTCTTTCGTCCTTTGCAACTCTCCAGCAGTGCGTGATTGAGGCTCCTGTCCTCCAGCCGCCTGATTGGTCTCTCCCATTCGAGATCATGACGAACACCTCCGATTTGGCCGTGGGGGCAGTGCTGGGACAGAGGAGGGATGGAGTTCCGTTTGCCATACACTATGCTAGCCGCACATTGGATTCCGCTCAGCGGAATTACACGGTCACAGAGAAGGAGATGCTAGTCGTAGTGTTTGCCCTAGATAAGTTCAGATCGTATATCATCGGATCTAGAGTGACTTTGTTTACAGATCACACCGCCATCAGGTACCTCATGGCAAAGAAGGATGCCAAGGCCAGACTGACTAGATGGATCCTTCTACTCCAGGAATTCGACATTGAGATCAAGGATAAGCCTGGAGTCAAGAATGTGGTGGCGGATCACCTCTCCCGATTAGAGCAGCCTGAGGAGTCTGAGCAGATTGATCCTATTCGAGATACCTTCCCAGATGAGGCGATCCTTGCTATCGCCTCACTCCCATGGTATGCCGATATTGTGAACTTTCTCGTTGCTGGGAAAGTCCCACAGGATTGGCCCAGGCAGAGGCTTGAGACCTTCCTTTCAAGGGCCAAGTCCTACCACTGGGAGGATCCTGTCCTTTACCACGAAGGAGGGGATAGCGTCTGGCGTCGGTGTATTCCTCAGGAGGAACACCATAGCGTCCTCACTTACTGCCACAAGCTTGAGGCAGGAGGACATCATTCTGGGAGGAGAACGGCACAGAAAGTGCTCCAATCCGGCTTGTGGTGGCCTACCCTCTTCAAGGACTCTGATGAGTTCGTGAAGAGGTATACTGACTGTCAGAGGATGGGCACTTGTGGACAGCGTGATATGATGCCGATGCAGCCCATTCACTTCTGTGAGGTTTTTGACGCATGGGGCATCGATTTCATGGGTCCATTCCCTAAGAGTCAGGGATTTGAGTACATTCTGTTGGCCGTTGAGTATGTGAGTCGTTGGGTGGAGGCTATCCCCGCCCGAGCCGCTGATGCGAGGACAGTTTGCAGATTTTTGAGGAAGCATATCATCACGCGGATCGGGGTTCCACGAGTTCTGATCTCTGATGGGGGGTCTCATTTCATCAACGACCAGGTGAAGGCACTTGCTAGCGAGTTCAGTATAGACCATCGTGTTGCCACACCTTACCATCCACAGACGAATGGTCTAGCTGAGGTTTCGAATAGGGAGATCAAGACTATTCTGCAGAAAGTCGTCCGCCCTGACCGAAAGGATTGGTCACAGCTTTTGGACTCGGTCTTGTGGGCATATAGGACGTCTTTCAAGACTCCATTGGGCACATCTCCCTTTCGCCTCGTATATGGCAAGCCGTGCCATTTACCTGTTGAGCTGAGGCACAAGTCACTTTGGGCAGTTACAGATATTTTGATGGATCCAGACGGTGTAGGAGACCAGAGGAGGGCAGAGTTAGCGGCCCTGGAGGAACTTAGAGATGCAGCTTTCTCAAGCAGCCTACATTACAAGGAGAGAGTGAAGGAGTGGCATGATTCTCACATCAGCCACAAGCATTTTGAGATTGGACAAAGAGTATGGCTGTTTGATGCAAGGCTACGATTATTTCCAGGGAAGCTACAGAGCAAATGGAAGGGACCATACTTGGTCAGAAAGGTACACGACAATGGTAGCATTGATATATCTAAGTTGTCTTCTGAGAGTACCTTTCGAGTAAACGGCCAGCGGCTCAAGCCATTTCTAGATCATGAGCCGCGGGACGTTATTGTTGCCCCTATTCATTTTGCGTGAGATGTGGTCTCTTGACTCACATCTTTTGCATCTCACACCTGATTTTCACTGATCCTCCACCTGTATAGATCCAGTTGTCCATATCATTCTATTCTTTAGTCCCACATCCCTTTTCTCATCTTATGATTATGCTATACTTAGGGTGTACTTTACCCTAAGTATAGGGGGGGATGTAGGACCTGCGAGTAGTCTTTTCATTCGTTCTGCTCCTGTTTTGCTGCCTATACTTAGGGATATTTTACCCTAAGTATAGGGGGGGCAGACTCTGTATCTTCTTCACTCGGATTTCCCTTCATGTACAGCTTGCTATACTTAGGATTAGTTAATCCTAAGTATAGGGGGAAAACACCGAGTCCCTCTCATTCTATTCATTTATTCGTTTCTGTACTTAGCCATTCCTTTTCACTCCCCTATTACTAAGCACGAGTTATGTCTTTTTCATCGCTCTTGATCACTCTGAGGACATCGTTCGAGCTAAGTATGGGGGGGTGTATATATTTCATATATACTTTAGCCATAACTCGTACTTTGTGTGAGTGTGTTAATAAATAAAATGGCTAAAAATCATAAAAATTAAAAAATTTTCATGTACATAAACTTCTTTTATTTTCACATACATAGCTAGTGTACAAAGTATTTTTGTAAAAATGATTTCAAAAAAAAATTCTTTTGTGTAAAAGCTTGTGTAAATATTTTTGTATGAAAATTATGTATATAGTACAAAATTTTTCCAAAATGTTTTGAAAATCAAAAGTTTGCAAAAATCTTGTGTAAATGTTTGTAAATATCTTTTTGCAAAACTTGCACCTCATGCATCATTAATCCATGATTTCAAAACATTTTTCAAAAATTTTGCATGATTGTAAAATATTTGTAAATAGCATCTTGTACATATGTATATAGTTTTCCTGGATGAGAGTTGACATTTAAACTAAGCCTAGAATTAAATTGAGAAATGGAGCTTGAATAAGATCTTAATCCACCTAACTTTAAGAGGAACCTTATAGGGCTTAGGGTTAAGGCTCTTCAGGTCCATAAGGACTTAATTCTTTGAGTCCACTTGGCTATGAGCATATGTCATCTTGATGAGCCTAAGTAGAGCACTTAACAACACACGCATGACTCTTAGAGACAATGGCTTGACTTGCACCAGCACTTTACACATGGCTCTCCACGGATGAGGTGGTAAGGAGGCAGTTTCCTTTGGCTTGGGGTAGCATATGAGGGTAGTACTTCTAGGCGGAACCTCTCTTCTTCTTCTAGTGAAGGAAGTGCGTCTCAACTTGGTCTAGTGGTGATGAAGGCTAAAGACAGAAGCTGTGGGTTGCAATAAAGCTTCAAAAGAGGGATAGTCTACTGGCTCAAGAGGAAAATTTCTTGTATATATGCTGCACCATGTAGATATGTTGTATAGAAGTCCTTGAAAAAAAATGCAAAATACAAAAAGAACTCCAAAAAAGTGGTGGGTCGGATTGAAAATTTAATAACCCCACCGGAGTGTATATAGTCAAATAAAGCAAAAGCTTATGGTATCCATGTTACATCTCATGAAGCTTGCAGCGGGAGACTTAGCTACACTGGCTAAGCTTCCAAAAGTCTATACTTCTTCCCCCTCTTCTTGAGCCGGTTGCACTTGAACTTAGAAGGGAATACCCCGCTTCTCGAGGAAAGAGTTGCTAGACCGAGGCATTAGAGTTACCAGGTTGAGGGAGGTTGTTTCTTTGTTACTTCTGAGGTGGGGAGCCACATATCACTTACACTGCATGGAAAGATTCATGGTCATTAGAGTTTGTGTATGTAGACTTGTTCTGATCTGGATTATTGAGGAGTCTTGCCCATAGATTATTGGAACTTAGAGGTTGTTGAGTCTTAAGCCTAAGTCTAAATAAGGTTCCGACATTAATAATCCAAAGATGTGATCGAGCTCCATACCCTAATTTAATGAAGGAAAGTTTAAAAATCAACATTGATACATGTACATCCTCTTTTTCTTTTTCTTTCTTTCTTTTTCACTTCTTTTTCAAATAAGTGTTTGCTAAGGGACTAGCAAAGTTAAGTATAGGGGGGTGATGATTCATCACTCTTTATTCTTATATTTTAGCTACAAAAACCTTTGCAAACGCATGTAGATATGTGTAAATAGGAATAATT
Organism: Ottelia alismoides; assembly: GCA_037367405.1. Classification (NCBI taxonomy): domain Eukaryota; kingdom Viridiplantae; phylum Streptophyta; class Magnoliopsida; order Alismatales; family Hydrocharitaceae; genus Ottelia; species Ottelia alismoides. Next base: position 363,502 of record JAZKJV010007023.1, on the reverse strand, counting down.
ACCGAAAGCATGCATTGTGTAAAAACCTATAATTAGCATGTTTTTGTGCAAAAATAAAAGAATAAAGATTAAAAAGAAAAAGAGGGAAATATTTAGAATAAATATTGAGCAACCTAACCCAAGGGAGGGCTCAGCATGGGCCTGACCGCATAAAAACCAAGTAGAGGGAGATAGGGGCTCATGTGTAAATATTTGTGTAAATAAATAAAACTATATTTTCCTCACCCAAAAATATGCTTGTAAATATTTGTATATATTTATAAAAGATAAAAACAAAATAAAAATCACAAAATCAAAAATACAAAAATATATGATACACATACCTTGTATATAGTTGAACATAACTATTTATTTTACCTACGTACATAAATAATAAAAACAAAATAAAAATACTCTTTTATTCCTTATTTTATACTATAAATAAATAAAATATAAAATAAGGATAAAATTGTATAAAAATAATAATTAAAAATCAAAAAAACCAAAAGCCTACATATTGTACATATACCTATATATAGCTATATAGTGTAAATACCTTATTTTTATTTCCAAAAATTAATTAAAAATCACCAAAAAATAGAAAAAAATAAAATAAAAATATTTCATGTTTTGGGTTTTTGCTGATTCGGCCCCTAGCTATGTGTATTTGTCACTTCTTGATTCAGCCACATGGCCTTCAGCCATTGGCCCTGGGGGATGTTGACCGCCCGGTCAACTGACCCCCCCCAGGACCACTCTTCACGGATTCGAGCACCGGACCCTTTTCTCGGATTTATACCCGCTCGACCCGATTCCCAATCACCCAAACCCCGGCTCCGTTTGATACCTCCCACATCCGACACCCTCGCCGGGCATCAATCTCGGGATCCGCACGCCTCCACGCCCTACCCGCGCTCGTCGTTCTCGGACTCTCCAGCATATAAAGCTTCAGCTCTGCCTCCTCATTTCTCATCTTTGGCTAATCTGCTCCACCCCCAGTGACCTCCAGTGCTCGAGCGTGAGGGACAGCTCGCTCCAGGTGCTGTCGCAGCGAGGAGAGGGGCCGGATACCACTGATCCGGCGAGTCAGCACCGCCGTGCTCCGCCCAGAGAAGGAGCTCGAGCCTCGGGCCGAGACGACCCTTGAGGCCACGATCGGGAGCTTCACCAGCTCCAGCACAGTCTATTCACCCACTCAGGTAATCTTTTAGCTTAGCCATTTAGCCTGATTTCCATTTTGCCCCAATTCGCGCCGCCGTCAATTTTCGCTGATTCCGACCACCTCACACCTCCATTCAATCATCGGAATCCATCGTCACCTCCGCCTTCCTCCCGCGCACGTTCTCCGCACCTCCGTTCAACCCAGCTCGCACAGGAGCTGGGGATTCGAGCTCCTCCGTCCATCGCATCGCCGGAGCTCGACCACTTCGCCTCCCCGCTCACCTCCACGACGCCTAACGGGGTCGAGGCACTTTGCCCTCGACCCGCGAGTCTCCTGGTCTCCTTTGCAGGTCATTGCGAGCCCATCTGAGGGCCTGAGTCATCCGGGCCAGGAGCTTCTCCTCCGCCGACCTCGCCGGACCTCTCCAAGGCTCGGCTGGGTCATCGGAGCCTACCATCAGCCGCGGAGCGTCAGCGCGGAGCTTCTCCGATCTCCAGGAGCGGCAGACGAGGACCACCGCGTGCACGGAGGGCCGGCGAAAGTCGCCGGCGACTAGTTCTTCCAGGATCCTCGCCGACCGTCAGATTGACCTCGGCGCTCCAGATTACATCGTGTCCGTCCATCCACGGAGCTGCACCAACCGCCAGATCTCCCGAGGATCGATCTCAGCCGTTAGCTACTCAAGGGTTTCGTCCACCAGCGCACCACAGCCGTCCGATAGACACGTGGAGAGCCCTCATCCATTCGATTAGGCCCACGTTTTCGAAGACAAAGGCGTCGTCGTCCAGAGCCGTCAGATCAGCCACGCGTCACTCATCCGGCCTCCGATATTTAATAAGGGGTAAATTGTCTTAGGCCCCCTTTTCTTTTATGCATTTAGTGTTAGTACTGTAAATATTTTTCGTATTTTATTTACGTTGGGAAAATTGCACAATGGACCCTGAGCTTTAGTTTATTTGCATTTATACCCCTGTATGTGTGAGCCACGTGCTTCGTCACGTGAATTTTTGGGTTATTTGCATTCGATGCCCTTGTAGTTCTGATTGTTAAGGAATGAATGAAACTTTTTGAGTAATTGCATTTATACCCCTGTGCGTTGTGGTTTTACGCATGTGCGTTTATTTTTGGGTTATTTGCAGTTGAGGTCCTCAGACTTTTGGTACGTGTTACCAATTAGTCCCCGAACCTTAGTTTTATTACATATAGGTCCCTGAGTGCCCCAGGCACGCGCCTCGCGCGTGTTTTGCTGGGTATTTTGCACCGGGACCCCCAGAACTTTGGGTATTTGCACTTTGGTCCCTGTGCACAGTGCCCTCTTGTCATTTTTGAATAAAATATCAAATCACCTCCAAATCCAACGAAAATTTGACACATGGTTCCTGCCATGGTGTAGGATTTTTGTAGATTTTTGAGGAATTTCCGATCTTGTTTGCTATTTTTAAAAATTCAAAAACCTCTATTTTTGGCACTGTTTAACTTGAAAAATCACGAAAAAATATAAAAACTCCCTTAAAAATTCTATAAAAATTAGGTACTGTTTATTTCGTGTTCCTTGATTTTCTAGCCAATTTTGGCTATTTTTCATCACTGAAAACCCATAAAAACTTAAAAACTCTCAAAAACCCCTAAAAATTCTAATAAATACATTAAAAAACCAAAAACAATCATTTTGGTACTTAAATTTTCCTTGTTTTACGTAGTTTACAGGAAAAATACCTCCAGGTCCTTTCAAGGTCCTTAGATATTTTATATAGGGATTTTGATCCTGGCTGGACAGTACCTTGCATTTTCGCCACTGTTTGATTTTTAGAAATTAAAATAAATATCAGAAAAATCTCAAAAATTCCCCAAAAACATAAAAAAACATAAAAAAACATAAAAATATTTTTGTTTGAATTTTTGCTTGATTTTTGATGCATTGAATAATTTGTCAAAGTTTGCTTGTTTTTGCTTTTCTTATTTTCTTCACATATTAAAAATCCAAAAAAAAATTTAAAAACAATTAAAAACCACTTGAAATGTTTTTCCTTTTTCTCTGATTATTTTTGACTACTTCGTAGGCCTCGCGGCCAATCCGTGCTCCTTGAGTTCGACCCTGGGTGCTATACCAGGTTAATCTCATAGTAGGACCGCTTGCTTTGCTTTGATTGATTTGACTTGTTTCAAGTGGTTCATTTTTCTTGATTGACTTAGTCGAGTGATCGAGGTCGCAACGACCTATTTTCTGTACCTTTACCTCTGTCGCTTGGCGGGTCATCAGAGAACAAGGACGCAATCGGAAAGTGAAAGGACACCCGGGTATACAATCAGATGTGTGTCCGCTACTGGGGAAAAATAGATCGAGAACTAAACAGGGAACTGGTAGCATGAAGCAGAACATCGACCTAAAAGGAGGAATGAAAGATCGGAGTCAATACTGTAAGAAATGGAGGAAGAAGGAACAAAACAGATTCTGCCAAGTCAATCATGGTCTCAGATAGATATAAGAATTGAAGAGGAGGAGACTCCCAACGCAGCGTGACATCTAGTGGTCATAAAGTCAGAAGATCACAAGAATAAACCGAACACCACATGGCTCAACCCTGCGAGGGTCCTCAAGGTGAGCGGACTTAGATGAGTCAAAGATCTTAAAAAAAACCAGAAGACTTGCCTCCATGCTCCAACAGATTGGAGACACAACCCGAACGAAGATCGAGTACAGAAATGAGAAGACTCGGCTTCGTGCTCCACCATATAGGAGACACCAGAAGTGAAGCTAGGTACAAACAAAATGGTGTACCCTCCTGCAGATAACCCTCGGGGAGTAATACATGATAATCAATGAATAATTAGACAGAGATCATCCTTGTGAGGGTCGTCAAGGTGAGCGGACTCAAAGCAGTCAGATCCATCAGACGAATCAGCAGGAATGTTCTCGGTAAGCAACAAATCAGCTACGCGCATAAGAGACCGATAGAGCAAGAAAATGTGGCAACCTCCTGTAGACAACCCTTAGGGAGCATACAACTAACTAAGCATGGAATAATCAGAAGGGATGTCTCATCCTTGCGAGGACCGTTAAGGAGAGAAAACGCAAAGGAGTCTAACCAGATCGGTATGAAGATCCAACAGATCGGATACAACAAGGCAGTTGGGACCAAACAATCAAATGAGATGACTCGATTTCGTGCTCCAACAGGGTGGCAGCACAAGCAGTAAAGGAACCGAGTGTAGAGAATATATTGCGTCCTCATGTAGATAGTCCTCGAGGCGTGATGCAAACTCGACCAATCAAATCAAGGGATTGTTGGCATCACATCTCAGGTCCTCAAAATCAAGCAATCAATATTCAAGAGGGCATAAGATCATGTGTGGGGTAACAAATAATCAGGTCAATCAGAATGCAATCCCTCAAGTCAATCAAACCAGCTGAGACTGCTCAAAATATCACTTTGAATCCTCGAAGTGTTGTGCGTTCGTGAAGGGCCACAGGTGGATGAACGAGTTAGGAGATCGAGGATGGATGGCTCAAGGGGATGAGAGATTATGTGGGTTCCAAACACCGTTGCTCGAAATTTCAAATCAAGATATTCAATCAAACCTCTAAATCAATACGAAAGGAATCGCGAAATAGATGGATCGATCATAGCTCATGAAGTCATCATCAAATCATCACAAAACATCGCATCCTCAATCCGGTGTGCATGATAAAAAATCATCAAATAATAATCACACCTAATAATCGTGCAAGCATAAACATCATCAGTAAGCTCTACGCACATGTCAGAGGTCAAATCCACCAAAGAGTAGCATATCAATCTCAGCATCCTCAAAACATGCTTGACTTACTCCAAATAATCAATGGAAGTCATAAAATCTCGATGCGAGCTCCTCCAATAAGCATAGCAATCCTAGGTAATAGAAGGGATGATAAGGAGGGAACGAGGAGGGTGGGTGAGATGAAAGCGGATAGAGTCAAAATTATGGTTTAGGGGGAGGGTTTCCTTGAACCGGACTAGATATGGGTGATATGGGCCAGGAGAAAAGCCAAAAATCCGGCAAATACGATGAAGCTTAAGACCCAATCACAACTCTATGTGAATGAGGAGATGAGTATGGACAAGGGAGATAGAAAGACTCAATGATGAAAATATGCATACAGATGCGAACTACAACTCAAAGAAAGATGAAAATGCTAATGGACTCAAAGTCACAATCAATACACAAAGCAAACCCTCAATTCACCTACTCAACACAGTGAAGACCGAGATGTGGTCTTTTTATCTTGTTGATTTTAGAGTTAGGTGATCATCAAAAAGTTGTAAACACCAAAGAAAGACTTGGGATTTGGGCACTAATCCTTAGCATGTACGTATGAATAAAATGCACAACCAAGGTGGGGGTTTCTCTCCCCAAAGCAAGGAATCCACTACCTTTTTTAAGGTCCAATAGAGTTAGCAGTCCCAATTTTATTTAGGTTATCACTTTTTTGTTTATTTTTAGATGCACATCCTATTAGTTTTCCAATTCCATTTAGCATCCTAGGTGAGAAAATCAGACGGAGAAGATCGAGAAAAGCCATGCAAGTCGCAAATCAATGATGCATGCTAAGTTAGAGAAGTCGACAAAAATAATGCTCAAAACTTTTGTCTTTCATCTCTTGTCCATTGTTATTATTTTTGTGGGTTTTTAAATTTTATATTTTTAATTTTATTTTTTGTTATAATTTTCTATTTGATTTTTAGTTTCCTGTTTTTATATTTTCTTTTTATATTTTTATATTACTTTTTGTTTTACATAAACAATTTAGCATATAAAAGGAATTATATCTACAATATATAGTAGCATATTTATAATATTATAAAGATAGATAAAATACATAAAATAACTTGTTTTGGATTTTTTTAATATTTGTATATGGTTTTTGTGATTTTTCTGAAATTTTCGTTGATTCATATATTTTTAAAGTCAAAAAATATCCCACGTAAGTGATTAATTAATAATCTGAAATTGTTTGAATTATTAAAAATATCAGATTAGTTCTAAAATTATCCAAATAAATTTTAATATAAAATTATTTACATAAATATTATTATAAAATAAAAACATATTTTTAATTTTTTAGATTTTATGAAGGATTTTGGGGGTTTTCGATTTTTAGGGTTTTATTTTTCCAGTTTTTGTGATTTGTAGTCAGTAAAAAATAGGATAGTATATACTACATATAATTTTTTGGAATTTTTAGAAGTGTTTTTTATATTTTTTGGTATTCAATAAGCTAAATAATACAAAAATAGACTCCATTTAATTTTTAATAAATTAAATAGTGCAAAAAAATCCAAGTAAAAATAATGGCATGAATATTCATGAATGTTTGGATTAGCCATATTTAATAAATAGAGAAAAAGTATAAAAATATATTTCCTAACAGGGGCACAAATGCAAATAAATTAAAATCCACGGGAGATAGTGCAAATATGCCAACATAAAACAGCATTTATTTAATTTTTAGAGACTATTTCATAATTATAAAAACTCCAAGATAGACATTGAAATTTACCCTCTCACGTGGGACTACACATAAGTAGTCCTAGAAGGGGCAAAAATGTAACTACATTAAAGTCTTGGGCCTTCCAGTAATTTTTACAAAAATATACAACGTGATGCAAATTTTATTGGACTAAATATAAATACAAAAAGTCACATGGGTGTGCTTGCAATTTCACCAACTCACATGGGACGACATGTTAGGTGACGTGGAATGGACCCAAATGCAATTACAAAAAGAAAGTACAGGGGTCATGTGCAAAATTTCCAATTTATTTAACACTTCATATTTTATTTACATATCTAAATTATAAATACAAAAAGGCAGGATGAGGTTTGCAATTTACCCCAATTAGTCGCGGAATCGGATGACGTTAAGGGTTTCACTTATACACATGGTGTGATCCTAACAGTTTGTAATGCTTCACCTTCGATGTTCCAGATCACATCATCGGAGATTATCCGACGGTCGAATGCTGAGCTAATCGAACGACAGTTGTATCATCTAAAAAGCACCTTCTTTATCCAACGACAACAGAGGGGTTAGGAAGAACGAGTGAAAAACACTGTAAGGTGACTACTATCGTTGATGCTGTGCAGCCCCGACGATCTCAGGGCATCCTCCATGATGCAAAAGATTCCTGCGGAAGTCCTCGACATGCTAGGGGTTGTACAAAGAGCAGAGGGTCACCGGAGCGCCACCGTAAGGTCGAGGAATGAGTGGCACCTAGGTACCTCCAGCGAGGTCCCAGATCATCCCCATACGTCTTTTTGCATGCCTAACCTGGACATGAAATGAACTCGATTCGGGGAGATGCTCCTCGACCAAGGATGAAGCTATGTGCCTGAAAGATGAGGTGGGCGATGAGGTCTCCAGTGAAGAGGTGGAGCGAGACCTCGATTCGCAGAATTGGGGTTGTCCTGGTTGGGATGGTGGCTTAGTACGGTGGAGAAGGCGTTAGGGAATGAGGGCGAGGTGGAAGGGTGAATCGGAAATAGTGGAAACATGATGGGGACGTTCCCCAGAGCGGAGCTCCGACGAACTATGACTTGGTGATTTTAAGCTAAAGGAATAAACTAATAACTAATCTAACGAAAAAACTAAAATGTTGGAATTAAAAAAACCTTAAAATATAAAAATGCGCAGCTCATACCTGGATCTTGGCCCGGGAGTAGAGTTCTCCGACGACGGTTGTCTTGGGCGCACCTCCTCCTCCGCAAGCTCCCACCACCTCAGGGGACTCCAGTTGTCACACGGATACACTCTTTAGCCGAGATGCGGAGGCTTTGGGGCTTGAAGATGGACAAAATTGCATGAAGGCGAGGAGGTATTTATTTATAAACATGAGAAAAACCCTTATATGATCGAGGAAATGTGATGAATCGAAAGTATATACAGGGGTTCCAAGGCATGGGCGTGGATCTTGGTTGATCAGAGATGAAATCCCATGAAGGGATCAACAACGATAGATGGACGAGTCGAGCAAAAAAAGGCGGATAAAAAGGCAAAGACAACTCTAATAGGAGCAGTGCCAGGAGGAGGTAGTTGACAAGGCAGTCAACTCTTGACATGACCCAATTGGTCCACGTCAGCCTTACTACAGGAACTAATAGCAATATTATTCAAAAATAATTATTTAAAAATAGTTAATGATTTTACTAATTTTTAATAATGAAAAAAAACTTTATTGTTTTATTTAGTATTTTATTATAATTATTATTTATTTTTTTGATTTTATTTATTAGTAGTTAATTTTTAATAGTGTATTTATATGTATATTCGCCTATATTTTGGCTATTCTATTTTTATTTTGTGTATTTTATGTTATTAATTTATTTTTTATTTTATATGTATACAAATTATTTTTATGTACATAAATATATTTTTTTATTTTTATGATGTTATTTGTGTATATTTATAGGTATTTTAGTTATGTTTTGTATACATTTTATTTATTTAATTTATTTTCTTTTGTTTTATTTTATATTTGTATTTTTAAAATATAATATAAATAATATTTACATTATATAAAAATATGAATGAATAAAGAATAAAATAATAGGATTCTCTTTTATTTATATATTGGTATAAGTATAGGTATTTTCCCTATATTTTAATATAGACTTATTTTATTTTACATTTTCTTTTTGGTTTTATTTAATTTTAATATGTATACAAGTTATAAATAATAATTACAAAATTATAAAAATATAAATTTGTAAAAATAATGAAGAATGATTAAATTTAATATTTTATTCAGGTAGAATGTACAATGAAGGTCCAAAACCTAACTTTCACACCGTAACTACAAAAATATCAACAACCTACATTAAATACCTTGTGAAAATTTATATACAATTGGAGATGATTTTGATATATTTTGATTTTTTATTTAACATATAAGGGCATGTGAAGTTGGGTGTTTGACTTTTTATTTTGTGTATAAAATGAACATTGTGTATTATTTTTGTACAAACTCAATTATTTATTTTTATTTACATTAATATTTTCAACTTTCATTAACAAAGTTTCCTTTTATTTTATGCATAAATAATAAAAGACAAATAAGTGTTGAAAATGCTCAATAATGAATAAATGAAATGGAATTTTATTGTATTTTTGGCCCTTATCTCCCCCTACTTTATTACTTGTCGACCAACTTACTTCTTGTCTTGGTATCAGGGTTTACAGTCATAAAATATCTCAGATATTTTATTCTTTTTCTTTTCTTCACTTTATTTTATAATTTTGACATTAAAAAGCTTACTATTTACACAATAAATGCAATAAATGATGAATGTTATTTTGTACAAATTAATGCTTATTTACCTGCATTAGCTAGGATTTTTAAGGCCAAAATTATAAAATAAAGAATGATGAAATGGAGTTTCATCACCTTTACGGCCCTCACGTGTATAGTTGGTGAATTTAGGGGTTGCTCTTGCATTTGTTTTGTGTCTGTCCGTGTGCATTATCATATGTACTTGCATGTTTTCCACCTCGATCCAAGTGCATTCATCCATTTCCTCTTCAAGATGTCGGTATATTGGTCATCATATCCAGGTCACTCCTCTTCAACCATAATTTGATCATCTTCACCTTTTTATTCCTCCTCATACCCCCATCCATACCATGAAGTCAGAACTTTGATTAACTTCCACACTTCTTCATACTTCTCACCTACCCCACCTTCTTGCACCCATGACCCACTTCCACCCTAGGCTAACTCACCTTCTAATCGGTCGCTTGCTAGAATCAATGAACAAGTCGAAGAGCAAGTCATTGCTGAGACAAATTATTGGTAGAATTATGTTCCCCCACAGACCTCATTCTCACCTCAAGATGGGACCAGACAATAATGCTTACATACACATCCTTACTTGACCTTAAGGCACAACTTGGTCGATCAAACATACCGAATGGAGAGGCTTGCACCATATGATCGTTGTGACTTGATTGAACCTAGTTCTTAAGCCCACATTGATCATCCTTCATATCACACATTCAGAGAGCCTACACATGCACGGACTTGGACTCATGAGCCAGACATACCAAACCCCCATTCATTGGCTCCATTATTCGAGGCTACGACTAATATCTGTCATTCGGATGGTCCATACTCGACCCAGTATTACATGCCAGAGTCTAGGCATGTTGAGTATAATACTTCAAGATTTCAGCAGTATCCTCCAAGTAGACAAACTGCTTCAATGTTTTGCTATGAGGACTCTTTGGAGGATAACATTTATAGGAATGTGAAGAGATGTGAATTTATTGAGGATACACTTAGAAATATCATCGACCAAATCATTTCAATTTGTTCTAGCTCAGGTATGTAAGTGGAGAATGGAATAATCAAATCCAATGTTGAAAATGTAGAGGATACAGGGAAACATGCACTCTCTGTACAGCCGGAGTCCATTCTACCTCCCTCTTCTACTAACCACTTACCTTCCTATTTAGAGTCTATACATCATCCCCCTCCTTTACCTATTCAAAACAACAAAAAAATTGAAAATCTCAAAAATGCCAAAAACATTGCAAAATCATAAAAACTCCTAAAAATAGAAAATGAAAAAGACCTAAAAAATTGGATCCTTTACTAAGGGAAGCACTCGATGAGGAACTGATTTTTAAGATTCCCTTAATAAAGGCCATAGATCACTTCCCTGATCTCAAAAAATTTGTGAGAAGTAAAATAATGCCTAAGAGGTTAAGAAATAAGAGGACAAGTACTGAGATACACATAGTATCTATGGCCACCTCTTTAGCAATGGGGAAAAAGATCAAAAGCCATAGAATGAAGCGGTTCCCCATGGTTGAATGTGAAACCAAAGACATTACCTTTACCCATGCCAAAATTGATGATGACTCACCCATAAAATTCCTCCCGACCTCTGTATTTGACAAGCTCAAAATCTGGCCAATCAGAAAGTCAAGAGAGATCGTTCAACCGGTTAATCGATTGAAAAAATGGTCCAGAGGATCGATTTTAGTCATCGTTACTTTCCAAGGTGCTCTACTTCAGGTATACTTCATGGTCATTGACATTGAGCACCGAAGAGAGTTTATCTAGTCTCCTATTATTCTCGAGAAGTCATTCTTAGCCTTGGCTAAGGCGACTATAGATTACGAGACTCGAGAGATCGATTTCACAACATTGGGAGCACTCCAACCTATCCCATTCTTTGACACACTACACTCTAAGGCAACCCACAAGGTTGCTGAAAGTCGTGATCATCGAGAGGTAGATGAGTCACACCTCTTTGTTACACTTGAGATATCAATTATCGAACCGACCATTGGATCAGAGACTCCCCATACATTATTGACTCCAACTACTTGCATCACTTCTAATGCCAAGCCTACTGAGATCACTAGCACCTCCCCAAGATGTGCACTGACCCTTCAGGAATATTGCAATCTGTATGGTGACTCGTCTAATGAGGAGCCCATGGTCAACATCGCACCACATCCTAGGTCTTCAAAGCAAACAACCAGGATTGAATTGACCCTACACAAAATATGATTGCTCCTTCCTCTAGTCGTTAACTCGTGAGAGGATGTCGAGAATTGATACCACAAGGTGTTCCCCCAAACCCCTCAAGGAAAGTCACTCTCCTCTCCCTCTCAATGATTCAGGTTTTAGAAAACAGACTAAGAATGTTTCCTTCAACATACCGGAGAAGGAATTTTTAGACGAATCCTCATCGGGTCTAGATGAGGTGGTTTATATGATTGAGCTCAAATCGGTTGTTCTTAAACCATATCTGAGCAAGCAGTCATGTGTCGAACCTCATTGGACAATACCTACACTTCACTATTATTCATTTGAGGATGATTCCGACAACGACACATATGTATATTACCCACCTCCTCTCTCCCGCAAGAAGGTTCGTCACAAACCTTCTTAATCCTTGTATATTCTCTCTCCTCCTTGTATATATTTTCCTTCCCACTCTCCCCAATGATTCGTATCACTCTCCTCGACTCCATATCATTTCATTTATGGTTATACTTAGGATGCCTAGATCCTAAGTATAGGGGGAGAGTGCTCGATCTCTTCGCCATTCTCTGTATATCTCTAGATCTCATCAGTTCTCACACTCACTTCTGTCCTAGACTTAGGCTGACCAAAGCCTAAGTATAGGGGTAACTGATGCCCCTCATGTATGTATATATATAAGAATGATCCTATGAGAGCAAAAAAATGTGAGAGCATGAGAGCATGCATTCTGGACCACATGATTCTGTTTTCTCTCTCCGAATCTTCTCTCTCCTAGTTGGATCATGTGGTCCAGAGTGCATGCTCTCATGCTCTCATAGGTTTTGGCTCTCATAGAATCACTCCTATATATATACATTCATTTCTCCTCTTGACCTCGACCGCCCCATTCTTGATGTTCTTCTACACTTAGGTTGTTAGAGCCTAAGTATAGGGGACGGGTCGACTTTTATACTTTTGTTACTTATCTCTCCTATGCTTAGCATGAGATGTGTCTTTTCTTCACTTCTTCTGCTCTAAGGACATAGCACACACTAAGTATAGGTGGACGTGTATATATTTAATATATACTTTACCCATAGCTCATACTATCGTGTAATTTTCTATATATTATGCAAGAACTACAGGGTAGTTAAAAATTGAAAAAATTGAAAAAAACTTTTTGTAATATATTGTATACTTGTATAGTATGTATATTGTATAATGTGTATAAACTTGTAGAATTCGTGTAAAAAACTTTTTAAAAATTTTGTCGTAAAATAGGAGGTATAGCAAAAAAACAAAACAAAACAAAAATAAAACAAAAATATAGGATTCTTATTTACTCTTACATATCATCCTTGGATTCAAAAAAATGTATCTTGCACTTCATTCATCTACATTGCATGCCATCTGCATGTCATCTGCATATTTAATATATGCAAAGTGAAAAGTTAGTGGGTTTTAAACCAAGTTATGAATAGAAGTCGAGGATAAATTTGATTTGACCTTAATCTACCTAACTTCAGAGGAACCTTATAGGAACTGGAGTTAAAAAAATTCAGGTCGAGTGACTTAATTCTTTGAGTCTGCAAGTCTACGTTCACATGTCATCTTGATTGGTCTAAGTAGAATATTTCATACACACGCATTATTCTTTTAGACAGTGACCTAACTTGGACAAGCACTATGCACAAAGCTCTTCGTTGATGAGGTGGTGAGGAGGTAGAATCCTTTAGCTTGGAGTTGCACACGGGTGGAAACACCCGTACTCCCCTCTAGGGAGGGTAGTGCATCTCAACCTAGTCTAGTGGCATCAACGTTTAATGACGGGATGATGTGGGTTGCAATAAAGCTTCAAAAGAGGGATAGTCTACTAGCTCAAGAAGAAAAACTCCTGATGTACATGTTGCACTTTTTATATAGATAAAAAGAAGAAGAAGAAGAAGAAGAAGAAGAAAATAGAGCTCAAAAATAGTGGAGAGGTCAGATTAAAAATAAAATGCCTACTGGAGTATGTATATAGTCAAATAAGCAAGGTATCTGCTTTGACGTCTCATACGAAGGAAGCCTGCAGCTGGAGACTTGGCTACACAGGTCAAGCTCCACGGATATGTGACTACACTAGTCATAGTCCATTCTCTTCTCTACCCCCTCTTCTTGAGCTGGTCGTACTTGAACTTAGAAGGAAATACCCCGCTCCTCGAGGAAAGAGTTGGTAAACAGGGGAATTAGAGTTACCTTGTAAGAGGAGGTTGGTTATTTGCCATTTCTGATGTGGAGAGCTATATTTCACTTACACTGTACAAGTAAGATTCATAGTCATCTGAATTGTGTATGAAGATCTGTTCTAGCTTGACTGTTGAGGCGACTTGAATAAGAGACTTGTGGAACTTAAAGGTTGTTGGGTCTTAAATTCAATTCCTAATAAGGTTCTGCCACACAATTAATCCAAAGGTACAGTCGAGCTCCATTTTAACCTTTTGTTCATTACCTTGGTATGGAACCCAAAATCATTTAACTTTTGCATTCCATTTTAGTTTCTTGGGACAAGTAAGGTTTAAGCATAGGGGATTGATGAATCGGTGATTCATCACTCTAAAAGTTGAAAATAGAACTTCATTCCAGAGAAATTAGATTCAAATCTCCACTTATATTGCATAATTAGCATTCATGCATGTGTAAATAATATGTATATTTTAACATTCATATTTGCATTAAATAATGAGCCAAAATGACTTCTACGTTTTCACCTGTATATTAGCCAAATTCACCTATTTGTATCTATTTTATACTAACTCCTAATCCAATAAAATCAACTCTGTAGTGTACATATTACTAAAAGAAAAATATCAAAAAAATACTAACTTGTAAAATTGACCAATAAAACCCAAACCATAGTTTGAGACTTAGAAAATTAAAATGCGCATATCTCTCTCATACGATGTCCAATTCAGATCTACTAACTTTTAAAGTAATTTACATTCAAAGGCTTCAAAACAAGATCAATTTCATAAAAATTGGAGTATGTATGTGAAACATGGGTTTTGGGCCCCTTTTGTATATTGTACATATTGACCAAAATACCCTTCAGTTTTATCTTTTTTTCTTAATAATTAAAAATCCAAAAATTAGATTAAATTGTAAATATATATTTCATATTTTTTCTACTTTTATTTTTATTTTTCCTTATTTAAAAATTACAAAAAAATCTGCAAAAGATAAAAATGTGGTATTCAATACCTATAAGGTACCCCAAAAATACTTTTTTTATAGATGACTTCTTTTGATTTTAGATCTTTTATGGAAGTTGGAGATCACATTGATAGGAGCAACTCTCATGTGACCACTTTTTTGATTTGACCCCTTTTATTATTTCTTTTTTATTTTTATTTACATTTAATTTTTGAATTTTTTTGGGAGCGACAGCTCCTGGAGCTGCCCTGTATCACCATGTTTTTATTATTTCATTATTTTGTAATTTATTTATTGATTAATTTTTTATATATTTATTATTTTATAATTAATTAATTTATTTAATTTCTTTTTAATTTAGTTTTATTTTTTCTTTCATTTTTATTTGTCTTTTCTCTTCATTATATTTAGTAGCCAACTTATTTTGTTTTATATTTTATATTTTTTCCCGTTTACTTCTTCCATGCTCAACTTATCACCCAAGTCACCAACTCCCCATTCTCCTTCTATCACTCCTCCAACTTCTACGCCACTTCTTTTCCAATTTCCCATCATGTTCCTCCTCCTTTTTATTCCTTTTTCCTCTTCATTTCTCATCATTCGCCAAAATCAAGAGAGAAAGGGAACCACCAGCTCAGCCTACTCGATAATGACATCGACGAGTAAGTCTTCGACGTGGCAATGGTTTCCGTTATTTTTGGCGAGATCCGAGGTAGAAAGATCGAAGGTCTTCGCAATCGCTTCCAAGCTGCATAGCTTCTCTGATTTTTCACCAAACCTGATCGAGGCCATGAGGGGAGTCACACATCGCAGCCCTACCTTTAGGCAAATTCGCCACAGGTAAGTATCCCTCTCATTTTCCTTGTCATTTTTTATTTATCTAATATTTTTGTTATTGTTATTGTACGTCATTATCAAACCACATCATCATCACAAACCACATCATCACCATCACCTCATTATCTCCATTCACCACCATTCATTTCATTTTTTTATTTATTAATAAAAAATAAAAAAATATTACATAAAAAAAGTAGAGTCTCCCTGTTGCCCCCATCATCGACAACAGCCTGTGGTCGTTCTTCCACCATTGCTGCCCACCAGACGCCCAGATCGCTTCCCTCTTGCAGCCCCTAGCCAGCCAACCACCGCATCCCTCAACCGTGCATCTACGCAAGCAGCCTCTAGCCCACTCCCCCCGCACTACCGCTGGTGGTCCCATCAGTGTCCAGCCAACTACCCTCCCCCCCTCGTCCTCTCTCCTGTCGCCCACACCTCCTGCCATCGTCAACCCCTACACGTGGTACTCCACCTTCTACCTCCTGCGCAATTCCAGATTGTCCCTGCATTGGCACCTACACACCTTGTGCATGCCATCAACCAGCCACGGTCCCTTTTCCCATTCGAGTAACACCGCTAGGAGTGTGCGCCCTTCCAAGCCCCGCCTTCCAGCCGCGTACACCCTCCCACGCCCCAGTTGCACTCCAGCGGAGGCACTGCACCCATGCTAGCAGCGTTGGCCAACTCGCCCAACGAAGAGGCCCCTGCCACCTCCGTCATCGCCTTGTGCCCGCACTCCCACGTGTTGTCTCCATCCAAGCGCTCATGCGCGAGCCCGCCACCCCATCGTGCCCTAACTTGGGTTACAAGATTGGAAACCAATGAAAGGGAAGGTCTTTCTTCTTTTTTATTTTATTATATTTGTGAAAATTGCATTTTTCATCCTTTATATTTCTTTAATTGCAAAATTACCCATGTGCACGTTTTTTGTTAAGTTCAAATTATGTGTTGCAGAGACACCCCTGCATTTATGCATTAATGTGGGCAGTCATTTGACATTATTTTTAAATCAAAAATTACATGTTGTATAGCATTTTAATTGTTTATCTCTTGGATATTTATTTTTAATTTTGTGAGCATTAAGTAATTAATTAAAATTATTTTGGTGAAAAATTGCATATTTTACCTATTTTGAGATCTAAAATTTATATTTATATGATACATGCATCAAAAATTGTGAAAAAAATTGAGATGATGCATATGAATGTATTTTAATTATTATCCTAATTTCATAGAAAATGGATATGTTTTTTGGTTAAAATAAATTATAGTGTTTCTGTTTAGACTGAATTTGTGTATTAATTAGGAATTAAATACTCACAATCACTCTGTTTTCAGTAAAAAGTCATAAAAAGATCATATGTTATTAGAAAATTCCAAAAATATTACAGTAGCCTCATTTCATCATTTTTAACTTTCAGTAAAATTTTCACAAATTTTCATTCTATTTGCACGTAAAATTGCATAAAAATCCCTAAAATGTTTGCAGCCATCATTGTTACATTTTCAACCCAAAAGTTCAAAAAAAATACTTTTTGCATTCATTATTTGATTAAGTCTTCAGGAAAATTTCACATTAAAATTAATTTGGCTAAGTTTCTGTTTTCTTAATAACACAATTCATCCACATTTTTGCATTTGCATTTTTATTGCATAAAAAATTTACAAAAAATCTGCACGAAAAACCGTTAGCTAATTCATCTAACTTGATCTGATGTTGTTCCTTTACCTCCTTGAGTCGACCTTGGGTCTTGCGCAGGTTAAAAATACATAAAACTGAACATTAATTAATTCATTGATTCATCGATTCGTATAGCTAATTTTTTATTGATCCCGATTGCCCGACTACAACAATACAACACTATTAAATAGGGTGATTTTTGGATAAATCAAGGATCGAGAGAAAACATCATTCACCAATCCATTCGACGTGTTTGCTTTCCGAATAATGCCCTTTGGATTGTGAAATGTTCCTGCTACATTCCAAAGGTGTATGCTAGACGTCTTTGTCGATATGATTGGAGGTTTTGTCAAAGTTTTCATATAGGATTTTGTAGTCTACGGTGAAAGTTTCGATTCATTTATTGAACACCTAGACCGAGTACTACAAAAGTGCAACGAAGTCAATCTAGTGTTATCATGGGAAAAGAGCTATCGTTATTAAAGGAATTGTGTTGGGATATGTCATTTCCAAGCGAGGCATGAAAATCAACCCAACAAAGGTGGATGTCATTGCCAAATTAGATCCACCTTGATCAGTTAAGAATGAGAGGTCATTCCATAGGCATGCTGGATTTTATAGCAGATTCATCAAGGACTTCAACAAATTTTCCTGACCTCTTACAAAGCTTCTATGCAAGGAGACCAAGTTCATCGTTGCTTAGAAGGCTCTCCAATCATTTTGTCATTTTAAAGAATTAGTTACTCAAGCTCCAATCCTACAGCCACTGGATTAGTCTCTCCCATTCGAGATTATGACAGCTGCATCAGACTTCGTAGTTAGGGCTACCCTAGGACAAAGAAGAGTGAAACTGCCCTACGACATTTACTATGCCAGCAAGATACTTGATGAAGCATAGAGAAATTACACAATTACAAAGAAAGAGTTGTTGGTAGTTGTTTTCAGTTTAGAGGAGCTTAGATCATATCTTCTAGGATCTAAAATCATTGTTTTCAATGGCCACTACGTTATCCGATACTTACAGCAGAAGAAGGATACCGATCATCTTTACTCGGATGGATCCTTCTTCTTCAGGAATTTGACTCGGAAATCAAAGACAAGCCTGGAGTTTAGAACATGGTAGCATATTACTTATCATGAATTGAAAGCCAAGATATTCAGCTGTACAATACATCGATAACATAGACCCTTCTTAGTGAATCCATCCTCGACATTGGATCTCTCCCTCAGTATGCTAATATTGTGAACTACATAGTTATTCCACAAGATTGGACGATAATCAAGAAGGATAAGTCCAAAATTCTTTGGAAATATAAGTAGTAAATATGTTTAAAATGTTTTGCAAAATTATTTGAAAAATGGCTGGAAAATATTTGGGAAAATCTTTTGAAAATCGTTTTGGAAAACTTTTTTCAAAGTTTTTTAAAATCTTTGTAAAAATCTTTTTATAAATATTTGTAGAACTTTATTTCATTTGTTTGAATAAATTTTTTAAAAAATCACTTTGCGAATGATTTAAAAATGGTTGCAAAAATATTTTGAAAAATCTATCTATACTGATTTAAAAATTTTTGTCAAATTATTTTCAAAATATCATAATTGTTTGTAAAATGTTTGTAGAAATTATTTGCAAAATAAAGTTTTCAAAATGTTTGTAGAAATGCTATCAAACTATTTTGAGAAACTTGTATATGATTATATCAAACAAAATTCTTTACAATCCTTGCAAAAAAAATTGTAAATAGCAACTAACCCTTATATAAATTCTTAGTGTATATTCTACACCCAATTCTTGTAAATATGCATGCACTTCCATGTAAATACCTTTAAACACTTCTTTCACTTACCTTTATTAATAATATCTGAAAAATAAAAAATTTTCAAAATTGTATAAAAATTTGCAAAATATTTTCAAAAATTTGCATAAATTTTGCAAAAATTTCTCAAAAATTCATAAAAAGTTCAAAATAAAAAAATTTTTCACAAAAAGATGTTCTTACATTGTACAACATATACATTTTTCAGAATGATTAAGACAATTGAACAAGTTCAAATAAGGTCTGAAGATTGGATCATGGTATAGACTTAATCCATTTAATTTCAGAGGAACCCATTAAGGACTGTAATTGAGACGATTTAGATCACCTTGATTTAATTCTTTAGATTACATGAGATTATGTTCATGAGTCGATTCAATGTGTCTAATTAGGACTGTTCATGTCATTCATACGACTCTTGAGACAATGTCTTGACTAGAAACTTCACACTTAATGCTTAGCTCAACCCGGATGGATTGTTGAAAGATCTTGGAGTCCAAGTCGGGATGATACTAGGCTGCTTTTTTCAAGGCTGGCTCAGGAACCATTCTTGGGGACCGCCAAAATCGGTACTTCAACCCACTTCCTCTGGTATCATGGACATCTGATGACTGGATATTAGATTGAAATAATGCTTCGGATAAGGAATGGTCTTCTAACGCAACTTTTTCCAAGACCCCAAAACAAGGGAAGAACAGAAGATTCTATATCCTCTGGGGTAAAACAAGAATGCAAAGTAATACAAATCAAAGAATATATCCAAATGAAGCCTATACCAAAAATTACACAAAAATAGTTAGCTTCCTGAAAAAGCCTGCTTCTTGGTGAAGACTCGATTACACTTCCCGAGCTTCCTAAGGAAATGAGATCACACTGGTCCATTTTCACTTCCTTTTCTCATTCTTCTAGTCTTCCCCTTTTTGTTTTGAACTATCATGCACCTAACCTTAGAAGGAAATATCCGTCTCCCCTAAGATGAGTTACCAGAGGAGAAGACTCCTTGATAGTCAGTGATTTGTTTGGGAAGATCTAACCCAATTGACACACATGTTACTTGCATCTCAAGATTGTGAGAGTATAAAACTGAAAGGATGGTTTTGACCAGGTTGTGGATTTAATTGAATAGAGGTTTATGGAACCTAAGGTTGTTGTGTTGCAATTTCAAACCTGAATGTGGTTCCGAACAAACCAAGAATACAAAGGTCATAACCAATCTCCAAACTTTGATTTTATTACGACAAGTTTAAAAGTCAAAATTGTTCCAATTTCTTTCTTTTTATTTTCTTTATTTTCTTTTTTCTGCACTCATTAGCATAAGTGTTTCTAGGGACTAGCAAAGGCAAGTATAAAGCGGTGATGATTCTCCATTTCATCGCCTATATTCTTTCATTTGACCATAAACCCATGGATAAATGCATTTATATAACATTAATTTATACAAAATAACACTCAATAATTGACTTTAAAATATTATATAATTATGTCTATTTAATTTTAAAATAAAATAATAAAGGAAAGAAATGAAAATAATGAAGTGTCAAGTACATTGAGTGATCCTATACCTTCAATCCTAGTCATCATGATGACTTGATCTAAAAGGAGTAAAGTTGGGGGACATAGGGTGGCTAATTGTACATACAATAACTTGAAAAACCTAATTATTTTACTTAATAAATAGCCTTTCGGGGCCAATTTTATTATTTATTAATTACACCTCAAATCAATAAATCCTCTACATGAAAAGTGTACATAAAAATGCAAAGAAAATACAAATTTTATTTCACTTAAAATAATACATAGTGTAAACATGCCACATTGAACAAAAAGGCACAAAGAAAACTTCCTAGACCTGTTTCTCCTCCATACATACTCAAAATTGACTAAACTCACTGTTATTGTTCATAAAATTAAATTATCTATTTAATGAAGATAGTTTCATTTAATTTGGAGTTGAGATGCAAAACTTGACTTTTGGATCCCTATTGTGTTATATACATGTATATAATATTCATTATATCCATTATTCATATTTTTAGCTTTTTATATTTTTATATGCTTGTAAATATTATTCAAAATACAATTAAATAATAAGCCTAGACTAAAATCATGAAAAATACATCGAAATAAATAAAGTATTAAAATACATAGGTAAACTATATATACCTAATATATATACAAAATTATTTAAGTAAATAAATAAAACCAAAAAATTCAATAAAATATATGAATATGTAATTAAATAAGTTAAAAAACATAAATTACATGTATATTTTAATAAAATATTAAATACATAATAAAAATAAAAGAATTAAAATACATGTATATATACCTATGTATATATATGTAAATATTAACATCTAATAAATAGTTTTGTAAAAAAATAAGAATAAAATACTATATAAAATAACAAAAAAATTATTTTTTTTAAATTAATAAAATCATTCGTTATTTCATAATGAATTAATAAAGGATTTTTTCCACCAAATTCATTGGTTGGTCAACGTGGACCAATCAGAAGTTGTTTTATGTTGACCAGGTAGGTTAATTGTCCTAGCATCGCCCCCCACCCGTGTCAGACATGTGACCTACCATAGTTCTCCATTTTTGGTCATATTCCGGAGCTCAGTGGTCCTCGGTCCCTTCAGTGAACCAGCACCCCTCATCATCCTCTATCTCACGAGGGGTGCTGCTCACACCAACTCTCCATATCCAGCACGCCACCGTCCATCAAAATTTGCTCCATCTATTTGCATAAATAAGAAACCTCCACCCCACTTTTGTGTTTTGATCTTCCACCCACTTTTGTAATCCCAAAGGAACCCATGTACAAAGCCCTTGGTGACAGCAAGCGAATCCCAACCCTATGGCATGGATAAGGCGGAGTTCTTAGTCAATCCAAAGTTCGTGGGAGCCTCCTCTAGCCGAGATGCCTTCTGCTCTCTGGACCCCTAGGTACAAGCTGCTAAGTAGTTTTTCTGATCACCTTTTCATTTATTATCTTAGTGTAGCATTTAATTTCTGCATTCAATGCATAGATTAGCGTACTTTTAGGACTAAAATATACTAGAGCTTTCATCTCCATCCCCAAAATCTCATGTGACCCGTTATTATCTGCCAAACTCTTACCCCTTCTTCAACCTCCCTAACTTTCTCCATATTTTCCCCATGTTTCCCCCTCTATCCTATAAGGATCTAGTTCCATCCGAGATTGCCCCTTCGGCTTTGCTGGAGCTCGTCCGTCCCATTATTCCTCTATGCCTCTAGCTTCGGGAGAGGGACGAGAGAAACCATCTCATTTTCCTTCAACTTTTTGTGCATGTTTCAAGCTTTGATGACCCACCTAGAGACAGGTCCAATTCTGAGCTCTAGGAACATCTATCATCCATGCCCTTTCCAATAAGGCCTTGGCCTCTTTGTGCCATCCTACAGACTCGGAATACTTCCAGGAAGCCAGAGACCACCTGTGAGGCAATTGGTGGCTGGAGATGTGTAGCATCAAAGATCTAAGGTCACCTAGGATGAGTTCTTAGGGTGTTCTTCCAAACACCCGAGAGCCATTGGAATAAGTAGAACGATCCAGATCCAATCTGGGTCCTCCACTCAAGAGGTGAATCGAAGTCTTCTTCAGTTGTTGATGAATCCATGATTCATCAACAGTTTGTCTGCATTTTATCTTAAAACCCTTAACAAATACATGTAAATATTCATAATTTCCATCTTTTATCAAGGCTACATTCATGAATAAATGCACTTTTATGCATCAAAACATGTAAATAAATAAAATAATAACAATAAAGAAAATAAAAAGAAGGCATATTGTAAATTTGTATATATGTACAATATGACTTGTAAAATATAAATATAACTGAAGGATATGTTTATATAACATAACCCCTGAGACCAAGTCAGCATGGATTGGTCGACAAACAAATAAGCAGGGGGAGATAAGGAAGAAACCATAAAAAGAATCATTTATTCACTTCACACATTATTCATTAATTATCAAATATTTATCAAAACTTCAATGATTATTAATTAATTCATGCTTATATATTTGTACCAAACTCTTTTGCTATTTATTTCTAAAAATGTATAGAAAATATAAAAATAAGTTAAAAAACTATCTTGTATATATGCTAAGAAATCCAACTTTTAAATTGTTAATTTCTCAACTTCCTGCCATCTAACTTTCTCATACAAACTCCAATTTCACTCTACTCATGTTAAAGTTCATAAAATAATATTCTCTAATTAATGAAGGTGATTTCATTAAAATCAGATTCCTTTTGCAAAAAGTCGATTTTGGGACCTATTGACAACTGGGTTTCTGGGTATATATTTTCTTCAGAACATATTGTTTATAGTTTTATTGATTTTATAATTTTTATTATTTTCTTGATATTTTTCTTTAACCATGAATTATTTCAGAATTCTTTGGTAGTATTTGATATTTTAAATAAATGAAAATCCCAATTTATAGATGAAATTGAACTATAGATGATATACATGTATTTAATTATATATTTAAATGAGTTTATTAAAATCTATAAAAATTCATGTATACCCCATTTATTATTCTAATAATTATTAAAATATAATATTAATATATTATTTATGAACTTATTAATTAAATATACAACATCTATTCATCAAGTATTATTTATACCTATTTATTAATATAATAGTTACATTTCATTAAATATTTAATATTTATCAAAATAAATTATTTTATAATTTTGGTAGTTAATTATTTACATTTTTATTTTTATACATATTTAAAATAATACTATTTATTATTTATTATCTAATTATTAATATAATTTCACAATTTGGCCAACTAGGTGTTGAAACGTGTCAACACATGGTTCATCTTCTCCAAGATGCATTTGATCTCTTATGCTCCAATGACGAAACTTCTCATATTTCTTCCTTCTACATTCAACCACCTAATTACCATCTAAATTGTTGACTCCCTAGACCTAACTACCATCTAACACGTTAGATCTAGGATCTAACCTGATCTTTCATCGATTATCCTATTTATTCACTTCAAGTTCGTTCATTCAAACTAACTTTTCCAGAATTAGAAACTACCTGGTCAATCTCCTTTCTTCTATGCCTTGTCCTGGCCTATCCATGTGGTGACGACACATGTAAAGAACCCGCGTGGAATGTTGATCATCGGAGCAAGAGCTCCAAAGTCTTCGATTGCCTTGCAATGCACCATCGCGTGCATGGAGCTCTGGCATCATTGACCGTCGAGCACTATAGTGGGGTCTTATATCCCATTTCCCAAGTGACTTCCTCCAATCACCATTCAAATTCTTCTATCCTCATGCCCTAATTAGAGTATATAATCATGTGCTTAGCTTGGAAACCACATAAAAACTTCGTCTCAATTTCACGTCCAAATCCATCCAATTTTAACTTGGAAAACCATCTCTTGGAAACCCTTTTATGACATGCAAACATTCTTTGATTCTTAACATCTATGGTCGATTTCTTTATAAATCGAGTAGTATATGACTCATTGCAGGTTGATACGATTCTCTTGAGCATCCATTTTATAACCGGGGCGTCATCTTCCTTGTCGCTCATCGAACGCGTTGTATCTGCTCTTCTAGCTGTAGGGTTTGAACCATAGAGGTTGTCATATGTCATCACCTCCCTCCTCAGTCGTGCCCCGACGAGGCAAGCTCGGAGGGAGTAGGAGACTTCCTCCAAGTCCAACAATAGCCTAGACATCAACCTGACGATTTTAGGAGATCGTCATTGCATCTCGTTGAATTGGGGACGAACTCAATGCTAGAACACACGCTACATGGGTGCGACACGTGGCATCCTCAGACG
Source organism: Ottelia alismoides (assembly GCA_037367405.1). Taxonomy (NCBI): domain Eukaryota; kingdom Viridiplantae; phylum Streptophyta; class Magnoliopsida; order Alismatales; family Hydrocharitaceae; genus Ottelia; species Ottelia alismoides. The sequence goes on along the minus strand of JAZKJV010007023.1, from coordinate 338,467 downwards.
GTTTAGATCGTGCTTCCACATTTAATTGTGACAATCCTCATGAAACTATGGAAATTTTGCAAAAGAAGCCCCCACAATATCCAGCATTCCATCCTGCCTCCAAAACTTTTGCACAATTATAAATAGGTCCCCATATTAGGACCTATAAGCCAATTCTAGAGTTTTTCTTGCAAATAGGTCCCTAACCATGGACCTATTTGAAAGAAAGCATCTATCTTTTGTGTTGTATTCTTTTACACATTATTTCTTCGAGATTGGACTGCATTACCATATTTAATCATCATTGTATTTATTTTCATTTTAATTTGATTTATTTTCGAAAATTTTATTCATGATTTATTTCTCGATTTTGATCCATTTTATTTTGTTATACTTCTTTTTCTTGAGCCCGTTGCTCGAGTCGTTTTATCTACTATATAGTATCACATATATACTCTATTTTTCACATACTATATTGTAGATAAATTTGTTTGAAAATATCCCTTCTAAAAGTTAATAAAAACGGAAAATTAAAAATCAAATAAAACTTTGAAAAATAAAACCAACAGAAAATAGTTTCCCTTTTTTGAGAAGAAATTAAAAATCACAAAAAAAATCTCTTTCTCAAAAATCTGAGTATTTGTTATTATGCTTCCTCGAGTTCGACCTAGGGACACTTACCTGGTTAATAATTCGCATAGATAAAAATAGGAGAGAGCCACTTTTATTCTATTCATTTCTCTCTCTCTTCTATTTTTATTATTTTTTTAATAAAATCGAATTTTGATTTTGAGTATTTCTCTACACCGACACTTTTCTACCACTCACAAAATTTCAGTTTATCAAAATGAATTTTGGTTGATCGAGACACGTGGTGGTCGCTCCGCCCTCGGATGAAGTGTTGTGGGTAATTTCATTAGTAACCCTCTACATTTTCTATATTATATTGAAGTCCTGTAAATAGTCTTAATGTAAAACTTTTTTAACAATTACAGTGGACCCCTCATGTTTATTGAATATATTACAAAGAAGTCCAATGCCAGGTCACCTCACATTCCCGCACGCGTAATGGTTCTGGATATTTGTTGCTCTACCATTGCGGCTTCTTGTATTTATGGTTTAGCTTATTAAATTGTACAAATAGTTTAAAAATTTTGGGTTATTTACAAGAAACTCCTTTCATCTATTTTTATTGCAAATATACTGCTCTTAGGTTGTAAATTACTTATTTGTTTTTTTATTTTATTTCAATATCTTATTTGCATCGTTTATGTTGGGATTATTTCTATGGGTGCCTTAATCATTGCTCATTCATGCCCTATTTTTATTTTGGCATTTATTTTTATTTTCCCATTTACTAAAAATCAAATAGGAGCCAAATTTTCCTTGTCAAGTTAGAGAACACAAAAAATTATAAAATCTATTTAAAAATTCCAAAAACTACATAGTGTATATTACTATTTATTATAACTCCTAACCAAAAATCCCAAAAATATAAAAGAAGAACAATAAAAAGTGTGAAAACATAAAAATCTATAAAATTCAGAATAATTTATATAAAAAATTCAAAAAATAGTTTTGTTTTACATGTTTTTATTTATTTTATATACTATATATTATAAATAGTTTTAGGAATTTTTGGACTTATTGTCTATTTTTAAAACCCAAAATAATTCGACCTATTTATCGTACTTACCATTTTGTATATTTAAATCATTTAAGAATACCTAACTAGCATAAATTATAAGAAAATCACAAAATAGAGAAAAACTTGAAAAATATTAATTTTTTTTAATTTTGATTATATATAGTTATAATTAAAAATATAAGACCTTATATAGACTACTGATACTATATATTTCTTATATACATATTATTATTATATTATTAATTATAGTAACCAATTTATATATTTAAAACTTAAAAAAAATGAAAATTCATGTATATATTTCCTATATTTCTATATATTTATTAAATAATATTATATATTATTTGTAATATACGTATTAGTATATATAGATATATATTATATCTTAAAACAAAATGAGACTAAAAATTTTGCAAAATCAAAAAGAAATAAAAATTTTTAAAAATTTAAAATGTCCATAAAAAAGTATATATAACTCAAAACTCACATAAAATCAAAAGCCAAAAAGTACAAAAAACAATTATTATTTATTTTTATTAATAAATAATAATTATCCTATCCACGATTTGCTTCTAGTAGTTCGAGCTCTACACTTGTTTTCTATGCACATCCTTTATTGTTTTATCATTATTGTGTGTTGATTGTTGATCTAGCTAATTGTTGACATGTCAAGAGTCGAGAGTCGAGAGAGCGGTCAACATAGAAATTGCCAGACTCGACTTGTCGGGCACTACAGACTCTCCAAGATCGAATGTCAGACACCTTTCTGTGAAGGCCAACTATCATTAGGTTCAGTATCACACCCCAAAAAAAACTTATAAGTGTAGACAACAAACACTTATTTCTAAGGTCAAAGGCAACCTCTTGCAACTCCCAAAATCCGCGAGAGTCGGATCTGGAGACTTAGGATGGAAGTCCAAGGATTTGGGCTCTAACCTTAGGGATCCATCCTCACCCACTTTGTATGGGGGTAAGTACATGTGTCTAATGATGGTGTTACTGCATGTCGTACAGGGTAGATTTTAGTCCAAGTTTATTTATGTCAGATTGCATAATTGAGTTCAGATCTTAATGTTGGTTATTACTTGATTAATCTAATCACAATAGATTTCTCCTAACATCCATTCCCTTTTCCATTTGATCTTAAGTTATAAGCATGAGAGGGATTAAAAAAATTGAATTCATGCAGGAATCAATGATGCATGCAGTAGTTTAGAGATACTTACAGTGATTCCCTACATTCTTCATGTCGATGCCTGACTGAAAATAAACTAAAGTGTCGTGTCCCCGACAACAGTGCCATGTGATGAACTGCTAATTGGCAATGATAATTAAGCTTCATTGCAATATACCCAATTAACACTTATCATAACTGAGTCAAAAGATCTCTATGAAAAGGAATCGATTTAATTTATCCTAGATAAGTCCAAGGTTAAATACGAGGACATGAGCAATTAATTAATTTAATCTAAGTATTAGATACTAAATTGAGTGAGTAATTAGTTATCTAGGTCAATCGAATTCAAACAAGATGAATGAATGATTTTGTCATACTATTCAAATATAATAGTATGACAAAATGATGTGTGCAACATAAGTATCACAATTAACAAGCAAAAAAAGCGCAATCACAATTCTCTTGCTTAATTGATTATTCAACATAGCCAATGAATAGGTACTTAGTTCAATAACTAGTCCAATAATCAAGATCCAAATAATCTAATGAATCAAAAGATCTCTTTAAGCACTTGGTCCAATTAATAACTTGTTAATACTTCAAGAGAGACACCAATCAGGAAAGAAAAGATGAAATGATTTAATTAAGGCTCCTAATCGGATCCACAATAATATAATACTAACCAAGATGTTAAATATATAATAAGAAGGATGAAGATAAATTTTTAAGCATACTTAATAAGCTAGAGAAGTGATTTTTATTCTCTGAAATTCAATATGTGATGAATAGATCAAAATAACAAATTAATGGAACCAAATTAAAGTAGATAACATTCTCTTTAAAGAAGACCGGAATAAATGAATTTGGATATATGGATCAAAAGTTATTTAAGATACAATGCAATGGATTAATTGTAATAAAGTTAGAATATTTAAATATATTTAAAAAATTACATAAATGTCCAAAATAGGGACATTAGTGCAACTAACAAAGCTGCTAGAGCATAAAATACAAAATACCCAAGGAGGGAGAGCTTATATGTGATTCAGGAAAATCGATGGGATACACCTACAAATTTCCCACCTCACGTGTTTACGACACATGACATATTGACTCAAGTGCAAATTGAAGGAGATGCTTGGGTGTCTCTGTAATAATCCCATGTTGACATGTGCGAAGTTTATGCGATCCTAAGTTTAGGATGCTTATGTAGGTCCTTGCCACATGGAGTGCTCGCATGCTTTGGGTGTTGAGTCGGATCTTGTGATGTTGTGATCGAATTGTTGTTGCGGGACCATTGATGTTCCTGATATGAGATCGTTTGATCACACGACTAATTATGCCCAATCCAAAGGTACCTATAGGTATCTTTCATCTTCATCTCCTTTGCATGCAGTGGTAGAGAAGTGAAGTTCCGATGAAGCTGCAATTCCTTATCCTTTGTTTTTTGAAGAATCCCAATGTCAAAGAAGAATCGTCTTGCTATAGAGAAGGAGGCGGTACATCAATGAAGGAGTAATGGACTGGAAAGCGAGACGACACATGCTCGTCAGAGAAGAAATGGATTACTGGAGTGACACTCGTTATTCCGACCAATGGAGTCCTAAAATGTTTGGAAAAAATATCCAAAGCGCCTAGAATGGATTATGGATTCAGAACATACATTCATTAGGTGGAGGATTGAATATGGAGAATGGTGTGAAATCCATGTGGGTTTTTCTCCTTGCAGGAGAAACATGAAGATCGAAGCAGAAGAGATGGTGGAACTAATGATTGTGATGACGAATGGATGCATGAAGATGAGCGTGGTGTAGTGAAGGTGAGAAAATGATCATATTTCAGTGAGAGTTTTTGCATAAAATGAATAGAAAAGAAGAAATTTACATTAGGGATGAATTGGGACTTACTTGAGAAATCAAGAAGAATACAAAGGACGAATTGAATTCTTGGGATGAGGTCCAAGGATATCTAATCATCACTTCACCGATGCAATAGAGTTGGAAGTTCAAACGGAGCTTATCAGCATGGTGACATGACCAAACTTGGCTGAGGATCTCACTTGGATTCTTCTCCATCTCGCACTCAAGCTCTCTCGCTATTTGTCACTTAGGAAGAAGATAGGACTCGGAGAAACCTCACTCGAATGCGGAAGGGGATTTGTAATTGGAAGAGGGTGGTTTGAATGGTGGTTTCAACCACCATGAACTGGTGATGGAGTTAGTGTTAATGGAGATTAGGGAGTTTAAGGAGGGCAGTTAGGAGGAGAATTTGGTGATGGAATTAAAGGAAGACAATGTTTGGAGATGACTGAGAAGAAAGGAGAAGTTGGGCGGTTTGTGACTTGCATTGCTTTAAGGAGGTGGAATTGGGAGGTTGAAGACGAATAATCGACCATTTGATCAAGATTGGATGGACCACATTTGGGCAGAAAGGAACGGTAATGTAAGTTTGATGGGTATGATACAATGGTTGTGGATTAAGCGTTGAATAACAACTAGGATGCACCCAATCAAGGCGGATCAGATGGCTCAGAATGCAAGCATTGAGGTGGAATGATCGATTGACATGGAAGGGCAGAATTGGGTTACATGGCTCAATCAGAAAATTTGAAAAGAATTAAATCTTTACAAAAAGAAAAAGAGTTAATAATTAAATGAGAAAATGATGAAAAAGAAAGTTGTCGATATCAATGTGATCTACAACTTTCCTATAGAACTCAAAAAGAGAATTTATCATTTTAGATAGAAATATTTTAATAAGTATTAAAATTACTCATTTTAATTTCTTTAATATTTTTTTGGCATTTTGAATAGTAAATAACATATTATTATTACAAACACGATGTCAATTTTTAGAGGAATTTTAATGATTAGAAAATATATAAAATAATAACACAATATATATTTACAACACAAAGACCAATTTTTGAGATTCAATATTAATGCTAATTATTTTTAAAGAATGAATTATTAATCAAAATTAATTAATGGCTAATTAATTAGTTTTATCTAAGCAATAGGGATAATTGATGGGATTTAAGATGATAAATCAGAGATTTATCAACTGTGCGGTCAACAATCAACGTTCCTGATTGGTCTTCATAGGCTCAGGTCATGAAAAAATAGGTATTAAATCATTTACTAGTACAATAATAAATAATAAATGATCTTATTAATTAAAACTGACAAGATAAAAAATGTCCTTTTTTTAAACTATTTATGGCTACTTTTATATATTTTTACAACATTATTTATTACGTGTTACTTTCTACAACTATATACATATGTATATTTACTTATATTTTAGGTATTTTATTTTCTTTTATATTTTAAATTTTATTATCATATGTACATATTTTATATATTTATAATAAAATTAAATACATGTTTACACATTTTATTTTATTTTATTTTATGATTTTATTTACATATATAAATAATTATTTGTATGTACATTATGGGTATAGTATACCTATATAGTTTATTGTATTATTTATTTTAATGTATTTTTAATGGTTTTATTTTGTATTTATGTTTAATATATTTTCAGTAATAATTATAATTATTTAAAAATATAAGGAGAGTACAAATATAAATAATAAAATATATTAATAAAATATATAGGTACATAGTACAATGGGACCCTAGAAAGATGACTTTTGCATCTTAATTTCATTTTTAATGAAACCAACTTCAGCAGATATATAATTTAATTTTAAATACCATGCAGATGAGTTTGGTAAATTTTGAGATTATATAAAGAAGATATTAATCTGTGAAGTTCGATTTACAACATTTTCATCTAGTGTCCCAGTTGCGTAGTGCATTACTTTTATGTGCAATTTTTCTTATAAATTTCTATGCATTTTTATGCACATGTTTTACTAGATCATTTTATTATTTGAGTGTATAAAATAAACAATAAAATCTTGTAAGAGTGGGATATTTATTTAAATCAGGGTTTGTGAGGTATTTATATATAGTATTTTGATGGTATCTCTCCCTACATTATTCCTTGTCGATCAAGTCAATATTGACTTGACCTTGATATTTACAATATACGAATATATTAAGTTATAAACATGAGAGGGAATAAAAATTTGAATTCATGCTGGAATCAATTATGCATGCAGTAGTTTAGAGATATTTACAGTGATTCCTTACATTCTCCATGTTGATGCCTGAATGAAAACAAACTAAAGTGTCGTGTCCCCGACAATAGTGCCATGTGATGTAATGCTAATTGGCAATTATAATTAAGCTTCGTTGCAATATACCCAATTAACACTTATCAGAACTGAGTCAAAAGATCTCTGTGAAAAGGAATAGATTTAATTTATCATAGATAAGTCGAAGGTTGAATACGAGGACATGAGCAATTAATTAATTTAATCTAAGTATTAAATACTAAATTGAGTGAGTAATTAGTGATCTAGGTCAATCGAATTCAAACAAGATGAAATGCATGATTTTTAGGTTTTTTGATTCAAATATAATATACGGATATATGTATTACTATATTCTTATCCGTTTTTGAATACGAATATGGATGCAGATACGAATATTGGTGGATATTAAAACTATCTTACCATATTCTTAAAAAACGGATACAGTTGTAAAACGGATATTGGTCGCATACGAGTAATGTTAGAAATATTCTATAGAATCAACTTAAATATGTACAAATTAGATGGAAAACACATGATATAAATTTACTAAATGTATTTGTATCATAAAAATTATATAAATATGGTAAAAGAAAGTATAGAGTTGCGTTATATAGGGTTTAAAATAAATCTATAAGTATATTTTAATACTAAAACAGATATACAGATACGGATGTTTGTGGATATCAAAACGATATCCATATCTGTATCTATTTTAAAACGGATACAGATACATATGTCAAAATCTGTATAAAACGGATACGATAATGGATCGCATATAGATATATCCGTAAATGTTTGCATCCCTAGTTCAAGGGGATAGTCCTTACTTAACTCATTTTTTATTTAGTATCTTTGATACTTTATTTATTTTTCTTTTCTTTTCTTTATTATTTTATTTAAAATTTAAATACATGCATTTATACAGTAATTACAGACCAATAATGAATGTCAATTTGTACAAGTTAATTGTATTTACATGTGTTTTGATGGAGATTTAAATATAAAATGGGAGACTAAATGTATATGAATGGATAGTCATCACTTTCCTGTACTCGGGAAAGACCCACCTTTTCTGAAGATTCTCCTCTGTGTGTGTGATCAGTGAGTGAGTGAGCGTGTGTGTATGCGATGTGTGTGTATGCGATCGTGCATGCGTTCGTGTGAGTAAGTATGATCCCTATAATCCCATTAGGATTAGGGGCTATTGAGCATCACATGTACACCATACCTGTCGAGGATGTATAACCTAATTACCAGTAAACTTTGCAAATCATATATCATGTTTGTTTTCCTACTTCTCTATGTTTGATTTGTACTCTCCTTCCCCTACGCGCAACAAAACCACTTCCCGGCATTCAATCAATGCAAGTTTAATGACCTCATCACTATAGTTATGGTGACTTATATATCATTCATTCTTTGTTCCTTTATTTTCTCTTCGAAAATGCTACATGTCGGGCATAAATATATAACTTCGGATGATAAAAACGTAATATTTAGCCCACAATATCATCACTACTAATAGGAAAACCAGGTAGTCAATTACGCTATCCATTGTTTTAAACATGGAATTCCCGTTCAAGAAAATGATATATAAATCCAAGACCTGAAGTCGAATTGCAAATAGAAAGACAAAACATAAAAGCTGGCTTTTATTTATGACGTGCAAGTTGCATTTGGAAGTGTTAGGCCATTGTCTCTCCCTATGGAATCAAGGATTTCTCATTGCTATTGATATTCAATGCCGACATGGGGAAGTCGTTTTTTAGTTGACTTGTCCTTGTTTACGACCGAAATTGGAAAATTACTTTTTTGTATGGTTTCTTTTAAAGTCAAAGAATGACTTCTAAGGCAGGAACGTAGTAGTCGTAGTGCTCTCAGCAACAACATTAAGAAACTATCGAAGTGCACAAAAGCCGTAATTCATCTTCAATACTCAGATGAGCACAAAAATGATGAAGTTTCCTTCTACTATAAGTAGGGTCGGCTAGCTCAAATCCATGTTGAAATATTCGATTATTTTTTACGTTAGTTATCGAGAACCTAACGCAACCCCCACAAGGGTGATTTGAAACATATTCTTTTCGGTGGTAAGCGTACACTCTACTACCATCAGAACATTTAAGTGGGTACGATGCTCAGATGAGCATATTGAAAAAAGTATTTTATTTTGCAATTGTAGGAACTAGGCATGGTTGTCACTCATGATTTTCCTATACTTCTATAGGATTTTTTTAGAAAAACGACCTCAACTACTGGAAGTGTAAAGAAATAAGTAACTAGGACTTAGTTCAAGCAGTTTTCAATGACCTAAGTTGACATCTTCTAAACAATATTCATATCTTAATCCATTGTCACAAATCAAACATTCGCAGTGTATTTTTTTTGTTGCAGCTGTTATATTTCTTCTTCCTTAAGCATATCACGGAAGCGTGATGATCACATCATATGTGATCGGCGCGACTAGTCACACGAGTTGCTCGGTGCAGCGGAATTTAAAAAAATTAAAGTGATGAAACCACATGATCCAAGAGCATTTCTCAGACGGTTTCATCTAACCACTAGTAAGGTGTAGGATTACCTCTTGAAGCGTGGTTGCAATCAAGTCTCTAAAGCAAGAGTCCTCCGATCTTAAGTTCGGTCCGACGGAGGAGACGCGTGCGAGCGTATGATGAATCCCCATTCATCACTCTTTATTCTTTTGTTTTAGCTAAATATCTTGGCAAAATACCTTGTATATAGTTGTAAATACAACAAGTTACAAGCATTTGTTAAAATCAATCATTAGCATGTATTTGTGTAAAAATAAAAGAATAAAGAATAAAAGAAAAAAGAGGAAAATATTTAGAATAAATATTGAGTGACATGACCTCAAGAGAGGGCCCAACATGGGCCTGATCGCCAAATAAAATAAGTAGAGAGAGATAGGGCCACTCAACCTTGTACATATTCCTTCTATGTATATAAATATTTTATTTTTCACAAAAATCAAAATAAAAATATGTTTATACTACCTTCTATATATTCATAAAAATAAAAAAAAATAGAAAAATAAAATAAAAATAATTTCTCTCTCACCTTGTACATATTACATGTATATATGTAACATATACTTATTTATTTAACACTTGTAAATAACTCATAAAAATTAAATAAAAATTATTTTATACTCCAAATTTTATGTTATAAATAAATAAAATATAAAATTTGGGTATTTGTACAAAAATAAACAAAATAAAAATTAAAATAAAAATAAATAAATATTATATACATGTACATAATGTATATACCATAATTTATTTTTCATAAAAATAAATACAAATCACTAAAAATTATTTTGAAAAATAATAAATATTTTTCATTTTGAAAAAATTTTGAAATAAAATCTTTTCTATTTTTAAATTATTTTACAAATAGTATTGACCCTGCTAATTTCTAATTGGTCTACGGGGGAACGTTGACCTCGGTCAACTGCCCCCTCCCCCCCCCCCCGAACCTCTTTTCATCACGGATCTGGTTTCAACCCGAATTTCTCCCATTTTTCCTTCACCAATCCGATCACCATTCCATCTCGATTCACGCTCCGATTATTGAGGAGTGATCCATGATTCTCGCCCGCCAATTCCTTTAGGGATTTGTTCCTCGGTTCGCGGGCCCTCGCCCGATCTTCTTCACCACATGGGACATGCTATAAAAACTTCACTCTTCTCCCCAGACCTACAGCTTGTGCCGTACACCCTCCTACTACCCTAGTCTTCTTCCCCTTGGTGACAGCAATCAGCCGGAGCCTTTCGTGGCCGGAGAGAGTGGTTGTAGCCAACGCTCAAAGCACGTGGCCGGAGATCCACCGCGTTTGAGCCTCCCCGCCTTCGGCAGCGTGGTAGAGGCGAAGACTTATACCCTCCTCACCTCATGGAGCTTAGGATCGTGTTAGGACACTCAGGTACATCCCTCATCGTTCCTAGCTTCCGTATTTTCCGATGCTTCATTTGTCTCCGACCACTGCTCCGCCGACTCCGACCCGACGGTCGGAGCTCCATCAGCCACCCTCAACCGCTTAGATCGATCCCCCTGTTCACCGTCATCTTTCCCCCTCATCTTGATCATCCAAATCTTGGCTATCCGAGCCAAGATTAGGCTTAGGTTCTATCCTTCACATCGCCAGAACCTCCCTCCGCATTCCACCGTCGCTTCCCTTTATTTCCAGCCAAATAACCTTGGCCGCAGCAAGCCTCCGAGTCGAAGCTTTCATTTGCAGGTCAGAACATGCGCAGTCACCCCCAGCTCACCTTCATTCAGCATCGTCGTAGCCATCCCAGGTCATAGCCACCTTCTCCGAGATCAGAATGGTGGATACTTCATCCGACTTCGCCATCCGACGCGGAGGAGCAGTACGGTCTTATTGCCGCCGTCCGATTGTTCATCAGAGCCACCAATCTTCCTCGGTGCTTCGGTGAGCATCGTCCAGGAGGACTTCTTCCAGCAGCCTTCTCCACTGTCGGATCCTCTCTAGTCGCCAGATTCGATCGCCACCGTCTGTGGTCTGCACTTGTCAGGCCATTAGATCCGGCATCTAACGATCCCGTACGCCCCACGTTCGCCTCTTTGCCAGGCCGTTGGATCCACCAGGTGTCAGTGCCAGGACCATTCGTCGCCAACCATTCAGAGGGTGCCACCTAGCACACCATGTGACCCGCACGAGTCGGCTGGGTAATTTGTGTCACCTTCCCTGTAGTTTCTTTATGTTCTTATTTAGTCTGTTAAATAAAATTAGCACAGTGGACCACTTTGCATATGTGACCTTGCAGTTTTTGACATTTAAATTTTAGTCCTCCTTGTATGGTAGCACGTGCATCGTCACGTGTCTGTTTGGAACATTTGTATATATTCTCCTGAGTTTAGTGGATGTTATGTTTTGAATTTATAGTTTTACTATTGACATCCATGCCCCTATGAGTGTTGAGTTTCGACATGTGCTTGAATTAATGGAAAAATTGCATTGTGCCCCCTATACTTTTTGTGTGTGTTATTCTTTAGTCCTAAAACTTGTTTTCTTTGCATCCGGGTCCCTGTATGCTATGTGTTTTTGATTGGCTAGAACAAATAACAAATTTCGTCCAAACTTCATGAATTTTGGACACATGGCTTCTGCCATGATGTAAAAATTTCTTTGAATTTTTGGGCTCATTTTGTTTGCATTTGATATTTTTAAAAATTCAAAAACCTTAAAAATAGCTTCTGTCTAGTTTTAAAAATCAACTAAAAATATTAAAAACCCTTCAAAAAATCTAAAAAATGTTGTTGTTTATTTTGAGTTTCTTTTGTTTGTGTCCAATTTTTGCCGCATTCGAATTTATAAAACCCTAAAAATTGAAAAACAAATTGAAAATTTTATAAAAAAATCACTAAAAATTCACAAAAATCCTAAAAATTGCATTTCCAGTTTTTATAGTTAGAGCTTTATTCCTAGTTTATAATAAAATTGTTTTTCACATTTTATAGACTCTAAAGTGCCTTTAGATTTTGGTTGCACACTATTTTGTATTTTAAGCCTTGTTTCATTTTTATAAAATTCACTAAAAATCAGAAAAATCGAAGAAAATACCAAAAACATCTGAATATTTCTAAAATCCAAAAATATTTTTATTTGAATTTTCTGAGTATTTTTTATGTGCTTAATAATTGTTTGATTGAGGTTTTCTGAGTGCTTTTACTCTTTTTCATACTATTAAAAATTTCAGAAAATATCTAAAAATATAAAATTCACCAAAAATAGTTCTTTTTTGATCTTCGACTACTTCATAGATTTACCATACCGTGCTCCTTGAGTTCGACCCTGGTAGCTATACCAGGTAAAATAAATAGCTAGACCGCTATATTTGATTTGCTTGCTTGATTTTATTGGTGGTCTTTCTTGATTTTCTTGATTGATTCCGATCCGAGTGGTTGAGGTCGCAACGACCTGTGACACATTTTACCCTTAGTCGCATGGGTTTTCGATCTCATCAGCGTGTTGATGAGATGTGCTCCTCGTAATCCGAGTTGATGATCCAAGTAGCAAATTTCTGGATCTCATCACATGAGATCCGATGTCTTCTTCGTGAGCGAGGTGCATCAAAGAATTGGAGATCCAAGAGTGATCGAAGCAATGGCATGATATCGACGATTCCCTCTAGGGCACAAAGTGGACATCCACTTAGAGATAGAGAGAGAAAAAGAGAGATGGGGTGTGTAGTATGAGAATGAGAGAGAGATTACTCAATTATTATGGGTAAAAAACAAGTATGATTGCCTCTTATTTTATAGTATTTTGGGAGTTCATGGATCACAATCCATGTGAAACATAAAATCAATGGTTGAGATCGATTTGTATTTTTATTTGATGGTCATCATTTTGTTGTAAAAATAAAACAGCAATTAGTTTACATTAAATTAAATATATTGAATAATCAATATAATTTAATTTGAATTAAATTAATTAGCATAAAAAGATTAGGAAGGAGGGTACCCACCTCCCTAAAATAGGGAGGCAGCTTCCCTTGAGAACAAGTCAAAGTGTGGCCATCCACCATCCATTAAATGGATGGTGTTGTTCCCTCTAATATAATCCTTTGTATGTGTGTGTGTGTGTTTATTTACAACACCTTTTGTTGTAAATTAATTTACAAAAAAAATACTAATTAATTTTGTGAATATTGCAATAAAGCCATTAAATAATTGTGAATCATATTCACAACCTAAAAGAAAATGTAAATTGTATTTCCAATTAATTTCAAATGTGAATCTAATTCGCATCAACAATTAATCTGAAGATATTATTTTCAATAAACTATCTCTAATATATTATAAATCACATTTATAATATGTATATAAATAATATGGATAGTACTATCCACATTAAATATATATTTGATAATTAAATCACATTTAATTATATTGCATCATCATTGTCATGTATTTAAACAATGTGAATCATATTCACATAATTCATGATAATTAGACCGCATTTAATTATCAATATCTCAATGCTCAGATATATAATTACACTATGGAATTATTCTTGAACTCTTTCAAGAATAATGCGCTTTCTCTGTGAATACCTGGAGATAAGGACATGACGACTGTACGTTACATATATAGTGACTGGTATATTGAGATCAAATTTCAAATATAGATCTCGGGGACCTCTCATTGACACTTAAATCAAGACCTTAGATCTAATCTTCTCATTGCATTTGAATCTCATTCAGATCAATTCCAACACTTGGACTAAGATGAGATCACTTATCTAATAAGAAGAGTCACTAAAATCTATACCTATTTCATCACTCCCTCATAATAGAATAGTCATGATTATACAATCGTTAATGATCACATCACCCTCATGTATTCCTAATACATGCAAATGGCCGGAGTCCCACCCATGGCCATCTAGTCGAATTGGGGGAAGCCGTAGGTATTATAGCGAGCCAATCAATTGGACACCCGGGTACTCAATTAACGTTAAGAACTTTTCATACCGGTGGAGTATTTACGGGCGGTACTGCTGAACATGTACGAGCTCCCTATAATGGAAAAATAAAATTCAATGAGGATTTGGTTCATCCCACACGTACTCATCACGGGCATCCAGCTTATTGAAAGACTTAGAATAAATCCAAAGATATATATCAATTTACACTATCATCTTTAGGGTTTTATCATTATGTTTCTCATTCAGTCATTGAGAGTTGGTATCAATTATATGCTTTCCAAAAGCATATATCATACCTATAAATTCTTGTCATTCTTCCAAATTAAGATGTCCGTGCATGAAATTTGATCGGTTCCCGTACCTCATGAGTGAGCTCATGTCTTCCAGTTCACAAGTGAACCAGCATGATCCCTTTGAGAGATCGCATTACTCATATGCCATGTATGCATACTAGCTCGTCGGTGTTTAGACTTTGATTAGGCCATCAACCAATCGGTCGATCGAATATACATACATCGACATATGCTAATACATCTGTCTCCGGTCAGAGTATGCATGCATATATCATGGCAATATATGACATAGGACTTGGTTATCCTGATCTCGCTAAGTCAACTCTTTGACCTAACTTATCTAACACCTCTAAATCTCTATTCTAATGCATAGGACCTGCATCAAGAGTCGGTCTGATATCAAACAAAAGAGAAAGGATTGTTATGTCCTACTCAGGATAGAGATCATCTCTTAACAATCATTTGATGATGCTTGATGAGTCCTCAACATAACTCTCTAGATAATCATAGCAAGCCCCAGCATCTATGATTCAACAATTGAATCAACAATGATATCATCAACAAGATAACCATGGTACATAATCCTAATTGTAAGACCTTATAGTGCATTCATCCATTTAATATCAGACATGGAGTGGAAATAAACCAATAAGTTTAATTATAGCAAACATTACAATGGTTCACCTTGGGCTCACATTACTAACAATCTCTCACTAGTCCTCAGAATAATTCAGGTACAATCCTTAACCTATATTCATTACATGTTGGTTTAATACCTTTTATGTCAAAGGTTTGGTAAGCGGATGAGCAACATTATCGATAGAGGCCACCTTAGTGATGACGATGTCACCATGCTTTTGAATCTCCCGAATGATGTGGTATTTCCTTTAAACGTGCTTGCTCTTTTGATGTCATCTGCATTCCTTCGCCTGAGCTATGGCTCATGTGTTATCGCAGAGTAGCATATTAGAGTATGAGAGGAAACTACGCCAAGCTCCAGGATGAACTTGCGCAACAACACTGCCTCTTTTGCAGCATTTGATGCGCTAATATATTCATATTTTATTGTTGAATTGTTTGTAGTGTCTTGCTTCTTGCTTCTCCTACTCACAGCACCACTATTCAACAGGAACACAAACACTGTTGTCAACTTTCGGTCCTCAATATTAGACTGGGAGTCAGAATCTGTATATCTCAAGACTTGAAGATCACCATCTCCATAGACCAAGATGTAATCTTGTATCCATCTTTGATACTTGAAGATGTTCTTCACTGCAAGCCAGTATTGTTTTCCATAGCATGATTGGTAACGACTTACCACTCCCACTGCATGACAGATATCTATCCTTGTGCACATCATGACGTACAATAAGCTTCCTACAACTGATGCATACGAGCATCTAGCCATGGCTTTCTTTTCCTCAACATTTTGAGGAGTCATCCCTTTAGACAGGTGGATACCATGTCTTAAGGAAAGGAAACATTTCTTGGAGTTCTCCATATGGAACCGCTTCAAGATTTTCTTAATGTACCCATGTTGTGACAATCCCAAGATCCTTTTTTCTCAATTTCTAAATAGCTCAGGCCCAAGATGTCACAGGCTTCTCCAAGATCTTTCATCTTGAAGGTATGAGATAACCAAATCTTAACATTGGTCCTCATCCTTGTAACATTCCAAATGATAAGGATGGCATCTACATAAAGCACGATGAACACAATGATGCTTCCACTAAGCTTATTGTACACACATGGTTTATCATGATTTTGCACAAAATCATAAATCTTTATGGTTGCGTCAAATCAGATGGTCCATCTATGAGAAGCTTGTTTGAGTCCATATATGGATTTCTTCAGCTTACATACTTTGCTTTCCTCAATTTCGAAGCCCTGGAGTTGCTCCATATAGATATCCTCCTTGAGATGTCCATTGAGGAAAGCTGTCTTGACGTCCACCTACTAGATGTCGTAGTTAAGATATGCAATTATAGGTAGTAGTGCCATGATGGACCTAAGCATAGCCACATGAGAGAATGTCCCATCGTATTTGATGCATTCTCTCTGTGTGTAGCCCTTGGCCACAGCCATACTTCGAAATTATTTACTTTCCCATCAGATCACCTCTTTCTCTTGAGCATCTATTTGCACCCAATGGATTTTTACCCCTATAGGTGGATCCTCTAGGATCTACACACCATTTTTATGCTTGGAGTCTACTTCAAATGTTATTGCTAGCATCCATCTATCAATGTCATGATCCGCGAGTGCTTCACCAAAAGAAGACGGATCCTTGTCAGTTTCACCTAACACATGGAATATGTACCTTTCAGGTGATGTAACGACTCTCGAACTCCTTCGATGTGGCAGGTGTTACAACTCCATTTACTTCCTCAATTTCTGGTTCAGGATACCCGTCATCCTTAGAGGATACTTTGAGTTCCTTTACTTCATTTTTATCTTGCCTCTTAGGGAAGTCATCCTCTAGAAATTTTACATCTATAGAGACAAATAACTTCTTAGTCTCAGGGTCAAAAAGCTGGTATCCAATGACACCCTTAACATACTAAATGAAGTAGCACTCATGAGTGTGAGATCCCATCTTACTTGTGTCCACAATCTTTGCATGGACCAAGCAACCCCAAATCCTCAAGTGGTTAACATTGGATTTGTTCCATACCAAAGTTCATGAGGAGTTTTAGGTACAGACTTGCTACTAATCTTATTCAGGATATATATTGCAATCTCTATTGTATTACCCCAGAAATTAAGTGGTAAATGTGCTTTACTCATCAATGAATTGATCATGTCTATGATAATCGTGTTGCATCTTTTAGCAACACCATTAAGTTGGGGTATTCAAGGAGGAGTGAGATTGGATCCTATCTCTCTCTCTTTAGTATATTCCTTGAGTTCACGTGAGAGGTACGTGCCACCTTAGTTGTACTGAATCCATTTAATCTTTTAATCGGTTTGATTCTCAACCAAAGCCATGAACTCTTTGAAATTTTCAAATGTTTTAAATTTATGACGTAATATGAAGATAAACCCGAACAACAAATAGTCATCACTAAATGCCAAATAATATTTATATCCATCTCGAGTTGCGATACAGAAGGAACCACATACATCAGTATGTATAAGGTCAAGAATACCTTCACATCTTGTATCCTTGTTACGAAAAGGCGTCCTAGTCATTTTACCTCGAACACAATGTTCACAGGTAGTCAAAGATTGTAACTGTAGAAAATCTAAGGGTTCATCCATTATCCATCTATTGATCCTATCAACAGATAAATGATCAAGCCTTAGATGCCAAATAAGATTTGAATGATTTCCATCGTCCCTAGTTCTTTTAAGATTTTTATTAGTGGTAGTAGCATTCATGTCATTTTCATCAATGCACAATTCATAGAGTCCGCCAGAAGTTAGAACACTATCCACAATATATTTAACATAATGACTTATGACAAGTTTATTACATAATAGAAACGAATATCCACTTCTAATTAATTTAGATACAAATATTAAATTCCTTCTGACATCCAGAATATAAAGGCATTCTTTAAGTACGAGGACTCTTTCACTAGATAATGATAGTTTGTAGGTCCTGACAGCGACTAATGCAACAATTGCATCAGATCCCATCTGATGGCTATCTTCCCTTCATCAACACTATTAGTTTCCTGAAATAGATGCAACAAATCACATACATGAACAAAAGCATCGGAATCGATGATCCAACTACCTTCTCGTCCTATAAGAAAATGGGTTTCAATGATGAAAGTAGAATTCATACCTATTGTGGCTTTACCTTTGACATCAGACTTCGGGTAATCTGGACAATTACGCTTCCAGTGCCCCAACTTCTTGCAGTGATGAGACACATCGATCTTATTTGATGTCACTAGTGTGGAAGCAGTAGAAGATGAGTCAACACCTTAATTCTTCTTCTTTCTCTTCTTGATTGGGCCCTTTTGAGATCCTTGCTACCGACTGTGCTTCCCTTTGACATCCTGTCAGAGGGATTATCCTTCTTCATTATGTCTTCTGCAGACTTTAATGAAGTCAATAACTCAATGTTAGACCAATTCACCTTGTTCACATGGAAGAACACCATAAAGTTACTAAAAGACTTAGAAAGCGATAGCAGAATGAAGTCGCATTGCATATATACATCCATGTTAGCCACGAGAGTTTCCAGTTCTGAGAGGTACCCAAACATTTTGATTATGTGTTTCCTAACTGAAGTCCCTTCCTGTATTTTGTAGTGAATAAACTCTTTCAAAATGTTATAACACTGAGTGCAATTGACATCACCGAATATCTCCTTTAGATTCAATATTATATCCTGATAGGTCTCCATCTCAACATGTCGCTTCAGAAGCACATTGGAGAGAGATCCCGTAATATAATATTCTGCCTAATGTATGATTTTCATCATATTTTTCATATGTTGAATTTCTTCCGATGTCTTAGGCTCCGTTTGGTTGCAGGGTTGGGCAGGGTTGGGTTGACCCAACCCGGGGTACCCCTGCTTCCAAATATCCCAATCCTCCCCACAGTTAACTATTCATAGGGGTACCCCAATCCAACCCAACCCTGCCCAACCCTGCAACCAAACACACCCTTAGGGTTTTCATGCTTGTCCTTAGACAACACATAGGATATTTGCTTTGTAGAAAGCACAATATCCAAACTATAGATCCAATTCGAGTAATTTGGTTCAGTCAATTGGTTGACCTCCAGAAATCTATTGAGTAAGGTTCATGGACTTCATTGTCTGAAATTAAGAATGCACTATATTAGAACATATAGATATATATTCAAAAGCAATATTCTTTGATTAAGGATTTAATCAAATTACTCTTGCATATTCAATTCTGAAAGTTCATTCCCTTAATCATTGTCAAAGCAAGAGACATACTTACTGCTATCTCTATCAAGAGCTGGGATCTCCTTTTCTACCTTTGTTACATCACAATAATATGAGAACTTATAACTCAGATAAAAAAGAAGTGGGAACTTATTCCACCTTGAAAGTCCACCTTGCATTTCCCAATGCAATCTTTAACACCTGGGCCCACCACTCGTAAGGCGATGTTGACCCATCATTAATTGAGCCAACCGTCAACAATATTATAACCTAATATATGCAATCCAATATCGCCCCAATATATGAGGACTCGATATTGGGGTCACTACGTAAACAGCCTTACTCTTTCAAGAAGTAAAGAGCCCGCACTTGTATACATGACCTGTCACTTCAGACATGCATCGCCTACATACAATTCATGATGACGGAACCCTTCACCTTGATGAGAGACCATGGATGTCACTTATGTGATCCTCGATATCATGTTCAAATTAATTAATTATTATGAATCATATTCGCATAATTAATTCTTCCAAGGAAAATACTACTCTATTCATAATAAACTTGTTTTAATTGGATACATTTCATTTAGTCACATTGAATTAATTATCAATCTAATTTAATCAACTAACAAACAATTTTGATTGATACTTGAAAGGATGGTATAATATCAAAATACATATTATTCAAATTTTATTAATTAGAAAAATACATCATGATATTTTCAAGCATTATCCTTTCCTTACCTGATGTCATGGATGTACGCACAGGATGTAGGACAAGCCACTAATGGAGCAACCTACTACACCAAAGATTCCCAACTAGACACCATATTCACCTTAGGTCTGGATAATCTAGTTTGATCATTTTGTATTTGAGAATCATAGTCAGTCTTTCAATCGAAGTTATACCATATATTTATTAAAATTATTTTGATTAATATTTATAAAGTGATTTGCTAAATAAATCTCAAATAATACTCAAGTAACAATGTTTTGCATGTAGAGATTGTCCTACAACTATTGTAGAATGAACTAGGGTTTTCATGAAACATTCATTCAATGGCCTATGATGATTAATCAATTATTTTCATAATTATTAAGCATCATATTTAATGAAATCAAATTCATAATTTCTATGATTTCCATTGAACTATAAATACATTAAGTAAAGGAATTTGATGGTCTAATCATCTTCCCACCCATCTCCACTACGTATAGAATATCTGGAGCAAACAAAGGCAGAACCGCACGAAATAAATTCAAGCAATTTTTTGTTCTCTACTTAATCCAAATGTTTATGTTATATTTCATAATGGTATAACATTTAGTAAAAATAATTCTCTTATAGTAGATCTGTGATTTCATGATAAATATCTTTCATAGCGGAAACTCTTCGAATCATTTTCATTCACTTTTGGTACCAATTATAGGCTACTATTTTTGACACATATTTAGGAATTCTAAATATATTTTATTAACAAAAAACACATCCAAATAGTGCACAAACATTAGGTTTTAATTAAGCGAAAAACTGATTTGAATCTTACATTCAATGCAAAAACAAAGATTTATGTGCATCCGAAGCTTGAACCTTGATTGCCTAGGGTTTTGGATCATATCCAAGACCTCCAATTGGCTCTAATATAACTTGAAGGATATGGTGAGACCCTTAAGCACATCATGAAAGCGTGATGATCATATCATATTCGATCGGAGCAACTAGTCACACTAGTTTCTCGGGCAAAATTTAAAAAAAATTAAAGTGATGAAACCACATGATCCAAGAACACTTCTCGGGTCATTTCATCTAACCAAAAGTAAGATGTAGTATTACATCTTGAAGTGTGGTTGCGATCAAGTCTCTAAAGCAAGAGACCTCCTGTCTCAAGTCTGAATTAACGGAGGAGATGCATGCGAGCATGTTGATGAGATGCATACTCCTTGCAATCCGAGTAGACGATCCAAGCAGCAAATCTCATGATCTAGTCACACGAGATCCAATATCTTCTTCATGAGCGAGTTACACTGAAGGAGATGGAGATCCATAAGCAATCGAAGCAGTGGCACGACGGTGTGGAGATGACGACGATTCTCTCTAGGGCACAAAGTGGATGACAACCTAGTGATAGACAGAGATGGGGTGTGTAGTGTGAGAATGAGAGAGAGATTAACAATTGTTGTGTGTAAAAGAAGAGCTAGGTTTGCCTCTTCTTTTATAGTATTTTGGAGTCCATGTATTACAGTCCATATGAAACATAAAATCAATGGTTGACATTGATTTATGTTTCTCAATGGCCATCATTTTGTTGGAAAAGTAAAATAACAACTAAATATATTAAATTAAATATATTGAATGATAAATATAATTTAATTTTAACTAAATTAATTAGCATGTAAGGATTAGGAAAGAGGACACCCACCTCTCCCTAAAATAGGGAGGATGGGCACCCTTGAGAAGAAATCAAAGAGCGATCATCCACCATCCATTAAATGGATGTGGCCCCTCTAATATAATCCTTCATACATACATATATATACAACAAATTTTGTTATAAATTTATTCATAAAATAATTCCAAATTAATAATGTGAATATTGCAATCATACCACTAAATAATTGTGAATCATATTCACAACCCAAAATAAAAATGTAAATTGTATATCCAATTAATTTCCAATGTGAATCCAATTCACACCAACAATTAATTGAAGATACTATTTTCAATAAGCTCTCTATAATATATTATAAATCATATTTATAGTATGTACATAAATAATATTGATATTACTTTCCACATTATTCATATCCTTTATAATTAAATAACATTTAATTATCTTGGATCATCAATCTCTTGTATTTAAACAATACGAATCATATTCACATTATTCATGATAATTGAATCACATTTAATTATCAATATCTCAATGCTCAGATACATAATTCAACAATAGAATTATTCTTGAACTCTTTCAAGAATAGTGCGCTTTCTTTGCGGATACTTGGATATATGGACATGGTGATTGTACGTTCCACATATAGTGACTTGTATATTGATATCACATATCAAATCCAGGTCTCGGGGACCTCTCATTGATGCTTCATTAAATCAAAGCCATAGATCTAATTTTCTCATTGCATTTGGATCTCATTCATATCAATGTCCAACACTGGGACTAAGATCAGATCACTTCTCTCATAAAGAGGAGTCATTAAAATCTAGATCGGTTTCATCACTCCCTTGGAATGGAAGCATCATGGATATACAATCATTATTGATCACATCACCCTCAGGTATTCCTAGTTCATGTACATCTCGCATACTGGGAAGACCTAGAATAAACCTAAAGATATATATTAATTTACATCGTCATCTTTAGGGTTTTATCATTAAGCTTCTCATGCGATCCTTGGGTGTTGGTATCGATTATATATTTTCCAAAAGCATATATCATACCTGAAAATTCTTGTCATGCTTCCAAACTAATATGACCATGCATGGAATTTGATCATTCGTAATATCTCATGAGTGAGCTCAGATCCTCCGATTTATGATCCCTTTGAGAGATCATATTACTCATATACCCTTGTATGCATATCAGCTCGTCAGTGTATAGACTTTAATTAGGCCATCAACCTATGGTATCGTATTAATCTTTGACCTAACTTATCTAACACCTCTGAGTCTCTATTCTTATGCAGAGAACCTGCATCATGAGGTCATTCATATATCAATGAAAAGAGAATGGATTGTCATCTCCTATCGAGGCTGTAGATCATCTCTTAACAATCACTTGACGGTGATTGATGAGTCCTGAATCTAACTCTTTAGATATCCATCCAAGCACTAGTCTCTATGATTCAACAATTGAATCAACAGCTATATGATAATCAAGATGGTCATGGTACATAACCCTAAATGTACTAAGGGACCTTATAGTGCATTCATTCATTCATTTAATCTTATACATGGAGTGAAAATAAACCAATAACTTTTATTGATATATCAAACATTACAAATAACATTTATTGTAGGAATAGTTCGCCTCGAGCTCACGTTGCTAACAATTACTTCTTTATCTAGGGTTGTGGGTAGATGGAAAAAAATTGATACCATTACTTGGTACAATGATGCTTAGGTTATGTATGGGGGAAACAGACACTACAAGAAAAAAGACTTGTGGCCACGGAATGTGGCTACGGAAACTTGAGGCCACGATAATTCCGTGGCCACTAGTTTCTCGTAGCCACAATCCGTAGCCAAAGTCTTCATATAAGAGTTGTGACCACGATAAATTCTGTGGCCACTTGTAGTGGCCACGGTATATTCGTGGCTAGAGAACTCTCGCGACGAGACTTGTAGCTACGGCTACTGGTCACGACGTGTCGTGGCCAGAACCCAATTCTGTGGCCACAGCTCCATATCCGTGGCCATAATTCTGTAGCAACAACTTATTTTTCTTGTAGTGAGACCACACTCTCTCGTCTCCATTAATGGCCCTAAAGATAAGATTCTTAGTTTAATGGACTGGTTTTCCCGAGTTAATACCATTATTTGGTGCAATGAAGTAACCATTTATTTGCATATTGTCTGGACTACCGAATGGGTCTGTCAAGATCATAGATTATGACCTCCCATTGGGTTTCAAGCTCAAGCGAAAAATAGGTTTACAGTGTAAGATGGTACGAGTTACTGGGTCCATCCATGCCATATCTGTGTTGATAAAATATATCTCAGAACAATATATATAGCTATCTCTTTGAAACGGTCAACACTCAGGCATGCAGTGATTCAGCCTTCTTTCACACTTGAAACCCTTCTCGGCACTCGTAAACCAAGACAAACTGCATGATCCAGTGACAAGTGACCGAGAAAAGGACATGGCATTGGTTCTTGTTGGATTATTCAATTGGAGGGAGAGTACTCGTCAAGTTGTCAACCTGAGGTTCTGTCTGGTTGGCGGTCCCCGCGTGAAGGTTCATCGTGTGCTTAGGATGATCGATGCAGGTCCAAAAATATCTTCTGATTATTAATGATGTCATTATAATAGTTCGCTTCTTGTTTTGGCTATTTTACAGTTAGTTATTTGTGATTAATAAGATTACTTCCTGAAAGAATTAGAGCTGCGAATACGCCATAGTTCATCTGCTCACATCAAACACACATCTTCTTGTTTCTTTTCTGTTCAGTTCATCCAACAGCAGAGCTCCGGTGGACCGAAGCGCAGAACAGAAACAAATTGATCAGAGGTAGCACATGTACGACGAGGAGAAACATAGATCAGACAAGAGCCCAAGACTCGAGGGTGGGGAAGCACGCGATTTCCTCCGGCGGCCCTCTTCCTCCTCTCTCCACCTCTTGATCGAGAAGGAACGCTGAAGTATCCAGCGTTGGCAAGTACCCGTGCGTCGATTCCCTTCTCGGTTGCGGCCTCGCCACTGCCTCCTCCTCCCAGTAGTACTCTACCGCCTGCTGCGTAGAATCCCCGACTCCGGTGACCTGCTGCACCATCTCCCGGAAGTTGGTGATGTCGGTGATGATGAAGGTGGTTGGGATGCGCTTGGAGGTGCGGCGGGGCCTGCGCTTGGAGATGACCTTGGTGGGGACCCGGTGGAGGGAGTCGGAGACGATGTTGGAAGAAAGGGCGCTGGGGGACCATTGGGTGTCTAAGAAAGAGCAGGGGATGTCCAAGGCGGAGAAGTTGTACGCCATTAGTGGTGGTTGGAGCTCGGAGATAGTGGTGGTGCTAAGTGCGAAGGTGCTATTTAAGGAGGCTGGACGGAGGAACCGCGTGACTCTGCGTGTGATGCATTTGATTTGACCACAAGACTTCGCTCTCAAGGGATGCGAGTATAAGATCCTTGATTTTTTTTATACTTGTATCCTTTCTAATGTCCGAAGATAATACATATTTTTTTTAATAGTAGGTTTGGTAATTTCAGTGATCCGGAGCGCTATACTACCACTAGATCATTCCTTGGGTTACAAATAATACATATTATATCTTATGAATTTTACATCGCAAGCCTTAAAAGTTGGAAAGTTTGTAAATTACCTTCTCGAGTATATTTTCGTAATTATCACCTTCCACGTAATATGCTCCTTCTTACATAGAAAACCCTATCTTTAATTTTACTTTTATTTCACTCAATAACTTAAGTTAATATTGAGTTGATCTTTAACTAGATGAGACTTCGACGGTGGATCTTCCACCTCTTTATCTTTTTTCATATCCTCCTCTCACCTTTCTTCTCTTGGTGATTCTCCTTGCGATGCACGTCAACGGTTTTTAAGGGGTTTGCCGGGAACAGGAGGTGTGGAAGACTCCATTTTCCTCTTTACCTATGGTAAATATTTCTTAGAGCATGAAGTGTGAATCAAACCCATGTTAAAACTGAAATCGAGATATTAATAAAAGTTATTCACTTCTGAATCAGATAGATTCATATCGAAAAAAAGTTGACAAAATGTTCTTTCCAAATTAACTATTTGTTCCTTTATTAGAGGTACCTGTTGGTTCCATTATCCCAAAGCAGCCCCAAAATTGGTTTGGTTCCAAGATACAGAATCCATGTTGAATCCCAATTTAGGGGGGTTACTATGACTTGTATCTCTTTCTTGGGCGGGACACAAAATTCATTTTTTTAATAACATGAGGGTGACCTCCCGAGATGGAATTCACCTCAAGAACGTTGTATTGATATAATAATAATAATAATAATAATAATAATATACATTAGGCAGTGATCCAGAACCGATATAGAGAGTTACAGTGGGCGAGTACATTCTCCGGATAAAACCTTTGATTTTTGAAAATGAGATCATCCCCCCCCCCAAATTGCCCAAAGGACTGCAAAAGGTAGGGCGTAGTCATATGTGGAGTTCCCTTCCACCGACCTTACCATCCTCCAGAATTCCGCCATACCTCCCGTCGAAGACCTCGGTGCGCCAACTCCTTCCAAACTTGCTCAGACATTGGACAGCTGAAAAACAAATGATTTGCATCTTCAACATGTTCTCCACATCTGTCGCATTGCGTGTCGAGAATGTTAAACAGTCTTCCCCTCCTTGCTTTATCGCACAATCTTCCCCTCCTCAAACACCAGAGGAAGACCTTAACCCTGCATGGAATACTGCTGGCCCAAATAATCTTCATATGCGAGCAGATTTTTGAATCTATAGCCGCAGTGGTCCCCTTAAACTCCATGTATGCCTTCTTTCTAGAGAACCTACCCTCAACCCACTCAAAATGATCCCTCACATTTGTAAAGCCTTCTGGCCTTGGCAGTTCCGACTGCATCCTGTTTAGCTTCTCCGCACGCTGGCATGAGAGAATTGACACGAACTACGGATCTCGGGACTCCGATGTCCCAACTTGCACTAGAGAGCACTCCTTCGTCGCTGCCAGTGCAAAGAGCCTCGGGAATCTACTGCTTAGCGACCCATCCCCCGTCCAATCGTCCTACCAGAACCTAAAACTCTCCCCGTCTCCAACCTTTTGTCGCAGCTTCGATGCCAACATGGGTAGAACTTCTCGCACTCTGCCCCAAAGTGGGGACTCGAACCGCACTCTCCCTGCCTGTAGGGAGCCCCACACCCCGTAGATCTCTCGCAGAAGTTGGGTCACCAACCTATCCGAATCTCCCCAAATCTGAAGGACCCACTTTGCCAACATTGCCTTGTTCATGCACGCCACATCCCGAATCCCTAAGCCTCCTTCACCGCATGGTCGTATCAGCTCTTCCCATCCGACTAGGTGCATCCCTGATTTTTTTCTGCTTGCCATCTGACCAGAAAAATCTTCTCATCATGTATTCAATCCTCTTGTGTACTCCCACTGGCATCAATCTCGTGGAGAAGAAGAAAATAGGAATTGTCGACAACACGTGCTTGATGAATCTGTGATTCATCACTTCAAAAGTCAAAAATAGAGCCTTGTTCCCGAGTAAATAGAGGCATATTTCCCTTTATAATGCATAAATAGCATTCATTCATACATACATAATACATTCATTTTAGCAGTCCATTTGCATTCAAATAAGAAGCCTAAATTCCTGGTAAAATATCCACTCACTAAAATAACCTCTTTCTTATAATATGTACTCCTTAGTTAATAATATAGGGAAGAATGCCAAAAATCCCCTTTGTAAAATAGCCAATAAAGCCTGAGAACCCCTGTACACTAAAATGCACATAAAGCCCTCATACAAACTCCGAATTAGGTCTACTTACTCTTAGAATACTACACATTAAAAGACCTATAAAATGAGACTAATTTCATTGAATTTGGAGCTTGTATGGGAAAGTTGGGTTTTTGGGGCCACTTTGTATACTACATAGGTGTATAATTGTATCTTTGTATTTATGTATCATATTTGACCTCATCTCCGTCTTTGGTCACATGAAACTTGAGATCTCATCGAGATCTACAACTTTCATGTTTTGAGTTTTTCCAAATTCGGCCCCCTCTTCTCTTTACACGTGTATCTTCTTCCAGCCACTCACAGCAGGCCACGTGGCGCCCTCTGGTTGCGCCACGCGGCCCGCTCCCCTTGCCTCATCCGCCTCATCTTCCAGCCGTTGGATCTCCTCCTGAGATCCAACGACTCCAGGTATTCCACGCACGCCCTTTGTCTGGGCCGTCAGATCATCTCATGCCTTCAATCCGCACCATCCGCTCGCGCCTCTTCCAGAGCTCGCCACGTGGCGGCAGATGAACCATCTGATCGAGCCCATCACAGCCGCTCCTCCGTTGGCATTCCTCGTCCCTTCGATCCTCTCCATCTCCTCATCCAAGCCATTCGCCCGCGCTTCGCCCAGTGCCCTCCACATGGCGCGATCACGGCCCATCATCTACGCGCCTTGATGTAATCACACACGTCCCATACCGCGTCGATCATCACCGTTGGATCACCAGATCCAACGGTGGAGCTCCGTCGTCTACCTCCGGACGCCACTCGCCCACGATCTCTCCCCTTGCGAAACAAGCCGCCCCCTTCCTATTCTTGGCATCACCTCATCCACCCTCTCCGACCACCAACACCACTACGATAGAGAGCACTCCTCCCTCACCCTCGTCAGCTCCCTCGCTTCCCACGACTCCCACCAGAGTCGCCCCACGTCAACCACAAACCTCACCTCGTCACCAGCCAACCCACCAACTCCATCCTATAAATACGCCACCACCGGCCAACTTCAGCCGCATCCGCCACTCCAGAGAGCTTCCCTGAGCTCAGATCCTCCATTTGGTGACAGCAATTCGACGATCCTTTGAGCGAAGAAGGGCTTCTTCTCCGGTGAGATCCACGGCACCGCCGCCGTGTCGCAGCCTCTCCTCCGAGTAGCTGCACGAGCTCGGGACCCTACCGATCCCTAGAGCGACGACCCTGGAACTCGAGACCGAGCTCCGATCCCCAGGTAAATCCCTCCATCCATCTCCGATCTTCGATTCTTTTCTTCTTCGTTTTTCTCGATTTTTATTCGCCGCCACCGGTCATCCTCTCACTTCCGTTCCATCTCGCCGAGCTTCGCGTCGAAGCTTCCATCCTCGCGGTAGCTTTCACGACCCCCGACGACGCACGTCAACCTTCATCAGCTCAGCTCCGCCACTTGGCCGGAGCACCATCGCCTACCCATCTTCCGCACGCCTTAGGCCTCGCCAACTACTCCACCTCTCCGCAGGCGCACGCATGAGCTTCGGCTCTATATTTAACACTTGCAGGTACCCCGCGTCTCATTGAACGGAAGCTCGCCGGAGTCATCTTCGAGCTTCGTCGCCAGCAACCTTCGACGGCCCTCTCTCACTCCTGAGGTCACCAGGAGCTTCGTCGACCATCCGCGCATCTTCCGAGATACCTCCGACTCGCCATCGACCTTCACCGATGACGGGAGGGAAGGGCGGAGCAAAGACAGCAATGTCGGAGCCCCGCCTTCTCCTCCGCAGGAAGCGGAGGGCCGACGAGGAAGAAGCCCCAGAGGCCGTTCGATTGTCTCGATCGAACGGTTCGCAGTCAGCCACGTCGCCCGCCCACCGGAGCTGCCAACGACCGTAGGATCATCATTGATCCCACGCTCAGGAAAACGCCACGTCATCATCTTCAGCCTCCATCGACCACCGTTAGATCTATCCAGATCTGACAGATTCTGATCTCGCCACGCATCATCACCGCCATCCTTTGGATCGATCTTGATCCAAAGGCCCGCAGCCAGCCACGTCGACGAAGACCGAGCCTTACCCCCAACCCTAGGCTCGGACGACCCGAGGCTACACCGAGCCTCAATCCAGACCTCCACTGTCGCCCGAGCCTCGGCCCGTGCCTCCGCAGCCATCCGAGCCTAGGCCGCCCACGTGAGGAGCACGTGCAGCCTGGGAAAATTACACAGAGGCCCCTGGAGCTTTCCATATTTGCAAAAAGGTCCCTGTGAAGTTGAGCCCACGTGAGGAGCAAGTGCCCTGTGGAGAAATTGCACTTGAGTCCCCAGCATTATAGGTAATTGCATTTTAGTCCCTGTCCGCATATTTGCTTATTGTATTTTTATTTTCCTGTATTGCATTTACACCCTTGTGTTTGCACGCATCCCTAGGTTGCATTTTACATCATTTTCTAAATCTAAAAATTGCATTGTGTTGAGTAACTTGTCCTCTGTCTATTGGTCCGCGTGTCACATTTTTGTAATTTCAGTAGAATTATTAGTGAATTAATTGGTGCATTTTTGACATATTTTGCCCAGTGACACCTTTTGATTTGTAGTTAATTCTCTGTGCTTCCAAAAATCATCAAAAATTCATAGTAGCTTAAGGACAGTATTCTTAACATACCATAAAAATTTCATGTCCTTTGCACACATATCGAGGCCTAAATAAATTGTTGAGTGATTTTCTTATTTAAATTTTAATTAATTCATTTCACATTGAAATTCAGATCTTTCAATTTTCCTGGATTCCTTATCATTTGTGCTATCTAGGGTAATTTTAGTTCTTGAAAAAAAATGTGGTTTGTTAATTCTTAAAAATTAAATATTGAAAATCACCCTGTCTGCATATTTAGTTCCCATTAAATCCATTTAGTGTCTGAAAAATCCAAAAAAATTAGGGTAACTCATTTTCATCATAATTAATCATCTGGCCAATTTTTAGAATTTTTGAACTTCATTTGACATCTTAATTGAATTAATTGTTATATTGGCCTGCGGATTGCATGTGTCTGCATAGAAATTAAAAAAAAAAAGAAAAGAAAAGAAATATAATTCTCCTAAAATCACACACTTGGATACTTGCTTAAAATTCACCTAAGGAGACAGATGCCTCCCTGAGATCGACCTTGGACTTCACCAAGTAAAAAAAAAATTGCCGCTTGAAATTAACTCGAATCTAATTAAAGTGGTTTTTGACTAACCTCTCGTATCCGACTGCAACGAACGATTAACAATAATTTGGACATTAATTTGCTCGAATTAATTAAGGGTGCGGGATGCCCGTCAAAATGGCGTCGTTGCCGGGGAGGCACGGCTTAGGTTAATTTTTGGTGAAATTTTGAGTGCTTGATTTTCTTTCCCCGGGTAGTCTGACCCCCGGTTTTTCTTGTGAATATTTCTCTGTCTTTTAAATTCTTGCATTTTTGTGTCATTCTTTATCTAACCTCAACTTGTTTTTGTGCGAGGGACACCTGAGTCGAAGACTCTTCGAGGAACCCGCATTCGAATTGGTTTGAGTGATTTGAGAGAACCTGTAATTCATTTATTTCCACATTTTTCGCATATTTTCCAGCGGTTCCCGTTCGGGTTCTCGCATGTGTAAAAATAGTGGAACCGTGTCCCCGTATGCTGTGTGGTTGAATTGTAACTTAGCTTGCACTAGTGGCTTCCCGAGCCAATCTAGGAATTGCTTGTGCTCGTAAACGTTAGGACCACACAAATCACTTAAAAGACGCACTTAGACCGCAGTACTTAGCCAAATTAAACTGTTCTTCACGCTAATAGAACTGCCTGTCTAGGAGAGGCTTTCATCGCCTGCATTTGCATTTAGATAAAATTTCAATTCTGTTCTGCATCATGCATAAAAGCGAAGGGATCACTGTAAGTCTCCTGAACTCAGCATAACATCATTGTTTTATCGTGCATCGGCTTTTTCTCGATTTCTCCCTCTGATTTTCACATTTAATTAAATGGAAGTTGGGATTGTCCGATAGGCGTGCTGTGTGGTGGACTTAATCAGTAATAACTTAACTTAAAATCGGGACTGCTAAACAGTATTGACCAAAAAAAGAGAATAAAATTTGAAAATTGTTTGCGGGAGATTAATCCCCGACCCTGTTTTCAGGCTGAGTGAGGGTACTTGAGTGTGTGTGAACACCTTAAGGCAGAGCCCAAATCCCCGCCTTTCATATCACGAGCCAACTGATCTTAGCAAATATCACGAGTGGGATACTTTTAAGCTCATTGACAAGTACCAAGTAGCCTCCGCCTTCGCGGGTAGATAGGGGCGAACCAGCGGTACTCTGCGACAAGGCCTAGCTTTGTCAGCCTCCGCCTGCTTGCAGGTAGATAGGGGCACGTCATTGAGTCCCCACTCCGGATAGGAGCGAAGAAAGAGAGGATCGGCGGTATCTTAGGCGACAGGATAAACAGGGAAGACGCATCCGGCTCTGAGCCGACTTCCCTATAGGCCGCGTAATCCTTGCTATCTTGTTTGAACAATCACACTTAAAATTAACAAGATTAATTGGACTCGATTTCGAGTCCTTCACTGTGTTGAGTGTGAACTCAGGGACTTGGATTGATTTTGCTTGCTTCAGGTAAGAGTAAAACCCTATCTTCTTCTCGCCACATCAAGATGAGTAACTGGGGAGATCTCGACGCATTATTCATCGATCTCTCTATGAGACCCCCAAGCGACTCGTCTTCATCGGCCCAAGCGCACCTTGGACCACCCAGGACTCATGACCCTCTTGAGTCTTGGTTCCCTCATACTCAGGGTGGTAACTCTCAAACCAACCCTTTCATTCCCTCCGAGATTATCGAGGAAGATCATCGCCTCGGTAATCCTTTCCTTGATTTATCCTCTGACATTGACCTTACTTTCCCCCCAGGACTAGAGGACGAGATGCCGCCAAAA
Source organism: Ottelia alismoides (assembly GCA_037367405.1). Classification (NCBI taxonomy): domain Eukaryota; kingdom Viridiplantae; phylum Streptophyta; class Magnoliopsida; order Alismatales; family Hydrocharitaceae; genus Ottelia; species Ottelia alismoides. The sequence goes on along the minus strand of JAZKJV010007023.1, from coordinate 305,744 downwards.
GTTCCACCGGATGAGGAACAAATAAAACAGATTCTTGCTCGCCTCGCTGAAGCCGAACAGAAGAATGCAGATCTCATGGCGCGGATGGGACAGATCATAGTAGCAGAAGGAATCGACCGACCAATGGTCGATACCTATAACCCGGCGGAGAACGAGATTCAGAACTGTTTGGCACCTGCAGTTCCCGCCCAGGCATTTGAACTGAAGCCCCACTTCCTTAGTCTGCTTCCGAAGTTCAACGGAAACCTTAATGAAGAACCATACACTTTCCTCCGTGACTTCGAGTTGGTGTGCAACAATCTTAGCCATCCCAATGTTGGCCAAGATTATATTCGGCTGAAGGCCACCCCTTTTGCCTTAGGTGATAAGGCTGCTCATTGGTTGAAAAACTTAGGGGTGGTATGCAATACCTGGATGCAATTCAAGGACCTATTCTTGAAAAAGTTCTACCCTCTCAGTAGGACAAACCAGATGAGAACGAAGATCGCCAGCTTCGCCCAAGGACCTAGTGAACCTTTCCATGATGCTTGGGATAGGTTCAATGATTTAGTATGGAAATGCCCCTGCCACGGCATTTCAAAGGCGATCTTAGTCCAGACCTTAATCTGTGGTCTAACCCCAAAGATGCAGGGGTTAGTCAGTGCCGCCTGTGGAGGAAGCTATCTGAACAAAAACGAGCACGCCGTATGGAAGATCCTAGAGCAGATGGCGGAAACCGGCAGGTCGCAGGCCATCAGGGCCTATCAGTTGTCTCCTTCAATCCTATCCAATGAGACAACCCGAAATACTGTAGCGGATCTGACTGAGGACCTCATCCCCAGCATGGGGATGATTGCCGACAAGCTTACCATGGTCGAGCAGATCCACAAGAGAGCCGCGGAACTTGAGTCTCTTTCGTGTCTACCGAAGCAAGTGGAGGAACTCTCTGAGAAGGTAGCTAAGATCAAGCTACCTGCCCCTTCTGCACCACCTGTACCTGTACATCGAGTCCATCTTGTACAGGAACAGGCACCTGGGTCTCAGAGTAGCTGGGATCAGACTTACACCCAGCAGGACCAGCATGCACCCCCACAAGTGGAGACGGGATACGAGGAGCCTACGCAAGTGTACGAGATCAACGGGCTTTGGTATAGCCGTGACCCGATTGTCAGGCAGGCCGAAATGGGGAAGGATCAGCCTCACCGTTCATCCCCAGTCTACCAAGAAACCAGGCCCGTTCCCACACCGCGCTTTCAGTCCAGGCCAGAACAAGGGTATCAGCCGCAGCAATACCAGCAGCAGCAGCGCACCTATCAACAGGGGCCAGCACCATCCCATCAGCAGCAGCAATATCGGCATGGCCAGCAGGGCCAATACAGAACCTCGTCTGTACAGCAGTCAGCCCAGCCCACCGAATTGGAGTCTCTCACCTTGGCGATCCAGACCCTGTCTGATAGGGTCCAACAGATGCAGAATGATTACCTGTACATGAGAACCGACATCAATCGGGTCTCTCGTACCCAGGACCAACAGATGGCGCCAAAGACCCCAATTCCCGCACAGGTTCAGGCTAACCCGAACAACATACTCCATGGCCAGAACCGACCTCGAGATCAGGTATACTATTCAGATAATTATTTATCTGAACATGAGATCCTTTCGTACGATAATGTAAATCACATGTCCCTCAGGAGCAGAAGGACCGTGACCATACCTGATCGGGCACGGGAGCAGAAGGAAGGAGCCTCCGACACTCTACCTGAGGAGAACTCGGAGGAAGAAGAGGAGGAGCATCACCACCATCATCGTCGGCAGAAGAAGAGGATATCTGAGTCCTCGAAGCAACATTCTCGCATTTGCATAGAGTCAGAAGAAACCGATGAAGAGCCCGCACCTCCATCTGAGGAGGATCGTCCAGCAGTCGCGGAAGAAGCATCACCGGTTTCACCTCAGCATTTTCCTTTCAGTCAGAGTCAGCGTCCTAGTTTGTATCAGAGTCAGAGTCCTGTTAAGAACTCAGTTCCCGAAGTCAATGAGAAAATTTCAGTTTCCGAACCTGAGTTAGAGTCAATAATCCCTTTCCCCCGAGCTCTTACGGGTGGAAAGAAGAAAACCAAAAAAATCCAAAAAGATGACCCTGAGATGGCTGAATTCTGCAACAAATATATCAAGGTCACAATCCCCTTTGACAAGTACGTGGAGATGACCCCTGCATTCCAAAAATACCTTAAGGTGAGATGCACACCTACTAGGGTTAGCAGGAAGACCAAAATCCGTGTTGATAAACATGTTTTATCAATAGCCACGACTTGTGCAATAAAGTAATTGTTTCCAAGGAAACGAAGAGATATGGGTGCACATTATGTAGTGAGTCATGTTGATGACATCGCGTTTGCACGCACTCTCCTGGACAATGGTTCCTCGATCAATCTGATGCCTACAGCCCTCTATGAGCGGTTTAATCTCGGACCTCTTAGGAAATCTAGAGCCCTCCTACAGTTTGCGGATAAATCAACCAAGAGGTCCCAAGGAGAATTGAGGAACATTGTGATCAAAGTCGAGGGACAAGAATACATGGTGGACTTCACTGTCCTGGATATGGAAGCCCCTCGTAATTGGAGAGACTCCCAGATCATTTTAGGTAGGCCTTTCCTCAGAACAGCAGGGGCCTTATTTGATTATAAGATCGGGAAGATTCAGTTCCAAACTCCAGGCGGAGATGAGGAACTTGAAATGAAGCAGACAAGATGGCAGAGACCGGATTCAGAATCCAGCACCGAGTACTCTTCTACCGGAACAGACTGCGAGCATGTAGACTTAGTTGGGCCATGGAGACAGAACCCAGCCAGCACCGATGTGTCCATCTCCTCCGAAGATGATCCAATGCACGAGTCAGTCTGCGAGAACCTCAGGAATGAGTACAGCTCTGAGCCTGCATCGCCCTACATCTTCGATGACGCAGAGGCCCAGTTGGGCCTGTCAGTCCTTACATCTCTAGGACAAACGGAAGATGAGGATGACGAGTCGGACGAGGCATTTGCCGATTGTATGGAGACCTTTGACGATCCGACTCCAGAGCCGAACTTGGTGGCAACAATCACAGAGAACGATCCAGCCACTTCCAACACTGAACCAGGTCAGATTGAGCCAGATTTCTTAGACGATCACACCATTCCTGAGCTCAAACCCTTACCCACAACCTTAAAGTATGCCTTCCTTGCGGGCCAAGACAAGAAATTTCCGGTCATCATCAGTTCGCAATTGACCGAGGAGCAGGAATCTCGCTTGCTAGAGATCCTAGAGAAAAACCGCAAGGCGATAGGCTGGAGCATTTCCGATCTCCACGGGATAAATCCAGCTCTGTGTTCGCACCATATTTACTTGGAGAATGAAGCCAAACCCTCTCATGAATTCCAACGCCGGTTGAATCCAAATTTACGAGAAATAGTGAAGAAGGAGATAGAAAAATGGTGCAACGCGGGTTTCATTTATCCAATCTCCGACTCTAAGTGGGTGGCCCCAATCCATGTTGTCCCGAAGAAGTCGGGAATTTAGACGACCACCAACGAGGATGGAGAGGAGATCGTGACGAGAGTACCCACGTCGTGGCGTGTCTGTGTGGATTACAGACGCCTGAATGCCGCGACGAAGAAGGATCATTTCCCCCTACCATTCATTGATCAGATCCTAGAGAGATTGGTGGGAAAAGAGTTCTTCTACTTCTTAGATGGGTTCTCGGGCTACAATCAAGTAGCCATAGCTCCAGAGGACCAGGAAAAAACCACGTTCACATGCCCCTTTGGTACCTATGCTTTCAGGCGCATGCCTTTTGGGCTATGCAATGCTCCAGGTACTTTTCAAAGGTGCATGATTGCTGTATTCGCCGAAATGGTCGGCGAATTCCTGGAAGTCTTCATGGATGACTTCTCGGTCCACGGCGATTCTTTCGATTCCTTTCTTAGGAATCTGGACCGAGTCCTCAAAAGATGTTGTGAGGTTAATCTGGTGCTCTCCTGGGAGAAAAGTCACTTCATGGTGACGGAGGGCATAGTGTTGGGGCATGTCATCTCCAAGAGAGGAATGGAGGTTGACCCTTGTTTAACCCAAAAATCGGTGATCTTAAGTTCCACACAAGGCGGGAACTCAGTCACTGAATCGACCACGCGAAATCCGGATTAAAACAACAATTAACCCACGACAAATATATCAAGGAATGAAAGTAAGTGTGCGGAGTTAAAATTTATTATAACTCTACAACAAGATGTGTATAGGTGCAAGTATGTGTAGAGGTCGAACACAGGGAGCAGACAGGTAGAACGGGGCACAAGTGCACGAAAATGTGTGTGTATGTGATCAAGTTATCTACTTATGCTATTTTTTGTGGGTTTTTAATTTTATATTTTTTTATTTATTTTTGATTTTATATTTTTGTATTTTTATTTTTTTAATTTACTGATTTTTATTTTCTTTTTATATTTTATATTTTTTATTTTCTTTTCAATATTGGAATGTACAAACTATGTAATAAAAGGGAGAAAGAGATATTTATAAAAATAGATAAAAATGTTCAAAAATTAGCAAATAAAGTTTTTTTGATATTTTTATATTTTTCTACTGTTTTTGTGATTTTTGGGTATTTTTCAAGATGTTTTTGATATTTTTAAAGGGCTAAATAAAGAAAACAGTGAATAAAAGTTGCTGGCCGAAATTAAATTGAGGATAAAAAATAGTAAACAGTGTCAAAAATTCCTCAAATTAATTTTAAATGAAAGGTAACAAAACAACGAAAATTCAGGAAAAGAAAACACGATTTTTGGATTTTTTATGAATTTTATAAATTTTTATGAAGGTTTTAAGGCTTTTCTAATTTTTAGGAGTTTTGTTTTGTATTTTTTAATGATTTTTGGATTGGAGTTAGAACACAATAAGATAAGCAAAATATATTTTTTTGAGAATTTTCTGATGTGTTTTTATATTTGTTTGGTATTTTATGATGCAAACAGTGCTGAAAATGAGTGTTTTTTTATTTTTTAAAAAAATTAAAATACAATAAATATGAAAAATAAAAATATGCCGAGATACTATAATGCAGCAGGAGCTTAACTCTATTTTTTGAGATTTTTTTCTAATTTTCTAGATGCATGAAATAAATAGGGAAAGCATACAAAAATACAAGGCCCAACAAGGGTATGAATGTAAAAAGAGCAAGGTTCAAGGGGCAAAGTGCCAATTATACAAAAGTATACAACTGCCGATGAATCCTTTGAGTTCTAAATAAACATTACACAAAATGGCGGGGGAAATGGCACAAAATACCCACGCCCAAGGCGATCCGACGGCGGGAAGGGCGATGGAAGAGCAAGGGAGCTCGCCAGCCAAGACGAACTTTCACCGGCCTATCCGCTCCCCTCCGACGTGCAGTGAAGTCCCAAAAACACCGAGCTTCCTCCTGGAGAGCCCCTCGAGCTGTCGGCGGCGTCAAAATGGTGGAAAGACCACCGGAAGGCCACCTCGGCGTCGAGGATGAGTTACGGCTCCAGCTACCTCGTTCCTTGGCAAAAACGAACCCAAAAGGGATTCTTCAGCACCTGGACCTGCAAATAGAGTTCACGAGCAACAGTAGAGGGTTCCAGGTCCAGCAAAAAGGGAATGGCTGGTGGATGTCGGGTTGATGACGGTCGCCGAAGCTCGAGAGCTCCGGCAAGGTGTTTGGTTGCGAAATCTGGGCGAACTAATCGATTAAACCGTAAAATAAATGCACTAAACAGATCCTAAAGCTAGCATCTAACTAAACAACGAGAAAAGAAACAAAACACGACCTCGATTGGTTGTAAAAACCAAGAAGTGAAACCTCACGGCCAAGGGCCGGAGATGGGGGTGGATACGCCTCCGCGCCGCTCCTCCGCTCCTCCTAACGGTGAGGTGAGGTTGTTGTCACCTCCCTCTAACCTCAGCACATGAAAGAAGGGAGGAGGAAGGGGCAAAAGGAGTTCGGTTTGAAAAAATGGAGGAGGGAGGTGTTTTGTACAAGCTTGCTCTGGAGGCACAAAGAACGAGGCGTCGCGCGCGAATCGATGGTCCAAAGACCCGTCCAAGCCTAGGGCGTGTAACCTCAATATATGGTGAACAAAAGTCAAGAAGGAAGAATTGCCAAATGGTGAAAGACGCGCTCTCCAAAATTCGGAGAAAACGCCAAAAAAACGCAGTCTGACAACCTTCAGAACATTGGGCAGAGAGTGGGCGAGGAGGCATGAAGATCGAGGTTTATCGAGCAAATCTTCGATCCAAAGACCAAGGCAAGTACTGGGCGTGTATCATGGTTATATGGGGAGAAAAAGTGAAGAAGGGCCCGAGGTCAAAATGTGAATGCGGTGAGCTCTAAAATTCCGAGAAAATGGCTAAAAACGCGGCTGACAGGCTGCAGGTGCAGACCAGGGAGTTGACCAGCGGGTCAACTTCCACCTGGTTGGTCCACGTGGACCAACCAGGAAAATCCCTAGGAAAAAACATTTCTAAAATCAATTAAAAATAGCAAATCAATTTATTATTTTTTGGTTACAAAATAAAAAATGTTTATTATTTTATAAATTATTTTATTATGATTTTTATTTATTTTTATGAAATGTATTTTTACAAGTTTACATTTATGCCCTTTATAGGTATATTATTCTATATATTGTATTCTTTTATTTTTATTGTATGTATTTAGTTTATTTATTTTTTATTATTAATTTATATAATTATAACATACTTTTATACACATAATTATATTTTTATTTTATTTTTCTGATATGTTTTGTATATTAAATAAAATATAAGTATAAAATGTATAGGTTTGTATGTAGGTGTTGTATCTAGGTATTTTATTTACAGGTATTTTTATTTTGAGTTTTTCTTTGCATTTTTATTCTGATTTTAATATACAAAATTATTATAAGCAATCATTATAAGATTATAAAAATAAAAATACAAAAATAATAACCAAATAATAAATTGAATATTTTAATCAGTACAGCTATACAATGAGGGTCCAAAACTCAACTTTCAAACCATAGCTCCGCCAAATGCGAAACCACCGCCATTAAATAGCTTATTTTCTTCTATATACAATTAAAGGTGAGTATGCTGCATTTGGAGTTTTCAGTTGTAAGATACGGGTCTGGGAAGTTGGGATTCTGGATTTTTATTCAGACCATAACTTTTTATCTGTATATTATTTTTCTGTGAAATCAATTTTGTATTTTTATATATTTAATTATCTACAACTTTCATGTACAAAGTTTCTTCATTTGAGGTATAAAAAGTGGAACCAAAAATAGGTCCCAAAATGAATAAAGAATGAATAAAATAAAAAGGAATTTGTGTTGTATTTTGGCCCTTATCTCCCCCTACTTTATTCCTTGTCGACCTATTCATCAAGATGCCTAGGTCTCGGGGTTTTGGGTCATAAAATATTTACAATATTTTATTCTTTTTCTTTTGTTTTCTTTATTCTATAATTTTGTCTTTAAAAACCGCATTTTATACAATATTTACACACATATGCATGAATGCTAAAACACATGAATTAGTTCTATTTACATGCATTTACTAGGGTTTTTAAGGCCAAAATGATAGAATAAAGATGATGAAACGTGGCTTCATCAACCCTGCCAAGGTGGATGTGATCAGACGACTCCAGCCACCCACCAACGTAAAGCAGTTGCGGTCGTTCCTCTGGCATGTTGGATTTTATCGGAGATTCATTAAGGATTTTTCTAAGATTGCCCGACCGCTAATTGAGCTTTTAGGCAAAGACATGGAGTTTATTGTTGATCACAAATGTCTTGAGGCCTTTAAGCTTTTACAAGGAATGATTATGGACGCACCCATCTTGCAAGCCCCAGATTGGTCTCTACCTTTTGAGATCATGACGGACGCCTCTGATTATGCTGTTGGGGCTGTGTTGGGACAAAGAAGAGAGGGCGTCCCTTTTGCAATTCACTACGCAAGCAAAGTGCTTGATTCTGCTCAGCGTAACTATACAGTTACGGAAAAGGAAATACTTGCGGTAGTGTTTGCCTTGGACAAATTCAGATCTCACCTAATTGGATCCAAGGTAACTGTGTTCACTGACCACACGGCACTACGGTATTTGATGGAGAAGAAGGACGCGAAGGCGCGTCTTCTTCGTTGGATTTTACTCATCCAGGAGTTTGACTTGGATATCCGTGATAAACCTGGAAAGAAGAATGTAGTGGCCGATCATCTTTCTCGTCTCGAAGATCTTAATACTTCCGAGGTTTCACCAATTCGAGACTCCTTCCCTGACGAGTCGATTTTTGTTATCGACTCACTCCCATGGTACGCCAATATCGTGAATTATCTTGTCTCCAAGAAAGTTCCCGAAGATTGGACCAAGAACCAAATCGACCGACTAAAGTCGGATGCTAGACACTACCATTGGGAGGATCCGATCCTTTTCTTCGAAGGACTGGATTGTGTCTGGAGACGGTGTATTCCTCAGGAGGAATACCAGAGTGTCCTTTCTTTATGCCACAGTTTGGAGGCAGGAGGACATCACTCCGGGAAGAGGACCGCATGGAAGGTACTTCAGTGTGGCTTCTACTGGCCGACTCTGTTTCATGATGCCTCCGCCTTCGCGAAGTCGTGCCCAGTTTGCCAGAGAATGGGAGGAACCGTTGGTTCCAAGGATGAGATGCCAATGCAGCCGGTCATCATTTGTGATGTCTTTGACGCCTGTGGTATCGATTTAATGGGCCCATTCCCTATCAGCCACGGGTTCGAATATATCCTTCTTGCGGTCGACTATCTGTCCAGATGGGTGGAGGCTATCCCGACCCGAGCCGCAGATAGCAGGACTGTCTGCAAATTCATCAGAGAACACATAATCTCTAGGTTCGGGATCCCCAAAATGATGATATCAGACGGGGGTAGCCACTTTGTGAATCGGGAGGTGAAGAAACTCCTGAAGGATTACGGCATTGAACACCGTGTCGCAAGTCCTTACCACCCACAAACCAATGGTATGGCTGAGGTGTCAAATAGGGAGGTGAAAACCATATTGCAGAAGCTTGTCCACCCGGACAGGAAGGACTGGTCTCAGATCTTGGATCAAGTCCTCTGGGCATATAGGACAGCTTACAAGACACCATTAGGCACCTCCCCATTCCGAATGGTATTCGGAAAGCCGTGCCACTTGCCCGCAGAGTTAGTGCACAAATCAGAATGGGCAATCAAGAAGGTCAATTGGAACACACACCTGGGTCAGAAGCAGAGAGACATGGATCTGAATGAGCTTGTGGAAGTCAGAAACCGCGCATACGACAACAGTTTGGTGTACAAGGACAAGGTGAAGCGTTGGCATGATAGATATATCAGACGAAAGACCTTTGTTCCTGGACAGAAGGTATGGTTGTTCAATGCTAGGCTGAAGATTTTCCAAGGCAAGTTGAAGTCTAAGTGGACAGGCCCATTTGTCGTCCGTACGGTGCATGATAGTGGATGTGTCGAGATCTCAGATCTTGCAGATGACGCACCGATATTCTTAGTGAATGGACAGCTGTTGAAGCACTTCGTTGAATCCAATGAGCAGTTAGTCCATGTTGAGGAGATTGTATTCATGCGCGAGACAGATACAGCAGATACACCTCAAGCCGCGTATGAGACCTTGCAGCAGTGAACTCCAGCCATCCGCAGCATCTCGAAAGATTCAGACCGACTCATCTGTATATATCATTCTTCTTGTACATCTTATCCTCTCTCTCTTACACGACTTTAGTAACCCATCCCCGTCTCATTACATCACTATCTTGGACTATACTTAGGATGACTATATCCTAAGTATAGGGGGGAGGAGTCACTCGAGTCGATTTTTGTACATTCTCCAGATCACATTGGTCCTCATACTCACTTCTGTCCTATACTTAGTCCGACTTGAGCCTAAGTATAGGGGGGACCGATGAACGCCTGGTATACATTCATCTTTCCCCCGTCTGCCCCATTTCTGATCTTCTTTTACACTTAGGCTGCCAGAGCCTAAGTATAGGGGGGCAGGACGACTTCTACACTCTTGTAATTTTAGCTCTCCTACGCTTAGCCCGAGCTATGTCTTTCTGGTCGTTTTTCGTGCTCTGAGGACATAGCACATGCTAAGTATAGGGGGCGTGTATATATTACATATATACTTTACCCATAGCTCGTACTTTCGCATATTTTCGCGTATTTTTGTATATATTACGCAATAATTATGGGTGGGTAAAAATTGCCAAATATATACATATATATATATATTTGAAAATAAAAGCTTCTTGTTTAACCTTGCATACCATCTCTGCATCCAAAAAGAGTCTTGCATTTTCATAGCATGACATCTCATCGGCATACTTTGCATAGGCAAAGTGAAAAGCTAGTGGGTTCTGAACTAAGTTATGAGCAGATATTGAGGATGGAATTGATTTGACCTTAATCCACCTAATTTCAGAGGAACCTTATAGGAACTAGAGTTAAGATTTTTTCAGGTCAGGTGACTTAATTCTTTAAGTCTGCAAGTCTATGTTCATATGTCATCTTGATGAGCCTGAGTAGAGCACTTAACAACACACACATGACTCTTAGAGACAATGGCTTGACGTGCACCAGCACTTTACACATGGCTCTCTACGGATGAGGTGATGAGGAGGCAGTTTCCTTTAGCTTGGGGTAGCATATGAGGGTAGTACTTCTAGGCAGAACCTCTCTTCTTCTTCTAGTGAAGGAAGTGCGTCTCAACTTGGCCTAGTGGTGATGAAGGCTAAAGACAGAAGCTGTGGGTTGCAATAAAGCTTCAAAAGAGGGATAGTCTACTGGCTCAAGAGGAAATTTCTTGTATATATGCTGCACCATGTAGATATGTTGTACAGAGGCATTTTGTTGAAAAAAATGCCAAAAAGAACTCCAAAAAAAAAAGTGGTGGGTCGGATTGAAAATTTAATAACCCCACCAGAGTATATGTAGTCAAGAAAAGCAAAAGCTTATGGTCCCCATGTTACATCTCATGAAGCTTGCAGCGGGAGACTTAGCTACACTGGCTGAGCTCCCAAAAGTCTATACTTCTTCCCCCTCTTCTTGAGCCGGTTGCACTTGAACTTAGAAGGGAATACCCCGCTTCTCGAGGAAAGAGTTGCTAGACCGAGGCATTAGAGTTACCAGGTTGGGGGAGGTTGTTTCTTTGTTACTTCTGAGGTGGGGAGTCATATATCACTTACAGTGCACGAAAAGATTCATGGTCATTAGAGTTTGTGTATGTAGACTTGTTCTGATCAGTTGTGTTGAGGAGTCTTGAATAGAAGACTTGTGGAACTTGAAGTCTGTTACGACTTAAACTCAGATCCCAATAAGGTTCCGACACATAATTAATCCAAAGGTCGAGTCAAGCTCTATTTTTAACTTTTGTTCATGACCTTGGTATGGAACCCAAAATCATTTCACTTCTGCATTTCATTTAGTTGCTCGGGGACGAGCAAGGTTTAAGTATAGGGGTTTGATGAATCTGTGATTCATCACTTCAAAAGTCAAAAATAGAGCCTTGTTCCCGAGTAAATAGAGGCATATTTCCCATTATAATGCATAAATAGCATTCATTCATACATACATAATGCATTCATTTTAGCAGTCCATTTGCATTCAAATAAGAAGCCTGAATCCCTGGTAAAATATCCACTCACTAAAATAACCTCTTCCTTATAATATGTACTCCTTAGTTAATAATATAGGGAAGAATGCCAAAACTCCCCTTTGTAAAATAGCCAATAAAGCCTGAGAACCCCTGTACACTAAAATGCACATAAAGCCCTCATACAAACTCCGAATTAGGTCTACTTACTCTTAGAATACTACACATTAAAAGACCTTTAAAATGAGACTAATTTCATTGAATTTGGAGCTTGTATGGGAAAGTTGGGTTTTTGGGGCCACTTTGTATACTACATAGGTATATAATTGTATCTTTGTATTTATGTATCATATTTGACCTCATCTCCGTCTTTGGTCAACATGAAACTTGTAGATCTCATCGAGATCTACAACTTTCATGTTTTGGGTTTTTCCAAATTCGGCCCCCTCTTCTCTTTACACGTGTATCTTCTTCCAGCCACTCACAGCAGGCCACGTGGCGCCCTCTGGTTGCGCCACGCGGCCCGCTCCCCTTGCCTCATCCGCCTCATCTTCCAGCCGTTGGATCTCCTCCTGAGATCCAACGACTCCAGGTATTCCACGCACGCCCTTTGTCTGGGCCGTCAGATCATCTCATGCCTTCAATCCGCACCATCCGCTCACGCCCCTTCCAAAGCTCGCCACGTGGCGGCAGATGAACCATCTGATCGAGCCCATCACAGCCGCTCCTCCGTTGGCGTTCCTCGTCCCTTCGATCCTCTCCATCTCCTCATCCAAGCAGTTCGCCCGCGCTTCGCCCAGTGCCCTCCACATGGCGCGATCACGGCCCATCATCTACGCGCCTTGATGTAATCACACACGTCCCATACCGCGTCGATCATCACCGTTGGATCACCAGATCCAACGGTGGAGCTCCGTCGTCTACCTCCGGACGTCACTCGCCCACGATCTCTCCCCTTGCGAAACAAGCTGCCCCCTTCCTATTCTTGGCATCACCTCATCCACCCTCTCCGACCACCAACACCACTACGATGGAGAGCACTCCTCCCTCACCCTCGCCAGCTCCCTCGCTTCCCACGACTCCCACCAGAGTCGCCCCACGTCGACCACAAACCTCACCTCGTCACCAGCCAACCCACCAACTCCATCCTATAAATACGCCACCACCGGCCAACTTCAGCCGCATCCGCCACTCCAGAGAGCTTCCCTGAGCTCAGATCCTCCATTTGGTGACAGCAATTCGACGATCCTTTGAGCGAAGAAGGGCTTCTTCTCCGGCGAGATCCACGGCACCGCCGCCGTGTCGCAGCCGCTCCTCCGAGTAGCTGCACAAGCTCGGGACCCTACCGATCCCTAGAGCGACGACCCTGGAACTCGAGACCGAGCTCCGATCCCCAGGTAAATCCTCCATCCATCTCCTATCTTCGATTCTTTTCTTCTTCGTTTTTCTCGATTTTTATTCGCCGCCACCGGTCATCCTCTCACTTCCGTTCCATCTCGCCGAGCTTCGCGTCGAAGCTTCCATCCTCGCGGTAGCTTTCACGACCCCCGACGACGCACGTCAACCTTCATCAGCCCAGCTCCGCCACTTGGCCGGAGTACCATCGCCTACCCATCTTCCGCACGCCTTAGGCCTCGCCGACTACCTCCACCTCTCCGCAGGCGCACGCACGAGCTTCGGCTCTATATTTAACACTTGCAGGTACCCTGCGTCTCATTGAACGGAAGCTCACCGGAGTCATCTTCGAGCTTCGTCGCCAGCAACCTCCGACGGCCCTCTCTCACTCCTGAGGTCACCAGGAGCTTCGTCGACCATCTGCGCATCTTCCGAGATACCTCCGACTCGCCATCGACCTTCACTGATGACGAACGGGAAGGGCGGAGCAAAGACAGCAACGTCGGAGCCCCGCCTTCTCCTCCGTAGGAAGCGGAGGGCCGACGAGGAAGAAGCCCCAGAGGTCGTTCGATCGTCTCGATCGAACGGTTCGCAGTCAGCTACGTCGCCCGCCCACCGGAGCTGCCAACGACCGTAGGATCATCATTGATCCCACGCTCAGGAAAACGCCACATCATCATCTTCAGCCTCCATCGACCACCGTTAGATCTATCCAGATCTGACGGATTCTGATCTCGCCACGCATCATCACCGCCATCCTTTGGATCGATCTTGATCCAAAGGCCCGCAGCCAGCCACGTCGACGAAGACCGAGCCTTGCCCCCAACCCTAGGCTCGGACGACCCGAGGCTACACCGAGCCTCAATCCAGACCTCCACCGTCGCCCGAGCCTCGACCCGTGCCTCCGCAGCCATCCGAGCCTAGGCCGCCCACGTGAGGAGCACGTGCGGCCTGGGAAAATTACACAGAGGCCCCTGGAGCTTTCCATATTTGCAAAAAGGTCCCTGTGAAGCTGAGCCCACGTGAGGAGCACGTGCCCTGTGGAGAAATTGCACTTAAGTCCCCAGCATTATAGGTAATTGCATTTTAGTCCCTGTCCGCATATTTGCTTATTGTATTTTTATTTTCCTGTATTGCATTTACACCCTTGTGTTTGCATGCATCCCTAGGTTGCATTTTACATCATTTTGCAAATCTAAAAATTGCATTGTGTTGAGTAACTTGTCCTATGTCTATTGGTCCACGTGTCGCATTTTTGTAATTTCAGTAGAATTATTAATGAATTAATTGGTGCATTTTTGACATATTTTGCCTAGTGACACCTTTTGATTTCTAGTTAATTCTCTGTGCTTCCAAAAATCATCAAAAATTCAAAGTAGCTTAAGGACAGTATTCTTAACATACCATAAAAATTTCATGTCCTTTGCACACATATCGAGGCCTAAATAAATTGTTGAGTGATTTTCTTATTTAAATTTTAATTAATTCATTTCACATTGAAATTTAGATCTTTCAATTTTCCTGGATTCCTTATATTTGTGCTATCTAGGGTAATTTTAGTTCTTGAAAAAAATTGTGGTTTGTTAATTCTTAAAAATTAAATATTGAAAATCACCCTGTCTGCATATTTATTTCCCATTAAATCCATTTAGTGTCTGAAAAATCCAAAAAAATTAGGGTACCTTATTTTCATCATAATTAATCATTTGGCCAATTTTTAGAATTTTTGGACTTCATTTGACATCTTAATTGAATTAATTGTTATATTGGCCTGCGGATTGCATGTGTCTGCATAAAAATTAAAAAAAAGAAAAGAAAAAAATATAATTCTCCGAAAATCACACACTTGGATACTTGCTTAAAATTCACCTAAGGAGACAGATGCCTTCCTGAGATCGACCTTGGACTTCACCAAGTAAAAAAAATTTGCCGCTTGAAATTAACTCGAATCTAATTAAAGTGGTTTTTGACTAACCTCTCGTATCCGACTGCAACGAACGATTAACATTAATTTGGACATTAATTTGCTCGAATTAATTAAGGGTGCGGGACGCTCGTCAGTGCTTCATGAGGATCAACTTACCCCTTTAGATAGGGTAACTGCCTTCCACCCAGACAACTTCTGCTCCATTCTCTATAGGATCATGCCCCAATCTGACTTTTTGAGCTTTCCCATCCTAAGGGGAAGTCTCAAGTAAGAAATTGGCAGCTCTCCTAATGGGCAGTCCAATAGTGTTGCCATTCTACCACCATCGTCACCCTCCATCCCAAAAGGAATCACGACCGATTTATTCTTGTTGATCTGAAGGCCCGAAATATTGCTAAACACCTCCACAATGAGCGCTGCCCTTCATGTACCAAATTCATGTAACATTACCAATTAACCAATTTCTCCATGTTATAGGGAGAAGGTCAAGGGGAAGTTGGATGGGGTGGTAGCAACACAGGGGTGGTAGGGCAGAGGTCAAGATAGTGCTTGAGAGGAGGCAGAAGTCGGGGGTGGGGAGGGGACAGAGGTCAGGGTGGCATTAGGAGTTCATGTTGTTAAAGATGCAATCAAAGAGTTTATGTACTAGAATGATCTATATTTATCAATTAAATAAAAGAAAGTTCAAAATGTGAGGGCAAGGAATGAAAGGTCTTGTGCCGAAAGGGTCTAGGAGCAATAAGGACTCAACCTTTCTCTATTAGTGCCCTCTGACAATTCAGAGAGACAACTATAAAAAATATTTAATAGTTAGAAAATATATACAAGAAGCCATACATGTTAACTATTGATGAAGAACTCCTTAATCTAAAGATGAGAGTGGATACCATGGTAGTTGTACATATGAACGGTATTATAGTGATTACCAACTCCTTTTAAGTTAAGTTGGAGGATATTATTGGCTTCTTCTGCTAAAGGACATCACATGAAGGGAGAACTCTTATAAATCTCCATTTCATTACCTTTATTATTTCATTTTGGCCTTTACTCTCTAATTAAATGCATGTATATAGTATATATAAAATAACACTCAATGATTGACTGATAAATACTTTATAAATATATGCAATTAATTCCAAAATAAAAGAATAAAGGAAAGAAAAGAAGAAGAAGAAAGTGTCAAAGACATTGAGTGACCCTAAACCTGGAGTAGATTACTTTGGAAAGTAATGATGACTGAAATGGTTCCTCTTGGTCATTTTATAGATCAATCAGCCAGCTGAATGATCTCTCTCGACTTTCTGATTGGTCTGAGTTTGAGTTTATCAAACACAGAGGCCGAGAGGATATTTATCGGTTACTCATCATCGATTCTAGCATGGGTGAAGGTAGAGTCTTTAATTTCACATTCAACCCTAAGCAATCGCTTCACTCTACGGCTCTTGGTCTTTCTCCTCATCACCAAGGAGGTGGCCATAGACACTATGTGTCTTTTACTCCTTGTCCTCTTATTACCCGACCTTTTAGACATCAATTTACTTCTCACAAATCGTTTGAGGTCAGGAAAGTGATCTATGACCATTATTGAGGGAAGTTTAAAAGTCAATTCTTCATCAAGTAATTCCCATAGGGCAGGATCCAATTTTTTTAGGTCTTTTTCATTTTCTATTTTTATGAATTTTTCTGATTTTTTTAATATTTTTAATCTTTTTGAGATTTTCGATTTTTTTGTTATTTTGAATACATAAATAAGCAGGAGGATGTACAGACTCTAGATTAGAAGATAAGTGTTTAGTAGAAGAGGGAGGTAGAATGGACTCTAGTTGTACAGAGTGTAAGTGTTTCTTTGTATCCTCTAAGCTTTCATCATTGAATTCGCTTATTCCATTCTCCACTTCCATACTTGAGCTGAAATAAATTGAAATGATTCGGTTGATGACATTTCTAAGATTATCCTCAATAAATTCATATCTTTTCATAACCTAAGAAATGTTATCCTCCAAAGAGTCCTCGTAGCAAATCATTGAAGTAGTTTGTCTACTCGGAGGATATAGTTCAGATATTGAAGTCTCATACTCAACATGCATAGACTTTGGTATGTAATACTGAGTCATGTATGGACCATCCGAATGGCAGATATTGATCGGGGCCTCGAATAATGGAGCCAATGAACGGGAGTCTAGTACATCTAGCTCATGAGTCTGAGTCCAAACCCGTGCATGTGTAGGCTCTCCGGATGTGTGATATGAAGGTTGGTCAATGTGGATTTGATTACTAGGATTAATCAAGTCAAGAAGATAATATGATGCACGCCTCGATATTCGGTTTGTTCGATCGACCATGTTATGTCCTAAGGTCAAGTCAGGATGTGTATACCTAAATTATGGTCCAGTAACAACTTGTGATGAGAATGAGGTCTGTGGGGACACATAATTCTGTCAATAATTTGTCTTAGTATTGTCTTGTTCTTCGAATCGTTCATTGATTCTAGCAAGCAATCGACGATAAGGTGAATTAGCCCAGATTGGAAATGGTCTTAGGTGTAAGAAGGTGGGGTAGGTGAGAGGTATGAAGGAGTGGTGAAGTCAATCGAAGTTCTGACTTCATGGTCTGGATGGGGGTATGAGGAGGAATAAGAAGGTGAAGATGATTGGATTACGGTCGATGAGGAGTGACCTGGATATGATGACCAATATCCCGACATCTTGAAGAGGAAATGGACGAATGTAAGCAGATCGAGGTAGAAAACATGCAAGTACACAAGATAAGGGTCGTAAAGGTTCGATCGAATTATCTTGTCAATTTTAGTTGATGATAAATGCAAGTCTTGAAAGATTAACGAGCTATTAGGTGCTTGTACTTCCCTACAAACTGTCCCGATTCTTATGAATAGTTGTACCCACTTCCATCCAGTATAGGAGTAAGTACGGACCGTATAAATACGACTACCCATTTCTTATGGATAAAACCTTATAAGGCATCCTCTAAATCTCCCACTCGATTAAGGAAATTTGGACCATTTACCGGCTATTCGTAGATCCTCACCGAAAAGTGGCAAATTATTTTTTTGAACCAGTAGTCTATATGAAAATTCTAGCGTTGGCTCTATCCTAGGGTCGTCTCTCTCTCTCTCTCTCATTTGCAAGTAAATCAGATAATGATGGGGTTGCTCTCCCACAAACAAGTGTTAATTTTAGTCGAAATTTTTGGTCCAATTCAATTAGTAGTCTTGATTTTAGAGATTAGTTATCACTGTAATTAATTCACACAAGCAATCACATCTACCGTCCAATCCCAATTCCTTTATCTTAGGTTAGAAAAACTAAGAGAGGGAGTCGGAAAAAACTGATGCCATTGAAAAAATGATGATGAATGCTTGAAAAAAAAGACTTACAATACATCCAACTCTCTACATGCAGAATGCAATACTGAATTAAAATTTTACACTATATGAAATGCAAATCGAAAAAACCACACCTAAGAAATATACTATTAGCAGGGAATAAATGATTTTGAGTTGGCTAATTTGTACGTTGCTATATGTGTATCTTTAATAATCTTAGAATATGTTATTATCCCAAGATGAGGTGGCCTAAACTACGATTGGCACATACAAATTGTAATTAAATAGCTCAGTTGCCTATCTTAATTTTGCCACTCAAGTTGGGCCCCACCCTCATCGGAGAGTGAAACAGGCCCGACAGACCATAGAATAATGTCAAAATCTGATTATGCACGTGAAACAAAATCTGCTGGAAATTTTGCAATAAATTAAAATGCATAAAATAAAATCCTAAGGACTCTCACGACTCGACTCGGTCTTTAATTTATGTGATTCCTTCAATTGTCTATTTTCCCAGAAAATACCGACCTCCGAAGCTCATGAGTTGCTCATCTAAGCAACTGCTCTGTCACGTCGGACCCCTTGCACAAAAACGAGATGGTCGTCAGAGAGATAGACTTAATAAAGTAAACAAAAAATAGAAAAATGCTAGAAATTATAGAGAAATATGAAGAACCGGGGATCGGACTATCTGGGGTTTGGAAAACCTAAAATCGAGATTTTCCAAAAATTAACATAAGTCGTGCATCCCTGGCAATGACAACAATTGAAAGTTCTCAAGTATTGCCCTTTTAATTTAATAAATTCAACAATTAAAATATATCCATTCGTTGCAGTCGGGAAAAGTCATATCAATCAAAAAACCACTTAATTAATTTCTTAATTAAAGGCAATCCGTCAATTTTTTTCCACTCAGGGAGGCTGCTATCTCCTTAGATTTTTTTGTTGATCTAAAGGCCAACTTTTCAAAGAGGCAATTTTCTAGTATTTATTAAATGCAATAAATGATCAAAATACAATTTGGACTAAGTTCGGGGATTAAAATGTGAATTACATACTAATAGTGTACAAAAATTCTCAAACTTGTCTAGAATGTGAAATGTGATGAAATTAGACTACTGTAATGTTTTTAAATTTTTGATGAAAAATAAATTACTTGTGAATTAAATATGCGAACTAGGTAATTTTGAGTTTCTATATAGGTCTATGTGATTGGTATGCAAAAAAATTTTAATTCTAAAAATACTATGTGAGTAATTAATTAAAAATAAATTATTAAAATCACTATTTCATTTATTTTGACCTCGATATGAATGCAAATGAGTTGAAATTTAGGCACAAAATAGAATTACCTAAGATCTACCTATTGTGAGTTTTTTGCAATTTTTAGAGGACAATTAATTTAATATCAATTTAAGAATAAATAGTGGGTAACATATTTTATTTTCCATAAAAACAATTATATTAAACAAAATATTTCTCAAAAATTGCAAAGAAATATCCACGTGATAAATCACAAGTTGTTCTACGATAAGCAATTTTTAGAATGATAAAATGGCTATATGAATGTTAGAATTAAGGTCCAAACACAGGGACCTAAATGTAATTACAGAAATAAAAATTGATAATAAAACTATGTTGACATTACTCATTTGCAATTACCTAGAGTGATGAGGGTCTTCGCGTAAATTTCCCAGCATATGTGAGCTCCAATAGCAGGGTCAAGCACGTGATTTTAGGATGGATGGGGTTCTGTTTGGATTCCCAGCAACATAGTGGCTTTAAGCATAAATCTCCCCCCCCCCTGGCAAGTGTTGGGATGGTGTGCAACCATATGCTGTTGGAGCATGGGCGCGTGAGGAAGGAGGGCGTCGGCGGAGGCGCTAGAGTGGCCATTGTCGAGGGCAACCATTGGCGTGGAGGTTCAGCTACTAGATGGAGGCATTACTCTACCTGAAGCAAAGGGGCGGCCGTTCGCTCGAGCTACGAGATGGGATCTTGGATCCTTTCATCTCCAATGGGATACATGCAATGAAAACAATGGGCTCGAGCACTTATGCTCGGCCTCGTTGTTGTGAGTAGAGGATGGATTATGGGTAGGAGTTCTGATGCGAGTGAGGGATGAGAACTCAAACCCCAATGGGGGAACACCAGAGGTGACAGGATGTGAAGAGGGTAGAAAGAAATGGAAGGATTCAAAGCAGGGTAATGGATGTCAAAGGTTGACTTTGGGGACAATGAAAGAGTAAAACATGGAAGGTAGAAAATAGTAGCAGAAGAAATGGTTTAAATAAGATGCGTATGTCCAGCAGAGAATAGAAAGAGGAAAATGAAGGAAGGAGAGGGAGAACAGAGTTTTTACCTGCGGGTGTGCCTCGGGTTTGAGGAACAACGCTCCAATCCAATTATCACCTCGAAAGGTCTGGCACAGGAACCTTGAAGCTCAAGCATCTACGACGATGTGTGGCTGCATCATAAGGCTGAGCCTCCTGGATCTTGTCGATGGTGTATGCTCTCTGTTGCTCGACTTGTGGGTCCAACTATCACCAGAGACGTGGCAAGGGATGAAGCGCTCTCGCAAGAATGACAGATGATTTGCAAAGGGTGGCGGAGCTTCTTATTTGAAGGAGGTTGGGTGAGGAAGTGATGAATGTGGGTGATGAATCCATGATTCGTTAACATTTCTGTCGCATTTTGTCTTAAAATCCTTAATAAATACATGTAAATATTCATTAATTTCCATCTTTTAATAAATTCTCATTCATGAATAAAAATGCACTTTTATGCATCAAAAATATGTAAATAAATAAAGGACTAAAATTAAAGAAAAGAAAAGAAGACAGATTGTAAATATGTATATATGTACAATATCACTCAGAATATATAAATATAGTTGAAAGATATATTTATAACTTAACCCCCGAGACCAAGTCAGCATAAATTATACGGCAAACAAACAATAGGGGGAGATAAGGAAAGGAAATAATAAAAATAATTAAAGAGACACTCCACGCACTCTTCATTATTTCTCAAATAAATAACAAACCTTCATTGATTTTTAATTAATTCATATAACATATTTTTCACCAAACTATTTTCCTAATTATTTCTAAAAGTGTATATAAAAATATAAAAATAAGTTAAAAATATTATCTTGTATATATGTCAAGAAATCCATCTCTTAATTTGTCAAATTCTCAACTTCCGAACGTCATAACCTTCTCATACGAACATCAATTTCACTCTATTCACCTTAAAAGTTCATAAAATAAAATTCTCTAATTAATGGAGGTGATTTCATTAAAATCGGAGTCTGTTTGCAAAAACTTGGTTTTGGGACCTAATGGCAACAGGGTTTTGGGGCTATTTATTTTATTTAGAACACATTGTTTATAGGTTTATTAATTTTATAATTTCTATTTATTTTTGTGATCTTGTATTTTCATCATGATTTATTTCATAATTTTTGGAGCTTATTTATTAATTTAATTAAATACAAAACCCTAAGTTATAGATGAAATTGAACTATATGACTTATACCTGTATTTATTAATATATCTAAACTAAATTATTAAAATCCATAAAAATTCACAAAGACATTATTTATTATTCTAATTATTAAGAAAATATAAAATTAATATATAATTATTTATTTATTGAATTTAAAAATTCAAAACCTATTTATTAAGTATTATTTATACCTATTTATTAATATAATATTTATATTTCGAATAATATTTATTATTTACAAAAAATAATTATACCCTAATTTAGATAATTTAATTCTCTTTATTTTCGTTTTTATATCTATGTAAAATAATGACACTTACTATTTATTACATAATTTATAGTGTATTTTGAACAGCTGGCCAACCAGGTGCTGACAAGTGTCAACACCTGGTTCTTCTTCTCCAAGAAGCCGGTGCAGCATTTTGTTCCACCGGATGATAAACACGAAATTTACGAGCGGTCGTATTGACTCACAAGGCGAGTCAACAGTCGGTGTGTTGACCACTACAAAATGAACCTCATATTTAATCAACAATTAACCCACACTATAGATCAAGCAATAAGAAATAAATGTGAAGTTAAAATTTATTTTTAACCCTACATAAATGGTGTATAGAAAGCAAGTACGTAGAGAGATAGAACACAGGGAGCAAACAGGGTAGATGCACAAGTGTGTGTGTGTGTGTGTGTGTGTGTGTGTGTGTGTGTGTGTGTGTGTGTGTGTGTGTGTGTGTGTGTATGTGTGTGTGTGTGTGTGTGTGTGTGTGTGTGTGTGTGTGTGAGTGAGTGAGTGAGTGAGTGAAAGTGAAGTGTTGCCTACACAATGCAATGCAAGGATTTTTGGTGGGTTTTTAATTTTTTAATTTTTTTATTTTAATTTTTAATTTTATATTTTGATTTTTAATTTTCTGATTTTTATATTTTTATATTTTATATTTATATTTTTTCTTTTTCAATGTCGGAATATATCAACTATACAATAAAAGAGGTGATAAAATATTTATAAAAAGATTCAAAAATGGTCAAAAATTCAGAAATAAAATATTTTTGGTGTTTTTATAATTTTCTACTATTTTTGTGATTTTTGGGAGTTTTTCAAAATGTTTTTGGGATTTTTAAATATCAAA
The DNA here is from genome assembly GCA_037367405.1 of Ottelia alismoides. NCBI lineage: Eukaryota > Viridiplantae > Streptophyta > Magnoliopsida > Alismatales > Hydrocharitaceae > Ottelia > Ottelia alismoides. Next base: position 282,810 of record JAZKJV010007023.1, on the reverse strand, counting down.
ATAAAGGAAAACAATGTCTAAGTTGCTGGCCGAAATCAAAATGGGAATGAAAAATATCAATCAGTATCAAAATTCTCCCAAATTAATTTTAAAATAAAGATAATAAAATAAGGAAGACACAGCAACTGAGTTTATATTTTTAGAATTTTTCTTTCATTTTTTAGAATTTTTTGAAAGTTTTAAGTGTTTTCTAATTTTTAAGGTTTTTCTTTTGAAATTTTTAGTGGTTTTTGGAGTGACACTAAAATACAATGAGACAAACAAAATCTAATTTTTTTTGGAATTTTTCAAAACGTTTTATAATTTTTATGGGTTTTCTAATGCAAACAGTATGAAAAATGCATGTTTTTTATTTTTAATAAATATGAGAATGCAATAAAATCAAAAACTAAAAATATGGCGTGAAAGTGCAAGTGAACAGGAGCTTAACTTAAGTTTTGTGGAATTTTTCAAGTTAAAATGATGCCTTAAATAAATCAGACAAGTTCGCAACAATAGTTCAACCTGGCAGGGCAAATACAAATGTTCAAACCCGCAAAGGTATCGGCACAAAATACCCACCAGGGCGCGTGACTTGCACGCGCCTGGCAGGGACCCAAAAGGAATTTCAAAAACCTCCGGGGGCTCACTTGGAATCTTTCCATAAAGTTAATACTTAATACAGAACTTAGCATGCTAAAACGAAATAAATCAAAGGTCGATGGCCTCTTTGCAAAATGCCCACACCTCACGTGAACAGGTCACGTGAGGTGATGTGGTAGAGGACTGATGTGCAAATATGGAAGGTTCGAGGGTGTAGATGTAATTTTTACTAAATATGTAAACTAGCATTTAAAGTCTATGGACTAAACAGAAATTACAAAAATGGAGGGGGTGACTCTGCAAAATACCCCTTCGAGGCTTATCCGACTGTTGATGGCCTCCCACTAATACACGTGTCAAAACCTGAGCCGCCGACGACGCTTCAGATGGACGCCCACGATCGGAAGCTTTGGGCGATCGGACGGTGAAAGGGACAATGTCATCCAACGGCTGCAAGATGATCTGGATCCCAGAACCGATCCAACGGCTCGAGATGCTGGCGAAAGAACACGGAGGAGCTCCGACGAAGCGAAGTTCTCCGAGCTCCTCCTTCCAGCCCCGGCGGAGTTGAAGCTTGTAAAAATGTCGGGGAGGATCCGGAAGGTGTCAGCAGTTGACTGGAGGCGTCAAAAGTCGTCGGCGTGCGCCGGTGTCCTCGCACGAAGGTGGCGGAGCGGGGAGGCTCCAAATGCTCCCAGCGAGGGTCAAAATGCTCCAGATGCTTCGAAAGGCCCAGGCACCTACACGAAAATGTGATATGGTCGGGGGTAAATTGCCCCGACCACGTAGCGATGTGGAATGGAGGGTATACTGTGGCGGATGGTGCGAACGTGAAGGTGGCGCTCGGCCGGAGTTGCGCTCCGACGAGATGAATAGATTGAGCGATTCCAGTGATGGATCGTGAAATTTTTTTGGGGGTTTTTGATCCTAAGATGATGGCTAAGCTAATGAGAGAAAAAACAAAAAGAAATACACACCTCAAGGGCCTGGGGAGCCCGAGGTTAGGGGTACCTCGACAGTGGTTGGCCGGAGGTGATGGAACGCCCTAGGCCACGCTGCTCCGCCTCCTGGACGAGTCGGTCTTGGAGCTGTCACCTGGGATCGAAAGGGGCGCGAGAGAGACCAAAATTGGGGTTCAAAATTCTAATGAAGTCAAGGGGTCCCATTTTATGTGGTTGACGGGGCAGCTCCAAGAACGATGCATGGTGGGTGCTGCAGTGATCCAAAGGCCAAGGTATGCCCCGGGCGTGTATGTCTGATGCAAGGGGAAGAGAGTCCAAGAAGAGAGTGAGATGATTCGGTGAAAGGGACTCCTTTGAAAAATGGGAGAAGTTAGGTCAAAACCTAGGTCTGACAAGAACAGAGAGGGGGGTCAGTCAATTGATCGGGGTCAACTGTCCGAGCCCTCTGGTTGGTCCACGTGGACCAACCAGAAAAACCCTCTGGAAATAGGTTTTATTAATTAAATAAAAATTAGTAAATGAATTAATTTAATTTCGATTATTAAATAAAAAATGTTTATAATTTTACAAAGTATTTTATAGTGATTTTTAATTATTTTTATGAGATATAATTATATAAGTTCCCTTTAATGCCTCTTATAGGTATATTACCTATGTATTTTAGTATTTTATTTTTATTCTGTGTATTTTAATTTTATTAATTCTATTTATTATTTTATAAAATTATAAAATACTTTTATATACACAAATATATTTTTTTTATTTTTCTGATGTGTTTTGTATATAAAATATAAGTAGGTATTGTATAGGTATGTATATAGGTATAATATCTGTGTATTTGATATACAAGTATTTTTATTTTGTATTTGATTTAGGTTTTTGTTCTGATTTTAATGTGCATAATTATTATAATTAATATTTACAAAATTATAAAAATATAAAAATAATGATTAAAGAATAAATTAAATATTTTAATCTGTACACGTATACAATGAGGCTCCAAAACTCAACTTTCAAACCGTAGCTCCGCCAATGCGAAACCACCGCCATTAAATAGCTTATTTTATTCTATATACAATTAAAGGTGAGTTTGCTGCATTTGGAGTTTTCATTTGTGAGATACGGGTCTGGGAAGTTGGGATTCTGGATTTTTATTCAGACCATAACTTTTTATCTGTAAGTTATTTTTCACTGAAATCAATTTTGTATTTTCTTTATTAAATTATTTACAACTTTCATGTGCAAAGTTTCTTTATTTGATGTATAAAAAGGAATCAAAAGTAGGTCCCAAAATGAATAAAGAATGAATGAAATACATTGTATTTGGCCCTTATCTCCCCCTACTTTATTCCTTGTCGACCTATCCATCAAGATGCCTAGGTCTCGGGGTCTTGGGTCATAAAATATTTACAATATTTTATTCTTTTTCTTTTCTTTTATTTATTCTATAATTTTGGCTTTAATTACAGTATTTTATACACTATTTACATGCATGAATGCTAAGATGATCTATTTAAGGGTATTTACAGGCATTTACTAGGGTTTTTGAGGCCAAAATGATAGAATAAAGATGATGAAATGTGGATTCATCATCCCCCTATACTTTACCTTTGCTAGTCCCTAGCAGACACTTATGCAATAAGTGCAAAAAGTAAAAGAAAGAAAAGAAAAAGAAGAACTTGAATTTAGTTTAAATATCAAACTTGTCTTCACAAAATCAAAGTTTGGAGCTTAAGTCGGACCTTTGGAATTTTAGTGCGGGCGGAACCTTAATGAGAACCGAATTTGAAATCCAACATTCCTTGAGAATCCCAAAACTCTGTCCGAGTCTCCTCAATAGCCAGGTCAGAAATATCTCGATTTATACGCAAACTCTTACGACTATGAGTCTGACTCGTACAGTGTAAGTGCTGGTGGCTCTCCCCAACTAGAATGGCAAAGAGATTGACTTCTCCAGTACGACAACCCAATGATTACCCAATCTAATAACTCCATCCTCGAAGAGCGGGGTATTCCCTTCTAAGTTCAAGTAGCAACCAGCTCAAGAGGAGGGGGTGAAGAGAAGAATGGACGGTAGCCAGTGTACCTACCTATCCTGGGATGCAAGACCAGTGTAGTCAAGTCATCTAGCTGTAGGCTCACATATTTGACTTTGGAACTCAAGCTTTCTTATTGACTTTACAACATTTGTACATACTTTGCAGGCTCTTTATTTTTGTACATGCCTGAACATTTTTTTTTAATACTATTCACTGCAGCATTTACATAAGGAGTTTTTCCTCTTGTGCCAGTAGACTATCCCTCTTTTGAAGCTTTATCGCAACCCACAGCCTCCTGTCTTTAGACTTCCATATCACTGGATGGGTTGGGGTGCACTTCCCTCCCTAGGGGAGGACAAATGTTTCCACTTGTGTGCGTCTCATACCAGCAAATCCAATCCCCTCACCACTCCAACTGAGTTGAGCCATGTGAAAGGTGCAGGTGTCCAAGTTAGGTCATCATCAACAAGAGTCGTGCGTGTGCTCCGAAATACTCTACTTAGGCAGTCAAGAATCCATTGAACCAAGTCTCGTGATCCTCAAAGAATTAAGTCAACTAGACCTGAAGTACCTCAAACCCAGTTCCTATAAGGTTCCTATTATTAGGTAGATTTTAAGGTCCAATCAAGCTCCAATCTTCGAATTTTACTTAGACTTGTTCAACTCAATCCGAAAAATGCTCATGCTATGCAATGCTATGCAAAAATATTTTTGTCATGTAATTTGCAAAGATTTTGAACTTTTTATGGGTTTCTGAAAAGATGATGATGCACATGCATTTTTTGTATTTTTTCACAAAGATTTTTCAAATGTTTTTGGATTTTAGTTTTGCAAATGTTTTTGGGATTTTTTAAAACAAAAAGTCTTTGGCTAAAAGCTAGGTTAAAATATGTACACGGGAGTGCTTCATATATATGCAAGAAGTGGATTTTAAGAATTTACAAGGGTAAGTGATCAATTATATATATATATAATGGATTTTGGTGAGATGTATGTATTCCTCAAACTTATTTGACACATGCTTTTCACACAATTTTTGAAAACTATAGTCCGAAATAATTTTTACAAATATTTTACAAACATGTATACAAATTTGAAAATCATTTTGCAAAGGTTTTCAAAACAGTATATATAGATTTTTCAAAATATTTTTGCAACCATTTTTCAAACCATTTGCAAATCATTTATAAACATTTTATTTCACAAAAAGAAAATAATTTTTTACAAACCACACATTTTTACAAAGGTTGAAAACATGTAACAAAACGTTTTCAAAATAGTTTTCAATAGATTTTCACAAAGATTTTCAAACTATTTTTCAAATATTTTGCAAAAAACATTTTCACCTGATTTATTAATCAGTATATACAAAAAGAATTTGAGGAACAAAACACCTTTTTATTAGGGATTTTAATGACTTTTAAAGAATTATTAGCCATATTATTAGAAAAATACGAAAGTACGAGTTATGGCTAAAGTATATACATAGTATATACGACCCCCCTATACTTAGCTTGAGCTATGTCCTCATAGATCGGAGAGAAAAGAGAAGACATAACTCGTACTAAGTATAGACAAGTCTAAAGAATAAATAATTGAATCAATGGGAAGTTGACTGTCCCCCCCTATACTTAGGATCAAATAATCCTAAGTATAGCAGACTACGCAACGCAGGGAGGGTCAAGGGTGGGAATGAACAGATCGTACTCAGATTGTCTCCCCCTATACTTAGGGTAAAATATCCCTAAGTATAGACAAGAAGAGGAGACAATGGAGAGGATCTAAATGAAACTGAAAGAACTCGGGGTGCAAACCCCCCTATACTTAGGATAAAGTACGTCCTAAGTACAGAAAATTGACAACAAAGGGCGGCACCTTTTGATAGATAAAGAAAATAGAAAAGGAAAAGAAGAAAAGAAGAAAAGAGGAAAATAAATCAACAGATGAAAGAGTGATATGAACAGATGGATCTGTACAGCGTAAGATGGAATTGATCACCATGTATGAGATGCAGATGATATGAGTCAAAGAACACATCTCTAGAAGAATGGTGGCAACGTCAATGGTCGGCGGATCATGATCTAGATATAGCTCCAGGCGTTGACCATTGACGCGGAAGGTAGAGGAAGATGACGGTTCAGATATGTCGATGCTGCCATTTTCATGTACCTTCCTAACCACATACGGACCTTTCCACTTGCTCTGTAATTTTCCTGGGAATAATTTTAGCCTGGAATCAAACAACCATACTCTCTGATCTGGCTCAAACCGTTTATGGCTGATATGGGAATCGTGCCATGTTTTCACTTTTTCTTTGTATTGTAGGCTGCTTGAAAAGGTTGTATCTCTCAATTCTTCCAGGGCTGCCAACTCTGCTCTTCTCTGTTCTCCTATACTCTCGGGATCTAACAGTAACTCAATGACTGCCCAAAAGGATTTGTGCTTGATTTCCACTGGCAAATGGCACGGCTTGCCATAGACGAGTCGAAAGGGAGATGTCCCCAATGGATTCTTGAAAGAAGTCCGATAGGCCCACAAGACCGAGTCCAAAAGTTGTGACCAATCCTTTCGGTCTGGGCGGACAACTTTCTGCAAGATAGTTTTTATCTCCCGGTTCGATACTTCGGCAAGACCATTAGTCTGAGGGTGATACGGTGTGGCAACCCGATGGTCAATGCCGAACTCATCTGCAAGGGTCCTAACCTTGTCATTGATGAAATGCGACCCCCCCCCGTCTGAAATCAAGACTCTAGGTATCCCGAACAGTGAAATAATATTTTTCCTCAAAAATTTGCATACGATTTTAGCATATGTGGCTCGGGCAGGGATGGCCTCGACCCATCCGCTGACATAATCAACAGCGAGCAAAATATGCTCGAATCCCTGACTCTTAGGAAATGGGCCCATGAAATCAATTCCCCATGCATCAAAAACCTCACAAAAGTGAATGGGTTGCATGGGCATCATGTCTCTCTGTCCGCAGGTTCCCATGTTCTGACAGTCAGTACATCTCTTCACGAACTCATCTGAATCCTTGAAGAGAGTAGGCCACCATAGGCCGGATTGAAGCACCTTCTGTGTTGTTCTTTTTCCAGAATGATGTCCTCATGCCTCAAGCTTGTGGCAGTATGTGAGGACGCTATGCTACTCTTCTTGAGGAATGAACCTCCTCCAGATGTTGTCCCCTCCTTCATGATAAAGGACGGGATCCTCCCAATGGTAAAACTTGGCCTTCGCCAGAAGGTCTCGAGTTTCTGCCTGGGCCAACCTTGTGGGACCATCTTGGCGACAAGATAGTTCACATTGTCGGCATACCACGGGAGCGAGGTGATAGCCAAGATCGCCTCATCTGGAAATGTCTCTATGATAGGTGCGTTGGGCTCAAATTCCTCAAGATTTTCCAATCTGGAGAGATGATCCGCCACCACATTCTTGACTCCAGGCTTATCCTTAATCTCAATATCAAATTCCTAGAGCAGAAGGATCCATCTGTTAAGACGAGCTTTGGCATCCTTCTTGGCCATTAAGTACCGGATGGTGGTGTGATCGGTGTAAATGGTCACTCTAGATCCGAGAATATAAGATCTATACTTATCCAAAGAAAAGACTACGGCCAGCATCTCTTTCTCAGTCACAGTGTAATTCCACTGAGCGGCATCCAAAGTCCGGCTGGCGTAGTGAATGGCAAACGGTAAACCATCCCTCCTCTGTCCAAGAACAGCCCCAACGGCAAAATCTGAAGCATCCGTCATGATCTCGAATGGGAGAGACCAATCGGGTGGCTGAAGGACAGAAGCTGAAACAACCATATTCTTGAGAGTCTCGAAAGACGCAAGACACTTATCATTGACGATGAACTCGGTGTCTTTCGTCAGCAGATCAGTAAGCGGTCGGGCAATCCTACTGAAGTCCTGAATAAACCATCGGTAGAAACCGACATGCCCCAGGAAAGACCGCAACTGGCGCAAATTGGACGGTGGATTGAGTTTTCTAATGATATCCACCTTGGCCGGATCGACCTCCATGCCCCTGTTGGAGACGATATGACCAAGGACCGTCCCTTGAGTCACCATGAAGTGACTCTTCTCCCAAGACAAGACAAGATTGACCTCAATGCAGCGCTGAAGCACACAGTCCAGGCATTCAAGACAAGCATCGAACCCGTCGCCATAGACCGAGAAGTCATCCATGAAGACCTCTAAACAGTCACCCACCATGTCCGAGAATATGGACAACATGCACCTTTGTAATGTCGCCAGAGCGTTTCATAGACCAAAGGGCATCCGTCTGAAAGCATACGTCCCAAACGGACATTTGAATGTCATTTTCTCCTGGTCTTCGGGCGCAATGGCCATTTGATTATATCCGGAGTACCCATCAAGAAAGCAGTAATGACTCTTCCCAGCTAGCCGCTCGATAATCTGATCAATGAATGGCAGCGGGAAGTGATCCTTCTTGGTGGTCTCATTCAATCGTCTATAGTCCACACAGACCCTCCAAGAAGTGGGCACTCGGGTAGCAATCTCCTCTCCAGACTCATTCACAACTGTAGTAATACCCGTCTTCTTGGGTACCACATGCAATGGACTAACCCATTTGGAGTCGGAGATGGGGTAGATAAAATCGGCGCTCCACCACTTCGATATTTCTTTCATGACCACATCTCGAAAATTCGGATTCAGCCGTCGTTGGAACTTACGCGAAGGCCTAGCATTATCCTCAAGATAAATGTGGTGGGAGCACAGAGCCAAACTAATCCCATGGAGATCAGTTGTACTCCATCCTATTGCCTTGCGGTTTCTTTCAAGAACCTCCATCAGACGAGATTCTTGTTCTCCAGTCTAACCTACTGAGATAATGACTGGGTGCATATCTGGCTCACCCGCAAGGAATCTATACTTCAGCGACTGCGGCAGAGGTTTCAGTTCTGGACAACTGGGAGGTGGCAGATCTGGCTTCTGATATGTCTATGTGAAGGCGACCAGGTCAGCATGGGAGAACTCTCGCTCAGCATGAATTTCTGACGAAGGGTGGCCTGCTGAATCATCAATAAAATGCACTGGCTCACACTCTGTCATAGTTGTTGGCTCAGAAGGAATCAGACAAGGCAAATACTCATCAAAATCATCCCAATCAATGTCTGAATCCGAGGGATCAGAAGAAGATGAACAAGATTGAAAGTCATCATCACCACTCGTCCCAACACTGTCAGCCTCAAGTGTATCCTCGTCCAGGGGTATGCTCTTCAGGCTCTCGACTGCCATAAGCTTTAGATATAATGAATCTGTAGGAAAAGCGAGGGTCGGTGCTACAGGATCTGTCCAGTTAGATTCATCATCTGTCATCACAAAATCACACTCTTGGTGGATGTCTAAATCTTCCTCTGTCATCTGCGCTGCTTCGTTGGACTGCTCTGAGCATTCTAGTTCTCTGGCTCTTATTTCTTCGATCGTCTCTATTTGTATGGTTTAGCCCTCTACGTGAAAACACACCTTCCCACTATCATGATCGGTCACTGCCTTGGCTGTGGCCAAGAATGGACGTCCGAGTATGATGGGGGCATCGGTTACCGACTCAGGGATCTCCATGTCCAACACAGCGAAGTCCATGGGGAATTTCAGGTCCTAAATGGTAACGACCACGTCTTTCAATAACCCCTTCGGCCTCTTAGTCGACCTATCAGCAAACTAAAGGACTGTCCTGCTCCTAAGAAGAGGACCAAACTCGAATTGGTCGAGTAAGGCTGCCGGAAGGAGGTTAATTGAAGAACCGCTGTCTAACAGAGTACGATCAAACTATTGCTCTTGAATCTCGCATCTGACATAGGGAGCTCATGCATCTGGTCGCTTGGCTGGCAGTTTGTTCTGAATAGTGCAGCAAGTGGAATGAGTGAGCACATGGATTTGATCTATGTGGTTCCTCCTCTTCCTGCGGATGGTAGTCTTCTCTTTCAAGTTCTTTTTGAAGAGGGGGATGTGCTCAAGTGCTTCTTGCAGAGTCAGCTGGATATGGAATCTGTCTATCATCTGATTGCTGAACTCTACCTGCTGATCTTTTTTAGGATTTTTCTCTTTTATTCCCCTTCGCCCGGCGGAGTGCCTCAGGGAAGGGGATGGTAGGGGCCTCCTTAGATGGTGGACTAGGAATAGGTCTATGTGCCTGTGAAGGATTAGAATCCATACAATCTTCATCATTCAACATATATGGATCCGCAATTTGAACAGAAACCTTTCCTTTATTCATATTTTTGTTTTTCTTGTCACCACAGTCCATAGATACAAAAGGTGGTAACATTACAGAGGGAAGCTCAACAAAAGTAGATGTGGTGGCCTCAGTACCACCACCGGCACCTGTCTTCGCGGCATCAGCACCGCGCTCTGGCTCGGCATCCAAAATGGTGGCATCAGCACCACCGTCTTCATCTGGTATCACGACGGCCTCAGTACCGTCGTCGGAATCTCCATCCTTGGTGGCTTCAGCACCACCGTCATCAATGTCGTCATTAACCGCATCAGCACCACTACCTGGCTCATCTGGCGCTCCGGATTCTGCATGTGGCTGTCGCTCAGATGAGGCGCTGTCGGCTGGCATCCTACCGCTCCTAGTAGTCACAAAATCAGCATCATACAAAAAAGAAGATATGTCACTCAAATAGTCACTAGGAGAGGTATCCTCTGTAAACTCTACCTGCTCAGACTTCCTTTTCAGATTGTTCGGGTTAGGTTCAATCTGAGCGGGTATGGCGGCCTTGCCTTTGATGATTTCCCTCATCTCCTGTCGGAATTCATCCATTTATTGCCTGAAGGATGCTCGTTGTTCGAAGAGCAAGCGGGCAAGATCATTGAGAGCTGGGTTCTCAAAAGCGGGGGCTTGAGAACCGGATGTGTTCCTTGCGGGAAATGAGGTTGTTGCTGCTGGTACTGGGGAGGATGGGGATATGACTGATGAGGCTGCTGACGCTGCCTCCACTGCTGTCCCTGATAAGCGGGACGAGGACCTTGCTGGTACTGTTGTTGCTGGGCATATTGGGGTTGTTGTTGCTGCTGTGGTTGCTGGCTGCTCTGTTGTCCTTAAGCTGGATTCTGCTGCTGAGATGAGGATCCACCGTTGCCCCAACGGAATCCAGGGTGATCGCGACGAATCCCAGGCTGAGGGTACCGGTCATACCATATCCCATTGACTTCCATCAATGGTTCCTGCTCGAAGGAGGGTGGAGGAAGAATTGCCAGTGGCTGCTCCGGCTGGTAGACCACCATCTGAGTGTCCTGAGATGGCGGCTGCGCTGGGTAGTATTGTAGCAACGGGACCGGCTCTGCCTGGATGTGGTTGACCTGGCGGTACGAGGCAGAGGGTTGGGATGCGTTGCTACTGCTCGGATCAGCACGTGACCTGGGAGGCTGCTGGGAAGATATCTGTGCCTCCTGGACGCAAAGGATCTGCGTCTTCAGGTCACTCATCATCTTGGCAATCTGGTCCATCTCGGCCATGCCTTGCATCTGCTTTTTCTCGAGGATCTCGAGACGGTCCAATTTCTCACTGATTATGCCCATGTCGACTACGGTTGATTCTGCTTGGGCTGCGGCTGTCGATGACGTGTTAGGACCGGCATCGATGCGGGCGATCCTCTGGAATGATCCCGCTCCTTGCGGGGGCTTCTGCTGTGTGTAAACACGGGCTTGGACCATGACAGTCGAGTTCTCTGCCATGCCTTCATAGATGGCCCAAACGTTGTATTCACCCTTGGAAAAATAGGACCCACCGCAAGAGGCGTTCACTAGCCCCTGCAGCTCTGGTGTCAGCCCACAAAAGAAGCTCTGAACTAGATTGGGCTTGGAGATATCATGATGTGGACATCGGTCGATGAGCTCTCTAAATCGATCCCAGGCTTCATGAAATTATTCGTTCGGGATCATGACGAAGTTGCTGATCATGGCTCTAGCTGCATTAGTCCGGTCGAGAGGGTAGTACTTCTTCAGATACGCGATCCGGTGATCTGCCCATGTATCGATAAATCGCCCTAAGTGCTTGAGCCAGTATGCGGCTCTATCAACCAAGGAAAAAGGGAAGGCAATCATCTTGATAGTGTCCCCGGTCATCAGCCTATCATGGATGGTACTGCAGATCATTTCGAACTCTTGGAGGTGGAGGTTTGGCTCTTCGGTCGGCAACCCATGGAATTTGGATAGAAGCTGAATGGTATGGGGCCGAAGCTCGAAATCTCGGAAGTCTGATCCAACGATGAGTGAGGGATGCTGCGGGATTGTGCAATTCCCTCATGATAGTCTGTAGCGGTCTCTCAGCGTCGGGATCACCTCCTCCTGCATCAGGTCCATCTCCTCCTCCACCACCGCCACCGGCCCCAGGTCGGTTTTCTCGCATCTGTGATATTTCTCTTATGAGATCACCCATGAAGGTTCCCTGGTCTCGGAGCTGCCTCTGCATGGTTTTCAGGGATGCTAGAAGTGAATTGTTGATGGCGGCTTGATCAATGAAGAATGGCGGGTACTCATGATCATCAGGATGCTCTCCTCGGTCAGCCATGTCTGGGTTCTCTGAAAAAGCAAACGAACCCATCTCAGGTGCCGTCAAATGTTTTGAGCTCTGCGATGCACTAAATTCTGAAACTCTTGGACTGATGGAAGGAGAGTGAGAGGAGTGGTCGAGGGGGAACAGGGTGGAAGTGAACTCAAGCTTGGAGAGTGGACTCTCCGAGGTTGTCCTAGATGAATAAGGAGGAGTGCTGGAGAGCGGTGCCGACAAAGTCAGCCTAAGAGATCTCCGTCCCATCATCTTGATTATTGAGAAGAGCAAGGTGAAGAAGAAGAAGAAGAGGGCAAAATTGTGCACGATTGTGCGGTGTTTTTGATCTTGACCTAAAATCAACTAGCAATCAAACACAAAGCAAGGGGATTCACCAACTCAACACGTGAAGCCATAAGGGTTCGGCTTTTATCTTTGTAGCTTTTAAATGAATTCAGGCATTTATCTTTTAACGAGTCCTTAGAGCGCTACGCCTATAGGAGGGAGAGTACTGCCAGAAAAGTATCCCGTACTTGTCCTCCTCCTTTGTAACCAGTAGTCTGCACTTTTTAAAGTCCTTGTAACCCCTTCTTGGATCCCTACTCAGCCAAAGAAATAGAGAAAGGAAGCCAATAGGTGAAACCGATACTTCGAAACTCGCTCGCAACGGAATCACCCGTGAACGTGCAAGAACCTATTCGGACGCGAGACGATGAGACAGACACCCCGTGAAGGCGTGGCCTAGGCTCGATACTTCGGACAAGGTCGATGCTCTACACAACAGAGAGTCACCACTGTTGACCAAGCCCTACTCATCCACGTACGATAGAAGCGCCAATACTTCGGAAATCCAGGCGATACACAAGGCAGCCACAGACTGGGTTTTGGGCTCTAATCCTTATGAAGCACTAAACTCAATCGGAAGGAGACCTTCCCATGCAACCTGAAAACAAGTGAGGGTGTGACTCTCCCCAAAGAATGAATCCAATTACAAGTTTTATTTAGGTCAAGGTTTTCTTAGCAGTCCCTTTTTTAATTTTTTTTGGTGTTATCGCTTCTTTTGGTAGATTCAAACAAGCGCCTAACGGTTTTTGTATTTTTTTGATCCTACTTTATCCAAAAACAGAGGGAGAATAGAGTCGGAAAAACCGTGCAAGTCGACACCAAGGTGGAAATCTCACCTTTGTGCCTAAATGATGGATGCAAAGTAAGAAAACTTACAACGAATCCCAACTCTCTCCATGTGGGATGCAAAGCAGAAATTTATAAACCTAATCTACATGCCGGTGTGCAATGCGGAAATCGTCCTAAGCAGGCAATTGCTAGCGTTAAGAACCACAAGTTAATCACCAATCCTCGATCCTAAGAGTCCGGTCTAGACCCCCCCCCCCCTCCTCTTCTCGACACATCGAGTTTAGGAGTAGCGCTTGATGGGGAGGGCTTGCGGCGCGGCGGATCTAAGAAGATGAGTTAACTGTTTAATTAAACTAAGTCCAAATTCGATCTATAGGTGCATGCAAAGGTTATTAGTGTGTTTGGACCTAATTTAGTCGATCAAGCAAAAGTCTAGAACTAAGGTCTCAATCCACAAAAGAAAGGGAAAATGAAATCAAAATCGGAAAATGACAGCGGTGGAAAACTCATCAAAATCCGCAGTGAGCCCCCAAGTGAACAAACACTTGGAAATTGGGCCCGGAAGTTCAAGTGAAGTCCTGTATTATTACAAATTAATAATCACTCTCTCACAAAATAAAATTACAAACTACTTTAATCACTCTCTCACTCCTCTTGCTCTCTCCTTCCGGCTTGGCTTAAGAAAAGCCAGCTCCGCTTCACGTGGTTGCTTCGGATCCCCTAGGCGATCCGCCTCATTCTGCGGTCCCTCGCAAGAAGACAAAGAGATGGTCAGAAAAGTTCACAAATACCTATCAAAACAAGAGAGGTAAAATAGCAAGCAATAATGAAGACAACAAACACAATCAAGCAAAATATGAACTACTCGTTGTTGCTCCCCGGCAACGGCGCCATTTGATAAACACGAAATTCACGAGCGGTCGTATTGACTCACAAGGCGAGTCAACAGTCGGTGTGTTGACTACTACAAAATGAACCTCGTATTTAATCAACAATTAACCCACACTATAGATCAAGCAATAAGAAATAAATGTGAAGTTAAAATTTTTTTTTACTCTACATAAATGGTGAATAGAAAGCAAGTACGTAGAGAGTTCGAACACAGGGAGCAAATAGGGTAGATGCACAAGTGTGTGTGTGTGTGTGTGTGTGTGTGTGTGTGAGTGAGTGAAAGTGAAGTGTTGCCTACACTATGCAATGCAAGGATTTTTGGTGGATTTTTTAATTTTTTTAATTTTTTTATTATAATTTTTAATTTTGTATTTTGATTTTTAATTTTCTGATTTTTATTTTTTATTTTTTATACTTATATTTTTTTTCTTTTTCAATGTTGGAATATATCAACTATACAATAAAAGAGGTGATAAAATATTTATAAAAAGATGCAAAAATGGTCAAAAATTCAGAAATAAAATCTTTTTGGTGTTTTTATAATTTTCTACTGTTTTTATGATTTTTGGGAGTTTTTCAAAATGTTTTTGGGATTTTTAAATATCAAAATAAAGGAAAACAGTGTCTAAGTTGCTGGCTAAAATCAAAATGGGAATGAAAAATATCAATCAGTATCAAAATTCTCCCTAATTAATTTTAAAATAAAGATAATAAAATAAGGAAGACACAGCAACTGAGTTTATATTTTTAGGATTTTTCTTTCATTTTTTAGAATTTTTTGAAGTTTTTAAGTGTTTTCTAATTTTTAAGGTTTTTCTTTTGAGTGGTTTTTGGACTGACACTAAAATATGATAAGACAAACAAAATCTAATTTTTTTGGAATTTTTCAAAACGTTTTTTATAATTTTTATGAGTTTTCTAATGCAAATAGTATGAAAAATGTATGTTTTTGATTTTTAATAAATATGAGAATGCAATAAAATCAAAATTGAAAATATGGCGTGAAAATTCAAGTGAACAGAAGCTTAACTTAATTTTTTGTGGAATTTTTCAAGTTACAATGATGCCTTAAATAAACTAGACAAATTCGCAACAATATTTCAAACTGGCAGGGGTATACATGCAATTACTAAAAAACATCCAGGGACATACATGCAATTTTCCACAAAATATTGTCCTGAATATTTGAATTTATGGACCAAATACAAATGTTCAAACCCGCAAGGGTATCGGTGCAAAATACCCACCAGGGCGCGTGACTTGCACGCGCCTGGCAGGGATCCAAAAGTAATTTCAAAAACCTCTGGGGGCTCACTTGCAATCTTTCCAGAAAGTTAATACTTAATATAGAACTTAGCGTACTAAAACGAAATAAATCAAAGGTCGAGGGCCTCTCCGCAAAATGCCCACACCTCACGTGAACAGGTCACATGAGGTGACGTGGCAGAGGACCGATGTGCAAATATGGAAGGTTCGAGGGCCTAGATGTAATTTTTACTATATATGTAAACTATCATTTAAAGTCTATGGACTAAACAGAAATTACAAAAATGGAGGGGGTGACTCTGCAAAATACCCCTTCGAGGCTAATCCGACGGTTGATGGCCTCCCACTAATACACGTGTCAAAACCTGAGCCGCCGATGATGCTTCAGATGGACGCCCACGATCAGAAGCTTTGGGCGATCGGACGGTGAAAGGGACGATGTCATCCAACGGCTGCAAGATGATCTGGATCCCAGAACCGATCCAACGGCTCGAGATGCTGGCGGAAGAACACGGAGGAGCTCCGGCGAAGCGAAGTTCTCCGAGCTCCTCCTTCCAGCCCCGGCGGAGTTTAAGCTCGCAAAAATGTCGGGGAGGATCCGGCAGGTGTCAGCAGTTGACTGGAGGCGTCAAAAGTCGTCGGCATGCGCCGGTGTCCTCGCACGAAGGTGGCGGAGCGGGGAGGCTCCAAATGCTCCCGGCGAGGGTCAAAATGCTCCAGATGCTTCGAAAGGCACAGGCACCTTCACGAAATGTGATATGGTCGGGGGTAAATTGCCCCGACCACGTAGCGATGTGGAATGGAGGGTATACTGCGGTGGATGGTGCGAACGTGAAGGTGGCACTCGGTCGGAGTTGCGCTCTGGCGAGATGAATAGATTGAGCGATTCCAGTGATGGATCGTGAAATTTTTTGGGGGTTTTTTATCCTAAGATGATGGCTAAGCTAATGCGAGAAAAACCAAGAAGAAATACACACCTCAAGGGCCTGGGGAGCCCGAGGTTTGGGGTACCTCGACGGTGGTTGGCCGGAGGTGATGGAACGCCCTAGGCCACGCTGCTCCACCTCCTGGACGAGTCGGTCTTGGAGTTGTCACCTCCAGGACTTGATTGGGATCGAAAGGGGCGCGAGAGAGACCAAAATTGGGGTTCAAAATTCGAATGAAGTCAAGGGGTCCCATTTTATGTGGTTGACGGGGCAGCTCCAAGAACGATGCATGGTGGGTGCTGCAGTGATCCAAAGGCCAAGGTTTGCCTCTGGCGTGTATGTCTGATGCAAGGGGAAGAGAGTCCAAGAAGAGAGTGAGATGATTCGGTGAAAGGGACTCCTTCGAAAAATGGGAGAAGTTAGGTCAAAACCTAGGTCTGACAATAACAGAGAGGGGGGTCAGACAGTTGACCGGGGTCAACTGTCCAAGCCCTCTGGTTGGTCCACGTGGACTAACCAGAAAAACCCTCTGGAAAAAGGTTTTATTAATTAAATAAAACATAGTAAATGAATTAATTTAATTTCGATTATTAAATAAAAAATGTTTATAATTTTACAAAGTATTTTATAGTGATTTTTAATTATTTTTATGAGATATAATTTTATAAGTTTCCTTTTATGCCCCTTATAGGTATATTACCTATGTATTTTAGTATTTTATTTTTATTCTGTGTATTTTAATTTTATTAATTCTGTTTATTATTTTATAAAATTATAAAATACTTTTATATACACAAATATATTTTTGTTTTATTTTTCTGATGTGTTTTGTATATAAAATATAAGTAGGTATTGTATAGGTATGTATATAGGGATAATATATGTGTATTTGATATACAAGTATTTTTATTTTGTATTTGATTAGGTTTTTGTTCTGATTTTATTGTGCATAATTATTATAAGTAATATTTACAAAATTATAAAAATATAAAAATATAAAAATAATGATTAAAGAATAAATTGAATATTTTAATCTGTACACGTATACAATAAGGCTCCAAAACTCAACTTTCAAACCGTAGCTCCACCAAATGCGAAACCACCGCCATTAAATAGGTTATTTTATTCCATATAAAATTAAAGGTGAATTTGTTGCATTTGGAGTTTTCAGTTGTGAGATACGGGTCTGAGAAGTTGGGATTCTGGATTTTTATTCAGACCATAACTTTTTATCTGTAAGTTATTTTTTAGTGAAATCAATTTTGTATTTTTCTTTATTAAATTATCTACAACTTTCATGTGCAATATTTCTTTATTTGATGGATAAAAAGTGGAACCAAAAATGGGTCCCAAAATGAATAAAGAATGAATGAAATACATTGTATTTGGCCCTTATCTCCCCCTACTTTATTCCTTGTCGACCTATCCATTAAGATGCCTAGATCTCTGGGTTTTGGGTCATAAAATATTTACAATATTTTATTATTTTTCTTTTCTTTTATTTATTCTATAATTTTGGCTTTAATTACAGTATTTTATACACTATTTACATGCACATGCATGAATGCTAAGATGATCTATTTAAGGGTATTTACAGGAATTTACTAGGGTTTTTGAGGCCAAAATGATAGAATAAAGATGATGAAATGTGGATTCATCACCGGTCGTTCTTCAATAAATTCTCTCGTGCCATTCTTAACCTCATGATCGATCCAAGCCCTCCATCTTCTCCTCCTAACAACTCTAATACACGCCAGCTATTCGATCCATCAAACAACCACTTCGATTCACCAATAAATTCACCTAAAGTTGACGCAACTAACAAGCACTCTCCAACTACAAGAATCCCCCCAATTCCAGTGCCGACCCTCCTTCTTCCTCGCCTCGTCTCAGCCGTATCCGGTGGTGACAGCACCCATCCGCCGCCTCACGTGGAAGAAGAATGTCGGAGGAGAAGCTCCAGGGTGACCACTCGCCTTGCATCGCAGCCCAGCGTCGCGTCCAGCTCCGCAAGGATCGACCATCGAGCCACTATCAGTGGTAATACACCTCTCTTCCCCAGATCTATTCCTCCACCTTTTCTATTTTCTTTCTCAAGTTTTGTGTCGTGTTTAGCGTAAGTAATTACGTAATTAAGTTTACTAATCAACCTTCTTAGATGCATCCTTAATTCATACCTCAACTTTGTTTTCGAATCAATCAAATTCATGTCGCGTTTTTTTGCTACTTTTCACGACCCTTCTTCATCAATACTGGAACCACATTTTTTAACTTGCAAACCTCTTAATTGTTGGTCGATTCTTGAGAGAATCGAGCACCTAGATTTTTTTGCAGGTCTTTCCCTAATTTGGAGCGAAATCTGAGCATCTGGAGCTTCTAAATGCAACGCAATTCATAACCAAAGCAGGAGTAGCATCAGTTCCAAGTTAGCCGGACTGCTACTTTAGTCGGAGGAGAACCATCACTTCCAGCCACCCTTGGAGGAAATCCACCGCGGGCAAGCTCGAGGGGTGAAGGCTTCACCCCTCTGGCCCCGCCAGAGGCCCAAGCGTCACCTCATTCTCCGTCTTTAATTTGGAGAAGAAGACCCCGTTGTCCACCCACGTCAGAGCTCAAGAACAGCATGAATACCATGAAGCACAGGTGTGTGACACGTGGCGTCTAAGGACGGCTAAGATCGTGCCCCACTTCTAATCACGACCATCCAATCTGAAGGGGTAGAAGAATTGAACATTAAACCCAGCAAGTTCATGATATTCAGACGCGCCCCAAAAGTTTCCAGAAATTGCATTTAGGTCCCCGCACAGGGACATAAGTGTAATTCCTTCAGCTTTCTTCATTTTCGTCCTTTTCAGGGACTATTTTGTAATAAAACAATAAACGTTTCTTTGTAGTTATGCCCCTGGCTTGTAGGGGTTGTTTGGACCTTCATTTTTCCATATTTTTCCACGATTTTTTTAGTGTAACCTGATAACTACCCAAACAATTTTCGAGTATTTTTCTAGAATTTTCGTCGCTTCGTTGTCTCGTTTCGATTTTTGCTATCTTGAGTTAGTTTTGAGCCGCATACTTTCGAATTCCTTTCTTTATAAAATCAAGAATAAAAAAGATTTTTTTGGAATTTCTTTCTTGTCTCAAAAATCACCATTTTAATATTCTGCCTCCTTGAGTTCGACCCAGGCATGCTTACCTGGTAAAATAAATAGTGAATGATTAAATAGGAGAGAAGCTGTTTTATCCGATTCTTTCTCTCTCTCCTATTTTATCGTATTTTTATTTGATCAATGTCGTTCCCGATCTCTACGGCTTTTCTCTCTACACCGACAATCTTAACCACAGGTCGAAACCGCGTTATCAAAATGGCACCTGCCGGGGAGGCATTATTTCTACATCGATTTTTTATTCGATTTTCTTGATATTCTTTTTATTCTTGATTTTACAAGTTTTCGCGATTTTCTCTCTTTCACAATTTTTTACTGGTTTCTGAATTACGGCTTTCTCTTCTGCTTTTACCTTTTGTGTTTCTTCTAACTGATCTTTGCAGGGCCTGCAGGTTCAATCAGCTTTCTCGGAAGCCGAAGCAGTTGAAAGTGTAGAGACCTATTTTTTTCAATTGCTAAGGGCAGGATTAGTTAGAGTCTCTGTTGTAATTTTCTAATATTTTTTTAAATAAAAAGAAGAAGAAGAAGAAGAAGAAAAAGAAAAAAGAAAAAAGAGGGCTCTTGCCAGTGTTTTGTATTTTATAAAAAGGGGCCCCATAAGGGCATCTTGAGTTGTACCTCCCCCCCCCCCCTTTTCTCAGGGTCTGATTCACCGAGTGTTGTGCAATTGGAGGATCAGAGCACCCACCACAGTTTTTCTCCTATCATCGGTTTTCTACAGTTTTTCACAAGGCTAGGTGCATGCTTAGGTGTTTTCATTTTTTTCTATTTGATTGTGTCTTCGTAGATAGTCTTAGGACTCGTAACCTAGGTGCATGGTTTTAGGATTTATATAAAAAAAAGGAGACATTCATTAGACGCTTGTTAGAAAAAGATAAAAAAAAATTAATCAAAAATAAAATCAGGGTTGCTTAAGTATCTGACCTTAAAATAAACGTAAGGATCAATTGATTTGGGAGAGTAATACCCGCACTTCAACTGCAGGTACTTTCCAGATTTTATGAGTGAGGGATGATACTTAAGGATAGAACCAAAGTCCGTGTTTCTTTCAAGATACTACTTAGTCTACACACCGAATCACTGTTCTTCAGTGGGTACGCTCGGGTAGCCGGAAATGGTCTGAGTTTACTTAACAGAGTGGGTGGTTTAAAGGACACTACGTAAGGCTCTGTCCTCAAGCAACACGGGTAGTCGGAAGCGGTCCGTACTTACTCCCATACTAGCTGAGAACAAGTAGTTTTCTGTAAGGACTCGGGACAGTATTAAGGGGAAATTCCAGGCACCTATCATCTCACGATAATTGGTGAATATACTTGATGTTAAAACAACCATAAAAGTGACAAGATAAATGACCAAACTCTTATGGTCATCGTCGAGTTGTGTTGGTGAATACAGGGTTTGCTTTGTGTTTTCCTGTGGGGCGTGAGTTACTGCATCTTACGCGCATCTCCTATCTCTCTTGACTCGATAAACGTGCTCTCCCAATTAATCTCTTGACATCAAAGATGACGACTCGACGGTTATTTTGCTCAGACTTTGTGAGCCCTCTATCTTTCACCGCCCATCGTACATCTTCACAAACTCGAGATGACCCTCTTCCCGAGTTGGTCCCATATGATCTTGAGGAGAGTCAGACCCAGACTCCCTCACCTCCCGGCCAGTCTTTTGAGGCAGACCCTTGCCTCAATATATCATCAATTTCTCCAGTTGATTTTTCGCTGAGTTCTTACGAGAAGTTCTCTTTTACATAAGATTTGAAGCACATGGTTTGTGAAAAAGGACCAGTAGAGGAGAGGCCAGCTGAGGAGCACCAT
This sequence comes from Ottelia alismoides, assembly GCA_037367405.1. Classification (NCBI taxonomy): domain Eukaryota; kingdom Viridiplantae; phylum Streptophyta; class Magnoliopsida; order Alismatales; family Hydrocharitaceae; genus Ottelia; species Ottelia alismoides. The sequence goes on along the minus strand of JAZKJV010007023.1, from coordinate 261,515 downwards.
ACTGATGGAAAACCAAATCCAGCTGCAGACATCACAACCGAGATTCTCGACACATTACAACAGATGAACATACAGATTCGAGAACAATTCAGAACTCAGAATGAGTTACGAGCAGAGATAGCCGCGCTGAGGGAAGGAGCCGGGAACCCATTGCCACATGCAATGGTTAACACTACTTTACGAGATAAGTGTGACCCGGGAGCTAGGACGCTACACCATTGAATTCAGTTACCACCAAATCAAGGGCCATACGAGTTGAGACCATCCTTCATCTCTTTACTTCCCAAGTTCTATGGGAATGCTACAGAGGAGTCGTTTACCTTTCTGCAACAGTTCGAGATGATTTGTGATACAGTTAGTTACCCAAGAGTTACGCAGGAGGCTATTCGCCTCAAAGCCTTTCCCTTCGCCTTAGCAGATAAGGCATTGTATTGGTTGAGTCATTTAGGGAGGGAAATTTCTACATGGGACGATCTGAAGTCCACATTCCTGCGTAAATATTTTCCTCTGGGAAGGACGAACATGATGAGGATTCAGATCTCCAACTTCACATAATTATCGAATGAATCTTTCCATGAGGCATGGGATCGATTCAAGGATCTTACGGAGAGATGTCCTCATCATGAGATACCTATTAAGGTGCTTGCACAGAATTATTTCAGAGGACTCCAGTCGAACATTCAGGGGCTGGTAAGTACCGCATGTGGTAGCAGCTATCTGAATAAGGACGTCGAGTATGTCTGGTCCATCTTCGAAGGGATGGCAGAAAATTCAAGAGTCGTTGACTCTACTCGGGCATTCCAGAAGACCCCTCAGCCACCACATCACCGAAACATCGTAAGGTGGCAAATATTTCAGATTCTGAATCCAATACCAACATGGGTTTTATCAACGAGAAGCTAATGTTGGTAGATGTTATTGAGAAGCAAGTTTAGGACTTGCAGCCGCTGCGAGAGTTAGAGAAACTCTTATCTTTGCCTCAGCAGCTGAGTGATCTTATGAAGAAGGTAAAGGAACTGCAACTTCAGTATCAGCAGGCTCAAGCTTCTTCGACTCCATAACCTGCACGGAGATCTTTACCCGCTCTGCCCACCTGACAGATCCATTTCGTACAGAGTGAGTCAGAGACTCCGTAGATTGATTGGCATGAGGATCAGTCTCATGCCAATGTTGGTCAGATCACCAGTTATATGGACACAAATGTTGAGCCTCAAGATACTCTTGAGATCAGTGGAATATGGTACACTATGATCCAACAACCGAGTGTACCTCATTAGTCGCAACAGCAGTATAGCCATCCACAGCACGGACGTCCACATTTTCAGCGCTGTCAGCCTTATACGCAACAGCAGTCTCACCAGCATGTATATCAGAGATCATACGTTGTACATTCGCAGGCACATCACTACCAGCAGCAGCATCAGTCTTCCGTTACACCTCAGAGATCTCCTCAGCCATACACTTCACAGCAGCACATGCTAAGGCATGAGAGATTATATAGCCAGGGTCACCACAAAGAGTCTGAGATGTCTTCACAGGCCCTGGCACTGAATCAAATCATGGATATGTTGAGCACGCTCCAAACTGCATATAGAATAGAGATGGAGCAGGTTAACCATCGTCTGGATGAGTTAACCGCGCCGAAGACCACTCTCCCAGCTCAGCATCAGATAAACGCAAACAACAAAAGGAGGCATCCAGATCAGGTAGACATCACTATAGGTACGATCTCTTTTCCTGAATTTTTATCTAACTTCATTCATCTCAAGAGCGGTAGATCACCACAAGCACCTGATAGAATAGAGGAGAGAGCACGTGATGAGGAGCGAGAGTGAATCCATGATCAGACATATTATGATGCTGAGGAGGACAACCGACACACTGATGAAGACCACCATGATGATCAGAGAGAAGGGAGCGATGCCAAAACAGTTGACATGGACACAGGCAAGTCAGACGATGATATCACTCCAGACCATGCAAATACTCCCGATACAAATTTTTCTTCCCCTGTTTTAGAGAGTTTTGTACATAATTCTGAAACTCTCGATGGACATGTTGATTCTGATATGAACAAAATGTTTGATTTTGACATTCCTGATATTATTCCTTTTCCCGATGCCTTGTTTGAAAAAGAAAGAAAAATACCAAAAAGAATGTTGTTACTCCAGAGACCGAACGATTATTAAAAAATCATATCTTTTTGAAGATCCCAGTCCACGATGCCTTGGATCACTTTCCTATGCTCAAGAATCAGTTGAAGAATAGATGTACCACATGTAGGAAAAAGAGATCACGTACAGAAAAACATGTTTTGACAAAGGCTACATCATGTGCCATACATAACAAATTGCCTAAGAAGAAGAAGGATTCAGGAGCACATTACGTCATATGCGAGATTGCCAATGAAACATTTGATCGCACTCTATTAGATAACGGTTCCTCGATCAATTTGATACCATCTTCTTTACTTGACAAGCTCGAGTTAGGTCCTCTTTACAAATCTCGTGTGATCCTTCAGCTTGTTAATAGATCTGTAAAGAGACTTAGGGGCATATTGAGGAACGTTATTGTGACCGTGCAGGGCCTGCAGTTTCCAGTGGACTTTACTGTCCTGGCCATGGACTGCCCTACACAGTTACATCTTACCCCTATCATTCTTGGGAGACCTTTCTTAAAGACCGCGAAGGCTCTCTTTGATTATGATACAGGGAAGGTATCTTTTCACGTCGACGGTGAGAAGGTACATATAGATATGTCGAGAGAATCACACACATCCAGTGAGGCATCTATGGCCAGTTCAGATATCTTGATTTCTTTAGCCACATGTGATTACATGGATGAGGTTCGCCTTGACGACCTTGAGAGGTATCGAGTAGAGACCCAGGATTTCCCAGCAGAGGATGGGTCCGAGACTACAGTTGGCAGTTCTTCTAATGGTACTTCATATTTCAGTGTGGATGATGATAAGCAGATGGATCAAATATCTGAGGATTTTATTACATATATTTCAGATTCAGATGGTTCACACAATTCCTCCACTTCAGATGATCTAGAGATTGAGTTTCATTTAGCTGAGCTATTTTCCTCTAGTCATTCTGAGGATGAGAATAGATGCAAGTCGGATGATGTTTTAGACATCTTATGTAGTCCGACTCTAGAGCATATTGAGATGGTGGATAACCATAGACACATCTACCACCGGCATAGATCCCATTACACATTCAAATGAGATTACAATAGAGCTAGATTCTACCTTACCAAAGCTGAATACATTGCCGCCAAACATGAAATACGCTTTCCTTGCGTATCCACATCGACAGTTTCCGGTCATTATCAGCTCATCTTTGACCGAAGAGCAAGAATCTTGTCTGATGGAGATTCTTGAAAGAAACCGCAAGGCTATTGGGCGGACTTTATCCGATCTCTGTGGGATCAATCATGCTTTGTGCTCTCATTATATATATCTCGATCATGATAGCAAACCTTCCAGAGAATTTCAGTGCGGGCTAAATTTGATTTTACGAGATGTTGTCAAGAAAGAGATTACGAAATGGTGCGACGCAGTATTTCTCTATCCCATTTGCAACTCTGAATGGGTCAGCCCATTACATGTTATCCCGAAGAAGTCAACAATTCAAATGATTAAGAATGAGAGTGGAGAGGAGATTCCAAAGAGAGTAACCACATCGTGGCGGGTGTGCGTTCATTACAGGATGTTAAACACCACGACAAAGAAGAATCACTTCCCTTTGCCTTTTATAGACCAGGTCATAGAGAGGTTGGTAGGGAAGGAATACTTCTGTTTCATTAACGGATACTCCGGATACAACCAAGTCACTATTGCTCCTGAAGACCAGGAGAAGACCACCTTCACATGTCCTTTTGTCTCGTATTCTTTTAGATGGATGTCCTTTGGATTGTGCAATGCCCCTGCTACATTCCAGAGGTGTATGCTTGCTATTTTTGCAAACATGGTTGGTATTTTCTAGAGGTCTTTATGGATGATTTTTCAGTCTATTGTGAGTCCTTTGACGATTTTTTAGCACACCTAGATCAGGTTATTAAGAAATGTTGTGAGGTAGATCTCATTTTGTCTTGGGAAAAGAGCCATTTTATGGTTACACACAGGATCGTGTTGGGCATGTCATCTCCAAGCGAGGTATGGAGGCTGACCCTGCCAAGATGTATGTCATCAAGTGTCTCGAGCCACCATCCAACATCAAGCAGTTACGGTCTTTTTTGGAGCATGTTGACTTTTACAGACGACTCATTTAGGATTTTTCCAAGATTGTCTGATCGTTAACTGAATTATTAGGCAAAGACATCGAGTTTTTATTACATGACAAATGTCTTCATGCCTTCCTCACATTAAAAGAGATGATCATCAGTGCTCCTGTCCTACAGCCACCCAATTGGTCTCTTCCCTTTGAGATCATGACGGATGCTTCAGATTTTTCGGTCGGGGCTATATTAGGACAGAGGAGGAATGGACTTCTTATTGCTATCCACTATGCCAGTCGGACTTTAGATGATACTCAATGTAATTACACAGTGATAGAGAAAGAGATGTTGGCAGTGGTATTCGCATTGGACAAATCAGCTCTTATCTTCTTGGCTCCAAGATTACAGTTTATACGAATCATTCAACTATCAGATTTTTGATGGAGAAGAAGGATGCCAAGGCATGCCTTCTTAGATGGATTCTCTTACTTCAGGAGTTTGATTTGGATATTAGAGATAAACATAGGTAAAGAATGTGGTAGCTAGTCACCTCTCCCGATTACAGATAGAGCAGCCTTCAGATGAGTACACGCTAGAGATTGCAGATAGATTTCCAGACGAGAGTATCTTTGCAGTTACCGAGCTTCCATGGTATGCAGATATAATGATTTTTCTGGTGACACAGAGGGTTGGCCAAAGGACCGAGTCGACGGACTAGTTTCCCGAGGCATGATACTACCATTGGGAGGATCCGATTCTTTTTCGTGAGGGAACAGATTGTGTTTATAGGCGATGTACTCCTCAGGAGGAATGCAATAGTGTCCTTAATCTATGCCCTTCTTAAGAGGCAGTAGGACATCACTCAGGGAAGTGGACAGCACAGAAGGTACTTCAGAGTGGATTTTGATGGCCGACTCTTACTAGAGATGCTTGTACATTCGTGAAGAGTTTCCCGGATTGTCAAAGAGCAGTAGGGACAATCAGTGTTAGAGATGCGATGCCTATGCGACCTGTTATTATTTGCGAGATCTTTGATGCATAAGGCATAGATTTTATGGGACCGTTCCCTTCCAGCAGTGGCTTTGAGTACCCTCTTCTTGCTGCGGATTATGTTAGTAGATGGGTGGAGGCTATACCTGCTCGAATCACAGACAAGAGAAAAGTGTGCAAGTTCTTGAGGGAACATATTATTCCACGGTTCGGTATTCCACGTATTCATATTTCAGATGGGGGTAGCCATTTCATTAATAAGGAGGTGAAAATTCTAGTGAAGAAATATGGCATTGATCATGGAGTAGCTTCCCCTTACCACCCACAGACGAACGGCATGGCTGAAGTTTCAAATAGGTAGGTGAAATCTATTCTTCAAAAATTAGTACGACCGGATAGGAAGAACTGGTCGCAGCTTCTAGACCAAGTTCTTTGGGTATATCGTACTGCATATAAGACTCCCTCAGGTACTTCACCCTTCAAACTAGTTTAAGGGAAGCCATGCCATTTTTTGGTAGAGATCATGCATAAATCTGAGTGGGCTATTAGAGAGATTTCACTGGATATGCAGAAAGCAGGAGCCAAGAGGAAGGTGGATTTGAATGAGCTAGTGGAGATTCGAAATCAGGCATACAAGAACACCCTCATTTATAAGGACATAGTGAAGAAATGGCACGATAGAAATATTCAACACAAAATCTTTGTTCCTAGGTAGAAAGTATGGTTGTTCAATACACGATTAAAAATTTTTTCTAGCAAATTGAAGAGAAAGTGGGAAGGACCATACATAATCAGAACGGTGCATGATAACTGAAGTATAGCTATATCAGATATGTCACCATGTGCAGAGCCTTTTGTGGTGAATGGGCATATGCTAAAGCACTTTGTAGAGACTACTGATCATCTGGCTCGTGTTGAAGTGATCTATTTTGTACAGGATTCATGACTATTCTTCCTCTTTATCTCATCATGTGCAAAGACTTTTGAGCCATTCGATTTTTGGAGTACATGATAACTAGGGAGATCGAGGGTCGTACGGTTTCACAAGGCGAAACCGCGTGTTGACTGCTCAAGAATCCCAAATTAATCAACAAAGAACCCACAATCAAATCAAACAAACAATGAGAATCAAATGTGGAGTCAAATTTATTTTAACTCTATAAATAGGTGTATAGTGTAAGTATGTGTAGAGTGTCGAACTCAGGGAACAAGGCAGGATAGATCAAGCAAATGCAAACGGTGATGTGATTAAATGTCTACAGATATGCAATTTTTTGTGGTTTTTAATTTTATATTTTTTTTATTTTTTTTAATTTTTAATTTTGTATTTTGATTTTTGATTTTCTGATTTTATATTTTTCTTTTTATATTTTATATTTTTATATTTTGTTTTTCTATAATAGAATATATATATATATACAATATAGGGAAAGAGAGGATAAGATATTTAAAAAAAGGAAAAATGCTCAAAAATCAGGGAATAAAATGTTTTTGGTCTTTTTAGAATTTTATAATGTTTTTGTGATTTTTGGGGATTTTTCAGAATATTTTTGGTATTTTTAAAAGTCTAAATACAAGAAAACAGTAACTTAAACTACTGGTCGAAATCAAAATGAGAATGAGAAATAGTAAACAGTACCCAAAATTCCTCAAATTAATTTTAAAATAAAGGTAGTAAAATAAGAAAGCTACAGCAACTGAGTTTGTATTTTTAGGATTTTTCTAGAATTTTTTAGATTTTAATGAAGTTTTTAGGAGTTTTCTAATTTTTGAGGTTTTTGTTGTGAAATTTTTAATGATTTTTGGACTAACCCTAAAATACACTAAAATAGACCTTAGGTAATTTTTTGGAATTTTTCAAGGTTTTTAATAATTTTTAGGTATTTTCTAATGCAAACAGTAGTTAAAATGCATGTTTTTTATTTTTAATAAATAATAAAATGCAACAAAAATGCAATGCAAAAATATAGCGTGAAAGTATGATGCAACAAGAGCTTAAATAATTTTTTATGGATTTTTTAGGGTTTTATCGATGCATGAAATAATTAGAGATAACAACAAGAAAATACAAGCTGGCAGGGGCGTTTTTGTGAAATAAGAAAAGTCCGAGGGCCTCTGCGCAAAAACACCAGAAATATATAACTAAAATATAAACTTTGCGGACCAAAATGCAATAAGCAAACCACGGGGGAGACCCCTGCAAAATGCCCAGACGCACGTGACGAGCACGTGCGCCAAGCAGGGACCAAAATGGAAAAAGAATATAGTTTGAGGGGCGTTCTTGCAAATAATACAGAAATCGTAAAGGCAGATGAAAGATTTTAAGTTCTACTTATTAAATACAAATAACTGCGGGGTAGTTGATGCAAAATATCCCAGCTGCTGCGCATTCCGACGGCTCCGCACGTTCCACTTATACACGTGGCGATGTACGGCGTGGCGATGATGGTTCGAGATCCCGCGGCTGTGATTAGAACTCCCCCGATGATCGAACGGTGGGCACGTGGGGAGATCTGATGGGTCCTGATCACCTGGGCTGGGGCTCGTGATCCAACGGCCGTGGAGCATGTTGGATGAACTGATGAAGAACAGGATCCAGGCGAGTTTGATCTTGCAAAATCTCGCTACCCAGATGCTTGATCCCTTCTGACGGTTTCAGAAAGTTCCTGGAAGTATCCTCGAGTGGGCGGCGGCCTCAAAATGGCTTAGAGTGGCTCGGGCGTCGCTGCGTCGTCGGTGAAGGAGGATGACTCTAGTTGGCTTGAACTTCAGCAAAAACGACCCTCCCAAGAGGGTCCTTGGCACCTGGGACCCTGCAAAATAAGCACACAACAGAAAGGGTTCCAGGGCGAATCGTGGGTGGATGGGCGGCGTTTGGCGCAAATAGACGTTCGCCGAAGCAAGCTCTGGCGAGGGGGTAGACGGTGGCGAATTACGGTTGATGATCGAGATGGAAGAATGGATAGGGTTTTCTACTGCTAAAGATAAGATAAAAACACAAGAAAAAGCAAGGAAAGCAACCTCAAGGGCAGTGTGCCCGAGATGGGTACCTCGACGGCGGACGCCGGAGATGGGGGTTTGGAATCCGTCCTTTAGCTTCGCATCACCTCGACGGGGGGTTTGGGACGACTCCTCTGTCACTGGAGGTCCTCTACACCCACTCCCGGAGGTTTGAAGCTTCCCCACGGCGGATCAAAGAGTCAAGGAAGGTGGCGGGTTTGGTTTTGAACAAGAGGCGCAGGGGCTCAAAGGACGATGAATATCTGGCGAATCTTGGGTCCAAAGGCCAAGATAAGACATGGGCGTGTATGTCCAGTCCTCGAGGAAGCAAAGTCGTGAAGAATGCAATCTGAAATGGTGCAAGGTGCGCCCTCGAAAAAAGGTCAAAATTGACAAGACAACGCAGTTCTGACATGCGCAGGGGGCGGGTCAGAGAGTTGACCTGCGGTCAACTCTAGGACCCTCCTGGTTCGTCCACGTGGACCAACCAGGAAAAACCCTGGAAAAATAGTTTGTAAACTCAATTAAAAATTGAAAATGAATTATTTAATTTTTGATTATTAAAAAATGTTTATTAATTTATAAAGTATTTTATTATGAATTTTATTTATTTTTATGAGGTATAAAATTATAAGTTCCCTTTTATGCCCTTTATAGGTATATTACTTATATATTTTATTATTTTATTTTTATTTTGTGATTTTACTTTATTTATTTTTGTTTATTATTTTATAAATTAATAGAATACTTTTATACACTTAAGAATATTTTTATTTTATTTTTCTGATGTATTTTATACACTTAATAAAATATAAGTGTTATTTGTGCAGGTATAAATATAGGTATTATACCTATGTATGCTTTATACAAGTATTTTTATTTTGTATTTCTTTTGTCTTTTTATTCTAATTTTAATATAAAATATATTATAAGTAATATTTACATAATTATAAAAATATAAAATTATAAAAATAATGAATAAATAATAAAATAAATATTTTAATCTGTACAAGTATACATGTGGGGTCCAAAACTCAACTTTCAAACCGTAACTCCGAAAAATACAAAACCACATCCATTAAATAGATTTTTTAAATTATATACCTTAAAGGTGAGTTTTATGCATTTGGAGTTTTCATTTGTGAGATACAGGTCTGGGAAGTTGGGATTCTGGAATTTTATTCAGATCATAACTTTTTATCTGTACATTATTTTTGAGTGAAATAAATTTTTTATTTTTATATATGAAATTATCTACAACTTTCATGTACAAAGTTTCTTTATTTGAGGTATAAAAAGTGGAACCAAAAATAGGTCCCAAAATGAATAAAGAATGAAGGAATTTTTACTGTATTTTTACCCTTATCTCCCCCTAATTTATTCATTGTCGACCTATTCATCGAGATGCCTAGGTCTCGGGGTTTCGGGTCATAAAATATTTACAACATTTTATTATTTTTCTTTTATTTACAGTATTTTATACACTATTTACAAGCCCATGCATGAATGCTAAGATGCTGGATTAAAGGGTATTTACACACATTTGCTAGGGTTTTTGAGGCCAAAATGATAGAATAAAGATGATGAAATGTGGCTTCATCGGTACGCAACACTTGTACATTCTTCGTAGACCACAATCGTCCCCGTTTTTGCTCGTCTTTTATGCTTAGGATACCAGATCCTAAGTATAAGGGGGACTGATTGCCCGTTGATTAGCGTTTTCGATTTTGTTCTTTTTCTCTTGTATATCCTTTCTTTTCCACGAATCACCTGTTCCTAATTTTTGGTCACATTCTTTTCTATGCATAGGAAGCTTTATCCTAAGTATAGGGGGACCGAGTGATTTCGTTGATCTCGTTTTCTCTATATGCCTTATTCCTCTGTTATATACTCTTTTACCTCAGTCACCTCATTTTTCCTCTTCCATTATACTTACGATGATCAAATCGTAAGTATGGGGGTGATTGACTTCCATCATTTATTCTTTTTCATCCACTTTTACTTAGCACGAGTTATGTCCTCCATTTTCTCTTTTGACGCTATGAGGACATAGCACAAGCTAAGTATAGGGGGTGTGTATATATTGTATATATACTTTTGTCCATAAATCATACTTTTAGGTATTTTCTATATCTATAAAATCCATAAAAAGTGGGTGAGGGTTAATTTTAAAATCCATATATTTATTTATTTAGTACTTATAAAATCCTTGTAAATAAGTAAAATATGTCTAAAATCTGTATTTAAAAGACTTAAATTAGAATATGTATTTAAAATATGTATCATACTTATTTCAAATCCTGTCTACTAAAATATGTGTAAAAATCATTTAATCCTTGTAAAATTCTTTGTATATAGAATTTGTAAAATACATTATATATTTAAATAAAATATATCTTGTAAAATTCTTGTATAAATACTTGTTTATAAAAATTGGAAAATCCATAAAATACAAAGTCCTAAAATTCATAAAAATTACAAAAGCCTTAAAATCCATAAAAATGAGTAAAATTCAGAAAATATACTTCACAAAACATTGTTGCATTTGCATTCGCATTTTTCAGAATAAGTTTGATTTCTAGAACTAAGGATTGAGAATAGTCTGAAGGATGGAGTTTGATTATGGCCTTTAACTTTCGTTGTAAGGAGCCTAATTAGGATCTGGAATTTATACTATGCAGGTCTTTGACTTAAATCTTAGGTTCCATAAGACCATATTTGGGAAATCAACTCATATGTGCTTAAGTAGAACACTTGGTGTCATCCGTACAACTCTGCACCAATGAACCAATCTTGGACACATACACTTTGTGCTTAGATTGACTTGCATGGAGTTGTGAAGGGCGGTGTATATTGGTAGTGCGTTTCTATCCTTGTCTTTGCAGCATTGACGTCTAAAGATGAGAGAGATTGGGGTTGCGATAGTCGCTTCGGATGAGGGAAGGATCTGGTGACACAATTTTTCTAAGACCTCAAAAAAGGGACGGAACAAAAGATGCTATATCCGTCGAGGTACAAAAAGATGAATGCAGTGCAAGCAAATTACAAAGCCAAATCAAAGAAGAAGCCATCAAATACAAATACGACCACAATGGTCCAAGCTTCCACCGAAAATGCCTGCACATCTTAGTGGAGACTTAGCTACACCGGCTGAGCTTCACAAGGGCATGCGTCTACACTGGTCGCACTCTAGTTCTTTTCTCATTCTTCTACTTTCTCTCTATATTCGATTGTGGACATAGCATGAACTGACCTCAGAAGGGAATACTTCCCTCCCCGAGGAAAGAGTATCTGGATGAGGAATCAATGGAAGTGTATATCTGGGATGGACGGTTTCTTTGCTTCTTTAAGCAGGAAGACCTAAATCAATTCACAGACTGTACAAATTGACTTCAAGGTTGATAGAGTTTGCGATATGAATAAGTAAGTCTGAACTAGCTGATGAGGTGAACTTAAATAAGGATTTATGGAGATTGAGGACTGTTGAGGATAAAATCCTAATCCTAGTTATGGCTCTGATAAAATGCTTGTTTCAGGCCCGATCGAGCTCTGTCCTTTGTCTGTTCTCATGAATTGATTTAGAAAAATAAATTCATTCTAACTTTCTTTCTTTATCACTAACTTTTCAAATAAGTGTTTGCTAAGGGACTAGCAAAGTTTAAGTATAGGGGGTTGATGAATCCATGATTATTCATTAACATTTTTGTCGTATTTTATTTTCAAACCCTTAACAAATACATGTAAATATTCATTAATTTTCATCTTTTAACGAATTCTCATTCATGAATAAAAATGCACTTTTATGCATCAAAAAATGTAAATAAATAAAGGAACAAAAATAAAGAAAATAAAAGAAGGTAGATTGTAAATATGTATATATGTACAATATGACTCGGAAAATATAAATATAACTGAAAGATATATTTATAACTAAACTTCTGAGACCAAGTTAGCATGAATTGGTCGACAAACAAACAAGTAGAGGAAGATAAGGAAAGAAAATCATAAAAATAATTAAAGAGACACTCCACACACTCTTAATTATTTATCAAATAAATAGCAAATCTTCATTGATTTTTAATTAATTCATATGAACATATTTTTCACCAAACTCTTTTCCTAATTATTTCTAAAATATAAAAAAATATAAAAATAAGTTAAAAATATTATCTTGTATATATGCCAAGAAATCCATCTTTTAATTTGTCAAATTCTCAATTTTCAAACATCATAACTTTCTCATACAAACTCCAATTTCACTCTACTTACCTTTAAAGTTCGTAAAATAAAATTCTCTAATTAATGAAGGTGATTTCATTAAAATCGGAGTCCGTTTGCAAAAGGTTGATTTTGGGACCTAATGACAATAGGGTTTTTGGGCTATTTATTTTATTTAGAACACATTGTTTATAGGTTTATTAATTTTATAATTTATATTTATTTTCATGATCTTGTATTTTCATTATGATTTATTTCAGAATTTTTGGAGCTCATTTATTATTTTAATAAAATCCAAAACCCTAAGTTATAGATGAAATTGAACTATATGACTTATACCTGTATTTATTAATATATCTAAACTAAAATATCAAAATCCATAACAATTCACAAAGGCATTATTTATTATTCTAATGATAAAGAAAATATAAAATTAATATATAATTAATTAGTTATTAAATTAAAATATTCAAAACCTATTTATTAAGTATTATTTATACCTATTTATTAATATAATATTTATATTTTAAATAATATTTATTATTTACAAAAAATAATTATACTCTTCAAAAGAAGCACGGAGAATCCTGTGAAGAACTAGAGCGAGGTACGAGCGCTCATCTCCTCAATGAGCGAGAGAAGAGCTGCGACTCGCTCACCTCCTCGAATTCTAGTTTTCAGAGCGTCTGAGCTCACCTCCTAGGATTCTCTCTGGTCGGGCGCTTTTCTCAGCAAACCCTACCTCTGGATATCTCACGCGCCTTTGGTGACTATTCTTTCCCTACTCCTCTTCCTGCCGAATTGCGGAGCTCACTAGTCGATCAGGATTGACAATAGGGGCGTGACCTCGTCAACTCGTTGCAAACGTTATTTCCGGGAAATATATAATAGGTAAGTCCGACAGTCATAGCATCATCAAGCAAAGAGAAAGAATGCCTACAACCTTCAGGTTGCTATGAAGGTTGTAGAAAACTTTGTAGAGGGCTGGTGTCTAGTATTCCAGCAAGGAGACCTTACGAACAGCAATCCATTTGGACTTCGGGTCGGCCCCCTTTCCCAGGTCCTGATCATCACGACAGTGTACCACGAAGCAATCTACGGACAAGCCAATCTATCTCTTAGAACTGATGAGGAAAGAATCCTTATCGATTCGAGATCTCTATCCCCTGAGGCCTACTTCTCTTGGGACTAGCGGACGATGCTCTATTAAATGAAATGAAATAAGAGGACGCTAATGACATGATCTTTGGGATAGTCTCTGATTCCTTGGAAATCAATCAGAGTATAGAGAATCGGACATCTCAACGGGTCCAATAGATCAGAAAGAGGTTGACCAAAGTCCTTTAAAGCCTCAAACTGAGTATGAAATTTGAAGACAGACGTCCGGGATCCGACTATAATTTAGATAATTTAATTCTCTTTATTTTTCATTTTTATACCTCTTTAAAATAATGACATTTACTATTTATTACATAATTTATAGTGTGTTTTAAACATCTGGCCATCGAGGTGCTGACACGTGTCAACACCTGGTTCTTCTTCTCCAAGAAGCTGGTGCAGCATTCTGTTCCACCAGTCGTTTTTCAACAAATTCTCCCACACCATTCTTAACCTCCTCGATCGATCCAAGCCCTCCATCTTCTCCTCCTAACAACTCTAATACATGCCAGCCATTCGATCCACCTAACAAGCACTTCGATTCACCTATAAATTCAACTAAAGTTGGCACAACTAACTAGCACTCCCCAACTACCAGAACCCCCCAATTCCAGTGTCGACCATCCTTCTTCCCCGCCTCGTCCCGGTCGTATCTGGTGGTGACAGCACCATCCGTTGCCTTGCGTGGAACAAGAACATCGGAGGAGAAGCTCCAGGGTGATCACTCGCCTTGCATCGCAGCCCAACGCCGCATCCAGCTCCGGCAAGGATCGACCGTCGAGACACTGTCAGAGGTAATACACCTCTCTTCCCCATATCTATTCTGCCACCTCTGCTATTTTCTTTCTCGAGTTTTTTACCGTGTTTAGCGTATGGATTTACGTAATTAGGTTCACTAATCAACCTTCTTAGACGTTTCCTTAATTTACACCTCAACTTTGTTTCGAATCAATCAAATTCACGTCGCATTTTTTTACTATGTTTCACGACCCTTCTTCATCAATACTGGAACCACATTTTTGAACTTGCAAATCTCTTAATTGTTTGTCGATTCTTGAGAGAATCGAGCACCTAGATTTTCTTTGCAGTCTATCTCTAATTTGGAGTGAAATCTGAGCATCTGGAGCTGCCAAATGCAACGCAATTCATAATCAAAGCAGGAGCAACATCAGTTCCTAGTCATCCTGACTACTACTTTAGTCGGAGTAGAACCATCATTTCCAGCCACCTTTGGAGGAAATCCACTGTGAGCGAGCTCGAGGGGTGAAGGCTTCACCCCTCTGGCCCTGTTGGAGGCCCAAGCGTCACCTCGTTCTCCGGCTATAATTTAGAGAAGAAGACCTCGTTATCCGTCGCACGTCAGAGCTCAAGAACAGCAAGAACACCAGGAAGCACAGGAGTGCGATACGTGGCGTCTACGGATGGCTAAGATCGCGCCCCACTTCTAATCACGACCGTCCAATCTGAAGGGGTAGAAGAATTGCACATTAAACCCAGCAAGTTCTTGATATTCAGACGCGCTCCAATAAGTTATCAAAAATTGCATTTAGACCCCCACGCAGGGACCTAAATGTAATTCCTTCAGTTTTATCTTCATTTCAGTCCTTTTCAGGGACTATTTTGTATAAAATAATAAACTTTTCTTTGTTGTTATGTCCCTAGCTTGTAGGGGTTGTTTGGACTTTTATTTTTCCGTATTTTTCCGTGATTTTTTTAGGGTAGCCTGATAACTACCCAAGACAATTTTCGAGTATTTTTCCAGAATTTTTCGTCGCTTCGTTGTGTGATTTCGATTTTCGCTATCTTGAGTTAGTTTTGAGCCGCATACTTTCGAATTCCTTTCTTCGTAAAATCAAGAATAAAGAGGATTTTTCTGGAATTTCTTTCTTGTCTCAAAAATCGTTGTTTTAATAGTATTCCTCCTTGAGTTCGACCCAGGTATGCTTACCTAGTAAAATAAATAGTGAACGATAAAATAGGAGAGAAGCCGATTTATCTGATTCTTTCTCTCTCTCTCCTATTTTATCATATTTTTGTTTGATCAATGTGGTTCCCTCTCTCCGGATTTTATCTCTACACCGACAATCTTAACCACTGGTCGGAACCGTGTTATTAGTGGAGCGACGCGCAAGGCGTGGGGAAGGCAGTTGTAGGTGGAGGGAGAAGCGGAGGAGGTTGCATGGGTGAGATGGAGCGAGTCATGCAGCTTCCATGGGTTTTTGTGTGGGACATGAGAGAGAGAGAGAAAGATGGAATACGCAGTACATAGGTTGCATGGAATGAGTAAGGGACGAGAGAGAGTGGGCAAGAGAAAAGAGGTGAGATAGGTGCGTGAGGGATGAGAGAAAAATAGGAGAGGACAAAGAGTTGGGGGCTACGTGGAGTAGACGGGCGCAGCCACGTGGTGGAAAAATAATAAAAACTAATTAAATAAATAAGTAAATAAATAAGTAAATAAATATAAGTAAAGTAAGTAAAAATAATAATAATAAATAATTAAAATATAGATAAATAAATAAAATAATTAAAGTAAATAATTAAAATAAATACAATTAAGGCTATAAAAGTAAATAATAGTGTAATATAAATAAATAATAAATAAAATAATAAATAAAAAATGAAGTTGACGCGTGGCAGCTCTAGGTAATGTAAATAAAATAAAAAAGAAATAACAAAAAGGGGTTAAATCAAAAAGTGGTCAACACAAAAGTTGCTCGTCTCGATGAGATCTACCACTTTTGTGAAGGACTCAAAATAAAAATAAATCATATGTACAAAAAGTATTTTGGGGGTATCTTATAGATATAAAATACCGTATTTTTATACTTTGCATATTTTTTGTCATTTCTAAATAAGGAACAAAATCAAAATAAAAGTAGAGAAAATATAAAAAGAATATTTAAAACTTAATATATTTTTTGGATTTTTAATAATTAACAAAATAAAAAGATAAAATGAAGGGTATTTTAGTCAATATGTACAATACACAATAGGGGCCCAAAACCCAAGTTTCACATAAGATCTCTGATTTTTATGAAATTAGTCTTATTTTGAATGTCTTTGAATGTATATTACTTTAAAAATGAGTAGACCTAAATCAAACATTGTATAAGAGAGATATGTGCATTTTAAGGTCTTTAGTCTCAAACTTGGATTTGAGCTTTATTGGTCAATTTTACAAGTTAGTATTTTTTTGATATTTTTATTTTATTAATGTTAATAATATATACACTATAGAGTTAATTTTATTGGATTTGGAGTTAGTATAAAATAGATACAGATAGGTTATTTTAGCTAATATACAGGTTAATGTGTACAGGTGAATTTGGCTTCCTAATGAATGCAAATATGCATGCTAAAGTGCGAACATTAATTCTAAATGCATGAATGTAAATAATACATAATATATGGAAATATGCAGCTAATTGCTCGGAAACGAAACTCTATTTTCAACCTTTACAATGATGAATCGCATATTCATCAATCACTTGTCCGCTCGACACCTATGCTTTCAGGAGAATGCCCATTGTTCTGTGCAATGCACCTGCCACATTCTAGAGATGCATGCTTGTAGTTTTCGCCGATATGGTTGGCAGTTTTCTCGAGGTGTTCATGGACAACTTCTCCATCTATGGTGACAGTTTTAAATATTGTCTTTAGCACCTAAATAGGGTACTTTTGAAATGTTGAGAATTCAATCTTGTACTATCTTGGGAAAAGTGCAACTTTATGGTCACTAAAGGGATTGTGTTGGGCCACATCGTTTCCAAGCATGGCATGGAAGTCGGCCAAGCAAAGGTGGATGTGATCGCCAATCTTAAGCCACCTCAAAATGTAAGAAATGTGAGGTCACTCCTGGGGCATGTGGATTTCTACCGAAGATTTATCATAGACTTCAGTCGCATCGCCCGATCTATCACTGAATTGTTGTGCAATGAGACCATGTTTAACGTTGATCAACATGTTCTCCTTTCTTTTAATCTAAAGGATCTAATCACTCAGGCTCTTGTCCTACAGCTGCCGAATCGGTCTCTACCTTTTGAGATCATGACGAATGCCTTAGATTTTGTAGTTAGGGTTGTGTTAGACTAAAGGAAAGACAAAGTGTAAAATGTTATTCACTATGCTAGCAAGACGTTAGATGAAGCTTAGATAAATAATACTGTTATAGAGAAAGAGTTTGTGGCTGTGATTTTCACCCTCGAGAAGTTCAGATCCTATCTTCTTGAATCTAGAGTCGCCATCTACACTAACCACTCTACTATCTGGCGCTTACAACAGAACAAGAATGCAAAGCCAAGATTGATCAGATGGATCCTTTTCCTCTAAGAGTTTGATATAGAAATCAAAGATAAACTTGGAGTTCAAAATGTGGTAGCAGGTCACCTCTATAGAATTGAGAATCAAGAACCTCCACTGAGCAATGCACCCATCACATACACCTTTCTAGACAAGTCGATTCTAGCCGTGGATTCTCTCCCTTGGTATGCCGATATTTTGAACTACCACATTTCTGGTGTAGTCCCACAAGATTGAGAAAAGATCAAGAAGGAAAAGTTCTTGTCCACAATCCATTTTTACTAATGGGAAGACCTACTCTTATTCAGGGAAGGAGTATATTGTTTTTGGCATCGATGTATCCCTTATAAGGTGCATCATAGTGTCCGTGAACATTATCACTCGCTCAAATTTGATGGGAATCACTCGAGAGATAGAACAGTGGTGAAAGTTTTACAATGCGGTCTCTATTGGACCACACTATTCAAGGATGCAACAACATATGTCAAAGGCTGTCTTGACTGTCAAAAAATGGGAGGAACTCTCACAACTAAAGAATCGATGCCCTTGAAATTCATTCAGACTTTATATGTATTCAATATTTGGGGCATCGATTTCGTGGGACCCTTTCCCAACAATCACATATTTGAGCACATCCTTCTTTCTATTGATTATGTGTTGTTGGGTTGAAGCTATTCTGCCCAAGCCACTGATAGCTGCACAGTTTATCAGTTTTTGAGAGAGAACAACATTTCATGGTTCGGAATACCAAAGATTCTGATATTATATGGGGGTAGTCACTTCATCAATAAAGGGGTTAAGAAATTAATGAATGATTACAGCATCGAGTACCGAGTTTCTTCTCCTTATCACACTCATACCAATGGCATGGTAGAGCACTCAAATAGAGAAATCAAGACAATCTTGTAGAAGCTTGTGAGGTCGGACAGAAAGAGCTTTTCCCAACTCTTGGACTCCGTCCTTTGGGCATACATAACCACCTACAAGTCTCCTTTGGGTATGTTGCCATATCGTCTTGTATATGGAAAACTATGCCATTTGCCGATTGAATTAATTCATAAATAACTATGGGCAATCAACAGGTGCAATCTAGACTCATAGAAAGGTGGTCGGCAAAGAAAAGTGGATACGAACAGACTCCTGGAATTCCAAGACTATGTGTTTGATAACATCTTTATGTACAAGGAGAAGGATAAACTCGAGCACGACCGGCACATTAGATGAAAGACCTTAGAGAGTGGGGAGAAAGTATGGATATTTGACGCCAAGTTGAAGATATTCTCGGGAAATTGAAAAATGACATGGCCATTGATTGTGAAAGAACTGTGATAATGGAAGCATTTTGATATCAGGTTGTCATCTGATGCACAACTGTTCATCGTCAATAGTCAGGTATCGAATCCGTACTTTGAGCATGACACTTTCCTGGACATTGTCTACTTAGTCCAAGTGATCTTCAACGATGCATCATTTACAACTCCAGTAGCATCAAAAGATTCAGATAATGCTCCTATAAAACTCTTTCGTAAGTTTTCTTCTTTACTTCTTTTCTACTTTTCTTTTGTTGTTTTCTTCTGCTTATTTTCTTTCTTCTCATTCTTTCTTTCATTTCTCTCAGTCATCACCGCTATATATGTTTCATCCTAAGTATAGACAGGATGAGTGGGTCATGTTATTAAATCTTTTATCCCTCACTTGTCTCCTCTTGTTGATATTCCTATCTATACTTAGGGATATTTTACCCTAAGTATAGGGGGAGATGGTACGAGTCTTTGATCTGTTCATTCCCACCCTCAACCCTCCCTGCATGTAGATACAACCTGCTATACTTGTATTATTTCATCCTAAGCATGGGGGCGGTTGACTTCTCATTCATTGATTCTTTATTCTTTAGTTGTTGCAGTATAGGCTCTTTTATACTTAGTACACGTTATATCTTTTCTTTTCTCTTTGATCTATGAGGATATAACTTACGGTAAGTATAGGGGGGTCATATATACTCTATATATACTTTATCCAAAACTCGTACTATCGTATTTTCAATAAGTATGGCTAAAATATAATTAATTATTTGTAAAGGATATATTTGTAAAAAAATTCATTAAAATTCATTGTATATATTGATTAATAAATCGGGTAAAAGTTTTTTGAAAAATATCTGAAAGTTTGAAAATTTCTTTGAAATATCTTCTGAAAACTATTTGGAAAATATTTTGTAATTTTTTCAACCTTTGTAAAAATGCTTTGTTTGTAAAATTCATTTTCTTTGTTTGAAATAAAATGCTTCGAACTACTATTTGAAAATGGTTTGGAAAATGGTTGCAAAATAGTTTGAGATCGATATATATATTGTTTAATAATTTTTTAAAAATGAATTTTAAATTTTGTAATGTTTGTAACAACTACTTATCAAACTAGTTTGCAAAATAAAAGTTTCCAAATGTTAGAAAATTATTTTCAAATTATTTTGACAACAATGGACATAATTCAAGTAAATAAAGACCCTCAACAAACCTCGTATATGTAATTGAAGTAAATACTTAAAATCATGATTCGTGAAAATACCAAAGAAGCACTCCCATGTAAATAGTTGCACATATTTCTTTTCTAAAAACTTTGGTTTTGAAAATTTCCTAACAATTTGTAAAATTATTAATGCCAAAAATATTTACAAAATCTTTTCAAAAAAATGCGTAAAAATTTGCAAATCTTTTTCAAAAATTCATAAAAAGTTCAAAACTAGAAAATTGCATCGTAAAATATTTTCCTTGCATTCTATGTAGCAGTTGCATTTTTCGGATTGAGTTTAACGATTGAACAAGTCTAAGTAAAATTTGAAGATTGGAGCTTGGTTGGACCTTAATCCACTTAATCACAAGAACCTTATAGGAACTAGAACTAAGGCACTTCATGTGTTTTAGACTTAATTCTTTGAGACCATGAGACTTAGTTTAATGTCATCTTGACTGTCTAAGTTGAATATTTCATAGAACATGCATGAATCTTATTTATAGTGACCTAACTTGCATACTAACACTTTAAACTTTGATCACATCATTTGAAGTAGTAGAGTTGGATTTACCGACATGAGACACGAGACAATGGAAACATCAGAAGTCATGTATATGTGGCCATTGTCCCCCCACCCGATATAGTATCCATGAGGACCTATGACAGAAGTTGTGGATTGCAATAATGCTTCAAAATGGGGTTAATATTTTGGCTCAAGAGAAAAAAGTTCTTATGTAAATGATGTTGTATATAGTATTCAAAAAAATAAAAACTCCGGAAAAGTGGACATGGCTGAATAAAAATAAAATGTCTATCAGAGTATGTATATATTTTCATAGCCAATAAGAAATCTTAAGCTTCAAAGTCATATTCACGTGAACCTACAGCCAGATGACTTGACTACGTTGGTTAAGCATTCGAGGAAATGTTACTACACTAGCTACCATCCATTCTTCTCTCCACCTCCTCTTCTTGATCCGTTGCACTTGAACTTAGAATGGAATACCCTGCTTCTCGAAGAAAGAGTTGTTGGATTGGGGAATTAAAGCCACCATGTTCGAGAAGACTAACTTTTACCACTTCAACCGAGGAGAGATACATATCACACACACTATCCAAGAAATATTGATAGTCATAAGGGTTTGCGTATGACTTGACTTATTCTAACCTGGCTATAGAGGAGAGTTGGATGAGTTTTGTGGATCGCGGAGGCTATTATGTTGCAAGTCTAGTTCCCACACAAGGTTCCGACCTAACTTAACTTCAAAAGGTTTGACTGAGCTCCAAACTTTGATTTTATAAGGACAAGTTTAAAAGTTAAAGTCGATCCATGCTTTTTCTTTTTCTTTTCTTTATTTTCTTTTTTTGAAATTATAGGCATGTGTTTGCTAGGGACTAGCAAAGGCAAGTATGTGGGTGATGAATCTCCATTTTATCACCTTTATTCTTTCATTTGGGACTTAATTCCCTAGCTAAATTAATTTAAATATCATTATTTTGCATAAATTAACATTCATTATTAATGGTATAAAACATTCATTTCAGACATACATGAGAACTTGATAACTTTTAATACATTAATGGGTCACGAAGTGCTTACAAGTCTAACAGGACCCCCCTTTTATCAAAACGAACCAAGTAAAAAGACTCTGACTACTATGACCCTAATGACTTGAGAAGCAAGAACAGTGACGCTTCCCAAGTTGACATACCTCGTACTGAAAAGTAGACTTTGTAGGAATCCCCAGAATGAGACGAGAGATCTTCTAAAAGAGAAGATAACCAAATCACATATGCTAAGTATACTATGAGATTGTTCCAACAGAGATAGAACTAGCACCAACACAAGAAGTTTAAATCAACCTGTAAAGTCCTCCATACTGAAGTTATAAAGTTTGACATAAACACTCATACCTTTCGATTTATTCGATTAGATTCAATTGGATTCAATCCGGGTGTTGGATCCCGAATCCATACCTTTCAGTATTTGTGTTTGATTCAGTTCGAGAACAGAAAAAGGTTGTTGAGATTCAACTTGATTCAATCTGGCTCGTATTGGATTTCCAAAATTCTAAAGTTTGACACAAACCTTCATATCTTTCAGTCTTCATGTTCGATTTGATTCAATTTGATTCAATCATCAAAGGAGGTACATGGAGGTGTTCTTCCTTGTTCTTCATCATCCCTTCGGAGCCGTCGGATCCTCAGCGAGGACCAGATTTCATCTTGGTCGTTGATATCATACTAAGTGATGCCTTGCTACCAACTATTGGTCGAATAAGTGGCGCTTACGTAGCGCCACCACAACCTTCT
Source organism: Ottelia alismoides (assembly GCA_037367405.1). NCBI lineage: Eukaryota > Viridiplantae > Streptophyta > Magnoliopsida > Alismatales > Hydrocharitaceae > Ottelia > Ottelia alismoides. Next base: position 238,802 of record JAZKJV010007023.1, on the reverse strand, counting down.
ATTTATGTGCATTAATGGGTAAATATTACATATGCCCCTACATTTTTTATATATTTTTATTTCGTATTTAAATTTCGATATTAAGTGTAAATAATAAGCTAAGGAATAGGTAAGCTATGGACATTTGTGGCAGGACTCTGAATGAGGCCTTCTCCCATTTGTTTAGTCTACAGTGGTCATTTTGCATGGAGCCCCCCACCTTTTTATCTAGTTACATCGATGTCCATACCAACTCACCTTACGTGCCCCCCGTGTGAGGTAGGTAATTTGCAACTATACCTCTACGGGTTTATATATTTATAAATAATAAAAATTTGTTTATTCAGTGTAACTTTTGGTGGAAATTTTGTATATAGGACCTTGGCCTTTTCAATATTACATTTAAACCCCTTCTAGATGCTTTTAATGTAAATAATCAAGGTTAAATTACTTTTTTATGGTTTTGGAATGCATGGAAATTTAATTATACTTGCAAAAAGGTCACTATTAGTATTCAATTTTTGTGTATCTCTGTCTAGTTTTTTAAAATACCATCCATGCCTCAAAAATAATGGAAAAATAGGACAATGCACCTAGATGCATGCTCATTCACGCATATAATTCGTCTTGCATTTTATGCACTTTGCCTATTTATTAAAAATAAAAAAGAACACTTTTTGTTCATCTATGCCTTAGAAAATACCTAAAAATTATAAAATCATTTTGAAAATTTCCAAAAAAAATATCTTTTATCTATTACAGTATTATATAGCTTCAGATCAAAAATCCCTAAAAATAGAAAATAAAATGATAAAAAAGCTCCAAAATCCTATAAAAATATAAAAATTCTGGAAAAATTCCAAAAATATTTGTTTTGGTTTCGTAATTTTATTTCTACATATTATTACATATGAAAAGTAGTTTTGAGAAATTGGCTTTGTTTACTATTTTTAAATCTCAAAATAATTCAACCTATTTATTAAAACTCTATTTTTGGATATTTTTGACTTTAAAAATACATAAAATTAGCAAAATTATTAGAAAAATAACAAAAACATCAAAAAATATGAAAAAACACAAACATTTTAATTTTTTATTATTTTACTTATGTGTATAATTATAGTACCCTATATTGTATTTTGTATCCATATATACAAATACACGGGTTATATTGTTATTATAATTATTACAAATACCTTATAAATATTTCTAAATATATATAATATAAAATGGACTATATTTCTTAACATTTTTTTGATTTTTGTATATTTATTATATATAATTATACTTTATATCATATCTTATATATATTTATATACACTTAGCAACATATATATACACATATATAACATTATATAATATTTAAATTAAGAAGAAATTAAATAATTAAATAATTAAAATTTAAAAAAATAAAAAAATTTAGAAACCAAAAACCCACAAAAATATAAAAAAGGGCACTTGTGTACATACTTCACTTATGATTAGAAATAATCATTAGGCTACCTTATTTGCTCTCAGTAGTGTGACCTCTACATGCTTATACATTGTAAATCTTTGTTTGTAGAGTATAATAGATTGGTCTTCACATTTTTGTCATTTATTGATTAATTATATATTGTGGGTACTTGTTGTTTAAATTGAGATTTGTGAGATGTTACCTCAGCAACACTCTATCTTCACTACTCTTTTAGTGAGGATAATATTTAGACCCTCGTGGAGTTCCAGCTCAACCACCACCAATAATCTGTGCATCACACATCCCTACTCCATGCCAAACATCTAGACTCCACCAACCACTTCCATCCTCTATGCAAACTGCTTCATCTTTTTTCCCTTCACCACGCCTATAAATAATCGACAATTTTCTTTTTGCAATTTTGGATCCACATTTTAGTTTTGTAACCCCAATGGGACCTTAGGGTAGCAAGATTTGGTGATATCTTCATCTTCCCCTCATCGACGTGGAAAAGGGGTGAAATCGATGCGATCAAAGTTTAAAGCTTCGTCGGAGCTCCTCCGGTGAGCTTTTTCTGCTTCATGTTTCAACCAGGTATGAGCTTATTTTTATTGCCTTCCTAATGCAATTTAGTTCTTTCTTTATAGTGTAACCATTAATTTTTGCTTTTAACCTCTAGATTAGTTTAATTTCTTAGATTTAAGTCTGTTGGAGTGATGATATCCATCTCGATTTCACAGTGATCTCGACCATAATCCACCTTCATTAGAAGGCCGAGGACACTCGCATCAATCCCTTCTCTCTTTTTGTGCAGGAATAGGAGCCCCCGAACTACTTGGATAAAGGTTTGAAGCTCAACACTGTGCTCATGTTGACTCAGAGCTCCAAGCCCCTTCTGATGGGGCCCAGACCTAACTGAACCCCATGTTGATGCGGGAATCTCCTAGGAAGGTGTAGCCCATCTGGAGTGAAGGAGAAGCCTAGATCAAGGAGGAAGTCATTTAAAGCTTGCACTGATTCATTCTCTTCTGAGTTTGTCCTCCAGGCGCCGTAGGCATTGGACTATTAGGTCAGAGAATCTGGGTTGCTCATTTCCAAGCGAAGTGTTGTGTGTCTTTGACCGCTATATTGCATTTAAAGCCGCCACATGAAACATGCTCAATCGCATGATAATGCTCCTTATGAGGTAAATTTCAAAGTGCCCCACCGCTTTTTGTATTTTATAGTAGGTTTTGTAAATATTAATCGTAGTTTAAATATCTATGTAAAAATTGCCAAAGAGCCCCCAAACTCCTTGAATATTCCAATATGGTCCTAGTGCCTGCGTGTTGCGCCAGGTGAGGTGTTGTACAATTTGTACAAAAGCCACCTAGTTTATTTATTTGTTTATAGTCTTTAAAATGGTATATAAAGTGTTAACTATTAGGATATTTTACACAGAATATCTCGAACTATATTTTAATTGCAATATTACCTTTGCGATGTTGTGTACTTTTATTTATGTTTTTCAATTTCTATTAATTAACTCCTCTGCTTGTTAAATCTTGGAAAATTGTAGAAATATGCTTCAACTCACGAAGATGCATGCTCATATTTTAAGTTGTCATTTTACTATTTTTCCTATTTATTAATATTCAATTAGGATCTAAATATTCCATTTCCATTTATATTTATAAAAATCCACAAAAATATAAAACTAACTTTAAAATTACCAAAAAAACTAAATTATATATGTCACTATATATTGTAACTCCAGACCAAAAAACACAAAAAATATTAAATAAAACACTAAAAATTAAAAAACCCTAAAAACCAATAAAAATCAGTAAAAATGCTATATAATTTCAAAAAAATAGTTTTCTATTTTCTTTTTTATATCATAAACTGCATATGAGAAAAGGTTTGGAAATTTTTGGACTATTTATATATTTTTGAAACCCAAAACAATTCAGGCAATTTATTATATCTACTGATTGATATTCTAAATACCTAAAAATTAGCCAATTTATATAAGAATGTCAAAGAGACAAAATATAAAAAGGTAGTAAAGTCTTAGTTTATAATATTTGATTATTTATGGTTATATTTAAAATTACAAAAATATATATACTATGTTACTTATATACTTATTATTATTTATAAATAAATAATATATATTTAAAATCATTAAAAAATAAAAAGGATTGTTCATGTATATATTTCCATATATTGTTATACGTTTATTTTATATATACCCATTGATGAATTTCCATTTTATCACCTTTATTATTTCATTTTGGCTCTAAATCCCTAGACAAATGCATGTATATATCATTAATTTATTAAAATAAATACTCAATAATTCGCAAATTATACAATAAAATATTATACAAAATATTGTATTTACTTCCAAAATAAAAGAATAAAGAAAATAAAAGAAAAAGAATGAAGTATCAAATACTGGGTGACCCTAGCTTCCGAGACACAATCATCTTGATGACTTGGTAAATAAGGAATACAGTAGGGGAGATAGGGCGGCGAATTGTACAAAAAATACACTAAAAATACTAATTTTATAGGCGAATAATTAACATTTTAAGACGCATTTTATTTTACAATTTTACACTTCAAATCAATCAACTTTGAACATGAACAATATACATAAAAATAAAATGTAAAATTTGTTTCACTAAAAAATGATGCAAAGTGTTTCCAAGATACACACAATAAAAAACCACGAAGGAACATATTGTATCTTCTCCGTAGAAGATCAAAAGTCACCAAACTCACCTTTAATGTTAATAAAACAAAATTAGTTATTTAATGAAGATGGCTTCATTTAATTTGGAGTTAAGACGCAAATGTTAGGTTCTGGTCCCTCATTGTGTAATATACATGTATATAATATTCAATAAATTATTTCTTTATATTTTTTAGTTTATTATATGTTAATAAAATTGTAAATATTATTTAAAATACATGTACATAATAAACTTAGAATAAAACAATTAAAAATATATTAAAATAAATAGTGTACTTTAATGCATAGATGAATTGTACTTCTATATACATATATAATATATATGGGAAAAGGGAATATGCACCAAGGTGCATGTAATCTTACATGCACCAGGGTTTATATCTTCCTCGTTCTTTTACTTTTCTGAAAAATATCACCATGTATATTCATCCCTATATCCCTCATATATGCCATTCCAATTTCATCATAAACAAAGACTCATATGCCTTCCATCTAGAACAGGTAATTTTAACAGTCTTAGAATTGATGTAATCGACCTGTTCTAAATGGAGGGCATAGGAGTCTCTATTTCTGATGAAATTCGAATAGCATAATGGAGGGATATATAGATGAATATACATGGCGATATTTTCTAAAAATGTAGAAAAACATGGAAGATATAAGCCCCGGTGCATGTAAAATTACATGCACCTGGGTGCATGCTCCCCAACCTCAATATATATATATATGCATATTTATTTAAGTACATAAATAAGCTCATCAAAATTCAATAAAAAGTCTAAATATGTATTCAAATAAGTTATATATAAAATACACGTAAATAATAATAATATTTAAAGTACAAAATAAAAATTAAAATACATGAAATACAAGTATGTTTACTTATATATACATGTAAATTTTAGCATGCTACAACTTAACTTCTATAAATAAATAAAAACTATAATTAGACACTACATAAAATTACAAGTATTCTTCATGTTTTGACTAAATATTAATTAATTTTTTAATAAATTTTATATAATTAACAAATTATTTTTTCCAATTTTTTCCTGGTTGGTCCACGTGGACCAACCATGGGGAGCGGACCTTTGACCCCTGGTCAACTATCCATCTTCCGCCTCCCATTTTGTCAGAACCTCGTGGTGCCCACCTTTTTCTCCTAATTTTTCCATGCCACCTCCATCTTCCTCGCTCCTCGATAATAGCACCACCATGATCCCCCATCGTCCTTGACCCTCATTAATACAGAATCTTCACCTACCACATTTGATTGTTCTTCCTTCTCTCCATTTTTTGGTCAGAAATCATCCCTATAAGCCCCCCCCCCCCCCCGTCCGACCTTCATTTTGGATTTGATCCCTCGATTCTTGGTTCGTAACCCCAAGGGAGGCCACCTGGGTTGAGCTAGAGGTGACAACTCTGACTCCCCTCTCTCTTTGGCATAGATAAATCGCATGATCGTGGTGGTCCAGGCAAATCGAGCGTCTTCTCCGGTGATCTCTCCTACTTTGAGCTCCGAAGCTCGTAGAGCAAATAGCTTGGTCTCTTTTCCTTGCATATCCATCTTGTAATTTAGGTTTCATTTTAATTTCATTAACTTATCGTAGTTTTAGCTTAATTAGAAAAATAAAATCTTCAGAGCACTAGGCTTAAACACCCAAATCGGTAGTGAATCCACCTCGTTCCGTCTCCCTTGCTCATACATTCCCTTTTCCCCTGCACTGCTCCACACTTCCCCCTTATTTTCCCCCTGATCCCATAAGGATAAAGCGAGGGTCAAAGCTCCCTCTATTGCCTTCACTGAATTTCCCCCGACTCATCGCCACTATGTGTTCCTAGCTTCAATAGAGGGATGAGGAGATATAACTCTTCCCCCATAAGCTTTCAGTGCAGAAGAACGACCAAGAGGAGAGCCTAGAGCATGATTTTGAAGCTCTAACAAGAGATCCAGGTGACTCGAGCTCCAAGGCCATTTCGATGGGCCCCAAACACGATTAAGGAATCATACCGACGTGCGAAGCCTCTTGAAGAGTGTAGGGAAAGGTGATGAATCATTTGGCGGCCAGAGCAAAAGGAGAATAAGACGATAAAAGATCGCTTGAGGAGTGTTCTTGAGGTGTTCTTCTAGAACCCTCAGGAACTATTAGATCAAGAAGGCAACCCAGATCTAATCAGGGTCCTTCAATCATTTGGCGAACCGACATCTCCATTCACCATCTAGAAAACCATGTGGAAGCCTCGAGGCCCTCTGATCGCGTGCCTTTAGAGGGTAAATTACTTAGTAACACTCTCCTATTTTTTGTATTTCAAATTAGTCCTATAAATAATAGTTTATGTTTAAAAGGTTGTATAAAATTTGCAAGTGGGCCTTGGATATTTTTGTAAATTGCACATAGGTCCGCTATCAGGTCAGTTTGCATGGTGCTCCACGTGAGTTATTTTGCACCTGAACCTTCCTGGGTGGGTATTTCATTTTAGTATATAAAATTTACATTTCAGTTCAAAACTTATGGTATTTTTGCATGTATCACCCTATACGTATATTTTATTACAAATATACCCCTATCAGCATATATCATTAGTTTTGTGCATTTTATTTTGGAATAAATAGCTCCTATGCTTGGAAAATATGGAAAATTAAATGAATGTACCCCCATATTGTGCTTGTTTACAGTACTATTTTATTTTAGCATTTTTATTCATCTTTCATTTATTAAAATCATTTTAGAGATATTAATTCTCTGTTTAGAGATAAAAATAGCTTTTATTTCCAAATATATATATATATATTATAACGACATAATATAGCTACAGACCAAAACACAAAAATATTCAAAAGAAAACCTTTAAAAATTGAAAAACCTTCCTAACCTTAAAAAATCAAAAAATATTTTCATAGCTATAAAAATTAGTTTTTATTCTATATTTTTATATATAATATTACTACAAATTAAAAATAATTTTGAGAAAATTTGGACCTATTTTCTATTTGTAAATGTCAAAATAATTCATCCTATTTATTAACTCCTTGATTTGGAGTACTTTGAACTTTAAAATTGTCTAAAAGTTAGCAAATTCACTAAAAAATCACAAACGTGCTGAAAAATATATGAAAATACAAAAACATATATGTTGTAAATTTTGGATATTTTTATCTATATGTATAAATATAAAAGCCTAAATAGATTATATTTACACATATATAATTACATACTTATTAATATAAGTATTATTGTGATAAATACTTATAAATATTTTTAATATCTTTTAAAAAAATAAAAAGTATTGTACTTAGTTGTATTTTCCTAAATTTATATATTCATTACATATTTATATCATTTATAGTTATTATATTATACACATTGATATATATAATAAATATACTTATTGCATATTAAAAAGAAATTAAATTAATCAGAGAAATTATAAATATAAAATATAAATATAAAATTGAAAATAAAAAAATAAAACTAGAAATACATATAAGTTTAAATTAATTAAAAACCTACAAAAATTTAAAAAACCAAAGATACTTAAAAAATAGAATTTGACTATCCTTTGTATTCAATAATTATTTGCATAACCCCACAGCTCTTAGTGGTTCGACATCCAGAATATGTGTACCCTATATAAATTTTTATTTGGGTTATAATAAATTTTAGCTCATTTTATTTGGCATTGATTTATCTGTCTATAGGTTAGTTGTTGATTGATTTTGCCTCTTGTGTCCATTCCTCTCAATGGATACTAACTATGTTTGATTAGTAGATTGGCCAAGAGCGTGTCATTGAATGGCATCGTTACTGAGGAGCAATGTAAAATAGGATTTCAATGTAAATAATTATATGCATTATTTTCTCTATTTTTATTTCTCTTTTATAAATAATTGTTTATCCGTTGTTGACATCCTTCTTTTGTTGAATTTCTTGCAAGGGACCACGTGACGAAGGTGACTTCTTAGGAAGCTGATGCACCCCCGCGATGAGGACATCGGCTTTTTCTGCATAGGTTGATGGGAGAGAGCAGGAGAGAGAGAGAGAGAGAGAAAGAGAGAAAGAAGAACGTGGACATTTTTTAGGAACAACTTGACCAAGTAAATTAGATCCAAACACCTAATATTTCCATGCTACTATAGATTTACTTTTGGCCTTATCTCAAAAATTAAATTATTAAATAGTTGAAATTGAAACCAAGCATCATGCGATGCTCTATACACTGCTAGCATGATCTCCTATGGCAGACATTGAAGAGTGTCCAAGTCCAGACGTCTGTGTTTCTTTTCTAAGCATTTAGCATTTGGTTCTTCATGATAATAATAGCTCACGCTGACAGCCAACATTGAGGCCAGGTACCATTTTTGGACAAGCACCAGAACCAAAAGGCCAAAAAAATAAGAAAATTCAAAATTACAAAAAGATGATAGCATCACCTTCCTCGGTGGATACCAGCCAGCTCTGGAGACACTTGCATGTGTAGTAGTCCCAGCACTAGTTCTGGAGAAGCCACCACATGCAGCAGATCCGAAGCCGGTCAAGGAAGCCAAGCAACATTTTTTGGTCCACTACTTGTAGATGATTCTTTCCATTTTTGCCATCTACTTGTACATCGTGATATGGATAAGATTTGGACAATACAGTTTCTGAATCTATAAAGATTCCTTTTCCTGAAGTAATGAAAAAAACACAAAAATTGAAAAAATTGAAAAGTGCTTTTGTTGAGTCCGTAATTGTGGAAGTTATTCAAAATTTGGTCTTGAATATGCCTCTCATGAAAGCTCTTGATTACATGTATGTTGTGAAGAAAAGATTAAAAGATGTATGTACAACGAGGTGTCAACCTCACGCCCACAATCCAAGAAGTAAAGGTGGAAAGCATGAAAAGCATATCCTTACCATGGACAACGTCAATGCCATCTCCAATCTCGCAAAAAGAAAGAAACTCAAGGTAGCGCCACTCATTCGATATCAGATATTCAACCAAGATTTTGAACGCATATTGCTCGATAGTGTGTCTTCTGTTAATATGACGCCGGCTTCATTACTTACAGAATTTGGGTTAGGACAGATCATACCAACAAAGATCATTCTGTAGTTTACATACAAATCTGTCAGGCACCCTAGAGGCATGCTGGAAGACATGATCATAAATGTTCAAGGGATTCAGTTCCCTGTTGACTTTGTCGTATTAGACATGGACGTCTCTACACCTCTGCTTCATACCCATATTATCTTTGGATGGTCGTTTCTCCAAACAGCCAAAGCATTAGTGAACTACGACACTCGAGAGAGATCACCTTTAGCAACAATAATGATAAAGTGAAGATAGAGACTGTCTCTGAACCCAAGCCAAAAGTGGGAGGATCTACCGTGAGCATGCAGGAAATCAATCGTACTGAAGACTGAATTTTTGATGGAATTCCAAGATGCATATCATTTCCAGAACAACATACAGCTCCATGACTTCCTCTGCCCCGAGGAAGGAGTGGAGCACGCAATCGAATCCCCCCTCTATCAATGAGGATGAGATTTATGTAGATGTGCCCAATGAGGATGAAGAACTTTTTGTGGGGACAATGAGTTTGCAAGATCAAGATCATATCACTGATGAATTCTGTAATAATGTGGATTTGATTGATAATTTCTCTGCATTTTTGAAAGATGATCCTTAAAAGTCAAAGGTGAACATTGAACAGTTGAAAGAACAGCCACCTACAGTCATTTATGAAGTCACCGGTGAAGCAACTCCCACTCCACCCAAGATGAAACCGTTGCCCTTCAACATGAAGTACGCCTTCCTTGCGAGTGAACCAAATATGTGCTCGGTCATTATCAATGCACACCTGACCGCAGACCAATAAGAATAAAATAAGAAAAATAAAGTAACGAACAAAAATACAAAATAAAAATAAAATGTACAAAACATAGGTCAATGTATCTATATATGAACCCTTAAAAAGCAACTTGTAATCAATTAAGTCATAAAAATAAATAAAATCATAATAAAATCCTACATAAAATAATAAATATTTTTAATGGTTTAAAAAAATAATAAAATCTTTTATTATTTTATTTTGAATTAATAAACATTTTTGTTGTTATTTTATCATCTAGTGGCCCTATGTGGACCAATGGGAGCCCAGTCTCGTTTGACACGGGTCAACTCCCTGGTATAGGAGCCCTGGCGACTGTCAGAGGTTTTGACCTCGATTCCCCCATTTTTGGAGCTCCATCCTTACACCCATTATGATTGATGCCTTATGATCTTTTGATCCCCGATCTGTGCACTTTCACACCCTAGCATTTCCTCAACGATGGATCATTACCTCGAGCGACGTCCTTAGTCAAAGTGGTCCTTGTATAAAACTCTCGTCTACCTTCCTTTGAACTTTGATCCTTCTTCTGCTTCAAACCCTAAGATATGAGCCTCGAGTAGTGTTCTTGGTGACAACAGGAACAAGATCGGCTCTTTGGGAGCTTGATTTGGCGTCGAATCAAAGGTGACCACGGCTCCTCCGACGTCCTCCGCTTGGAGCTCTGCTTTAGTTGTACCGACGCCAATTGAGCTTCTATCTCCCTATCTTTTCTTGTTCCATAGTTTAGATAAATTTAGCTTCATTTTCCATATTTTCAAAATACCATTCTCGTTGGAGCTCTTATTCTGCCACTTCATTCCATCATGCCCAAGTGTACTCCGCCTCTCCTGCCACCACCATTTTGTTCCTTATCGCCTTCTAAACATCCTCCGTACCTCCATCCACCTAAATCTTGCACTGATCCAGAGATTAGGTCTCCTCCTCCGCATAACTGGAGACACTCGATTTGCCCCATATCCACCTCATTTCGCCTCCAAAAGCTTACCCAAGCTTTGTTTTTTGTCGCTGACCAATTCCCTGTAGGAAACAGATATAAAATTCAACTTTTCAGGGGCTTTCAAAGATAGAACAATGCCTCCAGGTCTGAGGCCTTGTCCGAGCTTCTAACGAGGTCTTCAGCCATTTTGAGGGGGCCTACAGTTGCAGAATCACCTCTAGAGTCCGTAGAGTATCTTTGCAATGGCGGAGGAGGTCTGAGGTAGCGACTACATCATATCGAAGCTCGAGGAAGCTAGTGTTCTTCCCAATTCTTCCGAGCAAATTCTTCGTCGTCCGATCGAGGTCCTCCGTCCAGATTGAACCATAGCCATCTGATCATATCAGATCCGGGATCTAATCTCGATTGTTCATGAATGAAGGGGTATGCATCGTTCGATGCTCCCCACGTGGATAAGTTGAGCGCTTCCCACCATTAGATACATCTCTTGATAGGGTATTTTGCATTTCTACCCCCTCAATTTGTAATTTACCATTTAGTATTTAAACATTTATTTACCATTCAAAAGTTTTGTACAAATTGAATGTGACCCCTACCCTTTATTATATTTGCTTTTTAGTCCAGCCCATGTCACCTCACGTGTTATCCCGCGTGAGGTGGTGATTTTGCATGTACACCCTTGGGTGTATTTTGTTTGTCCCAAATTTTTTATATAAATTATTTTATGTAATTTGCAGAATCTACCTCGTACTTATTTTTAATTGGCATTTACACCCTTGTTAGTTCAATAATTTTTGTACATGTTTTCTATTTATTAAAAATATCAGTGCTCCAAAAATTCTCAAAAAAAAGGGTTAAGTGTCTACTTACTTGTAGATTCACATTATATTTTTGTATTTTAAATTTTGACACTTTAAGTATTCATTAAAAATCAAAGAGCACATTTTTGTTCCTATTTAGATTATAAAATAAGAAAAAATAGAAAAATGTTTTGAAAAATTCCCAAAAAAATATTTTTTTAGTATTTCGGGCTTCAGACCAAAAACAAATAAAAATAGTAAAAGGAAACTTATAAAATTTAAAAGCTCTAAAAACTTTATAAAAATATAAAAAAATCCCAAAATTCCAAAAATAAATTTTTATACTCTGAATTTTCTTATATTTTATAGATTTAACATAGTTTTGGAATTTTTGACTTTGTTTCCTCTTTTTAATTTCCAAAATAATTTGGACTATTTATTTAATCCCTGATTTGGGATATTTTTACTTTAAAAATAAATAAAAAATATAAAAATTATCTAAAAATGATAAAAATAGAAAATAAATATTTAAAACCCAAAAACATTTATTTTTTTGTATTTTAACTATTTCTAAGTATATTTATAATCATACTTCTTTATATTACATATATAGCCTTAAATATTCATATATTATATACTTAAAAAGAAAACAAAATTAAAATTGGAAAATATAAAATTTCAAATTTCAAATCAAAAAAATTAAAATTTAAAATTTAAAAATATACAAAAACTAAAAACCCACAAAAATCATAAAATGGTTAAGTATTTGAAAGACAAAGTTTTGTGATTCATTTTTTATCTCATTTTCTCTAGACCCTTGTTTCTTGTGTTAGACCCCTACATATTTGTCATATACATCTTTTGTAGGATATAATAAATTTTAGCTCAATCCGGTTAATTGCCTATTCATTGCGTGGGTTAATTATTGTCTGATCACGAGTATTGAGTAGTTGCCTCAGCGACATTAAGTCTAGTTTTGTCACACCATTATCAGTAGCATCGATAGTCGTGTTCAACATGGGTGTGTATATATTACCTATATACTTTACACATCTCGTACTTTCACGTATTTTATGTATATAATATTCAATAAATATAGAATGGGTAACCTTTGAAAAAATAGTAAAAAAAGTGTAAAATTGTATAATTTATATAATGTGTACAGGTTATAAAATATGTATAAATTTGTGTCAATAATACTCTTTCTAAAATTCGTGTATAGTATTTGTAAATAATACCTGTGTTGTCAATTGTTGTAAAATGGGGTGTATAACAAATTTTTTGTGAAATAAAAATTGCTTCTTGTTCACTCTTACATAAAAAAATCATCATTAATCAAAAACTTATACATTAGTTGTTTGCATTTTTGCATTTCATTAGCAAATCATGCATATGCAAAGAAAGTCAACGGGTTCTAAACTGAGTCATTAGTAAAACTGAGGGAGGACTTGACCTGACCTTAATCCACTTAATTTTCAATTGAACTTCATTGACAAGTGGGATTTTAGGAAATTTAGGTCATGGACTAAATTCTCCAAGTTTCACAAGATAATGTCTACACTTTGACTCTTAGTGTCTAATTTGGTCATCTCATTTTGATTATACTCTTAGATAGGGAACTAATACGTACTCTGCACCATGCACTTAGCGTAACTCAGATAAGGTGTTGGAAGATCGCATGATTTTTCCTTAGTAGCATAGACATCTAAAGATTGGAGTAATATGTTGAAATAAAGCTTCGATGAGGGATGGACTGCTATCACAATTTTTCTAAGACCTCAAAACATGGGTGGAACAAAAGATTCCATATCAGTCGGGGCATAAAAGATCAATGGAGAGAACCCACAATTCCTACCAAGAATCCACTTCCAAAAAGAACAACATTTGACTACAACGGTCCAAGCTTCAGAGAGCCTGCAGATCTAGTAGAGCTTGGCTACATTGGCCAAACTCCACAAGAGAGTTGACTATATTGATCACCCTCCACTTCTTTTCCCTTTCTTCTGGACCTCTCCCTCCACTCGTTATGAACTAGCACATACCTGAACATAAAAGGAAATACATGACTCCCCAAGGATAGTTAGTGGAAGAGGAGATTGCATGTTTGTTCGACATCTGAGATGGGAAGAGATAACACCCTTCACACACCAGAGATAGTTATTCAATGTTCAGTGGGATACTTTTAGAGCAGGATGATACAAGATGACATCTAAGTCGAGTCTGGATATAACTTGTATAACTTGGATATTGTTATTCTTGAAAACCTAATTCTCGTAAGGAGTTATGCCACATTATTAATCCAAAGTTCAAGTTGAGATCCATTTTCACTTTTGTTCATGACCTTGGTAAGAAATCAAATCTCATTTCACTTATACATTCTGTGATTCATCACTTTAAAAGCTAAAAATGAAGTTGTCTTACCTAGTTATAAATTGCAAGTATTCATTTAAATTGCATTTTTGTCACTCATGTATGTGTAAATAAGATTCATATTTTAGCTTTCATAATTGCATAAACTAAAAGCCAAAAATAATGTGTATATTATCACATATATATTACCATAACTGCTCCTAGTTTTAATTATTTTTCACTAACTCCAAATAAGGTAAAATCAACTTTATCATGTATATACTACTAACATTAATAAAGAAAAATATCAAAAAATATTAACTTGTATACGTGCTCAATAAACCTAAACCTAGTTTTAAGACAAAAAGTCATAAATATGAATATCTCTCTCATACAGTCTCCTATGAATCTATATTGACTTTTGAATTAATGTACAATCAATTATCTACAAAACTAGATCAAATTCAAGAGAATCCGAGTTCATACATGGAACTTGGATTTTGGGAGCTCATTGTATATTGTTTATTTTATCTGATTTAACATTATTATTTTATGTACAAAATAACTCTTTTTAATTTATATTTATTTATTCTCTTTTATTTATATTTTAATAAAGTATGTAAAAATCCAAATCAAAATAGAACTCAAAATCAAAGAAAATAAATCACTCTAAGTCTATATATAGAGTTTGTATATAAATACCTTATATTTTATTTATTTTTTTAATTATTAAAAATACCAAAAAAATGGATTAATATGTAAATATTTATTTATATTTTACTTTCTTTTATTTTGAATTTTCCTACTTTTAAATTCCTAAATTGCAAAACCTAAAAATGAGGTATTCTATTACAAAGAGTAAAACCAAAAATATACTTTCTACATATGATTTTATTTGGTTTTAGTTCACTTAAATTGTAGATCTCATCGAGACAAATAACTTTCATGAAGACCACTTTTAATTTGATATTATTTACTATTTTATTTTAATTTTTATTTGATTTTATTTTCGAAGTTTTGTGGGAGCAACACATGGTAGCTCTAGGAACTACCACGTGGCCCCTATTTATCTTCCCTTGGCCCTCCCTCATCTAGAGCCGTTGGATGAGGTAGCCATTCATCCAACATCCAATATCCCATTTCTTTATTTTATTATATTCTATTCTATTCTTTATTTTTATTTCTTTTTTGTAATCCCATGTACATGTGGTTTGTTTGTGGCTGCTCGATCTTAGTCGGTCGAATGGCGGTGGTTGGTCGTCTCCCACATCTGATCTCTTCGTGCTCCCCCATCCCAATGACTCCCTCCACTCACCCATCTCCTCTGCCTTATTCATGTTGCCCAACCACCTCATTGATATCCACATTGACCGCCATTAGCCTACCATCGGCGTACCTTTCGCTTTGCATCCTACGTCACCCTCTCCTCCACCTTCATCGGTTGAGCCCTAACACCCAACAAAAATCCAGTCCTACCATCCATCGCATCTGCCAATTTGTATCAGATCCGACGAGCATCCCACCTTGAGCATCCACGAGCCTTGTTGTGGGTTATTCAACCTCAACTCCACACTCGATCTGCTCTACCTTGAGTCCACCTTCAGCTGAAGATGAAGACTCCTCTCCAAGCTTCGGTTGTGTGACAATTGGGCAACTACAACATCCTCCTCCTTCACGAGCACTCACGATAGCCCACTTCATCTCTATCGCAAGCTTTATCTTTGAGGACCCCCCCCCCTTGAGATCCTCTGCCCACCCCTTTCGTTAAGGAGAAGCTACACGCTCCATATGCTCTTGCGTCATTCGACGGTGCTAGTTGTGCCACACCAACCCTCCAGTGTTGGACCTCCAGAACCACTTTACCGCACGACATGTAGAGTGTATCACCTGAAGCACCACCCCAGCCTTCAGGCTCACATGGACCGTACACCCCCTTTGAGATTTTTGCATGCACACCCCCATCTTTCTGGAATTTGTGGTTCAACTCTGCCATCGGACCATCACGTACGATGCATCCCTCCGCAGGAAAATTACAATTAGCCCCTAGGCTTTTGGGAAATTTCCTCGTAGTCACTATCAGCATTTTCTTTATTCATTTTATTTCCCGATTTGCATGAAAGCCTCTTGTTTGGACTTCATTTCAAAGCTTCATTTATATTTTTTATAATTTCAAAAATTGTATGTTGTTGATAAATTAATTCTATTAGGTGTAGCATTTATTGGTGATTTAGTGAGCTAGCATGTATTAATTATTTTATTTGTGGTGAAATTGATTATATTTTGCCCAGACTTGATCTTTAATTCACAATAGCTCATTTATTGTTCTGAAAATCCCCTAAAATCATATTAATTAAGATTAGTTCCCCTCTGTAACATATCTAAAAATCACATTATTTGCAAGCATATTTTTCTTAAAATAAATTATTTTGTGGTTCAAATAAATGATTTTTAATTGAACGTAAACTTCATATTTTTAGGAGTTAGAATTTTTCCTCGAGAGATCTTGATTATACATATGTAGGATAATTTTATTTTTGGAAAATATTTAGGTTTGTTATTTATTAAAATTGATTTACTCTAAATTTCACAGTTTGCATTGTTTAATTAAGGGAAAGTTCAAGTTACATCAAGAAATAAAAACTTTATAGTAGGTTGATTTCATCATATTTAACCATCTGCAAAATTTTCAGAATTTTTGCATTTCATTTGCATGAATATTTGCATGAAAACCCTGGGAAAGAGTCAATTTTCATGCATGCACATTAATCCATAAAAATATTAAAAAAACATGTGTTTTGGATTTTTCATTACATAAATAAATAAGGAAAAATAGTAGCGTATTTTCACATTAATTTGGATTTTACATCCTAGGCTAATTTAACCTTCATATTAACATTCTGAATTTGCATCTCATTAAATGTTTGCATAAAAATTGCTAAAAATTTCCTCAAAAACCTAGCATCTAAATAATATGAAAATCATACTAAGGAGATAATGGTCTCCCTGAGTTCGACCTTGGGTTTTCCCAAGTAAAAAATAAATTCGACCTCTTTTACATTTAATTGAATAGTGATTAAGTGGTCTCTTTGATTAATCTGAATTTTCCTGCATACAATGAACATCACTTAATTCTCGCGAATTAGCAAAGGGCGATTCATGATTTTTCATTCTTAAAAGAGATACTTTGAAGAGGAGATTCAATAAACCATTAATGTTAATCTGCATCCCCTTCTAAGCTTAACATATACATATAGCTTGATAAAAAATTTAAGCGATGGACATATGACAATTATTACAAATTTATTGCAATTCTCCTTCCACCTTGTCCATAAAATGGTGCATCAGGAGAGCACAAGGAAGGAGCCAAGGCATACTTATTCTCCGATTCAAGTTAACTTGAGTCAGCAACTTGTCATTGAAGTAGAGGCAGGTAAAGAAAGATATTCTTTTCTGCATATTGTAGGCAATAATAAAATAAAATTGAATAAAATAGTTGACCAATGCATATCTATAAATAAATAATCGGTGACTAATAATTGACCTTTCAAATATGGACCAGTTTTGTCGAGAAACAGCTTGTAATCAACTTGAAAGAATGATTGAATTTCAATGGGAAAATACGACATAGTCTCTTGCCGCTGTATATACGTATTGATTCGCATTTTAATGTTCGTTTGACAATCATTTTATGTCAAAGCTACTCATTATGAGAAAGACTTTGGTTCGGTATGAAAAGTGGAAATACAACATATATATGTGTATTATTCCTTTTAATTAGTAAACCACTGTGTATTTTGAATCGAGACATACGACCAAGAGAATAAAAAATATTACTCTGATATTAACTTATCTTTTGTTGGACATGTGAGCCCACGGCGAGCCATTATGCAATAAATGTTATTGCATATATCATTCCCTGATCTGAAATGAAGAATAAATAATTTTTCATAATAGGTCCCTCTGTACAATTAGGGTTATGTACCATGGCTATCTTAATGATCAAACAGTTGTTGATTCAATAATTGAATCATAGAGGCTGGTGCTTGGATGAATATCTAAAGAGTTAGATTGAGGACTCATCAAGCACCATCAAATGATTGTTAAGATGTGATCTCCAGCCTGAGTAGGAGATGGCAATCCTTTCTCACATAGGCTGATATCTGACCGACCTCTTGATGCAGGTCCTCTGCATAGGAATAGAGATTCGGAGGTGTCAGATTAGTTAGGTCAAAGAGTTGACTTAACGAGATCGAGATAACCTAAGTCCTATGTTGAATGCTGTCACAGCATAGGCACACATCCTCTGACCGGAGACAGATGTGTTACTATATGTCTGAGTGTGTACATTTGGCAGACCAATAGGTTGATGACCTAACCAAGGTCTATACACCGGCGCGCTGGTGTGCATGTAAGGGCATATGAGTAATACGATCTCTCAAAGGGATCATACAGGTTCATTACTGAACCGGAAGACATGAGCTCACTCATGAGATATTGGGAAGAATCAAATTCCGTGCACGATCCTCTCGCTTTGGAAGCTTGACTGAATTTGTAGGTTTGATATATACTTTTGGAAAGTATATGATCAAGACCTAGGTATGATATATGCTTTTGGAAAGTATATGATCGATACCAAATCCCAATGATCAAATGAGAAACTTAGTGATCAAACCCTGAAGAAGACAGTGTAAAATAGATCTTGATCTTCGGGTTGACCATGGGTCTTCCAGTATGCAGGATGTACAGGTATTGGGAATACCTGAAGGGTGATGTGATCATAAACGATTGTATATCCATGACGCTTCCATTCCGAGGGAGTGATGAAACAGGTCTGGATTTTAGTGACTCCTTTCAGTAGAGAAGCGATCCGGTCTTAGTCCAAGTGTTGGACATTGGTCTGAATGAGATTCAGATTTAATGAGAAGATTGGATTTGCGGTCTTGATTTAATCAAGCATCTGTGGGAGGTTCGTAAGATCTGGATTTGAGATAAGATCTCAATATCCAAGTCACTATACGTGGAACAATACAATCGCCCTGTCCTTATCTCCAAGTATCTGCGGAGAAAGCACATTATTCATGAAAGGGTTCAAGAATAATTCTTTTGATGAAATATCCAAGCAAGGACTTGATGATTAAATGAGATTTAATTATCAAGCTTAAATATGAATATGATTCATATTGTGAAAATGATTATCTAAGATAATTAAATGGGATTTAATTATCAAGGATTAAGAGAATGTGGATAACACTATCCATGATATATGTGTGTTATAAATATGATTTATAATATACATATATAAGAGAGAGAATTTATGTAAATAGCATTTGTTAATTAATAATGTGGATTGGATTCACATTTATTAATTAATTGGAAATGCAATTTACTAATTAGTTTGGGTTGTGAATATGATTCACATAATATTCAATGGTATGATTGAAATATTCACAAATTAATTAGGAATTAATTTGGTGAATATTTTTGTGAATACAAAATTAATTAAGGAATAATAAGATAAATAAAAAGGAGCCAAAATTGACCACCCTCCATAGGTGGCGTCACCCATGAATTGTTCATGGGTGACGCCCCCCAATTTTAGGGAGGTTGGTTGACTCCATTTTTATTTATCACATTATCTCTTAATTAGTTAATGTTAAATTAAATTATGTTGATAATGTTGCAACATTTTTTTAAATTAATGTTGTTGGTTTTAACCAACAACAATCATAGCCATTGATTTAGCATGGACCAAGCATAGCCCTTGGATCCATGTGTCCCATGGATTGAGATCCATTGGATCCTAAACTAATATAAAAGGAGGGCTAGGGTAGCCTTCCAAGGAACATCATTAAGAGTTGTGCAAGGTGACAACTCTCTCTCTCTCTCTTTCTCATTCTCGCCCTCTCTCTCTTTCTCTTCTCCATTAAGTGGCCGTCCACTTTGTGTTGAGAAAGGAGAGACTCTCGGCTTCTTCTTCGACGCTTGGATCTTCATCGAGGATTGCGGGAAGGAACGTGACTCATCATCGCGCCCGCAAGTGCGTTCTTCGTGGATCGGACTTAAGATAGGAGGATCTCTACTTTGGGATCTCGCGATCACAACCACGCTTCAATAGGTATTCCTCGTACTTTGTGGTTTGATGAAACGATCCGAGAAGTGTTCTCGTGATCATGTGGTTTCATCTTTAAAGTTAAAAAATTTTAATTTCTGCTGCATCTAGCATCTAGTACGACTAGTTGCCCCGATTGCATACGATGCGATCAACACGCTTCCGTGATGCGCTTGAGGATTCACAATATCCTTCATCTTTCTGGGACCAATATATAAAACTATTTGTTCTCTCGAGGGATGCAACATGATCTTTTTTAATATATTTCCAATCGTCGTAATACTCGGAATTTTGGCTTCATATTTTCTTGAATCAATTGCTGGGATTTGATATCGGATAAATTTCTTCCACTGTAAGAAAATAGGTGTATAATAATATTTTTTAGGATATCACTGTATTGTTCGCTGTTAAATATACAGCTAAGGTGTTATTTGTTGCGAAGTTTTTTTTATACTAGAACTTAGCGAGGTATATATGTCATACCATTGCTATACTATTAGCGATGACCCATATAAGAATGCTTATACATTGTAATTTTCACAACTTTAGCTACTCATCGCTAAATTTTGAACTAAAAAAATTAGCAACGATTAACAAAAAATTGAAAAATAACAATGAATAAGTATTGCTATATGCACATTTGCTAATAGTATAGGAACAAATACAACATTCATCGTTAATTTCCAGTAAAAAAATTATTTACAACGAATAATAATGTCGATGTATATTAAACAACGGACTATATATTGATGTATTTAAAAAACGTTACTATAGATCATTTTTACTATAGTATTCTTATCCTTTTAGGTAATTAGGCCTCGATAGGATGAAGGATAAAGAATAAGTGTGATTTATTTTCCATTTTTAATTTAATACCTTGAGAGAAAATAAAAGAACAAGCCGCAGAAAAATGATTGATAATGTAAGTATGATTTTATTGGCCATTTATTCCCAAATGATCTTCCTTATTTTTAGATAAAGGGATACTGCCTCTAGATGACTTCAAGTTATGGATCAAAATCGGAGGATTAATAATTTCTATTGGCTTGGGCATCATCTTTAAAAAAGATGAATTACTCATGTAATCTAAAGTCGCAGACAAGGACTGTAACACACCAACTCAAAGATAGCCTCACATCTAAAACTCACTAAGTGGGTGTGGGTTATAAGTGGTCGAGATTACTACTTGACAACTTGGTCTTAAGCGTTTTGAGTGGTTGTGAAAATAACACTCAATTGGTTCTTGAAAGGGTTGCGAAATTTTTACTGCATTTCAATTTTCGCACCTCTGTCTAATTGATTTTTTCGGTACTGTTTAAAATGTTTAAACACGAAATTTTTAATTGGATTTTGTTCCCCATTAATTAAGGAAACCATAGGACTTGAGTTTATTAAATTTGGACTTTATTTGCTCAAGATATGGCCTTTTGAATATGACTATATTCACTGTTGCGGGAACTGCGGATTTGAACGTGATTAATGAGATAATTACGGTTTTAATCCGCCTTGAAATGCGTGAATTATCACTTGGGTTCTTTAATAAATCAAATAGGCAATCTTTGGAAACTGAGTTTGCATTTTTTGGATTTAAATTGATCAAGATAAGTTAATTTTAGTTATTGGGGGTCACTGCTGGAAATTAACAATTTTGATCTTGAACCTTGTGATATGTCATTCAATTATCATGATGAAAATTAATTGTTAATTTTCTGGAATAATTAGTGATAAATATTTGCGAAATATTTAAAGAGATAATTATTTCATTGAATGACACTTGCCTAAACCACAATGATGAGATATTAGATCTTGATCATTGGTTCATCAACAAACATTGCTTTCATGAAAACCATAGTTTATCCTACAATTGTTGTAGGACAACTTTTACATGAAAACCCTTTTGCTTGAATAAGATTGGGGATTTGTCTAGCAAATCTCCTTATAATCAAAAATGTTTTGATTTATATTATATGGTATAATTTCGGTTGAAAAACCGATGAACATCTCAAAGTACATGATGGTCTATCTGGTATTATCCTTTCCCGAGGCGGATGTGGTGCCTAGTCGGAGAGCATTGGGGTCGCGGGTTGCAACGTATGTGGTCCGTCCCACTCTCGTCGGTACTGGCCATGACAGCGGGTAGGGACTGTATAATACCGGAGACAGACAATGTGTATTTTTCTAATTATTAAAATTCGAATAATACGTATTTTGAGATTATACCTATTATTCAAGTAAAAGACATGTTTGTTGATTGATGATTGGATTAATAATTAATTTAATGTGATTAAATTAATTATATCCAATAAACACTCTATTATGAATAGATGTGTATTTCCCTTGGAAGAGTTAATTATGTGAATATGATTCACGATAATTAATTATACAATTTGAATATGAGATGGAGGATCACATAAGTGACATCCATGGTCTCCCGTCAAGGCAAAGGATTTTGTCGCCAGTTGTTGTGTATAGGAGACGCCTGTCCGAAGTGACAGATCCTGTACATGATTTAATTGGATCGGGTTCTTTGCTTCTCGAAAGAGTAAGGCCGTATACGTAGTGACCCCAATATCGGGTCCTCATATTATTGGGGCGATATTGGATTGCGTATAGCGAGTATTAAGCCTGTTGACGGTTGGTTCAATTAATGACGGGTCAACATTGCCTTAGGGGTGGTGGGCCCGGGTGTTAAAGACCGAATTGGGAAATGCAAGTTGGACTTGCAAGGCGGAATGTGTTCCCGCTTCTTTTTATCCGAGTTGTAGGTTCTCATATTATTGGGATGCAACAAAGATAGGAAAAGAGATCCCAGATCTTGCTAGAGATATAATGGTAAGAATATCTCTTACATTGAAAGTGATTAAGGGAATGAACTTTCAGTGTTGACAAGGCAAGACAACTTTGATATAAAAATTCCTAAATCAAAGTAAAACATGTATATATAATATATATACCCTTATGCAAATTTCTTATTTCAGATAATCCTTCATTAAACCCACTCAATGTTATACTCAATGATAACCAGTAAAAATATCTTGGATTGGACTCATGATCCAGATATTGTACTTGCAATTGGACACATAATGTATGTGGTTGCAGTGTGCAAGTCCCCTCAACATAATGAGGAAGGGCAATTAAATAAGACAATAAGACATCACCTTAGGGTTTGTATGTCTCTATAGTCTTGATCCTTCATCGAATGTACTTTGGAAGTGACATGTCGATGGTGATCGTAATTGTCAAATAATCCTTATAAAATAAAAGAAGATATTTTGGCATACGTATGTGCTCTAGACATTTAATCATGAATGACATGGTTCTCTGCATTATGCAGAATGGTGGCTCGAAAGAGATGATGTATTCAAAATGTTTGAATACCTACCTGAACCTGTCTCTAAGAGTTAAGATGTATATAGATATGATGAGTGTCATCATTCTATTATCTATACTCTAGTCATTCATGAAGTTTCATAATATTCATATTGTATGAATTTAATGAAGCATGTATAAATGTTGAAATACTCTTGTATTGAAATCTTTGAATTCAACATAAGAGATTCTTTGTCTTGAACAATGGTTGTTTATAGATGGAGAGAGCGCAGTGGAAGCATGGGTCGGACCCGAGTAAGAAGGAAAGTCAAAGAGTTGACCTACTTCTGTAACTTCCATATGACATCCAAAGAGTTGGATGAATGCCAATACTGCAATATGTTGATGTGTTGATAGTATGACTATCAAGTCTGTCTAAAATCCTTAGTGAAGGACTCAGATAGAGCATCAGAATAATCTACATATAATCATTGACTCTGACTTTATTATTTCATAAGATAAAGTCTGACAATTGTATCCCAATCTTCTAATGACATTTGCAATTGGTTGCATATATATTAGAAGATTAGAAATTTGATCTTAAGGTTTAAAAGTCATCTACATGGATATTGATGTAGTTGTGACAACAATCTCTATTGGATAGATGGACTTCATATTCTCAGTGGGAGAGCCCTTAGTCTTAGAGAATGTCTCTATGACCTAGATATTAGAATACCCCATTGTTTGTTTCTAAATGTTGGAAATAAACATGAATTCTGAGATAGAACTATCATAAAGAGTTATGATGGAAATATTTCAGATAGTAATCTAACATCTAGTGGACCCCACAAAATTAGAAAAATTAATGAATGGTTCATTAAGATTTCTAATACTGAAAATCAAACCTTATAAGATCAATAGGAGGATGAAGATCATTTGACAATGATCTGGCATCAAGTCTTGGACATATGTCTATTGATATGATCAATAGACTAGTAGGATATGAAACTTTAGAATGTCTAAAATTTCAAATCTTACATACTTGTGAATATTGTATTCAGAGTAAAATGTCCAATACACCCTTCTCTGGGAATGGTGTTAGATGTCGAGGTATTCAAGATCTCATACATATTGATGTATGTAGATCACCTATATCATAGTAAACATTATGGATATGTGATATCTATTGATGATTATGTATGATATGAGATTTCTTCTCTTCACCTGAGAAACCTTTGAAATGTTCAAAGATTTCACAATTTTGGTTTAGAACCAAAGTTTGAAGAAAGATGAAATGAATTTGATCTGACCTAGGTAGCTTGTACCTATTAGATAAAATTCAAAGAATACCTTATGGAGATATGAATATCATTTCTATCTCACTCCTCCTGATAAACCTGAACTCAATAGAGTTGTAGGGAGATACAATTGGATCATGTGTGACATGATTTGATCAATGATGAATTTTAGCATAATTATCCTCTTAGTTTCCAGGTATATATGTGTAGTAGAGACTACAATATATATCCTTAATAAGGTTCCATGGATGTAAGCTGGAATCTAGCACTTGAGAGTGCTACTTCATTAGGAAAATAAAGTATGGTATTGGATACCTACTTTATGACCTTGAGATTCTTAAAAGATCTCATCTCTGAGAATGTGATTCTTGGAGGATTGAGACTCTTGAGAATCAAGATGAAAATGAAGTAAAGGAACTCATTTAATCTTGAGAAGATAATGGGGCTCCTGAAATCGGAAACTAAAAGGACAATTAAAGATGAAGCGCTAATACCTCTTCAAATAAGTTTGAGGATGTATTCCATGTGTCAGTTGAGTCTGACAATGATCGGACTTCATGTGATGAAGCTCTTAAGGATCATGACATGGAATGATGGATATTAGCAATAAAGTTTAAAGTAGACTTCATATACAAGTGTTGTATATGGACCCTCGAGGATCCACCTATAAGGGTTAGACCCATTAAGGTGTAAATGGATCTTCAAGAGAAAGGGAACCTGATGAGAAGGTAGAGACCTTCAAAGCTCGGTTCGTAGCCATAAGCTACACATCGGAAGACTTTAGTGACCATGCTTAAAATCATCAGAATATTGCTAACCTTAGCTACACAACTTGACTATTGCATCTTCAGGATGTAATTCAAGATTGCATTCCTCTAAGAATACCTCTCTGAGGATATTCACATGAAGTAGCCACAGGGCTTCATGGTTGAGGAAAGTAAGGTGTGAAAGCTAAAGAAATCCATCTGTGGACTCAAATAAGCTTCTTGAAGTTGGAACATAAAATTTGATGAAATTATAAATGCTATGATTTCAAATAGAACCTTGATGTACCATGTGAAGCTTAGTGGGAGTGCCATTGTGTTCATCGTGCTAAATGTAGATAATATCCTAATCATTTGGAATGATATAAGGATGATAATAAGTGTTTTATAGACTGGCTATTCCATACCTTGAGATATGATCTCAAGAATACCTCTTAGATCTTAATTCTGAAAGTGTTCAGAAGAAAAGAAAAGAGGGTGTTGGGACTGTCACATTTGTAATACACCTTGGACATATTCCATTCTTGGAAATTCCAAGAAAGGCTTCCTTCCTTGGGATTTGGTACTGACCTATCTAAAGGGATAGCACCTCAAAGAGTTGAGGAAGTGAATGCTAGAACTGCTTGCACCTGTGCATCAGTTACGAGAAGCTAAATGTATACTAAATGTGTATAAAAGCCAGATATCTGCCATGCAGTGGGAGTAGTAAACTGTTACTAATCCTATTATGGAGATAAAACACTTGATTGCAGAAATAACAATATCTTCAAAGATGACAAGGCTTTAGAGATGGTGATCTCTATGTCTTATTTTCAAAAAGTTAAGACTTTATAGATAGAGATCTAAAAGGTCTTAACTGTGGATACCTTGAGAGATAGTGATCTCCCGGAATAAGGGTATTCTGATAAGGATTATGGAAATACTGGTTATAATAGTTATTAAGCAATAGTGTCATAGACACTATAACTGCTTTGACTAGATTGAGTATTGGTTGCATTAGATGCAACATTCGTATTGGATGCGAGCACTGTTACCTAGGGATATGCAAGTGCCGTAAAAGGACTTGGCATAGTCTTTTGGGAACAGAGTGACTGATCAGCTTACCTAGCTATTTCTAAATAGCCTATGATTGTCACATGAGTGTGGGTTTATATGATTAGCCCATTAATGGCTCTTTGGGCTAGTGGGAGATTGTTGGACATGTGAGCCCACGGCGAGCCATTATGAAATAAATGTTATTGCATATATCATTCCCTGATCTGAAATGAAGAATAAATAATTTTCATAATAGGTCCCTCTGTACAATTAGGGTTATGTACCATGGCTATCTTAATGATCAAACAGTTGTTGATTCAATAATTGAATCATAGAGGCTGGTGCTTGGATGAATATCTAAAGAGTTAGATTGAGGACTCATCAAGCACCATCAAATGATTGTTAAGATGTGATCTCCAGCCTGAGTAGGAGATGGCAATCCTTTCTCACATAGGCTGATATCTGACCGACCTCTTGATGCAGGTCCTCTGCATAGGAATAGAGATTCGGAGGTGTCAGATTAGTTAGGTCAAAGAGTTGACTTAACGAGATCGAGATAACCTAAGTCCTATGTTGAATGCTGTCACAGCATAGGCACACATCCTCTGACCGGAGACAGATGTGTTACTATATGTCTGAGTGTGTACATTTGGCAGACCAATAGGTTGATGACCTAACCAAGGTCTATACACCGGCGCGCTGGTGTGCATGTAAGGGCATATGAGTAATACGATCTCTCAAAGGGATCATACAGGTTCATTACTGAACCGGAAGACATGAGCTCACTCATGAGATATTGGGAAGAATCAAATTCCGTGCACGATCCTCTCGCTTTGGAAGCTTGACTGAATTTGTAGGTTTGATATATACTTTTGGAAAGTATATGATCAAGACCTAGGTATGATATATGCTTTTGGAAAGTATATGATCGATACCAAATCCCAATGATCAAATGAGAAACTTAGTGATCAAACCCTGAAGAAGACAGTGTAAAATAGATCTTGATCTTCGGGTTGACCATGGGTCTTCCAGTATGCAGGATGTACAGGTATTGGGAATACCTGAAGGGTGATGTGATCATAAACGATTGTATATCCATGACGCTTCCATTCCGAGGGAGTGATGAAACAGGTCTGGATTTTAGTGACTCCTTTCAGTAGAGAAGCGATCCGGTCTTAGTCCAAGTGTTGGACATTGGTCTGAATGAGATTCAGATTTAATGAGAAGATTGGATTTGCGGTCTTGATTTAATCAAGCATCTGTGGGAGGTTCGTAAGATCTGGATTTGAGATAAGATCTCAATATCCAAGTCACTATACGTGGAACAATACAATCGCCCTGTCCTTATCTCCAAGTATCTGCGGAGAAAGCACATTATTCATGAAAGGGTTCAAGAATAATTCTTTTGATGAAATATCCAAGCAAGGACTTGATGATTAAATGAGATTTAATTATCAAGCTTAAATATGAATATGATTCATATTGTGAAAATGATTATCTAAGATAATTAAATGGGATTTAATTATCAAGGATTAAGAGAATGTGGATAACACTATCCATGATATATGTGTGTTATAAATATGATTTATAATATACATATATAAGAGAGAGAATTTATGTAAATAGCATTTGTTAATTAATAATGTGGATTGGATTCACATTTATTAATTAATTGGAAATGCAATTTACTAATTAGTTTGGGTTGTGAATATGATTCACATAATATTCAATGGTATGATTGAAATATTCACAAATTAATTAGGAATTAATTTGGTGAATATTTTTGTGAATACAAAATTAATTAAGGAATAATAAGATAAATAAAAAGGAGCCAAAATTGACCACCCTCCATAGGTGGCGTCACCCATGAATTGTTCATGGGTGACGCCCCCCAATTTTAGGGAGGTTGGTTGACTCCATTTTTATTTATCACATTATCTCTTAATTAGTTAATGTTAAATTAAATTATGTTGATAATGTTGCAACATTTTTTTAAATTAATGTTGTTGGTTTTAACCAACAACAATCATAGCCATTGATTTAGCATGGACCAAGCATAGCCCTTGGATCCATGTGTCCCATGGATTGAGATCCATTGGATCCTAAACTAATATAAAAGGAGGGCTAGGGTAGCCTTCCAAGGAACATCATTAAGAGTTGTGCAAGGTGACAACTCTCTCTCTCTCTCTTTCTCATTCTCGCCCTCTCTCTCTTTCTCTTCTCCATTAAGTGGCCGTCCACTTTGTGTTGAGAAAGGAGAGACTCTCGGCTTCTTCTTCGACGCTTGGATCTTCATCGAGGATTGCGGGAAGGAACGTGACTCATCATCGCGCCCGCAAGTGCGTTCTTCGTGGATCGGACTTAAGATAGGAGGATCTCTACTTTGGGATCTCGCGATCACAACCACGCTTCAATAGGTATTCCTTGTACTTTGTGGTTTGATGAAACGATCCGAGAAGTGTTCTCGTGATCATGTGGTTTCATCTTTAAAGTTAAAAAATTTTAATTTCCGCTGCATCTAGCATCTAGTACGACTAGTTGCCCCGATTGCATACGATGCGATCAACACGCTTCCGTGATGCGCTTGAGGATTCACAATATCCTTCATCTTTCTGGGACCAATATATAAAACTATTTGTTCTCTCGAGGGATGCAACATGATCTTTTTTAATATATTTCCAATCGTCGTAATACTTGGAATTTTGGCTTCATATTTTCTTGAATCAATTGCTGGGATTTGATATCGGATAAATTTCTTCCACTGTAAGAAAATAGGTGTATAATAATATTTTTTAGGATATCACTGTATTGTTCGCTGTTAAATATACAGCTAAGGTGTTATTTGTTGCGAAGTTTTTTTTATACTAGAACTTAGCGAGGTATATATGTCATACCATTGCTATACTATTAGCGATGACCCATATAAGAATGCTTATACATTGTAATTTTCACAACTTTAGCTACTCATCGCTAAATTTTGAACTAAAAAAATTAGCAACGATTAACAAAAAATTGAAAAATAACAATGAATAAGTATTGCTATATGCACATTTGCTAATAGTATAGGAACAAATACAACATTCATCGTTAATTTCCAGTAAAAAAATTATTTACAACGAATAATAATGTCGATGCATATTAAACAACGGACTATATATTGATGTATTTAAAAAACGTTACTATAGATCATTTTTACTATAGTATTCTTATCCTTTTAGGTAATTAGGCCTCGATAGGATGAAGGATAAAGAATAAGTGTGATTTATTTTCCATTTTTAATTTAATACCTTGAGAGAAAATAAAAGAACAAGCCGCAGAAAAATGATTGATAATGTAAGTATGATTTGATTGGCCATTTATTCCCAAATGATCTTCCTTATTTTTAGATAAAGGGATACTGCCTCTAGATGACTTCAAGTTATGGATCAAAATCGGAGGATTAATAATTTCTATTGGCTTGGGCATCATCTTTAAAAAAGATGAATTACTCATGTAATCTAAAGTCGCAGACAAGGACTGTAACACACCAACTCAAAGATAGCCTCACATCTAAAACTCACTAAGTGGGTGTGGGTTATAAGTGGTCGAGATTACTACTTGACAACTTGGTCTTAAGCGTTTTGAGTGGTTGTGAAAATAACACCTGATCTACTACTCTAAAAGGATAGAATGGTGACACTGAATCGATTAGATGAAATTACCAGAAAATTTTGCAGTTTTTATTTATAATTCTAACTTGTGTATATGGTAAGTACGAGAGTATCAAACTCGGGGATGCAAACTATGTAAATTAGGGTAGAGCTGTAGAGTAGAATAAGGTGAGGATTTTCTTAGTAGGCCATAATCTTATTCAAAGCCAATCTCACTAGAGTAGCGGGATGGCAGCTAGATGGCAGTGCTATAATTAACAATTTAGGGGAAGAGGCGGGTCGGGTAAGCGAGCGAGTTCAAAGGCAACTATGAGCCATAAGCGGCCTTTCATTGGTAATTGAGTTTGGGTTCCTTTTTAAGGAAGGATGAAGGAGGGATATCAGATTCTTGCCACGAGCTATACGACACTCAAGGTACTAGCCTGACCAATTGCTTTTGAGTTTGAATTGATTTTTATCTTTTTTAGTTGGTTTTAAGTTTTGTATTTTTTAATGTGTTTTATATACCTATATTTAAAGAAGTATAGGTATGTGTTTTATATTTTTTGTATTTGATTTTATCCTTTAGTATTTTAATTTTTTTCTATCTGCTTTACTATTCTATTTTTACTGATTAATTTTGGGTAAGTTTTAGACTTTGTTTTGGTTTTTTAATGATTTTAAAATTAAAAACTATGTTTTGATAGAAAATAAAATAATTTTTATTAGTGTTTAAATACTAACAGTACGAAATGATTTTATTTTTACTATAAAGAATGTAAAATTACCTTTAAAACAAGATATTATATATTTTATATTTTTATGAATTAGTTATGATTTATATAAAATTTGTTTTATTTTTATGTTTTTAAGGGTTTAAATATTTGATTTTTATTTAATTTTTTATTTACTGTTTAAAATATAGTAAAATATATACAATATGTTTTCTTGTAAAATATTTAGAGGTATGTTTATATTTTTATGTATTTTAGAAGTATGTGTGTATTTTTGTATTTGTTTTTTAATTATTAAAAATAGAAGATGACATTATTTTTCAAAATACAAGTTGTAATGTATGAAGTGTTCTATTACATATTTAATATAATTTTTATTTGATTTTTATATTACATATTTGATTTAATACGTAATTAATATGTATTATTTAATATACTATTAGCATGGGTATTAATGAGATAAACGCAAAGTATAGGGTTTCTCCGCAAATGAATTAAAGAAGGGGGTCGAGGCTCACAAAAACTTCAAGTCACGTGCAGACGCACGTGAACTTCAGCTGCACCTGGACCTTTTCATAATAATAGCAGTCACGAAGGTAAATGCTACAAATAGTCCAATATACACACGATGGTCACGCGTTGTACGTGTTTGCACCTGTTCGCAAATCACAGAGTATATAAGGATGTGTTTCGTAAAGTTTCATAAATATCTGCAATGCATGCGCACAGCACGTGAGGTGCCTCTTGAGTGGTACAACGGTGTGTGGTTCGGATTAAACGGCGTCGTCGGATCCGAACGTCCGTGAGCGTACACGTGGTTTTCTCTCGATTGTTGGATCGCGTTGGGTATCAACGGTTGCTGCTCGATCTGGTTGGCTTCGTTCTTCCTCAAATTTCGCCCCAAATCAAACAAGCTCCAGGCAAATCAACGCCGGAAAGGATCTCCGGCATTTAGAACTCCAGACGAATAAGTGTGTTGTTGCTCTAGATGATGGAACTGCTGTGATGGCTTCAGATCTGCAGATGATCGTGCATGGATCAGGTAAATCTGTGCTCCGAGTTTGTTCACGGGCAGCGGATCTTAGATGACACTTGCATGATCTATTCTTTGTTTGGTTGGAGGATAGGAATAAGGGGAATAATGTGAGATAAAAGTAGGTGAGGTGGGATAAAGATAGGAATAAGAGTGAAACAAGATGGAATAATGAAGAATAATCGTACCATTGTGAACCGTAGGAGAAAAATTGACCCCTTATTTTAGGGTCTATTCTCCAACCAAACAGCGCCTAAGCGAAACTTGAGGTAGATGGATCGGGAATAAAAGTGCTCCAGATGGATCGTATCAAACGGTGATTCAAATCTTTAGAAAGTCGTGATCTTGATCTTCGTGTTCCGCGTGTGGGACTCAGTCCGAAGGAGATGCTCGGTCTGGATTCTCGCTCCAGGTACTGCAATTCGGAGCTCCAGAGGTTTTTGTTCGTGATTGATCGCTGATGATGAAACGTTTCCAGATGAAGATGCTTCAAGTCTCAGATTTCCGGTGGAGGTTCGTTCTACAGGTGCTCTTCACAAGCAATGAAGTCACGCTCCAGTTGGTTCGCTGTTCATCGAGGTTCTGCAGGTGCTTGAACAGTAGGATCGAGGCAACCGATCCTCGACCGAATGTGGAAAAGCAAATGTAAAATGGATGGCCGATCCCTAATTAAAGTGAAGGAACGGGATTTGGAGCTCAGATCTAAGCTAGATCTGAGGTAATAAGATGCATAGGAAAGTACCGAGAAACGGAAATGGATTAGGAATGGATGAAATCGGCTATGGATCTGGAGCAGTAGCTACACAGATCCTTGCCTCGACCACGACAGTGAATGGAGGTTGAGTCGCAGCGGAGGAGTTTCCTCACAGACGACACGATCACGCCCTCTCCCTCTCTCTCCCTCTCTCTCTCTCTCCTCTCTCTCTCTCTCTACGATGGCGGAACCTAGAAGGTTACTCCTCACACACAAGAGCTCACTGATCAGAAAGCATTTGAAAATGGCGGATCCCGAGCTCAGAAAGAGGGGGGATTTCTTACCAAGAGGAGGAGAGTAGGGGTGTGCACGGTTTTGGGGTGATCGGATATCCAATCCGATCCACGAAAGTTAACCCTAAACCGTTTATATCCATTTTACGGACATGGATCGGGTAACCAACGTGAATTGGCCGTTAAAATTTGGGACACCGACCCGAATATGATCGGATACTGATGCAAACTCAATGCAACCTACGTGGATTTGGAGAACTAGAGTGATTTAAACGCTTAGATTACCAAAGCAAATAAAATGGCTTGCAACGCAAACTTCGGGGGCAAAATGCAAATGTTTAAAATCTCGATGATGAAATGAGGGCTAAAAAATCAGCAATCAACATTCCGTAAATACTTGAATCCCAGCACGGATTTTCACCACAAACTTAGGGCAATTCAAATAGTTAAAGATTAATGGAAATTAATAGCAACACTGCGGTCACAGAACCTCAATATTTCACCAAACCAATCAACAAAGGCGAGGTCCGTATAAGCTGGCAGGAGGCTTATAACAGCCACATTTCTAATATCACAAGGACTAAATAATACGCAAAGGGGGCACTCATACCACAACCAGCGAGGGATTTTCCGGGTGCTTCAGACCTGGTCGGTGACGAGGGGAGCATTGCTGGGCGTCGTCGATAACACAAGTAGACCTGTGTGGTGGGAAAGAAGGGTGACTAGGTGGACAGGGATGGAATCGAACGGTTGACGGTTGAGAGGGTCGGGGTGGCGGCACAGGAAGGTGATGCGGGTGTGGCGGCTTGTATGACTGGCCTACGAGGAGGGATGGTTGCAGCGCGAGGGCTGGCGCGAGGTGGAGATGCGGGGTGGTGACGGGAGAGTAGGCGGTAGGAGGCGGAGGCGGCGGTGGTTAGACGGCGGCGCGCAAGGTGGATGCGTGGGGTTGGCGCAGGGGCGGCGGGAACGCGTGGGGGAGGAGGGTTTCACAGGGATGCGGTGAGAGGGAGTTGGGGGGAAGGGATAAGGGGGAGGCGGTAGGGGAGGATTAGGGTTGGGGATACACGGGGGGGAGAATAGAGGGGGGGACAGCGGAAACGAGAGAAAGAGAGAGAGAGAGAATAAGTGAGGGGAAATAAATCTCATTCATAAGCTAATTCTCAACCCTAATCCAAGGGGTGCCTTTATAGAGGCTAATTCCCCCCAACAAGAAACAATCCTACTAAAAATAGAAAAAAGACAAAAAGACGATAAGGCCTTGTATAATGAGCCTTTTACATAAATAAAAATAAATAAAATAAATGTTTCGACTAACATTAAATAAAACAAATGTTCACTAAAAATTGATCACGCGGTATCATGCTGCATCAACTCCCCCCTGCTGAGAAGAATCTCGCTCCGTCGAGATGGCATCGTGGAATTTCCGAAGTATATCGGGGCGGAGTTGTTGGAGTTCATCCTCGTCAATCCAGGTGTAATCTGTAAGAGGCCGTCCCTTCCATTTGACTAGATAGTGACGGAAGAGACCACGCCTAGTCGTCATATCTCAGATGTCGGCAATATCTTCAATCTGATCGGCATTAGTCGCGACTGGTGGTTGGCGCGTATCATCAGCGGGAACTGTTGGCGTGGTGGCATTTGTCTATTCATATCCATGATATAAGAAGAGATCTGATACATTAAAGATTGTCGATGTCTGGACGTCTGGCGGCAGGTCAAGTAAGTAAGCATTGGATCCAATCTTTTTGAGGATTCGGAATGGACCAATCTTTCGTACACTCAATTTTTGGTGGACTCTCAAAGGAAACCTCTCTTTTTTTAGGTGTACCATCACTAATTCTCCAACTCTGAACTCGCTCTCTCTACGGTGTAGGTTGGCTTGGGCTTGGTATTTATGGGTCATGGTTTGGAGTTTGGTTCGGATTTCGGTATGGATATGGATTAGGTGTTCGACCAGATCCTCAGCAGCTGCACTACTTCTCCATTGCATGGTTGTGGGTTTTAGGTCTAGAAAATTGGGTAAGTGGAAAGCCGTACACACTCTCAAAATGGCGATTTTCTGGTGGACCAATTGGTGGAACTGTTATATGCGAATTCGACTTGGGGAAGAATTAGATCCCATTTGGACGGGAGAGTCCCCTGCAAGACATCGCAATAAATTTCCTAATGATCTGTTAACAACTTTGGTTTTGCCCGTCTATTTGTAGATGATAACAGTGCTGTATTCCAAACGAGTACCAAGACGAGACCAAAGCGTGCGCCGAAAATGACTCAAAAATCTGGTATCACGATCCGAAGTGAAAGAACGAGGAACACCATGCAATCGAACAACATCACGAAAAAACAAATCAGCGACATGAGATGCATCTGAGGTTTTTTTACATGCAATGAAATGTGCCATTTTAGAAAATCTGTCCACAACCACAAAAATAGAGTCAACTTTCCATACCGTGAGGGGTAAGCCTAACATAAAATCCATAGTGATGTCTTCCCAGGGTTGCAGAGAAATCGGCAGAGGTGTATACAACCTAGTGTTCTACCTATGGCCTTTGAATCTTTGACATGTTTGGCATTTTTGTACGAACTTTGTAACATCCTTTCGCATTTGCGTCCAATAAAATCGCTCTTGGAGAAGGGTCAATGTCTTATCCCTTCCAAAGTGTCTAGCTAAGCCACCATTATGTAGTTCTGAAATTAGATTCTCTCGAAGAGAAGTGGCAGGGATGCACAGTTGATGGGCCTTGAACAGGAATCCTTCATAAAGGACATAAGTGGTTGTCGGATCCTGTCCAATATCAACACATTTTGCATAAACTTGTCCGAAGTCAGGATCAGTGGGGTAGAGATCCTTGAGTGTGTCAAATCCTGTTGTGCTGACGGTCATTGTGGTCAGGGCATGTACTCGTCTGCTTAACACATGGGCCACGCGATTCAGGGTTCCAGCTTTGTTCTTGAGATGGAACGTGTATTCTTGGAGGAAACTAACCCATTTGGCATGACGCTTGTTAAGGGTCTTCTGAGAGTTCAGACATCGTAAAGCTTCATGATCAGAATTAAGGACAAATTCACGTTGGATTAGATAGTGCCTCCAATGCTTGAGAGCTTATACCACAACATAGAATTCGACATCATATGTAGAGTACCGTGATCGAGCTTCGTTCAACTTTTCACTGTAGAAGGCTACAGGTCGTCCTTCTTGACTCAGGACGGCACCAATCCCGACATGTGAGGCGTCGCAATCGACTACAAAAACCTTGGTGAAGTCAGGAAGTGCCAAAACAGGGGCACGTGTCAATTGATGTTTTAGATTTTGAAAGCTAGTTTCTGCTTCAGGAGTTCAAGCGGGTGCGCCTTTACGCGTGCAATCTACCAACGGAGCTGCACAAGTGCTAAAGTTCCGGTTGAAGCCCCGGTAGAAAGAAGTCAATCCCAGAAAGCTGTGAATCTCAGTGAGGTTTTTGGGCACGGGCCAGCTCTGAATGGCTTGAATCTTGGAGGGGTCAACTTTAAGTCAGTCGGCAGTGACAATGTATCCCAAGAAGAGGACCGTGTCAGACATGAAGGAGCATTTCTTAAGATGGACATACAATTGTTGGGCTCTCAAGGTCTCCAGGACTTGTCGTAAGTGAGATAAGTGGTCGTCTTTGGTCACGTTGTAGATCAATATGTCATAAAAGTACACAACCACAAACTTACCAATGAAGGGTCGCAATACATGATTCATGGTTCGCATAAAGGTGCTGGGGGCATTCGACAGGCCGAAGGGCATTACCATCCATTGATAAAGGCCCTCTTTGGTCTTAAAAGCCCTCATCGAGGTCCCAATCCCCTGCTCATGAGTTCACGCCCTCCCTCCCGCCCCAACCTGCAGGCCCCCATTTCCCAGTGTTGCCCCCAGCGTAGAGGCCCCCATCTCCTGCCCCCTCTCCCCCCGCTACCATTCCCTTCGCGTAGAGCACACCTGCGCAAAGGACCTCGTCCCCTACCCCCTCTCCCCCCGCTCTTGTTCCCTCGCACAGAGGCCCCCGTCTCACCCCTCCCCCTGCCGGAAGCCCCCCTGCGGCTCTTGTCACAAAGTCCTCTCCCCCCCCCCCCCACTCATGTTCCCCTCACGTAGAGCCCCCTATGTGAAGGCCCCTGTCCCCTGCCCCCTCTCCCCCCGCTCCTATTCCCCCGTACAGAGCCCCTATCTCCCCCCCCCCCCCCTGAAGGGCCCTGCGGCTCCTGCCGCGAAGTCCCCCCCCCCCCCCCCCCCGCGCTCCCATTTCCCGCGCAGAGCACCCCCCTCCCCCTGCCCATGTAGATGCCCCTATCCCCTCCCCTCGCTCCCGTTCCCCCGCTCAGAGGCCCACGTCCCTGCTGCTGTCGAAGGCACCCCCGACAAGCCGCTTCCACTACCGTGCAGAGGTCCCTACCGTCGCTGTTGTCAATCGAAAGCACCCCCGAAGTCCTCACTCCTATTTCCTCGCGCTGAGATCCCTGCCTGCGTAGAGGCCCCGTCCCCTCCCCTCGCTCCCATTCCCGTATGTAGAGGCCCCGGTCCCTATTATTCTTGATCAAAAGTACACCCGACGAGCCACTCATCCCCCTCCCCCCGCACGGAACTCCTGACGGTGAAGTCCCTACAACCCCCCCCCCCCACCCACCCACCCAACTGCAAGCTGTTTTTGTCGAAAGCATGAGGTCCTGGATGTGATATTTTTCTTTTTTTACTTTTGATTGATCCCAGCCGTTAGATCATGACTTGATTAGATTAAGTCATTCATCTAGTTGAGTTAACAAACTAAACTGATAGACGGTTATAGGTGTAAAACGAAGGGTTATTTGCGGTCTTGGGTATAATTCACGATTATGCGGGGTTATGAATGTAATTGCGAAGTTACTCAGGGTTATGGGTGTAAAAATCCCAAAATAAAAAGGAAAATAAGAAAAAAGAGATGAAGATAAAAGAAAGATAGAAGAAGAGAATGTATGCATCACTCCCCCATATTTAGGGTAAAAGATCCCTAAGTATAGGCAACGACAAGAGTGATGAAAAAGAACGAAGAAAGAACACTCAGCTCGTCCACCCCCTATACTTAGGATAAAGTACATCCTAAGCAAGGCACACATGAGAATGGGGTGGATGAGGAAAAAAGGAGATGAACAGAGGAAAATGAAAGCGAATATACAAGAGGATGGATGTACAGAGGATCAAGAAGGTAGAAAGCAGACCTTCTTGTGAGACCGTTGAGGAATGGATCTGACAAGATGCAGGTTGATATCTGGATCATCATTAGACACAAACTAATCAGGATCGACCATAAATGTATCCTCAGTAATCTCATGATGAATCTTCAATTCATTACATTATTGAGTCATTATCACACTGGTCCACAAACTTAAACACATATTTTATGCCATGAAATAAATCCACGGAAGTGCATTATCTGTATCATGTAAGCAACATACATCAACCCTTTCTCCCTCTTCCAGCATCTAGCAATAGTTTTAAGATGTAATGATTTTCAAATTATTTATCTTATATTCATTCCTTTTTTCCAGATGATTATTTATATTATTAGCATCCTCTTTTATGTTCCTTGCACTTTTTAGCATTACGTTGAAGCTTGACTCTCAATTAATATCTTAGCAATTATTATATGGAGAACATGCACCATGAGCTAAAATTTGTTGGAATAGCTAACATTGTCAAAAAAAATGGTGGCACCATATTTTTATTGTTATTTTAATAGTGATATAAAAAATAAAAATGATAAAAAGGGGTAATGTTAGTGGGAAATTACAAAAGGAGCTACTAATGCATTAATGTAAAAAAGCATGAGATGCATTGATAAAGAAATGCAATATGAAGAGGTGCCAAATTAGTTGTTGCTTTTATAAGAGGTGCAATGCTAATATGAAGAGGTGCAATTTAGTTGGTGTTTTTATGAAGAGGTGCAATGCCAATATGAAGAGGTGTCAAATTAGTTGTTGCTTTTATGAAGAGGTGCAATCCCAATATGAAGAGGTGCTTATGTTAAAATTGAGAAGATGCATCCCTTGGTGGGAATGACTACACATATGTGTATAAAAGGGAGGGGAGGCAAAGGGGAAGGATCGAATAATTGGTGTCCAACACTTCTCCCATTCCTAGTCTCTAGCTTTCCCTCTCCTCGTAATCACCACATCCATCTTAATTGTTGACGAGAGAATCGAAGTAGTTTCGTCAACTTGTGCATTCGGCCTCCCAGTGAATCCGACTCCTGAGGCTCCATCTCGAGTGCCGCTAAAAATCATCCAACATCATAGACATCCACCAACCATCATTTCCGCGGACCCTCTACGAATCCGACTTCATAGGCTTCCTCCAGAGTCACTGAACATCATATTTTATCTCGCTTTTATTTTATTACTTCATATTTTATAACTGTCTTATTTTGTTATCTTCTCTTTCATGCAATTATTCGTCAAGACTATCGCGACGATCCGTATCTAACAGTGATTATCCTCGACAGTTGGAGAACTGGAACGTGGGAGGTTCGAGCTTGATTCGTGTTTGTGATCACATCCAACTCGCCTCGTCAGGATATCCAATTTCACGAAGAGTCAACGCGTATGAGTCCAAATGGAGGTTGCCTCATAGAAGGGGAGTGATCATCATTAGTCGACCTGCACTATTGTCTTTTCCAACTTTCATTTCAATTTTTATTATTCAAACACTTTGCAACAAACTCATCAAATTATAAAAGTATTTTTACTTGCAAAATAAAGTGCAGAATCTTCCTATCCCTGTGGATTCAACCCTGACTTATGCTCTACTTTGCTTAGTGCATAATATTGTTAAGTTCGGTTAATCTATTTGTTCGAAGTGTATTTTTACGGGTTCGCAATGATTATCCGACGTAAAAATCGGGTACATAAACCCTCGAAAATATGCCTAATATTTTGGCGTTGTTGTCGGGGAACGAACATGGATCACCTGCGTGACAGGCGGGAATACTTACCACTATACTACAACATTTTGGCACTGTTGCCGGGGATAAGAAATCATATGCGTTGTGTTTTGTTTCTGATTTTTTTCTATATTTGACCCATAATCTGTGTTTCACTTCACAGGTTCCATTTCATCAAACCAACTCGTGTGGAAAAGAATCAACTTTGAATAGCATTTGAGATCCTTAATGGAACAACATTGCGATAAGTTTTCTCTTACTTAGACATATATAGGATCTCTGAATATTCCTTATGTTTGCTATATTTGTCTTCACAAAAAGAAAGAAAGAGAAATCAACTTCTACTATCTGTTTGTGCATAGCATCTCCATAGGATCTTTTATCTCTCTTAGTTTCACCTGCATTAAAAAGATCACTAATTGTTTGTCGATAAAGATAAAATCATAATTTAAATTGGACTAATATCATCTGGTCATAAAAAAATTCTAAAGCTAAAAAAGATTGTTTGAAAACTTGTGTGTTGCACTCTCTCATAATCTCACAAGCACACCTATTCTAAATAGCAGAACCCAAATCCTAGGTTCATAATAGTTCTTTGAAATCCACTTTGCTAAGTACAATTGTCCCTGAGGTGCTTAACTAAGAGTGATGAGAGATTTAAGTTCCATGTTGATCTAAGAAAGGCTTGCAGTCTACTTACCCTCTGACTGGCCTCAGAACCAGAAGAAAGGCATTGTGGTACTCATAGAATTATTTTGAATCGTTAGATTTCTTAGGAAATGTTAATTTTGGATTCTTGTGTGCTTGACTAAACCCTAATTTGTTTGTTATTTGTATTGTTATTGACAAGTGGATACTAGGAAAATATCATATTTATCCCCTTTAATTTAAACCTATAATCACCTCTTAGACACATGGCTGAAGAACCAACCTCGTTTATGGCTATCATACAACAATTAGAATGCATGGCAAAACGACAAGAGGCACAAGATGCTTTCCTTCAACAATTACAAACACATCAAGGGATAGCACCAACTCCGGGCATTGCATCAAACTACTATAACCTGATCAAATTCATACAGCAGGTAACTCAAACTCAGAAGGTCCAAAAGCAATATATTGAAAGCCCTTCCCTATTATGCTCCCAACCACAGCTACCTTCTCAAACTATGCAGTTTGATGTTTTTGTCAATGCCTCTCACCAACAAATCGGTCCTAACACAATCACCCCAACACAAACTATCCTATCTGAATCCACCCAAGATGTGCAAACATTTGACAGAGAGACTACACCAGCATCAAAGCAAGATCACACATCCCATTCCTTAATATTTCTAGATCACGAAATAAATCCCATTAACTTAGAACCTCATGAGGATCCTTTGGATAATTATGATACTTTTGAGAGTGGGATGCCATCTTTTGATCTTTATGATGAATCTTGGAATAATAAAGAGAGATATATAACCAATGCACAATCCACACCGACTTTGATCAAGAATTAAAGAAGCGAATATGTCCCTGTTTCAATATGGGAAGATGAGTCATCATACTCAGTAGTTGATCTCGAATTCCCTTCTTTCGATATTGAGTCACTTCTAGATCAGGGAAAATGCATGCTGCGTGATTATACATGCGTCGAAATGAAGGAAACTCTAAGACCAGTCCAGGAGGATCAATGGTTGACTATAGGGGATCTGCCTTGGCAAAATCCACTCACGACCGTTATATTTCCTCCAAAGGTAGCTATAGAAAAGGAGCATTTTATGCCAACCATGGACCCCACTTCTAATCTTTCCAAAACTTCACCCATAAATTTATTGCCCACAATGAATTGATCAAAGTGTCAAGGTATATACTATGAAAGAAGTCATCTGGATGGTGAATTAAAAGAAGAAAATATTTCCCCATTTATGTTTAAGGACAAACCTTACTTTGTAGATCAACATTTTTTAATGAATAGAGGACCACCAATTTTTTATCCGTCCAAGCCTGATCCTGACCTATCACATCAATTTGAAGATCTTATGAAGGAATTTGACCACAATGTTTTCAATCTTGATTTATTCATCATACCGGCACCACCTACCACCTTCATATTTATCATTTCACAAAATATAGTCGCACATAATGTTACTCAATTAGGTGTTCAACTTCTTTCTATGATTCTAAAACTACATGGACAATATCACTACGATTTATCCAATACGGATGCCATGCTAACAAGGAATACTGGGTATACCTAACATTGGTGCCCCGCTGGGGGCGTTAAAACTAGCACACACTTCTTAGCTTGGCTAATTTCTTCTCATGTCAATTTAATTGTCCAAAAACTATGCATTAAATAAGCATGGGGTCCTTTCTTTAAAAAACAAACAAACAATAAGAAACCTTCTCCAATTCCAAATGTCTACATGCACCCAATGTCTTATCATTCTCTACCCAATTCATTACATCTGCATTTACCATGAGGGCATGGTAAATCTTAAGCATTGGGGGGACACCACCAAAAAATGTGCATTTTTTCATGCATATAGCATCACATTTCTGCACTCATTGGCATGTTTTCCCTACTTCAACTCTCTAAGTTTACATATATGGAAAATAATAGCCTCACTATTAAATACCACAAGAAGTGTGAGATTTGAAGTGATCCTGAGCTTACAATGCTTATGACTCTCTTTTATCCTTTTGCATTTAAATCAATAGACTTAGCATATTCAACTTTTAACACTTGGTATTATTAATGAACTCAAACATTATATACTAAAAAGATCAAGAGTTTTGTACCGTAATCCTAACTTGACATACAAAAGGCTAAGGGGGTCTGACGATGGTTGTACTCAGAGTTTGTGAGACGGTGAGCTTATCAAGGAGTAGAGGAATAGGGAGTGTTTCCACCAAATATATGTGAGGAAGAGAGTCTACCATAAAATGTAAGAGAGTGTTCCCAATTGGTCAAGCAATTGTCCATTATGCATAATTATTATACACACTTGATACCTTCATACACCAACCTCTTGCTTGACCTTCTACATATTTATCAAATCCACCATTTTTTAAAAAATCTTCCATCAATAATCCATCTTGTTTCATTTCATTCGACTTCTTCTCCTTCTTCTTCTATTATGCATCAAAGAGAAATGTTCTTCAAGATTCTATTCTCTGTCTTCAACAAAATACATGTCCTTTTTTTGTTTCCTAAGTTCCAAAAGAAAGTATTAAAGCACACTGGTTCTCTTGAAAAGTGGAGAGAGATATTGCAAAAAAAGAGAAAGAAAAGGAGAAAAAGAAGTATTACAAAAAAATAAGTATAGCAAAAAAAGAGATATTGCAAAAAAATAGAAAAAAGAAGAAGAAAGAAAAGAAGAAGAAGAAATCAGGAGAACCATTGTGCGAAAATTCTTTCTCATGACCATCATATGCCATCTATATCTTCCTCTTCTCCCAAATTATCTTATAACGAGCAATATTGTCACATATTAGACCTCGCTCATATCTTTCTTTAAATTTAAGTATAAGTAAAGTCATCTCCACCAAATAAGCCTTACCCTAAATATTCCACAAATTGATCCATTATTTTTCTTGCTGGCCAGTTGGAGGAAGATGGATCGAGTGTTAAATTAATTATGAAATTGGAGCTTGTAATAATACCATGAGCCCCCATCTCAGACATTTCCTGGCTTAGTGTTTCATATCTAGAGGTCGTGGATAAAAGCACTTGGTCAATTCAGTACATTTGACACTTGAGTCTATCTTTAGGTCTAATAACATTATTGATGCTATGTACCATTTAATCCGAATTGAGCAAGTCTCTACATTAAGTCGTGTCTTGAGGACACTTGAGATGACTAAGCATACTCTCAAACTTTATGAAATAAAGGATATTTTTTTATATCCTTCAGAGACTATGGTCTAGCTATATGTCTACATTGGAGTATTGAGATTCTTCATTTACATTTTACAAGGGACTAGCTGAAGGATATGGTGAAATCCTCAAGCGTATCACGGAAGCGTGAGCATCGTATCGAATACGACGAAGAACGACTAGTCACACTAGTTGTTCTATGCAGCAGAAATTCAAAAAATTCATGCGACGAAATCACATGATCCAAGAA
The DNA here is from genome assembly GCA_037367405.1 of Ottelia alismoides. Taxonomy (NCBI): domain Eukaryota; kingdom Viridiplantae; phylum Streptophyta; class Magnoliopsida; order Alismatales; family Hydrocharitaceae; genus Ottelia; species Ottelia alismoides. The sequence continues at coordinate 194,712 of JAZKJV010007023.1, read as the reverse complement.
CACTTCTCGGATCGTTTCGTCTAAACCACAAACAAGTAATAGGATTACCTCTTGAAGCGTGATTGCGATCGAGTCTCTAAATGAAGAGACCTCCTGTCTCAAGTCCGATCCGACTGAGGAGACGCTTGCAAGCGCAGGGATGAATCACTACTTCTCGCAATCCATGTTGATGATCCAAGTGGGGATCTCCTGATCTCGACACACGAGATCCGACGTCTTTTTCACGAGCGAGGTGCACCGAAGGAGACATAGATACACGAGCAAACAATCGGACAGCATAACGACGACGCTGCGGCGATGAACCTCTCTAGGGCATCCATGGTGGACAGCCACATGAGAGGGAGAGAGAGTAGACATGTAGAGAGACTACGAGAGAGAGAGAGACTTATGTTCTCTTATGTGTTGTGCAAAGAAGAGCAAAGGGGTGCCTCTCCTTTTATAATATTTTGGGATCCATGGATCTCAATCCATGGACAACACAAATCCAATAGCTCTCATTGATTGTGTTTCTTTCAATGGCTAAGATTTTGTTGGTAAAAAACCAACAACAATTAATCTAATAAAAAGCAAATATATAATAATATAATTTGATTTATATCAAATCAAACTCCATTGGGGAAATAGGAAGGAGACAAGCCTCCTTCCATAAAGGGGAGAGGACGGCTATGAGTCCTATAAGGACTTGGTAGCCGTCCCCTCTCCTTATTAGGAAGGTAGCCTCCTTTCTATATTACATGAGATTGCATTATCTCATGATTCTCTCCATATTTGAAACAACTTTTGTTGCAAATTATTTCACAAAAATAAATCCAATTTATTTTGTGAACATTACAATCATGCCATTGGAAATTTGTGAATCACATTCACAATCCAAAATAAAATGTAAATTACATTTTCAATTTAATGTCCAATGTGAATCCAATTCACATTAACATTTAATTAGCAAATGAAAATTACAAATAGCTCTCTCTTATATATTATAAATCATAATTATAATATATATGATTAATATGGATAGTGCTATCCACATTATTCATATCCATGATAATTAAATCACATTTAATCATCTTGGATCTCTATTCTCATGTGCCCAAATAATATGAATCATATTCATATTATTCACATCTTTGATAATCAAATCTCATGTAATTATCTAAGATAACTCTCTTTATAATATGAATCAAATTCATATTATTCATGATAATTAAATCACATTTAATTATCAATTTTCTCAATGCTCGGATACACATATCAATAATGAAATTATCCATGAATTCTTTCAAGGATAATGCGCTTTCTCCGTGAATACTTGGATATAAGGACAGGGCGATTGTATTATTCCACGTATAGTGACTTGGATATTGAGATCATATCTTAAATCCAGATCGCGGGCCTCCCATATATGCTTGATTAAATCAAGACCGCAAATCTAATATTCTCATTGCATCTGAATCACATTCATATCAATGTCCAACATTTAGACCAGGATCAGATTACTTCTCTACTGAGAGGAGCCACTAAAATCCAGACCCGTTTCATCACTCCCTAGGAATGGAAGTGTCATGGTTATACAATCGTTTATGATCACATCACCCTCAGATATTTCCAATACATGTACATCCTGCATACTGGAAGATTCAGAATAAACCCAAAGTATTAGATCAACTTTACATTGTCTACTTCAAGGTTTATCAGTAAGTTTCTCATTCGATCATTGGGAGTTGGTATCGATCATATACTTTCTAAAAGCATATATCATACCTAGGTCTTGATCATATACTTTCCAAAAGTATATATCAAACCTACAAATTCAGTCAAGCTTCCAAAGCGAGATGACCGTGTGCACGGAATTTGATTCTTCCCAATATCTTATGAGTGAGCTCATGCCTTCCGGTTCAGTAAATGAACATGTATGATCCTTTTGAGAGATCGTATTACTCATATGCCCTCATATGCAAACCAGTGTGCCGGTGTATAGACCTTGGTTAGGTCATCAACCTATTGGTCTACCAAATGTACATACTCAGACATATAGTAACACATCTGTCTACGGTCAGAGGATGTGTGCATGTATCGTGATAGCATACAATATAGGACTTTGGTTATCTCAATCTCGTTAAGTCAACTATTTGACCTAACTTATCTAACACCTTCGAATCTCTATTCCTATGTAGAGGACCTGCATCAAGAGGTCAGTTAGATATCAGCCTAAATGAGAAAGGATTGCCATCTCCTACTCAGGTTGAAGATCATCTCTTAACAATCATTTGACGGTGCTTGATGAGTCCTCAATCTAACTCTTTAGATGTCCATCCAAGCACCAGCCTCTATGATTCAATTACTGAATCAACAGCTTTATGATCATTAAGATGGCCATGGTACATAACCTTAATTGTACTAAGAGACCTATTATGCAAATTATTCATTCTTCATTTAGATCAGGGAATGATATTCGCAAATAACATTTATTGCATAATGGCTCTCCGTGGGCTCGCATGTCCAACAATCTCCCACTAGCCCAACGAGCCATTAATGGGCTAATCACTTAAACCCACACTCATGTGGCAATCATAGGCTATTAAGAAAATAGCTAGTCAAGCTGACCAGTCACTCTGTTCCCGCGAGACTACGCCAAGTCCTTTTACGGTACTTGCATATCCCAGTAACAGTGCTCGCATCTAATGCGAATGTTGCATCTTATGCAAGCAATACTCAATCTTGTTGGTTATAGTGTCCTTGACACTATAGCCTAATAATTATCATAATCGGTATTCCCATAATCCTTATCAGAATACCCATATTCCTGGAGATCACTATCTCTTAAGGTATCCACAGTTAAGACCTTTTAGATCTCTATCTATAAAGTCTTAAGTTTTTGAAGACAAGACTTTGAGATCACTATCTCAAAAATCTTATCCTCTATAAAGATATTGTTATTACTGCAATCAAGTGTTTTTTTCATAGTAGGATAAGCAACACTTTACTACTCCCACTACTTGGCAGATATTTTGCTTTTGTATACATCTAGCATACGCTCAGCTTCTCGTAACTCATGCACAAATGCAAGCAGTTCTAGCATTCACTTCCTCAACTCTTTGAGATGCTATCCCTTTAGATAGGTCAGTACCATATCTTAAGGGATGGAAGCCTTTCTTGATTTTTTCAAGAAAATGGAATATGTCTAAGGTGTACCATTAAGTGACAATCCCAATACCCGCTTCTCTATGATTCTGAACACCTTCAGAACTAAGATCCAAGAGGTATACTTGATATCATATCTCAAGTTATGGAACAACCAAATTATAAAACACTCATTATTATCCTTATATCATTTTAAATGATTAGGATATCATCTACATTTAGTACGATGAACACAAAGGCACTCCCACTAAGCTTCACATGGCTCATCAAGATTTTATCTGAAATCATAACACTTATAATTTCATCAAATCTTATGGTCCAACTTCAAGAAGCTTATTTTGAGTCCATAGATGGATTTATTTAGCTTGCAAACCTTGCTTTCCTCAACCATGAAGCCATGGGGCTACTTCAAGTGAATATCCTCAGAGAGGTATTCATAGAGGAATGCATTATTGACTTACATCTCTTGAAAATCCATTTACACTTTTATGCGTCTTATCCATATAGGTGGATCCTCGAGGGTCCATATACAACACTTGTATATGAAGTCTACTTTAGACTTTATTGCTAACATCCATCTTTCCATGTCATGATCCTTAGGAGCTTCATCACATGAAGTCCAATCATTGTCAGACTTAACTGACACATGGAATACATCCTCAGACTCATTTGAAGAGGTATTAATGTTTCATCTTTAATTGTCCTTTTAGTTTCCGATTTCATGAGCCTCATTATCAGCTCAATATTAAATGAGTTCCTTTACTTCATTTTCATCTTGATTCTAAAGAGACTCAACCTCTAAGAATCACATTCTCAGAGATGAGATATTTTGATAATCTCAAGGTCATAAAGTAGGTATCCAATACCATCCTTTATTTTCCTAATGAAGCAACACTCTCAAGTGCTAGATTCCAACTTACATGAATGGAACCTTATTAAGGATATACATTGTAGTCTCTACTACACATATATACCTGGAAACTAAGGGATAATTATGCTAAAATTCATCATTGATGAGATCATGTCACACATGATCCAATTGTATCTCCCTATAACTCTATTGAGTTAAGATGTGTTAGGAGGATTGAGATAGAAATGATATTCATATCTCCATAAGGTATTATTTGAATTTTTCTAACATGTACTTGCCACATAGATTAGATCAAATTTATTTTATCTTCCTTCAAACTTTGGTCAAAAATAATGAAATCTTTGAACATTTCAAAGGTTTCTTTAGGTGAAGAGAAGAAATCTCATATCATACATAATCATCAATAGATATCACATATCCATAATGTTTAATATGATATAGATGATCCGCATACATCAATATGTATGAGATCCTGAATACCTTGGCATCTTACACCTTTCCCAAGGAAGGGTGTATTGGACATTTTCACTTTTGAATACAATATTCAAAAGTATGTAAGATTTGAACCTTTAGATAATCTAAAGTTTCATCTCTCACTAGTCCATTGATCTCATCAACAGACATATGTCCAAAACTTGATGCCAGATCATTGTCAAATGATCCTCATCCTCCAATTGATCTTATAAAGGTTTTAATTTTCAGTATTAGAAATTTTACTGAACCTTTCATTAATTTTCTAATTTTGTGCAGTCCACTAGATGTTAGATTACTATCTGAAATATATCCATCATAACTCTTTATGATAGTTTTATCTCAGAATTCATGTTTATTTTCAACATTTAGAAACAAACAATGAGTGTATGCTTATATCTAGGTCATAGAGACATTCTCTAAGACTAAGGGCTCTCCACTGAAATTAACAAGTCTATCAATCCAACAGAGATTGTTGCAATAATTGCATCAATATCCATGTGGGTTACTATAAACCTTAAGATCAAAATTTCCAGTCTTCTAAAACATGTGCAACCTATTGCAAGTGTTGTTAGAAGATTAAGATACAATTATTAGACTTTATCTTATCAATAAGTAAGTCAAAGTCAATGATTATATGTAGATTATTCTGATGCTCTATCTGGGTCCTTCACTAAGGATCCTAGATAGAACATCGACTCATTGCAGTATTGGCATTCATCTTACTATCTGGATGCCATATGGAAGTCACAGAAGTAGGTCAACTCTTTGACTTTCCATCTTAATCGGGTCCGACTCATGCTTCCACTGTGCTCCCTTCATCTACAAACAACCGTTGCTTAAGACTAAGGATCTCTTACGTTAAATTCAAAAAGAATTCAATGTAAGAGCATTTCAACATTTATACATGCTTCATTAAATTTATACAATATGAATATTATGAAGCTTCATGAATGACTAGAGTATAGATAGTTGAACGATGACATTCATCGTATCTACATCCATCTAAACTCTTGAGACATTGGTTCAGTTAGGTATTCAAACATTTTGAATACATCATCTCTTATGGAGCCACCATTCTGCATGATGCAAAGAACCATGTCATTCATGATTAAATGTTGAGAGCACATATGTATACCAGAACATCTTCTTAAGTTTTTATAAGGATTATTTGACATTTGCAATCATCATCGACATGTCACTTTCAAAGTACATTCGATGAGAGATCAAGACTATAGAGACATACAAACCCTAGGGTTGTAGACTTATTATCTATTTAATTGTCATTCCTCATTAGTATGAGGAGACTTGTATATTGCAACCACATACATTATGTGTCCAACTGCAAGTCCAATATCTGGATTATGAGTCCAATCCATGATATTTTATTGGTTATCGTTGAGTATAACATTGAGTGGGTTTAATGAAGGATTATCTGAAATAAGAAATTTGCATAAATATATAAATATATATACATTTTTACTTTGATTTAGGAATTTTTTATATCAAAGTTGTCTTGCCTTTTCAACACTGAAAGTTCATTCCCTTAATCACTTTCAATGTAAGAGATATACTTACCATTATATCTCAAGCAAGATCTGGAATCTCCTTCCTTATCTTTGTAACATCCCAATAACATGAGAACCTGCAACTCGGATAAAAAGAAGCGGGAACACATTCCGCCTTAGAAGTCCAACTTGCATCTCCCAATTCGGTCTTTAACACCTGGGCCCACCACCCCTAAGGTGATGTTGACCCCTCATTAATTGAACCAACCATCAACAGGAATACAACTCGCTATGCGCAATCCAATATCGTCCCAATAATACGAAGACCCGATATTGGGATCACTACACATACGTCCTTACTCTTTCGAGAAGCGAAGAGCCCGATCCAGATGCGCTTGCATACAGGAGCTGTCACTTCGGACAGGCGTCTCCTGCATACAATCCCTGACGACGGAACCCTCTGCCTTGACGGGAGACCATGGATTATATGATCCTCCATATCATATTCAAATTCTAATTAATCATTATGAATCATATTCATTATGATTAATTCTTCCAAGGGAAATAAATTCTCTATTCATAATAGAGTATTTTAATTTTAATTGGATTCCAATTAATCTAATCATATTAAATTAGTGATCCAATTAATATCCAACAAACTTTTTTAATTATTACTTGAATTATGGTATTATCTCAAATATGTATTATTTAGAATTTTAATAATTAGAAATTCATCATGATTTCTAAGCATTATAATAACCCTACCCGTTGTCATGGTCAGTACCGACGAGAGTGGGACGGACCACATACGTTGCAACCCGCTACCCCAATGCTCTCCGACTAGACACCATATCCACCTCGGGAAAGGATAATGCAAAATAGATCACTTTGTACTTGAGATGATCATCGATTCTTCAACCGAAATTATACTATATAATAATAATCACAACAATTTTGATTAACAATATAATGAGATTTGCTAAACAAATCCCACATCCTATTCAAGCAACATATTTGTTGGAATGTAGATCATGTAAATCATGTAACCAATTAGTGATCTAGATCACATCTAATCAAATATTGGTTAAGACAATGTCATTTAAGGGAATAATTATCATCAAATATTTCACAAATATTTATGCACAATTATTCCAGAAAATTAAATAATTTAATTTTACTAATTGATTAAATGACAATCACTAGGTTCTTGATTAGGAAAGTATTTCCAGCAGTGACCCTCACTTACTAAAAATATCATATCTCAATCAATTTAAATCCAAATTAAGTAAAGTAAGTTCTTAAAGTTTTCTAATTTGATTTACAACAGAATACAAGTTATTTGCACGCATTTCAATGCGTTTCAAATCCGCAATTAACATCTTAATTACGTTGAGATTCGCAGTCCCCGAAACTGTGGATACATGTTCACTAAAATGAGCATAACTTGAGCAAACATAATCAAAATCACGTAAACTCAGATCCTACAGTTTCCTTATTTAATGTGGAACAAAATCCAATTATTATTTTCGTGTTTAAATAATTTAAACAGTGCCTATAATCTCAAAAACATATATGTGAAAATGAAATGCAAGAAAACTTTCGCAAACCCTAATGAACCCAAGTCGTCCTAGGTTTATGGATCGTATATCGTATCTAAAACCTTCCGACCTAAGTCTCTGATACCACTTGAAGGATATGGTGAAATCCTCAAGCGCATCACGGAAGCGTGAGCATAGTATCGAATACGACGAAGAACGACTAGTCACACTAGTTGTTCTATGCAACGGAAATTAAAAAAATCATGCGACGAAATCACATGATCCAAGAACACTTCTCGGATCATTTCGTCTAAACCACAAACAAGTAATAGAATTACCTCTTGAAGCGTGATTGCGATCGACTCTCTAAACGAAGAGACCTCCTGTCTCAAGTCCGATCCGACTGAGGAGACGCTTGCGAGCGCAGGGATGAATCACGTACTTCTCTCAATCCATGTTGATGATCCAAGCGGGGGATCTCCTGATCTCGATACAAGAGATCCGACGTCTTCTTCACGAGCGAGGCACACCGAAGGAGACGGAGATCCACAAGCAAATATCATTTAATTATCTAAGATAACTCTCTTTATAATATGAATCAAATTCATATTATTCATGATAATTAAATCACATTCAATTATCAATTTTCTCAATGCTCAGATACACATATCAACAATGAAATTATCCATGAATTCTTTCAAGGATAATGCGCTTTCTCCACGAATACTTAGAGATAAGGACATGGCGATTGTATTGTTCCACGTATAGTGACTTGGATATTGAGATCATATCTCAAATCCAGATCATGGGCCTCCCATAGATGCTTGATTAAATCAAGACCGCAAATCTAATCTTCTCATTGCATCTGAATCACCTTTAGATCAATGTCCAACATTTGGACCAGGATAAGATTACTTCTCTACTGAGAGGAGTCACTAAAATCCAGACCTGTTTCATCACTCCCTAGGAATGGAAGCGTCATGGTTATACAATCGTTTACATCACCCTCAGGTATTCCCAATACTTGTACATCATGCATACTGGAAGGTTCGGAATAAACCCAAAGTATTAGATCAACTTTACATTGCCTACTTCAGGGTTTTATCAGTAAGTTTCTCATTCGATCATTGGGAGTTGGTATCGATCATATACTTTCCAAAAGCATATATCATACCTAGGTCTTGATCATATACTTTCCAAAAGTATATATCAAACCTACAAATTCAGTCAAGCTTCCAAAGCGAGACGACCGTGCACGGACTTTGATTCTTCCCAATATCTTATGAGTGAGCTCATGCCTTCCGGTTCAGTAAATGAACCTGTATGATCCCTTTGAGAGATCGTATTACTCATATGCACTCATATGCACATCAGCGCGCCAGTGTATAGACCTTGGTTAGGTCATCAACCTATTGGTCTGCCAAATGTACATACTCAGACATATAGTAACACATCTGTCTCCGGTCAGAGGATGCGTGCCTGTATCGTGACAACATACAATATAGGACTTTGGTTATCTCGATCTTGTTAAGTCAACTCTTTGACCTAACTTATCTAACACCTCCGAATCTCTATTCCTATGCAGAGCAACCTAAATGAGAAAGGATTGCCATCTCCTACTCAGGCTGGAGATCATCTTTTAACAATCATTTGATGGTGCTTGATGAGTCCTCAATCTAACTCTTTAGATGTTCGTCCAAGCACCAGCCTCTATGATTCAATTATTGAATCAACAGCTGTATGATCATTAAGATAGCCATGGGACATAACCCTAATTATATTAAGGGACCTATTATGCAAATTATTCATTCTTCATTCAGATCAGGGAATGATATTCGCAATAACATTTATTGCATAATGGCTCGTCGTGGGCTCGCATGTCCAACACTAGCAAATCTTAAGCATGGGGGTATGATGAATCTTCAATTCATTACATTATTGAGTCATTATCACACTGGTCCACAAACTTAAACACATATTTTATGCCATGAAATAAATCAAGGGAAGTGCATTATCTGTATCATGTAAGCAACATACATCAACCCTTTCTCACTCTTCTAGCATCTAGCAATAGTTTTAAGATGTAATGATTTTCAGATTATTTATCTTATATTCTTTCCTTTTTCCGGATGATTATTTATATTATTAGCAGCCTCTTTTGTGTTCCTTGTACTTTTTAACATTACATTGAAGCTTGACTCTCAATTAATATCTTAGCAATTATTATATGGTGAACTTGCACCATGAGCTAAAATTAATTGGAATAGCTAACGTTGTCAAAAAATGGTGGAGCATAATATTATTATTATTTAATAGTGATATAAAAAATAGAAATGATAAAAGGGGGCAACATTAGTGGGGAATTACAAAAGGAGCCACTAATGTATTAATGTAAAAAGGCATAAGATGCATTGATGAAGAAATGCCAATATGAAGACGTGTCAAATTAGTTGTTGCTTTTATGAAGAGGTGCAATGCTAATATGAAGAGGTGCAATTTAGTTGGTGTTTTTATCAAGAGGTGCAATGCCGATATGAAGAGGTGCCAAATTAGTTGTTACTTTTATGAAGAGGTGCAATCCCAATATGAAGAGGTGCTTATGTTAAAATTGAGAAGATGCATCCCTTGGTGGGAATGACTACACAAATGTGTATAAAAGGGAGGGGGGGGGGCAAATGAGAAGGATCGAAGAGTTGGTGTCCAACACTTCTCCCATTCCTAGTCTCTAGCTTTCCCTCTCCTCATAATCACCCCATCCATCTTAATTGTTGACGAGAGAATCAAAGTAGTTTCGTCAACTTGTGCATTCGGCCCCCCAGTGAATCCGACTCCTGAGGCACCACTTCGAGTGCTGCTAAAAAATCATCCAATACCACAGACATCTGTCAACCATCATTTCCTCAGTCCCTCTACGAATCCGACTTCAGAGGCTTCCTCCCGAGCTACCGACCATCATATTTTATCTCACTTTTATTTCATTACTTTATATTTTTATATATGTCTTATTTTTATTTACTTCTCTTTCATGTAGGTATTCGTCAAGACTATCGCGACGATCCATATCTAACGGTGATTATTCTCGACTCTAGGAGAACTGGAATGTGACACGAGATTCGAGGCTTGATTCGTGTTTGTGATCACATCTAACTCGCCTCGTCAGGATATCCAATTTCGTGAAGAGTCAACACGTATGAGTCCAAATGGAGGTTGCCGCATAGAAGGGGAGTGATCATCACTAGCCGACCTGCACTGTTGTCTTTTCCAACTTTCATTTCAATTTTTGTTGTTCAAACACTTTGCAACAAACTCATCAATTCATAAAAGTATTTTTGCTTGCAAAATAAAGTGCAGAATCTTCCTATCCCTGTGGATTCGACCCTGACTTACCCTATACTTTGCTTAGTGCATAATATTGTTAAGTTCGATTAATCTATTTATTCAAAGTGTATTTTTGCGGGTTCGCAACGACTATCCGACGTAAAAATCGGGTACATAAACCCTCGAAAATACGTCTCAACATCTCAGAATGAGCAGACACTAGCCGGTCAGTGGAAGTAGTGTGGTCATGTCCGACCTGGGAAGTCTCGACTGGGTCAAAACAAAAGGGAATGAACTCATCTGTGAAAGTAGTAAGGTCATGGTCATCCTCAATAGTCTCAACCAGATCATCAATATCATAAAAAGGTCTGAATTCATTAATAAAAGCAATTAGAACAAATTCGACATCAATAGTCTCATCTAAGTCTGCTCTCCGCTCAAAAGTATCAATCATGTAACTCCCGCGGATGTCATCAACGCATCGCCAAGTACCAGAAGAGGGAACTTCAATGTCTATGCTTTCTGAGTCTTCCTCCTTGAAGAGGAATTCTTGAGTCTCAGTGGAATCTAGCATACAACAAAAATATCCGATAGTCTCATCAAGGTCATAGTTCTCGGGGTCGGCTAATATAGGTGAAGTCACATCAGATGCAGGTCTTTGGTCAGCAGAAGGTGTAGTAATGATCACGTCGCTCTCGTCATCAGGATGGAAGTGAATCTCTCCTGGTCCATATCAATAACGACTCTCGTAGAGGCGAGAAAAGGTCATCCTAGGATGATTGGAGAGTGCTCCCCATTGGAGGTCTTCATGGGCAATACGACAAAATCAACAGGGTAGCTCATGCCCTGAATCCAAATGACGACATTTTCTAGAATACCTTTCGACCTCTTGATTGATCCATCAGCAAATTGAACGATCGTGCTGGTTTTCTTGAGAGCCCTAAGTGAAGAGACTGTACTATTGAGAAGGGTATGATGCTAATTGAAGCACCACCATCAAGGAGAGTGTGATCACAAGTATAATTAGAAATGGTACATCTAATGAAAGGATTAGCAGTGTTTCCTTTCCTAAAAGAAGGGCGGTGAGTGATGGCATAGGTAGTGGCCATGGTCAGGATATGACACTCAGATCTGCTCCTCTGCTTTCTCTTCTTGGGATGAGGAGTAGATAAATGGTTCATGCCCTGGTGAAGTGGGGCTTTAATGATCTCATGAATAACATCCACCACTTCAGGTTCCGTCAGCATTTTTGAATTTTTAGACCTCCTCCATACAAGGGACGGAATCCGCATCTACACAAGGATTGTCAAGAGCAGACTGTACAGTGGCATCCTCGAGGTCAAAAGTGGGACAATATGTGACTATGTGTGCGGTCAAAGGGTCTAGCATTGGGGCCCTCTCCTCACAGTTCGAATCGACAATGTATCTCCTAAAATCTTTTTTTATTTTTTTGATGTTTTTGTATTTTTGATGATTGTAAGCTCTCATGGGAATCCTCAAATGAATCTATATCTTCAAACGATGGAGCATCAATCTGGCTCTTATTTATGCTAAATAGATTATTAATCCTCGAGTTCATATGCTCCATCATATGGTTTAAGGTCTTAAGTGTGGACATCATGAAAGGTGACTCCAAAATCTATGATCGTGTGAATGAAATGAGGGTGATGAGTGCCGGCAAAAATCACATTCCAGATCAAAGTCTTCGTGATAAAGAGGGTTGTTGAAAGGTGAAGGTGATGGTGGTGGTATGTGAAAATCAAAGTCTGATGGAGAGTACGAGGGATCCACAAAACCCAGATAAAAATCGCTCTAGTCGGCCATCTCGAAATAAAAAGAAATGATCAGGAGAACATGATAGTCGAGTCAAAAGATGTGAGAAAATGACGCAAATGCACAGTGACAATCGATATGCACACAAGCAATCACAAACAAACTCACACGAAACAAAACACACCCCTTAATTCATCTACCCAACTCGGTGAAGACCATGAAAGTTCGGTCTTTTTATCTTGTATATTTTAGAGTTAGGTGAGAATCACAAAATGTTGTACAAACACTTAGGTTGGCTTGATGGGATTTAGGCACTAACCCTAGCATGTACGTGAGCAAGTAAATGCGAAAAAATGAGGGGATTACTCACCCCAAGACAAATATTTCTTTTTGGTTGATTTTAGAGTCGAGTAATTAGCAGTCTCAATTTTATTATTATCATTTTTTTGGGATCTTTAATAAGAAATGCACGAATCCTATCGAGGAATCAATTCCTTTAGCAACCTTGGTGATCAAAATCAGAGGGAGGCAAAATCAATGATGCATGCTAAAGAGACATGCTCACCTTGCCTCCATCTCTCTTCATGCAATGATGCTAAGCATAATTGAAACCGATCTATGTAATGTAAGCCGATGAAATCGCCCTAGATGATACATTGATATAAGCGTGAAGCATAAATGCTAATCACTCAGAGATGGAATCTAAAAATCCGATCTTAGGAAGCTCTTAGTTGCTCATCACAATGACTCCTACAAGCGCTGTGTAGAGTCCCTCTCGACACTCGATTCCAAATTTAAATGAGAAGCAATTCAAAATTTGATTAAGTTCAAACGAGACTATAGATGCATGCAATAGTTGTTATGTGTTTGGCCTTAATCTATCGACAAACAAATTCTAATGCTAAGGATCAATCACAAAAAAGAAAAATAAAATCATGAAATAAAATAAAAAAGGTGATGGAAATGCGAAAAAGCCGATGAGGACCCCAAGGGAACAATCCCTTGGGCAATGGATCTCGTGAAGTGTGGCAGAGTCCAGAGAGTCATGTTTATTACAAATTAATGTCTCTCTCACTTGAATTTATATATAAATAGCTAAAATAAATGCATAAAAGTTTGTCTTAAAAACTCCTCCAAACTTCCTTTGCTACTTCCTCATGGCGACTAGGTCAAAGAAGTGACACTGCCTCATATGGGTGCACAGGTTCTCCTAAAAAAGCCTCCCTCGATCCGTGGTACCTCGCAACAAATTCAAATAAGGAGAGGTGATTAGACAATTAAACAATAATATCAAATAAATAAGATAATAAATAAAGGGGGAAAATATAGACAAATATTAATACGATCAATCAAAACCAATCTATATGTGGTTGCTCCCGGCAACGGTGCCTTTTGATAATCAGGAGGTTTCGAGGGTTGTACAGTTTCATAAGGCGAAACGAAGTCGATGCGTTGACTGCTCAATAAACCCTAATCAATCAACAATTAATCCATAATATGTATAATACAATGAAAAGTATAATAAGTGTGGAGTTAACATTTATTATAATTCTATAATAGATGTGTATAGTGTGCAAGTATGTAGAGGTCGAACACAGGGAGCAAACTAAATAGATTATGCAAGTGGAATGCAAAGAATGTAATTGCAGTTTCTTTGTCTATATGTTTTTATGCGAGTTAATTTTTATTTTTATATTTTTATATTTTGTTTTTGATTTTATAATTTTGTATTTTTATTTATATTTTTTAAATCTTGTACCTTTTTAAGAGATAATAAAGCTATATATAGAGTATATATACAATGTAAGCAAATATACTTATAAATACTAATAAAAAGAGTCAAAATATAGAAAAAAATCTTGTTTTAAATTTTTTATCGTTTTTATGATTTTGAGGATTTTTGCTAATTATTATATATTTTTAATGTTGAAAATAGCTTAAAACATGTATGGGTGGGCACTATTCAGGTCAACCCAAATAACCCAACCGAATCATTTGAAATGGGTTAAATGAATTGGGTTATTTGGTTTTCAGGTCGGATCAAACCCAAATCATTTTATTTATAAGGGTATTGGGTTGATTGATGTGTTTAATAGTGTCCACCCAACCACCCATTCAACCCAAACAATATATATGGGTGACCCATGGTTTAGATCCACCCGACCCAATTCATAAACACACGCGTGCGTGCAGATACACACACATATCAACACACACATACACACTCACATACATAATATATACATATTAATCTAAGATATGTAAATTCTAACTACTAAATTATCAATAAATAATAACGATAAATTGGAACAAGGATCATTGCAAATTTAGAATTGAAATAGAATGTTAGAATACATGATCTACATTCCATATATCTATTTAAAAATAGAATCGGGATTGGAGAACACGCTTAAATCAAATTTGAACTCCAATTTGGAAAGTAAAATTAGAATAATACATTATTTGAATTTGAAGGGACTCACACGACTCTCTCCGTAGAATTCTTTTAGAAAAAATCTCTCCAAAAACATGTTACACATTCACCTCATTTCATTTTCAAATCAATCTCATAATTGATTAATAACATAGTACTATGTTAATTCAAAATAAGTTTATAAATTTAACCAATGATTTTCGAATGAAAAATTTTGGTGTCATTTGATAATGTAATTTATTCATGATTTTATAAAAAAGTGATCAAAACTCTCGTTATATTACAAGCAGTAGTAGATGTGTAGAAAATTCAGAAAAGATGATCAACATAATTATATGTGTTAACAATCACCTTTTTTTCCAATTCGACTAATCTGGTTTTAACCCGACCCAACTGACCCAAACCAATGACCCAAATAGCTTGACTCGAAGTATTTCAACTTGGTGATGTGTTTGAATTTTTCAACTCAAATCTAATTCAACTCAAATCAAATAACCCAAACCCACCCAAGCTGATCAAATGCCCCACCAGTCACCACATCCTTATTCCTCATTCTCGATTAATTTCATTTAAAAATATTCTAGATGATCTTTAATGCTTCCCCCATTTGAATTTTGAACAAGGAAGTTGAGACAAAAGAGAGGCGGAAGGTGTACACCCGCATCCGACGGCTGAGAAGCAAGGGATCCAGGGCAGCAACTGCCAGGGATCAAACCGGCCTCCCACTCACCCCATAACTCCCCTCCCTCCCTCCCCTCCCGCTGCTGTGTGCGCTCTTCTTCCTCTTTCTCCGACCCCCACTTCCATCCTCGCCGTCGCGCTTGCTCCCCCCCCCCCCCCCCCCCTCCCCGAAAGCTCAGATCTTTTTGCTCATTCCGCTCGCCTCATCGTCAGCATTATCAAATCAATACCTGAAATACTTCGAATCCGAGGTAAAATCTCACAGGAAGTCCATATTCTTGATATTGGAAACCCTAATTTTGTTCACAACAGCCCTAACGTCATACATCTCGCGTTATATGCTTCCCTGATCTTAATTAGGGTTTACGTTTGGCTTTGTTGACCGAATCGCGCAAGGGTGTGCACTCTCTTTGCGATTTCCTTTGTTTCCGTTGTTTTTTTGCGTCTAACTATGTGTGTGGTGCTATAAAGATCGTTCCTTTTGCTTACCTAAGTGATAAAGTTTGATCCTTTTACCTTTTAGGGGTTTGATTACTGAGGATTGGTCGCATTGGAGTGGAAAACGCAATGTCTACTTCTGATGCTGCGCCGCCAAGCCCGAGGGCCAACGCCCCTGTGGCGTCGGAAACTGACTCCAGAGCCAGTGCGAGGAGGAGACAAGTAGTCGGTGTCACTGAGTATAAGGAGTCTCTAACTAAGTTGGCTACTCCGAGCAGCGAAGAGAGGCCTGAAATTAATGGGAGGGACCTGAGCCACTCGCTTCGCGGGGAGACCATCCTTGGCCTCTCGAGGGATCCAAGGCTTGTAAGTAGACGCTTGATTCCTCAAAAGGGTTCGCCCAGGCCAAGAAGATCTGTGCAAAAGGTAGAAAAGCCCAAGTGGCTCACTATCATTAGCATTCTGACTAAGAATGCTATTCTTCTTATGGTGCTCTTTTGGCTTGGGCAAGCAATGTGGAGGTGGAATTATGGGCATGTGCCGAGCTCAGATGCTCCTTTTGTTGCATTAGATCTCGAAAACAGGGTATCTGAAGTCGAAGCATTGCTGCGAAAGACGGCAGCTATGACCCAGGTTCAGTTGGATGTAATGGGGCAAAGAACAAAGAAGACTGAAGAGAGAGCAGTTAATATTGAGAAAGATATTAGGAATTTTGTGGCCAGGACTGATGATTTGGATAAGCTCTTAGGCGAGCTTAGGGATGCTAGTTTACTCTCAAAGAAAGAGTTTGAAGTGTTTGCTGATGAATTGAAGGAGAGTGTGAGCGCATCAGATAGAGGCAAAGGTTTTGGGTTGGATGATATTAGCCGTTATGCAAGGGAGGTTGTTATTAAGGAAATCGAAAAGCATGCAGCTGATGGATTAGGAAGGGTAGACTATGCATTGTTCTCTGGTGGTGCTCGGGTGCTCAAACATTCAGAAACATATAGCTCTGGGAAAGCTGGAAGCTGGTTACCTGTTAAAAGAGGCCGGAGTGATGTACATTCCCATGCACAGAAGATGCTGGAGCCTAGTTTTGGAGAACCTGGACAATGCTTTGCCTTGAAGGGAAACAGTGGCTTTGTAGATATCAAGCTCAGGGAAGGGATGATACCTGATGCTATCACTCTGGAACATGTTGCTAAGGTGATATATCCTATCGTTTTTATATTTTTTGTTGTGCCGATTTTATAGCAAAAAAGTGGAAGTCGCTGGTTTACTCTTAATATCTGTCCAAGATAATCATAACAGACATCCATACACATGCACACACAAAGTAAAATGTTTTACCATGTTGTCTTTGGGTCCATCTTTATCTCATCAAAAATGATTTTTGTAGTAGCGTAGAGGACACTGATTTTGGCTAATGAATTGGGTTTGCATATTTTAATTTTTCAAATTGGAGACCATATGTATTTTTGGAGTTTATATTCTCAGTTTTTTCGATTTCCTTGGTATTTTTTTCCTTGATTGGTTTTTGTTATCTCTGGCGATCATCACTAGAACCTTTTTTCATGAGTATGATAACTCTTCAAGATTTTGACATGTTTTTGTTTTTTTTATCGACTGTCAGTGTTGCAGATTCAACTCTGGGTATTAAACTGATTGAATAAATAGCTGAATAATACTTCCGGAATGCGGCTGTCTTTGGAGAAAGCAATAGTTATGTTCAAAACCGCAGTTCTTTTCCTTGTGGATGCCGTCATCGTGTTATTTCTTAGTTTGTGTTACATCTCCATCCATTTATATTTTTTATTACACTTACACTTCATGCTACAATACTTAATCTTGTCCGATTACACCAGATATGATTCTTGTGATCATGCTCTGTTTTACACCATGAACTTTTATGATTGTTAACAGATTTTTTGGTATCTTTTTCAGATTATCGAAAATAACTCCCACACTGTGTGTGAATTTTTAAAGGAGCACATGAACAACCCCATTTTATAAGTAGTTGTAACTAGTTTGAGCCAAATATTTATTATTTTATAATTGTAATGTTATGCTTTTAATTAAATAGCCATTTTCATAAAATGCAAAGTGTAAATTAATGCAAAAATGATTATATCTTTATTTATTGTACAAATGTATTTTTTATTCATACAAATGATCATATTTCCGATGAATTTGATATTTGCTTTTAATAAAGTGATTATTTATAGTAAAAACATTATATAAAAAATCGAATGAATTTAATGTTTGCGTTTAATAAAGTGATTAGTTATAGTAACAACATTATATAAAAAATCATAAATAAAAGTATTTAATGAACCACGTGCTCATTGGAAGTGCCCCGTATATATACGTGCTTTTCTGATCTATAAATGCCTGACTTGCATGTCCCCACACATGATAGATTTTGAAATAAATATGAGTTATCTTTTTATATGATCAGTTGCCTCTGATCTTGTAGAAATAATTCTGGCTATGTACATGAAAAAATATGCAGTTGTCTTCCTCTTCAAAAACAATCATATGTATTCGTATGATGATCCAAAATTTTACCGAACTTACCTAACAAACTTAAAGTTCAATGGAATCAATGAGTAGCAGTTATCCAAGCTCGTACAACATTGGACTTATAAGTAAAAAACTAACGGCCCAAATAATAGCTCATAGGCTTATAAATAAAAAAACTAAATCTCTAATGAAATGGATTTATGATGGTTCATAATACATTTTTTTAGGGATTTTATCACTTGTGCCCCTTCGAGATATCGCAATATCAGTTATGACCCTATCTTTTTGGTAATATCAGTTGTGCCCCTCACTTCTTGCTATTTTATCACTTGTGCCCCTCGGGTTAGTGACCGTCCATCCACAGTGGAAACGAACATTAACTTTGAGGACATAAGCGGAATTAATTTTTTAAAAAAGGTTATTTGGTCATTTTATACCCTCTTCTTCATCCTCCTCTTCTTTCTCCTCTTCCCCATCCTCTTCCTCCTCCTCCTCCAACCTCCTCCTCCTCCCTCTCCGCCCCTACCCCTGCCCCGTGCCGCCCAGCTCCGCCCCAAGCTCCCATCCCCTCCCCGGCGCCGCCTCCTGCTCCATCCTCCTCCCCCCGCACCTCCTCCCCTTGCCGGCACCGCCCCCCTGCTAGCCCTCCCCCTGGGCTGCCCCCCTGCTCCGCCTCCCCCTGGGCTGCACCCCCTCCCCCGCACGTCGTCGCCCCTGCTCCCCCTTCCCTCCCAGCCCCGCACCTCCTCCAACCGCACTTCCTCCCCTTGCCAGCGCTGCCCCCCTGCTCCGCCTCCCCCTGGGCTGCACCCCCTCCCCCACACGTCGTCGCCCCCCTGCTCCCCCTCCCTCCCCCCATCCCCTCATACGATTCATACTGCGGCCTGTACCTCCCCTCATGCCGGCGCGAGGTACATGAGGCTCGCCCTGTACCTCTCCACAACGCGGAGCATCTCTGCGAGCTCCAGCTCCCACGCCAGCACGATCGTGTTCCCCACCGCCACGCTTGATATCGTCACAATGAATCCGTATATGTAGACCATCGGTCGGGTCGTAGCGACCACTGCAGTCGGTTGCGTATCGACCCTCCCGGCCATGTCATCAATCATCCACTCACTCTCCGCCTCTAATGCGACCGTCCGCAGTTGGAAAGTCAAGCCACATCCGAGGAAGGACTCTGAGTACAATATGGCTCACGTACGCGAGCTGCACATCACCGAGCTCCAGTCCTCACCCCTCCACTGCCAAATCAACCACACTGTCCTGGCCATCGTCTTCTCCACCAACGGCATCATCGGCAACTTCTTCCACAGCATGGCAGACCTTCTCCTTCCCCTCTTCATCACCTCCCATCCCTTCTCCCCGGATGTCCAGTTCCTAGTCACAGATTTCAATCCCTGGTTTACCTCCAAGTTTAAGCCCTCTTTCGACAAGCTCACCTGTTACGACATCGTCGATCTCAACACCGACGATCAGATACACTGCTTTTCCCAGGTGATCGTCGGGCTGAAGCGCTCCAACACGCGGGAGCTCAGCATAGATCCATCCAGCAGCGAATTGACCTTGAGGAATTTCACGAGATTTCTCCGGTCAGTCTTCTCTCTCAGGAGGTCGCACGTAACGAATTTCACGAATGGTCGGAGTCCGCTCCTTATGTTGATATCAAGGAGATGGTCGAGGAGGCTCGTGAACGTGGAGGAGATCGCGAAGCTGGCGCAGAGCGTGGGGTTCGATGTGATAGTGGGCGATGGTGTGGGCAGCGCGGAGTTTGCGAGCGTGATGAACGCTTGCGACGCGTTGATGGGGGTGCACGGGGCGGGGTTGACGAACAAGATGTTCCTGCAGGAGGGGGCGGTGCTGGTGCAAGTGGTGCCGTTCGGTAATTTGCTGGACTGGTCGAGGGAGTGCTACGGGGAGCCGACGACGGCGATGGGGCTGAGGTACGTGGAGTACGAGATAGCCGTGGAGGAGAGCACACTGCTGGAGATCTACCCGAGGAACGACACGGTGTTCGTGGATCTGCAGGAGGTGGCGAGGAGAGGCGATTGGGGGGAAATCTATATGAGGAAGCAGAACGTGAGGCTCAACGCCACTCGAGTTCGAAGCGTTCTGTCGGATGAGCAGAGGAGCTCATGCTGGATGAGCAGAGGAGGTTTGCCAAGAAGAGTGGAGTGGAAGCTCCAAAGCTTATCGTTGAATTTAGAGGGGCTGACAATAATACCCCTCTTAACCACACCATGGTTTGAGTAAACTATGGTTATTTCAATTTTTTGACGGTCAATCTGACGGAAGGGCATAACTGATGATGGAGAAAGAAGTGAGGGGCACAACTGATATTACCAAAAAGATAGGGACATAACTGATATTGCGATATCTCGGAGGGGCACAAGTGATAAAATCCCTTTTTTATAAAGTGTATTGTGTAGGCTTAGGTGGAGAAAACCATAATTTTTGCAATTTTTTTGAACATTTATTTGACAACAAGTTATTGAAGCACTATGTCTATATAATGATGCTTTGTTCGTGAATCCCCTCTAGTTGCACCGAAATGGGAAAAAAATATTTTTTTTACGTATAGGATGTAAGTAAGGTACTCGTCTATAACCTCTTGTTTGTGAATATTTTCTACAATTGACGACATTATTATTGTTTTATTGAAATTCTATCTTCAAATAATGAATTTTGATCGATGCAGATAATGGGTGGTCCTTGTTGAAATATAAAATATGTGCAACATCGAGAATAATAAAAAAATGATCTACATGAATTGTGACAATTAGGTTGATTGTCAAATTCCATAGGAGAAGGGGCTCTTTGTGTCAAGATTTTCATTTTAAGCTTCTTAAGGACTACAAGATTTATATATGCCTTGACTTGTATCTTACTAACACAACTAAGTTCCACCACTCGATGATATATGACTAAAATATAAAAGCACCAATTGACTCAACCTAAGCATTGCTTCTCAAAAATATATTCAGATTAGTGTGTAATCGTAGAGAGATCATCTTGCTTAGTGTGATGAGTATCATGGTGCAATTGCAATATCTTTGTTTGCCAATGGCAAAAGAATACCACATATCTTTGACTATGGACTTATGCATGACCTCACGTGTTATGTGAGACATAGGGGCCCCTTTAAGCTACACCTCAACCAAAGGAAGCTAAACCAACACCCAATCATCGACCTAACACGCACAGTGCAAAATGACGTTTTCCTTGTAAAAGCGTTGCCCCGAGAAAATAGCTTCATTTCTGCCCAACCAAATTGCCCACAAGCTTGCGACGGGCCGCAGGAGAGCCCTCCGTTCCCTACCTTTGTTCGCCACCATCGAGCCGCAGAAAGATGCCAAATCAGAAGTGCAAACCCAATCCACAGCCGCATCCTCCTATACCCCAATGACCTTCGGGCACACGAAGAATAGATGCTCCATGGACTCCATTGCACTGTCACACAAAATGCACCTATCAAAGACAACGGCAATCAGCCTCACGCAACAATCCCTCGTCATCAACCTCTGTCTACGAAAAAGCCACAAGTAGAAGCCCACATCGTCATTTATCATACAAAATATCCGTAAGTCTAGAGATTGAGGGTACTAGGGGGTCAAAATGACCTAGTTATGCAAAAAAGTGTTGGATAGATTTTTTTGAAAATTCCAACCATGTATTAAAGGTGGTCCAGACTCTTACATAGAAGCTCAAGACTTCATTGTCACGGATCTTCATACATATGGTACAATGTATGACAATGATGAAGCTAATATTGCTACTACAATGACACTGACAATTCTACTGCTATATAAGAGTGTGTTATTGCTATCATGTGTGCAGTGGTGTTGGTGGCAACTGGCAATACTCTTCATTGTTAGGGTATTGTGTTGAGAGAGGTATAGAACTATGATTTATGAATAATGCTTTGATATTGTTAACGTATGTATATAGATGGGTAATTGTATCTCTTCAAAATTCAACTATGGTGTGTTGTTGGGGCTATATAAGGAGTCATAATGCAGTATCTGGCACTTGGTGGCTTTTTCCTAGTGGCTGGATCTCGCTCATTCAAAGCAGTGTTCCACGTACACTATATCACTTTTTTGCACATTGATTTTGTATTTTATATTTCATATTTCCACATGGTATCAGAGGTGAGCATCTAATGACATACCTTTTGTCAAGATTTGGTGATATTTTATGTTTGAAGTTATGCCAATGATTTTGAAGTCCATGTTAAATCTAGTGGGTTTTCTCTTATTTGTGGCATGTTTTCTTGTGGTGATATCCTTCATCGCTAGCCGTCATGTTCTCATGTAAGTCATTCAATTTAGTTGTTCTAGATTATCGTCAAGATCATCACTTTTTGCACCATAATTCCTTCATAGTGTTGATATTAGACTCTCATCGTCAAGATTTCATTCTCACAAAAATCACTGACGTTGACCTCATTGCTAGGATCTCTATACCTCACATGATGTGGGGTCATGGAATCCTTGCTGTTGTTGCACTTTCTCAACATCTTCATCTAATCTTGGTTGCGACATGCAATCTTCAAATCACCTTCAGTAAGAACCCAAAGTGATAAAGCAACAAAGGTCTCAAAAAGCCTCATTTAAATCACCAACCCTTGTCAACTGTACCCAACACTTACCTTCGGGATTCTCGGTGAGATATTTAAAAAACTCATTATTATTCTAGAACATTGTCAAGATCAACACTGTTTAGACTGTAATTCGTTTATAGGGTTGATCTTGTATTCTCGTCATCAAGATTTGATCCTTATAGAGATCATCGATGTTGAAATTTCACCTTGTATGATATAGGGTTATTAAACCCTTGTCGTTGCCTTCCGTCATTGACATTGGCATCACCTCTTGGTTGTGAACATGTCATACATAACTTCAAGTTGTCCTAGTAGATGGTAATAACCTAAAGTAGTGAAGTGACTGAGAGAGCTTTGTCAGCCTCCTTCGAATTGCCAACATCAGTCATGTACCGTTACTAGTGCTCACTAAATCTTAACACCAAATCCACGACCAGTTGTCAACCTCGAGTGGAGGATCTCCTATGTCATCCTTCGTTAATCTGGGTTTATTATTCCTTCAATGACGATGACATCCCCCCTTCTTAGGAGGCATCTCCAACCCATGTCACGTACCCTCCTTGCATATGTATAAGATGCGAAGGTCGGGCTGGTTCTTCCATTGCTTCCCTAATGTTCCACATGTCTGACTAATCACCGCCTCCCCACCACTTGACAATTGGACGGCACTCATCCTCCACCCGACGACGCTGCATATCACGTTCTTTGAAACCTATCATTCTATTATAGTGGAGTTTCCCTTTGTTTGCATCTTTTGGAAAAGTTAAGGGCAATGCCTTATTATGCTTAATGAGCAATGCCATTTGATGTAAGGTGCTTTAGGCATTATGCTCAATTTTAATTTTTTCCTTCTATACCCATGGCATTACTTCATTTATAAAAGGAAAAAAGAAAATAAGAAAATCGGGGAAAAAGGGATGCAAAATGTTTTTTGAAAAGAGAGCTACACATTATAAAGGGGGATTGTCTTTTAAAAATGAATGAAGAGAGAGAGAGATGTGCTATATTAAAAAAGACAATTAAAAAGATAAATTAGAGATATGCAAAAAAGAAGAAAATTTGTTTACATCACTTATTCTCACAACTTGGTTAATGGTTGTCATGTTTCCAACAGGTATGAATCTATGGGCTATGGTGATTGCCTTTTAGGTGTTATTGCCTTAATTACTCAAAAAAATGTTTCCAACAAGTATGGGAGGGGAGGGGGTTGAGTCTTGAGAGTTAGGCATGACCATCCATCTTAGGATCACCCATCAATTTGCCCAAGAAAGATCCAGGTTTCTATGTGGGAGATCCCATCTCAAGGCCCATACAAGAGAGAAACTCATTTTTGGAGGTCCATACAAGAGAGAGACTCATTTTCTGAGGTTCATATATTAGAGAGGCTCCTCTTGATGCTTTTATATGAGAGATGCCCTTTTATATGTGTGTACCTGTAGGAGAGACCTGCTCTTGAGATACCACTCTACTTTTTTGTTGGTATTAGCTACTTTGGATGGATTTCTACTACTACTATTTGGGATTGTCTTAGACTTTTGTTGCTCATCGACTTGATTGCATGAAGATCATCACTTCAGCTCAACCATCTTTTAACAACCATCTTTGCTGAGCATCCACTTCTAGCATTGGTATCCTCCTAGAGATTTATGTTCCAATGGATCTTCTCCATGCATCGACTTCTTTGAGCAGGTCTCCTTCCATCTTCTTAGAAGATGTATTGAGTGAAGCTGTGTTGACTATTTTCTTTGGAACAAGTTGTCATTTTTCCAGCATCAACTGGAGGGGGAATGCTGAGTATGCATTTAGTTCCAATTACATTATTTTCATGTTAGTCCCAAACAAGGCTTTAAATGTCGGATTTCGGTTTCATTTTGGTGACTAACCGAAACAAAATTTCGACCGAATTTCGGTTGAAATTCGATCGAAATTTCGGTCATTTCGGTCTTTTTTTGAACTAAGGCCCCCAAATTTCGGCCCATATATGGCATTTCGGTCAAATTTTGATTATCCACCGAAACTGAAATTCGATCGAAAGTCGGCCGAATTTTGGCGAAAATTGACGCCATGCTCCCAAAGTGCTTATTGCTAGAGTGTTGGTGGGTCTATATACCAAGTCCTACACCTCTTGCATTTCTTGAGAAACCATAATGCAATATCAATCCCTCATGATTTTTCTCCCATGTTTTAA
The DNA here is from genome assembly GCA_037367405.1 of Ottelia alismoides. NCBI lineage: Eukaryota > Viridiplantae > Streptophyta > Magnoliopsida > Alismatales > Hydrocharitaceae > Ottelia > Ottelia alismoides. The sequence goes on along the minus strand of JAZKJV010007023.1, from coordinate 169,249 downwards.
TCCTACTCTACTATGTAAATCTATGTTTCCTTTATTCTTTGATTACAGATTTTATATTTCATACTATGTAGCAATTGTAGCAATGAGCCTACCAGGATTTTCCTTTTGCCTTAATACTATGTTGTTTTTGGTTGTTGATGCTCTTTTAGCCCAATATTTATTTGTTTTGATTGTTGATGCTTTGGCAACTAGAGCAATGGGAATTTGTGTGACGGGCCTTATCTGTTTCAGGGTCGGTTGGTTGTTACTATTTTCCCGCTATTATAATATTTTGATGGCACTGCCTTCTTCATTGAGGATGGTTAACGTGAGGTACATGAGCCATTTTTGCAAGGTTTCTTGCCTGATGGTGAATTATTAGAAAGTGTTTCATTCCCTTATTCATGGGTGAGGACACCATGGTGCTCTACATAGAGATTTACTTGCCGAGCACCTCTTTAGGGCTGCTATTGATAGGTGTAGGTGGCTGATATGCTGATTGGGTATTTGTTTTCGAAAAGGAGGAAATGTGATTTTGAGGATATTGATTTGGAAATGATTTCTGGGGAAGTTAGATTTTTTCTCCCAAGATATATGGTTTTTCATTTCACTGTATTTGTTATCAGTCTCTTAACTATGGGTTAGCCAAGAGATTGGACCAAATGAGGAGGTTCTTTTAGAAGGAATTTGGGATCGATCCTTTTGAAAGAGGTTTGCAGCTTAGTTGAGTAGGCAGCCTTGGTTCGAAAGATCTTAGATTTTGGAATTCAACTCTGCTTTTCAATTGGGTGATCTGGTCGCACTAGCAATACTTTCTTGTGGTATTGGTAAAGTTTGGATCTGGAGAGAGAGCTAGCTTGCTGCAATGAATTTCTATTCATGAGTAGTGTTTATGATATTATTCTATCATTTCTGCACAAATGAGAATCGTAGGAAGATGGGCAACGTTCTTATTTCTGGGTGGATGATTGGTTAGTGTTGGAAGATTGGATGAAAAATTCCAAAGACCTCTGGATTTTATCTTCATGAATAGTGTTTATGAGATTATTCTATCATTTCTGCACACATGAGGTGTAGGAAGATGGGTGGAATTTTTATTTCTGGCTGGATGATTGGTCAGTGTTGGAAGATTGGGTGAAAGATTCCAAAGACATGCGCTTGGTTATTGATTTTCTTATATGCTGCTTACCTGGACAGACAGACGGGCATGGCATTTGGGCTCGTACTTTTTCCCTCGTCTTTGTCGGATGCCCGGTTGGAGGAGTTTATGTAGCTACTTTCCCATTTTGAGGGTCTCAGGCTGCAACCAGAGAATAGGGATTGTTGGATCTATGATTAATGATCGTTCTCTGTGGTGAAGGTATACAGAAAACTCATGCTCCAGCGACAACTCTGATCCAACTCTTACCCTTGTTTGCAGGTAGATCTGGACAGCAGAGATCCTTATAATGATCAAAATCTTACTTTAATTGTTGAGGAGGTGAATGGGTCCATGATACCAAGGTTTTAGGTGCCGATGGCTCGATGTTGATGGCTTGTTGCCAAGGCCAAAGGAATCCCGGAATCATGTCAATACAAATTAAAACAATTTGTTTGAAATTAACAAGTTATTAGTAGTCCATAAATGCTTAAATAATATAATTTTACTATCGTCTTATTGTTGGGAGGTTTAAGAGAAGTTGAAACATAAAAGTTGTGTATCTATATCATAGTCTACAACATTTTATTATTTAATTTCATATAATTGTATATTTTAAAAGTTTTGATACCAAAAAATTATCATTATTTAACAAAAAAATGAATGGAAACAAAATCAGAAAGATTCTTGAAACTAAGCTTTAAACCGAGTATTCATTTACAGTATATATAGATAAAGGAAGTATGCTTACAACTTATAATACATTATTAGTAGTCCATAAATGCGTAAATAATATAATTTTACTATCGTCTTATTGTTGGGAGGTTTAAGAGAAGTTGAAACATAAAAGTTGTGTATCTATATCATAGTATACGACATTTTATTATTTAATTTCATATAATTGTATATTTTAAAAGTTTTGATAAAAATGAATGGAAACAAAATCAGAAAGATTCTTGAAACTAAGCATTAAACCGAGTATTCATTTACGGTATATATAGATAAAGGAAGTATGCTTACAACTTATAATACATTATTAACTATTTACCATTTGCTTAAAATTTAATATATTTTATGTTGTCGAAATATTGTGGGGGGGGGGGAATTTGATGTCAATCGAACAAAAATGCATAACATGTTGCAAACCAACCAAAAATCACAACTTAAATCATAATCAAACAATCTTCAAGTCAATATAGTGTAAGATAGAGTAGAAAAATATGTATCTCCCTTTTTCTTATTCTTTATAGCAGTCCCTAAGGCTCCTTATATAGATGGAGATCTAGGGTTAGGTTTACAGAAAGGAACGACTCCTAGATCGTGAGTTGTCCAGAATGCCCCTACAATTAGGGCTAACAATACAACTCTCAACACTCCCCTTCAAGCTGGAGCATATATATCAATCATGCTCAGCTTGTTACAACATTTCTCAAATTGCGTGCGTGCCAGCGGCTTAGTAAACATGTCTGCAGTTTGCTCAGTAGATGGTATGCTACGAGTATGCAATAACCCTCTCTGTATCAGGTCTCGAGTGTAGTGGCAGTCAATCTTCGCATGCTTGGTGCGTTCGGGAACATAGGGTTGTTGGCTACATGCATTGTCATACAGTTGTTGCATCTAAGTTCTATGGTATTGCTGGGGTGACATGAAGTTATGTAAGTATGGACCTGATCCATACTAGTTCTGCAGCGGCCTGAGCCATGGCTCCGTATTCACTCTCAGCACTTGAGCGTGACACTACTGATTGTTTCTTGGTTCTCCATGGGATAAGGTTTCCTGCTAAGTGCAAAAACCTGTAGTAGATTTCCTATCTATCATAGTATCATGCATCCTCCATAATCAACATCTGAATATGCCATAAGGTCTAAGTTGCTGCCTTTGGTGAAGAATAGGCATCTCCCAGGAGAAGACTTGACGTACCTTAAAATCCAATGCATGCATCAAAGTGAGCAGTAGTGGGGGCAACCATAAACTGGCTTAATTTCTCAATGGCTAGAGATATATTCGGTCGAGTAATGGTAAGATAGAGCAATTTTCCCTCAAGACGCCTATATCGACCAGTGTCTTCAATTTCTCCTATTTCGTAGATGTATCCCTTAGGATCCATAGGTATTTTTGCAGGTTTTGATCCTAGCATTCATGTTTCCTGAAGCAGATCGGTTGCATACTTTCGTTGTGACATAAACAATCCTCGCTTGGACCTAGCAATTTCAGTCCGTAGAAAGTATCATAGTGACCCTAGGTCTTTGATCACAAATTGTTCTGCTAGATATATTCGGTCGAGTAATGATAAGATAGAGCAATTTTCCCACAAGACGCCTATATCGACCAGTGTCTTCAATTTCTCTTAGGATCCATATGTATTTTTGTAGGTTTTGATCCTAGCACTCATGTTTCCTGAAGCAGATCGGTTGCATACTTTCGTTGTGACATAAACAATCCTCGCTTGGACCTAGCAATTTCAATCCGTAGAAAGTATCATAGTGGCCCTAGGTCTTTGATCACAAATTGTTTAGCTAGTTATTTCTTGACTTCTAAAATGCCATCAGAGTCATCTCCTGTGAGGATGATATTGTCTACATAGATGAGCGTTATTGCCACTATTCCTCTTACATTCTTTCTAGTGAATAAAGAGTGATCTGCCGAGGATTTGATGAGCCCCATATTCTATAGCACCTCATGCAATTTCTGAAACCAGACGCGGGGGCTCTGTTTGAGTCCATAAATGGCCTTACGTAAAAGGCATATCTTCTGACACTCCCCTTGAGCCTCAAAGCCTGGAGGTTGTTGCATGTATACTGTTTCCTGAAGGTTGCCATACAAAAAGACATTCTTCACATTAAGCTGGTGTAGTGGTCAATCATGTTGTAACGCAACTGCCATTAGAATACATATAGGGGATAGACGAGCTACTGGAGAGAAAGTGTCAAAGAAGCCAACTTCATATGTCTGGGTGAACCCTTTTGCGACAAGGCGTGCCTTGTAGTAGGAAATTGAGCTATATGGGTTGTATTTTATTGTAAAAACCCATTTTGACCCTACTATCTTGACATTGTTGGGTGGCTCTACAAGTGACCATGTGTTGCAGGAAATTAAGGCAACCATTTCTTCCTCCATTTCTAAGCGCCATTGAGAATTTCGAAGGGCCTCGATATGTGTGTGGGGGATAATTGCACCCGAGATTGCATCAGCAAATTTCCTGTAGGAAGAGCTAAGTCTAGAAAAGGACACTGCAGCTGATATTGGATGTTTCTTGCTGTATCGAGATGGACATTGCCTTGTCCCCTTCCGTAGAACAATTGGTTGATCTATATCTGTATCCATGGAGCCACTGGAAGTACCTGTGATTGTATCAACAGATATAGCAGGACTGTCAGTCTGTAAAGCCTCAGTTGGAGAACATACCTGAGGAGATGGTATTGGCTCAGAAGAGGGGTGTCCCTGTGAAATAGTACTCATGTGGATATTATCATGTGGAAGGGGGACCGGAAGTAGAGTGGTGGTGTGTGGACGGTGGAGGAACATGAGAGCCGAAATTGGAATAGTATGGAAGAGACTCAAAGAAGATGACATCAGCATTGATATAGTGCTTTCGAGATCGAGGGTTGTAGCATCTATACCTTTTTTATCTCTGGCATATCCTAGGAAGACACATTTGACGGCTCTTGCCTCAAGCTTGTCCCGTCCAGGACCAAGTATGTGAACAAATGCGACACATCTGAATACCTGGTAGAAGAACTTCGATAGGGATTTGCTCATCAATGGTTGTGGAAGGCATCCATTTTATAAGATAGGTAGTGGTAAGAAAGTCTCCCCAATACGTAGAGGGAACATGATCATCACTCGAGAGTTCGAGCAGTATTTAGGATATGCCTATGCTTACGTTTAGCCACGTCCTTCTGTTGAGAAGTTTGCGCGCAAGTAATTTGGTGTATAATCCCATTTGTGGAAAGGATTGATTGCATGTCATAAGAGGAACTCCCTAGCATTATCAGATTTAAGGATTTTGATAGTTGTACCAAACTGAGTTTTTATTTCACTTATAAAGTGAGTGATAATGGAAAGGACCTCAGATAATATTGGTTTTCCAGACGATCAGGATATCGGTTGGGTCCCCAAACATCAAGATGAATAAGTTTAAAAAGACCAACAGAATGAATTGTGCCGGATGACGGAAAAGAACTCCTGTGATGTTTCTCCAGTTGGCATGCCTCACACTCTAGGCTAGTAGTGGGAGGAAGCTGGGGAAGAACACGCCGAAGCTTCTGTAGGGAAGGATGGCCCAAGTGTTGGTGCCAGGGAGAAGCAGAGGATGCTGAGAAAGGCATCCTGAAGTACGTTGCAATCCCAGAAGACTGCACAAGATGGTAGACATCCCTTTCTTCATGGCCCGTACCAATCGTCCTCTCAGTCAATATGTCCTGAAACACACAAGAAACTGCATCAAATATTGCTCGACAGTTAAGTTCCTTGCACATCTAACTAACATAGAGTAAATTGATGGGGAATTCTGGAACAAATAAAACATCATTGAGCTTGATGTCATGGGTCAGATGAACATGTCATATTCCCTTTATAGGAGAAAATCTGTCATCAGCTACTTAAACAGTGTGTCCTGATGGTACTTTGCGCATCTTATGTATGAGGCTATGTTTCCCATATAAGTGAGTTGATGCACCCGTATCAATCAACCATTCTGATTTTGCAAATTTATTTGTGGAGACAGTAAAGATACCTGTATGAGCCACAACAACTCTTTCCTGTTTATCGTTTGAAGATTCTCTTGGTTGGAGTTTGTTAAGATGTTGCATCAGATCTTCGAAATCCCTTCGAGGAACATGGTCAGATTGATCTTCTCCCTCAGTAGCACTACTAACAAGAGGCATTGAATACTCTGATTTTGTATAACAAACAGCCTCTGTATGTCCATACTTGTGACAGTAGGTACACTGAATTGTGTTGCAGCCACATCCTGCTCCGAAGGGACCACGACCACGTGCTCGGTAGGCGTTGCGACCTCCACGTCCGGATGGGACAGCTAATGCAGATATCTGTCCTTGTACCTCCATAGTAGTGCGAGCAGTGGGGATGACAAGGTGACTGAGGTACTATAAGCCTCCTCAATGGTGGGAAGGGTCGCAACAGTAATCATCTGGTCACGAGCTGCATCTTAGCCCAAATAAAGTCTCGCAAGAAATACCAAGACCGCCATCTACTGGTGATGTTCCTTTTGTTTGGGACAGGTGCACCCTGGAACACATGCATTATATCGTTCAAACATGGATTTCAGGAGAGAGAAGTACTCAACAAGTGGACGCCCTGATTGCTCCATATTAAGCATGCCAAAAATATGTGTGATACATTCTGCTTGAATTCTTCTCCTGACCATATGTCACTTGAATGGAAGTCCACATGTCATATGCGGTGTTGTAATATGCCAGCTCATTCGCAATTCTGTCGATGATGCTCACCATGATCCAAGAACTCACTATTCCATCATCTTTTGTCCAAGTGATGTATTTTCCCGTCTTTTTAGCAGGTTCTGGCTCCAATAAAATATGTTCCTTGTTGTATCCACGTACGATTATGAGGAACATTCGTGATCATTTGTGATAATTGGTCTCATCCAATTTTGAGATCGAGCCGAATGAGGTAGCCGGTTGTTCCCTCCATCATATCCCTGTGATGTCACTTCATAATGAAACATCTTGAAATGTAGTAGCCGACCTGTTGAAAAAAATTTGGTGGAGGGTGAACTTGATTACGTCATATTAGTAGAGGCTTGATGGTAGAGGGAGGATATTGATATAGTGGTGAGAATGATAAAAAAGGGAAAGAATAAGATGGATTCTGCAGGGGGTGGGATTGATCTAGGGCTGGGGGCGATCTGCAGGGAGGGGGGCAATCGGGCTGGGGGCAGGGGGTGATCTGGGGCGGGGGGGGGGGGGTCGGGGCGGCATGGCTCTGCATCTTGGGAGGGAAGGGGCGGGGGGAATGTGCGGGGAGGGAGGGGATAGCTCTGATACTAAGTAGAAAAATAGGTATCTCCCTTTTCTTATTCTTTATAGCAGTCCCTAGGGCTCTTTATATAGACGGAGACCTAGGCTTAGGTTTGCACAAAGGACGACTCCTAGATCGTGAGTTGTTCAGAATGCCCCTACAATTAGGGCTAACAATACAACTCTCAACAGATAGCGAAGAGAAGCAAAAAAGGAGCAGGAGAGTATGTTTAAGAGTACAGAAGAAGACAGAGAGAAACATGACAATAGGTAAAGAATTGTAGCAGCTCTTATGGTCTCCAATTCTCAAACCTACTGAATTAAAATAATCGGCAAGCGGCAAGTGCAGCTGCGTCGATGTGGAATATGCTGGGTAAACTTCATGTGATGCTGGAATGTTACGGCATCTGAATCCATGCCTAATACTAGTTGTTGTGCTTCTGTGAAGAGGGTGTAGATAGTTTGGACGTATAATATAGGCTTGACATGTTTTTTTTGACCTTTTTTTGGGTCTATCCCTCATAGGGTCGGACAATGTTCACTAAATCGGCCGCACGGGCCGCATATGCCCGCGCGACATGCAGACCGCACCGATTACATGAATCAGTGCAATAAGCGCCCTCTACGCATATGCAACCCGCATATGTCCCACTTATGCCCCTCATACTGCTTCCAGCAGCTCAAACTTTTCAATCTTCTCATTCATGCTCTTAATTCTGTAACTTTGCCTCTTCCTTCATTCAATGGTAAGAATATGACATGCATTTCTATACAATTGCAATGCATTGTACCATTATGTATATGCAATATTTATGTTTTTCTTATGTATTGATTTCACGAGTATATGCAATGTATCGTCGAATGTTTTTTTATATATGTCGATTGAGGTTTTGCTCATGTAGTGCATGTATGTATATTGAAGTTTTGTTATTATGAATCATATAATGTGTGAAGTTTTTTTGGTAAATGTTTTTTTTTGATTAAGTATGAGGCAATTAAAAGTATATATACACACCCACTTAACATCGACCATTTTTCTTAGACTTTAACTCCACTTAAATACTTAAATTCAGTGGTAATGTTATTCATAGATATTTATTTATTTTTAAATTAAAAATTAGAAAACCGTGTAGAACCGCATATACCCCGCATATGCCCCCGCATACCGCTTAATTAGTATTCAGTGACTAGTCTGAACGCATACGCATACCGCTTTTCTGAACCTTGGGGCCGGAGAAGTGGCATGGCTGCTGTGTACGAAAGCTGTGGTGAGTATAGTTATAATGGCACTTGTGATGGCTGGTTTCGTCTGCTCATTGAATTCTTGAGTAAAATTTTGGGATGACCACTGAGTTTCCATCAGGGAGTGAAGGAAAAGTGGCATGTCTGTGGCCGATTCTGTTTGTCTGGAGTCCCTGAAATATATTACGGATGGCAATTAAACTTCTATTGATTATCCTTTCTTTCTAAAACGTGTGCTTACGGACTTTTGCTCTATATACACAATTTGAATCCTCAATATTTTGTTCTATTTCGTGATGTTTTTTTGGTGATTTCATCGAATGCAATCCAGCATTTCTATGGAAATTCTGGGGCAGGCACCGGTAATGGGCCTTTCCCCCTTTTTATTCAAACAAAATCTTTTCTATGGAAGTTGGCAGTCATGCTTTTCACCTGTTGTTTTCAAAAATGGTTTCACTGATAAAAATTTGCGATGCATTCATTGTCACGATACATGATATTGGTCTCTTGTTTTTTTTGTTTACAGAGTGTGGCATATGATAGATCTAGTGCCCCAAGAGACTGTAGAGTGTGGGGATGGTTTGAAGGCCCTGAAGATGATCCTGTCAGTGAATATGAAAAGATGACCCTGTTGAAGAATTCACATACGATCTTAACACGACCAATGTACAGACATTCGAGATCGAGACGTCCCCAGCAAGCATTGTGAACATGGTCCGCCTGGAATTCAGATCCAACCATGGCAGTTCCTCGCACACATGTATCTACCGTTTCAGGGGTGCATGGCTATGAACCCAACCTTCTTCCTAAGGGTAGTGATGAAGCGGCAAAACCACATTTAGCTTCATGTGTCAGTCTACCTAGAATGTTTCTTTGTACTTCCAAGTTTAGCGCTGGCATCATGCAGTTTGGGCGGAAGCAAGTGAGGATCTTCTCTGTTGGTTGGTCAGGACAGCTAACCTGCCGAGGATATTTGTCGGCCCTCTTCTTTGTGGCATGGCTGCATGTAACAGTGAACCTTGTTATACACCTGCTCCTCTTGTGTTGATGGTAATTTTGTGTATTAGCATGTAATCGTGCTATGTCCTTTTTTCCACCGTGATGGAAGGCCAATCTTGTGCGTTCAGTTCTTTTTTGAACCGTTTAAAATTTTTGAGAATCTCTTGCTGTTGGAACTATAACGGCTCAAACTAGGGTTGTCATTGTGGCCGATTTTTTTCTTTTTTCAGGATTGTTCCTTTTAAAGCGTGTCAAACTAATACACGTTTCTGACAAGCAAGCATATATAATTTTTTTTCTGGGAAAGGCTATGCTGATTGTTGGTGTTAAATGGGTTATACGAAAAAAATCAGGGACTAATACATTGTATAAAAGTCCTTATCTTACAAATTGGAAAATCAGAGGTTGAGAATCTCTCCCCATCAAGATTATTTCCCGTTCTGTCTCTCTTCGATACCCTCTGCCGGTACTGGAACCCTAGTCGTCGTGTCGCTGCCTCTCTGTCCTCCCCTCCGCCCCATTCTGTCTATATTTTGATCTTAGCCTCGGTGGCCATGGATATCTTGGTGGTGCCCTGAAGCAGCAGAGGTGACCTCACCGTCGATGCTCTGCCCATTGCTGCCGCAGCTTAATGTGCCACTGTGCTTTAGGTACCATATGACAAGGATGGAGTTAAACCTGTTGTTCTTGGCTTAATTTCTTAGAGTATAGCTTTGTTGACTGTGTAGTCTGAGTATTGAGCTTCTACTCCCAATAAATTGATCTAAATTTACAAGGTCTCTATTCAATTTTACGATTTTCAATTTTTTAACAATTTTCTGGTAGAAAACCTTCGTCCAAATTTCTAATATGATGCAAATATGTGAGAAACAATTTTCTAGTAGAAAATCTTCATCCAAATTTCTTATATGATGCAAATATGTGAGAACCAATAGATTCTTTGAAGTTTATGCAATTAGTTGTGTCTGATCAGAAAGTGCACAATATAATTTTGTTTCAAGTTCATAATACTGGGATATTTTACAGATAGAGATTTTACCTCTCGTTGTCTCAGGAATTAAACTACCCAATTTCCAGGCATGCCAAATACTGAGATTTTACTTCTTTTTGTCTCAACCTCAGAGGCGCGCTCCCTTCTGACCCTGTACATAGAAGAAGGGTGTTGGAACACCACCAGGACGCATGCCAGGAACAAGATGTTGCTGAAAGCCAAATAGAGGCTGCAAAAGTATATAAACAGGTAAGAGTAGATATGAAACCACATAAGATGCAAACCACGTAAAACCCACTATACTCAACTCAATATAAGTGAAACAAGGAACATGTGTTACTTTACTCCAAATAATCTAACACCACCAATAATACAACTAAATTCTCTCTCATGCAAATAAATAATCTAAAGGAAGAGAAAAAAGGGGTTCATGGATACACATTTTTTCTGCATGTGGAAGGGTTTACTATGTAAAGCAGAAGACAGTCATTTCCCCAAGATTGAAAAAAAGACATCTAGAAGTGAACTATCATGCACAACAATCTCAGATCGAGCTTAGCTAATTAACTAGCTTGTCAGTTATGTTTAAGAAGCAAAGAAGCCAAGTGAGCCAGACCTCCAGCTTCACAAGTTTGTCGAGACGTGTCCGTCAAGATAGCTAAAAGCATGCGACCATTATCAGCACTCTAAATTATCAGTTCATCTTCACCAATAATAAGTTAGCAGTAGAAAATCTAAGAATTTAAACATTAGCAAAAACAATAGCCTGCAACTGTATGGAGAAACTAACGGTTATGATAAGAAAAAACGGTTCACACGAGACTAACCAGAGCAAGGATAAAGGTCGGAGCTGCCTGACCGTAAAATATCTGCTGTCCAAGACCGGGACTGCTGGATGATACATGGCCATATGTGCGGAGCTCCTGTATCGTGTAGGCCGCATGATGACTGGCTGCATCTGAGAAAATTGAGCCTGTCAGAAGAGAATTATAAACAGACTGACGGAACCTAGTTTTATAATAAAGGAGGAGCCACATATCGAAAAGAGCTTAATATTGTAAGCTGATTTTGATACGAAATGATACTCTTTTTCTGATTCAGATTGTCTCCGTTGAAAAACAACGGAATTACAAGAACTTTAAGCTGAGTTTAATAGGATAGAAAATGATACTTCCTTATGTAATTCTAAATTTCTAATTTGCCTTTGTTGTTTGTTTGTTCTTTGCAGAATTGACGTTTTCTTGATAGGGATCGAGTCGATTTTGTTTGTGTTTTTGGTTGTTTTGGATCAATCATTGGTGTTCTTTAGTAATAATGTTGGCTCTTCCAGGGAAACAGATATCTGGAGAGGAGTCGAACAAGAAAAGATGTAAAAAGGGTATCAACACAGAGGCTGCACAAAATTAACTGCATTAAACACCATCCAATCGAAACTTGCTAGAAGTTTTTCTCAAGCAGAATCTTGAAAGCAGTGAGAACAGGAGCAGTGGAAAACTATATAGCACAGCATTAAATCTATGGTATCATCTGCTTGATCAGTCATGTACATATATCCGACGAACACAAGTTTGACTTATATGTGAATATCAAGATACGATAATGCGATCTCAAGATATTGTAAACTACATCAAAAAATCAAGTTTCATATTAGATTATATTTCCGCAGATAACTCTCATGTGTATATTTCAACATAGGGTGTTCTTACTTCATTGGTCTGCAATTGTGCGGTACTTGGTTTCATATTGAAATTGGATGCTTTGGTAAGGTTTGTAAAATATCGAGTTCAATGTGTATACATGATTATTTTTTGAAAAGAATGGATTATAAATCTTGACGTCTTGCTTAAATCTCAAGGGATTCGGACTGGATAGGAGGTATGGTCTCAAACTTCTAGATTTCAAACAGTTACATTAAGTGTTTCCTTAAAACATCATCAGCTTTGTGATTGACATGTACTGGTTGTTGCGGACTTCAGGTTCACCATCATAAATTTGGATGAGTACGTCGTCCATGATTGTAAGTAGGGGCACTTATTGGCTAAATTCCATAAATTACATTATATTGCATGATCGGTGAATTTTAAAGCGATTGATACATTGCAGAATGCTTTTCATGTGCTAGAAACAAAGACTAATTCTTAACATTTTCCTGCAACGAATTGTGCGTTTGGAACTTTCATCTAAATGCATATGCATAAAATGTTGAGTATTGTGCTTACGGGTTTGTTTCAATATGTTTCATGCACTCAAGGTAGAAGATCATGTCAAGAAATGGGGCAGCCATTGAACTTTCAATTTTATCAACAATATAACATGTTGTAACTCCTTACTCTTTTTGTGATGTTCTCAAGTAGCGATACATGATGAGTATGGTTGGATCCATATAAAGGCAATGGTTTTTTAGTTGTATACATATGCCACAAAATTTACGGATTACGTTTTTGCATTTTTGTGATTTTTTTAGTTTTTTCAAGGTATTTTTGCCCCGACAACTTTATAAACTTTTTAAATTACCTCTACGACCTTTTGCACACGTAATTACCCGATCGACCTTGTAAATTACGCCAAGAACCCCCACGGGCTTCAAACAGATTAACTAAAGGGTTCATACTGTAAGAGTTTACAAGTTTATGGGGTCGAGAGGAGAATTATGTTGTTTCAAAGGTCGTGGAGGTAATTGGCAAAATTTATGGGGTTGTGGAGGTAATTGGCAAAGTTTTTCAATGGTTCCTAATTTTTATGCCAGTAAATAACTACTTATTCTATGGGAAAATGGGGCTGCCCCCGCCCCATTTTCGCAATTTTTTTTATTTTTTGAAAAATATCATCATGTATATTCATCCCTATATCCCTCCTATATGTCATTCGAATTTTGTCAGAAACAGAGACTCCTACGGCCTCCATCCAAATATCATTTTTTTAACGGTCGCATGATTTTTTAAATCGACCCTTTTTGGATGGAGGTCGTAGGAGTCTCTGTTTCCGACGAAATTCGAATGGCATATAGGAGGGATATAGGGATGAATATACATGATGATATTTTTCCAAAAAATTATAAAAATTTGCCCAAAAATTGAGGCAGCCCCATCAACCCCTTATTCTATACTATATTTTTATATCTTTATTTGATGAGACAAATTGTGAATATTATGCGTATAGTTGAAGTAAATATCTTCTACCTAACAAATATTTCTACTTATACACAATTTCCTTATGGATTATTGTTGAGAGCAAAAGGGTATTTTCGGTATTTATTTATAAATGGAGTCCTCCCTCTGTAAACCCTAACCCTAAATCCTCTCTATATTAAGAGGATTAGGGGGTCTAATGACAATAAAAAACCTAATGAGCAGTCTCAACATGGTATCAGAGCCCTATGTTTCGTCCTAGGGATCTGCGCCGCCCCTTCCCCCCTCCCTCTCTCGATCGCAGTGCCCACCCTTCCCCCCTCTCGCCTCGTCCTCATCCGCCCCTCCCAAAACCCTTGATCTCGCCGTTGCCACCCGCTGCCATCGCCCTCAACCCGATACCACCCTGCCCTCGCCCTCAACCCGACACCACCCTGCCCTCGCCCTTGTCCGCCACCACCTGCCATCGCCTTTGACCCGCCATCGACCCGGACCCACCATCGCCATCGCCCCGCCACCGACCCATCCTCGCCCTCGCCATCGACCCAGGCCCGCCATCGCCATCGCCTCGCCACCGACCCGTCCTCTCCCTCGCCCTCGCCCCGCCCTCAGAACCGCCTCGCCCCTGCCCCACCCTGATCTCGCCCCGACCCCACCCCGACCTCGCCCCCGACCCCACCTTGCCCTCGCCCCGACCCGACCTCTCCCTAGTCCCCACCAGGACCTTCTCTCCCCTGCCCCACCAGGACCGCCTCTCCCCTGCTCGCTTCGTCCTTGCCCCAACCCGATCTCGCCCTCGCCCCACCCCTGCCCCGTCTAGCCATTAGGCCCACCGCCATTCACGCTCGCAAGAAGCTTCGGTTCACGCTCGCAGGAGTCAACACCATTGTCCACGCAGGAGCCGACACCATTGTCACGCTCGCAAGTCGCCGTTCACGCTCGCAAGAAGCCGACACCATTGTCCAGAAGATTTGATTCAAGAAGCTTCGATTCAGACACCATCGAAAAACGCTTCGGTTCATACGATCGATCACGCACAGCTTCAAGACGCTTCCTCCCGTTCCTCTTCTGCTAGCGCGTCTTTTCTTTTTCTCCACTCTGGCATATGTAATATGTAATCTGCATATGTATTGAAATAAATATATAAAGAGAGAAAGAGAGAGAGCGCCACATAATCACCATCATACGACCTAGGTGGCAGCAATAGTACATTGTGGTCTCGCTAAAGGCTACGATAGATGATCCAATGACTTCCGAGGTACCTACGTCGGAAAATGGAGGCAGTCATTCAAAATGCCATCCTTCGGATCCATTCCAAAATTCGATGCCACGAATTACTCCATGTGGTCCAAGCTTTTCCTAATGATCATTCGAGGGTATGATAAAAGCATATCCTCCTCGAAGAAGAATCAACCAACAAGGTTGGAAAATATGCTCCTTGGGTTAAAGATAGCGGTATGGTAAGCTCATGGATCATGATTAGTGTCATCGATAAGATCGCTCAAGAGTTAGTCTACTATGAAAGTGCCCACGACATGTGGAAATCATTGCTAGCCACCTATGGACAAGATAAAAATTCGACCAAAATGTATCAAATCATTTTATAATTTTGATGCATATGCGTTAAAATAGTCGGCCACTGTCGGAGTATTTTTCAGCCCTCAAATCCCTGGTTGTAAACTACAACGTCGTCTGTGCCCCTCTATGCACATGTCCCACACAACGACAACATCGACAGAATATGGTAACTATTATCTTCCTTGGCGGATTAGATCAGACCTTTGCAGCACCTCGGGATCATATGATCACCTCTCCTACTCTTCCAACTATGGAGGAAGCCATTCATCACATTGTGCCGACTACCGACTGCTCTAGCCCCTCTTACAGACACTATGAGCCAAACGACGGCTCCGGCGGCATCCAGACGGAGTTTCAGAGGCAACTACAGAGGAAGAAGACGCGGTCGCCACTTGCAAGGTAGAGGGTGATCACACATACAGTGCACCTTCTGTCACCAAAGTAGGGCATACCGAAGATGTCTGCTACAACAAGCATGGACGTCCAAGACCATCGGCTCGGGTTGCGACTACAGATGTCGAAGGAGGTTCGATTGAAATCCCACAAAAAGATTCTGAAGATCTTATGCAGTGGCTATCACAGATAAACCCTAATGAGGCGACCACTTCCAGAAGTTACGCCGCAATCGCCCAGACATGTACGGTTCTTGCATCAGCCAATCCATCACAATCGCTTACAATGGCTTATTGATACGAGGGCCTCCACCCACTTGTGTGGAAACCCTCGATTCTTCTGGAAACTTAGAACAACCCAAAAAGGGAGACCGTTCATGCTGATGGGAGATCATCACCAGTTACAGGTGTTGGGGATGTGCACCTCACCCCTACAATTGAGCTGCATAATGTTCCATTAGTTCTAGATTTCCCGCTTAGTTTACTCTCGGTCAGCCAGATATGCAAAGAACTTCGCTGCCAAGCAATTTTTGACGCTACTACTTGTGTTTTTCAGGACATACTGACTGGGAGGACGATTGGTACGGGCCGTGAAGAAGGATGCGTCTACCACCTTGAAAACCCCTCTGCCATGGTCGCCTATTCCAAAACTTTTTTCAACCAGTCATTCGCTTCTCTCTGGCATCAACGTTTAGATCACCTGTCAGTACACAAACTTCATCAGCTTACCCCACATCTGTCACCCTCGAGTACTATCACCTGCGAGGCTTGTCAAGTTGGGAAACACCACCGGGCTACATTTCCCTCATCTGGTAACCAGCATTCTACTAGTATTTTTTATTTATTCATCACATGGATATCTGGGGAACGGCAGTCGGTATCTGAGATTAGGTCATCGTTACTATCTTGTCCTCATCGATGATTTCTCTCGAGTAGCTTGGGTATTTCTCTTGAAAAATAAATCGGATGCTACTAGTTTTATTGTTCGGTACATCGCAAATATAAAAACTCAATTCGGACGAACTATTAAAACCTTTCGCTCCGCTAATGGACAAGAATTTTTCTCTCATGACTTAGCAGAATCTGCTTCTTAACCAGGGTATTGTACACCAAACCACCTGTCCCTACACTTTTCAATAAAACGGTATTGCCGAAAGTAAACATCGTCATATCCTAGATACCACACGTACATTACTTCTCGCCTTTAATGTCCCATCACTCTATTGGGGAGATGCAATCTTAACAGCAACATTTCTTATCAATAGACTGCCATCTACAACTATCCATGAACAAATACCTATTGAGATTCTTTTTCCTGGAAAATCCATCTTTCCTATTCAGTCACGGGTTTTTGGATGCACTGCATTTGTTCATCTTCATGCACCGGGCAGGGACAAGCTTGCTGCACGTGCTGTCAAAAATATACATGACGATATTTTTCCAAAAAAATATAAAAATTTGCCCAAAAATTGAGGGCAGCCCCATCAACCCCTTATTCTATACTATATTTTTATATCTTTATTTGATGAGACAAATTGTGAATATTATGCGTATAGTTGAAGTAAATATCTTCTACCTAACAAATATTCTACTTATACACTATTTTCATATGGATTATATGCTATATGTTTGGATGAAATAAATATCTTTCTTTATGAAATTATACAATAATGTATGCGCATTCCTGTTTAGGAGACCAATCAACACTACGATGTCAATTCGTCAATGCTATGATACCGATTCAGTTCCACCCGTGTGTATTTCCCACTAATGTATTTTATGCATGTGGCTCTTCATATAGAATTTTTTATTCAACTTGTAAAAAGAACAATCAAAGGACATATATACAATGAATGTTTTAATAAAAAAACCCTACAATTTTCTATGAATTTATTATTTTGGTCCTCCCTCCTTTTCAACCTGCCCTCTTCTCTCGCTCCCGGCTCCTCTGAGTCTCTACACATACACATTTCACTGTAGCGCATTCTTAACGACAACTACTACTACACAACAACAACAACAAAGTCTTTTCCTACAATTAAGTAGGGTCGGCTACATGGATTCTTCGCCTCCATTCAGATCTATCTCGGATCAATCCCGAGCTTATATCCATTAAATATCATAGTTTCTTTCCAACACTTCTTGAGCCGTCCAAACGACAACTACTGTAGTGATGACAAATTAGTGATGACAAATTAGTGATGACAAATAGCAACTAGGAGAAGAACACAATGAAGACGACATAAATGGTCATGGATGCGATGCTTGTATACTGATGGTTTTTCCGATTTGCAAACAAAATTCAAAGTATACGTTATTGGACCATGCAGTCAATGTATGCCAAAGTTTGCAGTGGTTCATAAACAGTCACGAATAAATGACATCTTGGGTGCAAGGAAATCATTCCAACAATGTCAAATCGAGGGAACTGCTCTCAGATTATATCATAGATTATATCATATATTCGAGCCACTTCATAGTTTATCTCCAAGTAAAATTATGTATGATGAACACCAATCATATTCATCCCACTAACTTATTCTTTCATCATCTCCCTAAATGCAATTTAACTGTCTAATGACCTTTCCTTAAGGGTGCATTTGTTTGACTGGAAAGGAAGTACAATGGAATGGAATTAAAACAAGAATGAAAAGGAATAAGTTTTTTTCATTCCATTGTTTGGTTCATATTATGAATTGAAATATTTATTATAAGATACATTTCTTTCTTATGTTTGGAAAGGTAAAAGAATACAAATAAAATAACCTTAGTTTAATATATTTCATTAAGTAAAAATAATCGATTTCATCCAACTTATTTTTTCATATAATTAATATATTTCATATAAGAAATCAATAATCAAATTTAAATGGAGACTACTTTGATTTTTTCATACAATTGATATATTTGACATATCCATACCTGTATCCGCTAGAATCTTTTAGTAATCATATATGTGTAGTAATCAATTCGTAGGAGGTACCTAGGAATGACAATTCTCATGGATGAGGAAATCTGGTTTCTTTTGTAATCGTTATTCCTACCTTAATATAATCTAACAAACACATGAATGGAATCAACCACGGAATGTTGATTCCATTCTTCCCTCTATTCATGCATAACTAACGGGTCCTAAACGTCATTTCACTGTATAATGACTTGGCTTTCCTAGTGGCCGCTGTTACAAAGAGGCTTTTCTAATGGAGAAACGCTCCGCTAGGAAAATCAGTTGCAGCTATGGATGACCTAACGTAAGGGTTCCCTTACTCAACAAGGCATGTTCTTCTTAATGTGTCAGGTGGTCTACTTAGGAAAATCAAAATTTTCCTATTTTACTTTAGAATATGGTAAGATCTAGGGGTGTTCATGGGTTGGGTACCTGACTCATTCAACCATGACCCGCCCCAATCCATCATTACCGGGTCAACGGGTCGACCCGACCCACTTCAACGGGTACCCGATCCTATCAGGTACCCAAATTATTAAATGGGTAATAGGTACCCGTGGATCACTACAATACAAATCAAATTAACCATACAATGCACAATTGCAAAAATACAGAGAGCAGGGATTTCATGTATACATACGATGCCGGATAAAAAATGAGAGGAGCGGATAAATAAAAACATAAATAAATAAATATAAACAAAAATAAATAAATAATAAAAATATAGTATGGACTCGGTCACTTTAGTAGGTAGTCGCTGGTGAGATATGTATATACCTTATTTAAACTTAGTTTTTTCACCCATTATCTGACACGTGGTTTCATGAGCCCTTCCCGTTTTCTTCCCGTGCACTCCCTAAACGTTGCGTGCCTCTCGTGTTTTCTCTCCCCACAGTCAGATCCTCTGCCTATTTTCTCTGGTGAGACTTCTAAAGCTCCCAACGCCTCTTATCCTTCCACTCTGCCCACGATCTCTCTCACTCATTCTTTCTCTCCCAAGTCTCTCTCTCTCCCCCTTGAGTTATATCTCCTCAAGATCTCTCCGTCGACTCTACCAGCTCCTCCGTAAACTACCTCCTCAGCCTGGAGGATGATGCGAGGGTTGCACCGCCCCCTCCCTTCTAAGAGCTCCCTCCTCTCTCGCCTTCTCCTCCGCCCCCTCCATCTCCTCGCCTCCACCCACCGCCCCCTCCTCTCCCCTCCTCCCCTCCAACTGCTCGCGACTCTCAGATCCAACCCCTCCAGTCGACTCCACCATCTCCCAAGTCCCCCTCCTCCCGCCCTAACAAGAACTTCAACCTCGAGCCCCGACCTCCGCTTGAGGACTCCCCACCTCGATAACCCCAAGCTCTGGGACCCTCCTCCTCAAGCTCACCCATAACACTTTCGTGTCTGACGAGGGCCTTGCGAAGCCTCTTGACTACGTCATCCGCGCCTCTGGATTCTTTGAGCGTAGCGCTGCCAGCGAGGGCGACGAACTCCACATATCCTTTGAGCTCGCCATGAGCCTGTACGCACCGCTACCATCCTCAGTACCTTTCTTCCGCTCTCAGCACACACTCCTTCAACAATCAACACGTGGTAATCCCCCGTCCTTTTCCCTCTTCCTTGAACCATTTCACCCTTCCGCACTTCCCCTCTGCCCAACTCTCCCCCACCCTTTGCCTACTTCTTCCACCATCACGATCGACATCAACTTCTCTACCAGCTTCCCCTTCATCTCCACCGTTGAATTTTCCATCCCTCGGCACCTCCTCGCCACCCTCCTCCACTCAGCTGCCTGCGACAGGAGCCTTTTCCATATCACCAACCATTGCACACTTGAATTGGAAACGTTTCCAATCGCTTTTACCCGCTACCAACAACACGTCCAGTGGGCGGAGGTACCAGCAGGGCCGTCCCTGAGGTTTGTCCTCAGCTGCAATGGCACAGGGCCCATCCACTTTGGGGGCCCATCTCTAAATAGGCTACATATGGTTAGCTTTTATTATTTTTATTTCAAATACTATGGACGAAAATGGATCGAATACGAATCAGATATTCATATTTCCATATCCATATTCGCTTCTCTATCGAATACGAATACGGATACGGATATGATTTAGATATGTATTAAGAAAACCATATCTTTAAAAATACGGATACATATATGAATCGGATGTTTATCGAATTTGAATATGGATCGAATAAAGATCGGACCCGAATACAGATTGAATAAAGAGCTAACCCAAATATGAATCAAATAAAGAATGATCCAAATATAGATCCAATAAACATGGAAATCAAATATGGGTCTATTAAAGATCACATATGGATACGAATTGATATTTAATCAAAAAATTACAATGGTTTTAAAAATGACAATGAAATATAAATAAGTTTTATCATGACAAAAGGGATCGTCAAGGAAGTAACATGTGTTCTTAACCGGAAGCAAAAAGGGGGGATACAGTTTCGTAACTTTTGTTCATGCCCATCTCCAAATAAACAGAAGTTTATTAATATCTATTTCCTATTCAGGGCTTCGGTATCGGAGAGGAGATGATGCCAGTGTGTCGTGTTCCTAATAATATATTGTATTATAGAATATATAATGCTAATATAATAACATGAGATTATGTCTTGTATTATATTAACTAATATATAAAATAATATTAAATGTTGTATTCGGACATCCAGATCTGAATATTTAACCATTACCATTTCCGTATCCATATCCTGAAATTTTTTACAACCCATATCCATATACGATCCATATTCGATTAATATTTGAATATGGATATCCGTATCCAGTAATTTTCCGAATACAACAGCGGATATTCGGATATATTTGTATCCGTTTTCATCCCAATCAAATAGTAAGCCAATGTCTTAACAACTACATGTGTCCATAATTATTTACATTTGCATGTGTCATTTGACTCTTTGTAGTCCTAAATGGTTAAAAATCCTTTGGATTCCCTAATGCAATATTAATATCTTAAGAGTTAAGACTCCATATTTAATTTACAAAGAAATTTTTACAAGAAATTTACAATTAAAAAAATAAATTATTTTTTATAGGGCATCTTTTTTCTCTTTTGCCTAGGGCCCATGAAATGTCAGGGACGACACTGGGTACCAGTTCTCAAAGCTATAGCATAGCATTTTTTGTACTTAAGAACCTGTAATGAAGTTGCGGTGAGCACAAATGAACTGTATAGTTCCCACAAAAAAATCTGTCTTTCTTGGGAGACGACTAAAGCTAAATTTTCTGTTTTTCTGTATTCCGTAGTCAACACTTGGGTAAATGGGTAAAAGATTGTCGCTCTACGACAGGTAGGTCAGGGATCATGGCCTTGGAAACAATTGATTGCAAAAAATCAAGATAAGATTGCATATCTTAGGTTCCTGTCCAACAAGATTTTTCAGTTGGAAGTTGTTGATTGAAAAATGATTCCAGACAAATTCCTAATAAAATCAAGTTCAGAATGAATTAATTGTAATGCTCTGAATAACATGACCAACACGTGATACTTGGTTTTCATTTTTCTATACCTTCTTTCGTGAGATGTTATGGACCAAATTGGTGCGAGAAGATGAGATTTTGATCAAGAGATGGGGGCTTATGTTAATATAGCCCCCAGAGCTTCATCGAGGTGTAGTTACATTGAGATCAGAAGCATGATCATTAGATTGAGCATCCAATATAGCAGAGGCATCAGCAAATCGGAAACCAAACCATCCATTGGAGATCGAGCTGATCGGCATTGCCTGAATGAAGCTTCACTTAGAGCTATCGAGAATTGGGGGGAAGAACACGTCCGAGATATAGATTATTTCTCTACTGCACGATCACATCACGCCAGACCGAATCTCGACCATCTCCCGCTCTAGCAAAATGAATGTGCCTTGCACTTGAGAAGAGAGAAGATATTTTGGGGGTAAATTACACCTAGTGCCCTCAGACGTCTTGGTATTAACAAACATGCTTTTTTGCAAGTACGTGTACTACACTATTCATGTGCCCATACTTGTGAGTTGATGATAATTTGCTCGAATACCCCTCAACATTGTTCTTCTCACAATCAGGTTTCCATATGGTAAATTCACTTGACAGCACTTTGTGATTGTTGCACCAATACCCCCGCTTTATTGCTTATTGCATGTGCACGAATACTTTATGTATAAATCCATATATACCCCTATATGTTGTGTTGAATACATAATATTTATTAAATATGTATTAAATTAAATATATAAAATAAAATGTACTAAGCCTTCTCCCACCACTATAAGTAGGATCGACTACATGGATTCTTGCTCAAATCCATATTGAAAGATTCGATTATTTTTTACGCTGGCCGCCAATTGCCTAACGCAACTCCTACAAGACTGGGATTTGAACCCTGGTCTTTTGTGTGGTATACTCAATGTACTACCACTAGACCATTAAGTGGGTACATTATTATATCATTTTATTTATTTAAATTAAATACATAAAATAAAAATAAAAAAATTATATAATAAAATACCTAACATATATACTATATAGTGAACAAAGTATTTTCAAAAATATTATCATTTTTAAATTTTAATAAATCAAAAAACAAATTCAAAAATACAAACAAACTAATAAAATACATAAAAATTACATATACAACTCTAAAAATTCTATAAAATATATCTTAGTTGTATTATGCTAATTAATAAATGAAAAATAAAATAAAAATAAATAAACAAATTTTTAAAAATATTAAAATATTTCAAAACTTTGGAAAAATCACAACTAATTAAAGAAAAGTCGCAAAAATGCGTACAATAACTATTTTTTAAGTTACTTGAATATCATATACAGTAAAAATAAATATGTCCATGGGAACAGTGGAAGTGGAAACATCGTTAGAAGGTGGATTGACATGGATCTGGTCTGTGTCCATCTTTCCTGAATACTGTTTTGATGAGCAACACGTAAAGTTTCACTAATATAGTTGAAATGCATCTTTGAGAATAGTTGGAACATGAAGTGACCATCTTCCCCATTTCATAGAAGCTGAAAAATTGGTTTCATTATGAATATAATTTTCTTAACAAGATAGTATATCGGTTTGACTAAATTTATTTCGTGTGTCATGAACTTACTCAACACCTAATATATTCTAGGTATAAATATCGGTTTGACCTAATTTATTTCGTGTATCATGAACTTACTCAACACCTAATATATTTCAGCGAAAATATATTCCTTTTACTTTTACGTTGTATCTAAAATATTCTAATTTTATGTGTTATAATTTTTTATTTAATTTTATTTTTATAATTTGTCACATGTTAAAACTTAACATGTTTGGATTCTTTTGAAAATATTGCTCACTATAATCTAATGAGCTTCATCATCTAGTAATGTTTAAGAGTTCCACCACTTTTTATGACGCCTTTAATTTATCCTTTTAATTTCCTTATATATTTAATTCTTATTTTGCAGGTATTCACTTTAGGAGTTGGAGATACAGTAAATCATTTTATATTTGAATCAGGAGTTGAATCTATAAATGTTTTTTTTCATATTTAACACATAACTATAATATTGACCATGTTATAACAAAGGAATTCAACTATAAATTTATTAGCATATTAACATATTTATAAATATTTATTCTTTCACTCCATTACTATATGTTAATATACCAATTTTGATTTATTCTTTGATATGTTGCTCTTAATACATATTTAAGGATATCAAAATTTCTTTGGAAAAGTCTACTGATAATGTAGTCAGTACATAATTATAATTTTTGATTACATAAACAGATATTTTGTTTTAAATCAATACTATGATGAACATCGTGCTCAACATCATATTCAACTTCGTAACCGACAAGATTGTCTGCTGTCTCATTGCCTTTGTCTTCAGCTTCGATACCTCTTATTGCTCACAAAATTCTTCACCCAATTTACCATGAGATTATAGAAGTAGTACTTTTATTATGGTTAAAAAAAAGATACTACGAACCAACTTATAAGTTACTTTCTCATTTCTTACAAAATTCTTCTACCAATATAACATCGACATATACTAAATAAACCACCGCCGCGAAGCGCGGGTATCGTCCTAGTTAATTTTATATGAAGCAAGAGTGAATAACGTCGCCACTTAGCACACCCGATGATTGTACCCACGCATTACACCCGACAAATCCTTTCGAACTTCAAAGACCCCGCCGTAGAAAATTGGAAGCACCTCATTCGCCTCATCAGAAAACAAACCAAATGGCGACCATATCCGCCCCTTCCCCTCTCCTCCATTCCTCCGCCCATCGCAGTTTCTCCTTCCCCCACAGATCGAGAGCCCCAGCTACGGTCGCACCTTGCGCACCACCGGGATCGACTATGCGGAAGAGATGGTCGAGGACTCACGGCAGAGGGTCGCGAAGGACTGCCAAGATCTGATGGATCTAATAAAGGAAGCGGGTCTTGTGGTGGTGGAGAAAGAGAGGTTCGATCCCGTTCCAGCCGGAGAATTGAGTTCGCGTTGCCGGAGGTGATCTAGGTGCTCGTGACGTCACATGTCTTGGAGAAATTGGCCTCAGTGGGGCAATCGATTCACTACGATGACACGGAGGAGCAGAAAGCGACACGGGGAGGTGGGGCGTAGAGGAGGGGCTGTGCGGAGTGGTGTTGTGCTGGGCGATAAGGCGTGCAGGATGGTTTGTGCTGGGACGCATGGAGGAGGGTTTGTGTCGACCCTGCCGGGTTGCAAGGTGTAGAGGAGGGGATGCGTCGAGCAGCATGCTCGAGCCGTTGAGTGCAAATCCAGGAAACCCTCTCCGAAAAGGAGAAGAGATGGCAGTGGGGCAAATGGCAATTGTCCAACGGGCAATGACGAGATACCCCAACCGGGTATCCGGTTCAACCCATGGATTTTCCATGGGGTCGAGAAGGCTAAGAGGGTCACTAACTGTAGGTACCCGATACGAATAATTTTCTTCGGGTACCCACAAATTTATGGTGAAAATTGACGGGTTGGCTTGTTACCCGTTTGATTCAAAAATTTGAACAGCCCTAGTAAGATCTTTTTCAACAAGTTTTCAACTATTAGAGGAATCTTTTGTTTTCAATAATGTAATATAAATCGCTTTCTCCCATATTTTCAACAAAAGGCAATTGTTGGATACACAATTATAACAAAATATATCTAATAATTAAAGAGAAAAAGATACTTGCAATCACATACTTCTCCTCCCCGTGTAATCACATCCATCACATCAACCACCCTCCCCTATTAACCACCTCTACATATTGATCACCTTCCCTTGCAACAATCTCCTTGACGTTGGATCAATCACCATGCAACCATCTCCACCACATCGATTCCTCTCACCTTGAAATTGCATGCAAATAGTAACACGTGTGCCCCTCTTTTTTTGCGATTATACTTGTGCCTCTGTGTTCTTTCTCATTAGCACTTGTATCCTTACATTAGCAACCATTGATGAACATTAGCAACCATTGATGAACAGTTTTTGTCTTATTAATACGATGTTATTGTAGTTGGACATCAACTATTCAATAAAAAATACAACTGCTCAGATATATCTCTGTGAAGAGATATGATTGTATGATTGGGCAAGTCCCAGGCAAGCATGGTCGACTCAAGAAAACGAGCCTAGCTATGTATTTAAAGAACTAATTAATTGAATTTATCTAAGTTAAAGTTAAATTTATCTAACTTGGTGAATGCATGTAATTTTTGTAATTTTTATGAAGTAAAATAGATGTAGAATGAATGCAATAAAGATGATGAAAAGATATACACAATTATGAATGATGAATTAATCAATAATAATTGATCTTAAAATAAATAAATAAATCTCATAAATCAATGTTAATTTGAAAATAATAAATAAAAAGTCTTCATTGAAAAATAACTAATTTAATTCTATATCAAAAGTTTAATCAAGTATTTCAAAAATAAAGATAACAAGGACTTCAAAACGAGACTAATTTAATAAAAGTTGGAGTTTATAAGCTCAAGTTATTAATCAAACAAGATACGTGCCTAAATGCAATAAAGACTTGATTAAAAACTCGCCAAAATTGAAAACAGGGGCTTATCTACAAATTTATAAACTCGGAAGGGGTCTTGTGTAATTTCCCTAAGCATACGGATGTAGTTTTACTCTTTTGAGAACCCGACGAGGCTTGGGCGTAAATAACCTAAGCATGGGGTGTGCCTAGCGTATGCGATGATTTGAACGCAATATCTAGAAACGGGAGGGCTCCTCAACAATTTCTCCAATCCTACGCGCCTCCTACATATAAGGGGCTTGGATCGGATGACAGGTTGGGCTCGGGTGATAAAAGGCATAGTCTGGAGGCTGGGGAGAAGGCTCGAGGCAAGGATGTAGGCCGTCAGATCGTATGTGATCCGAC
This sequence comes from Ottelia alismoides, assembly GCA_037367405.1. Classification (NCBI taxonomy): domain Eukaryota; kingdom Viridiplantae; phylum Streptophyta; class Magnoliopsida; order Alismatales; family Hydrocharitaceae; genus Ottelia; species Ottelia alismoides. The sequence goes on along the minus strand of JAZKJV010007023.1, from coordinate 142,444 downwards.
AGTCCAAAGGGGAGCGAAGATGAATAGTGATGGATTCCATGTAAGGTAATCAGGTGGTGGTGGCGATGCATGATCTGGGACATTGGATGGTGATCCAACGAAGCATGTACTCCTCCCTCCTCCGCAAGCAGTGGTTGAGAAGCGGGGCTCTGACAACCTCTCTCGGGCCCCACCAGGATCATGCTGACAATCTGAAAGACCTAGAAGCTAAAGGAGGTCAAGGAAAAGGAGATGGGGGTGCTGTAGAGCTTCGACGAATGTTGGAAGTTGGAGGTGGTGCTCTGACATCGAAGGTGGAGAAGACGAACAGAGCCGCCTTACTCCGTCTGATTAGTAAATAGAGAGTGTACCTACAAGGTTATAAAATAGGGGTGATCGAGAGGGGCGTGAAATGAATGCCTCGGTTGTGTGAAGGAGGTAAGGGCCCGAAACTCCATGTCTTTATAGGACCTGGAGGCAGAGCGAGGTGGGGGAGGTCACAAAGAGGAGGAGTTGCGATGGTGATGGGTCGACGAAGTCCGTGGGTGTGTGGCGGAGCTGATGCAGTGCCCAAAAGGGACGGGGAGGTTGAGGTGTATGTGAAAAATAGGAGAAATCCAAAAGGGAACAAGATTGGTGGAGCTACCTGGGTGCGGCTGAGTGTGGCAAGGCAGAGCAGATGAGTTTGCTTGAGATGGGGACCTAGAGGGGGTTACTCAGTCTTCGCTTGACCTCACGACGAGGAGAGAGGTTGTGGATCACACATGAGCTAGGGACCATCGTCACTCAATTTGGTAGCCTCGACCTGTCATGATGAGGTGCAGAGGGCTCAGGCGTAGCTCGTGGAGATCGTGGATGACCAGAGCTTGGCGGTAAAGAGCAATTTTTATATAGGAGATTGAGTTATGAGGCTAGGGTTTCATGAGGTAATCAATGATGGCTGAATGTGAGAGAATTGAAGGATGGAGGTTACGCGAGAAAGAAGGTTGAATGGGATGTAGGCTGGTGGTGGTCTGACGCGGAGGCGATGCATGGAACGACTGGAGTGAATGGTGAAAGGTCGTTGATGTAGTGTGTAATGGCAAGGGGGAGGAGGATCTAAGGAGGAAGATGGCATGGTGGTCGTTCAATCGATCAAGAATGGGTAGCCTAGATGGAGTCACGTAGACGTGCATGCAACACACGTGAGATGGCGAAGGATTTAGGCAAAATTGACCTAGGTTGATGGATCACGCTTTATCCAACAACCTAGATTAAGGGTGCTAAACAACAAGAGAGGTGGACTGGGTCAAGGGTGGGTTTAACCTAGCAGGTGAGTTGGCCCAATGAGCGGGCACCATTTGGCAGGCAAGTTTGACCAAGGTACTACAAAATAAAATAAAAAATAAAGAAAAGAAAATAAAAAGTCAAATGAAAAGGTTTTCAACATGAAAGTTGTTGGTGTCTATGAGATCTGCAACTTCCATGAAGGACCTAGAAACAAAAGAGGTCATCTGTACAAAATACAAATTTTGATTAGGTATTAATTTGGTAACTAATCTCTCAATTTTTATGTTTACAAATTTTTGTATTTTTAATTTATTCATCAATAAGGATTACTAAATACATTATGTACAACATTAATCTAATTTTATGGATTTTTATAAGTTAGGAAAAAGGTGAAATAAAGATAAACAAAATAAAGTATGTATAATATATACAAGGTCAGATGTTTTTTTTTGTTTTATTTTACTTTTTTGTTTTTATTTTTAATTCTTTATGCTAATTTAGTGAATGATTCAAAGAATATAAACAAAAAAGAATTAAGTTAAAATAGTTAGTTTTATACATAAAATAATAATAACAAGTTAGCTGATTATTAGGGTTTGTTTATACACTAGAATTAACCCTAATTTCCTACCTTATTAATAGAGTTAATTATATCAATTTTAAAGGGTTTATGTAATGAATTAATCAATGTATTTTGCAGTATATCCATATAAAGTAGATGAATCATGGATTCATCACCCCTTATACTTAGACCTTCTTACTCATCCCCGAGCAATTTAATGAGTTAGAAGGTTGAATCCCTGACTGTGCAAATGCGAATAACAGACTTGAAGATTAATCTATGAGTTTCATGTGACTCCTTAAATCTAAGTCTAACCAAGTCTTATCTAGAAGGAACTCAACCTCTCTAATAATCACTCTCCATGGATACATAAATGTATAAGGTTTGACTTTAATGTGTAGATTTCATTCTCCTGCTTAGAGTCTTTGCTTCGGCTGAAGCCCTAGTCTAAGAGGCTCTCCTAAGGACCCACTCCTCAACTTTGGTCCAATAACCGAGTCTTCCATCAATCTACCATCTCTATAGTTGTTAGTTTTGAAAATGTAATGGTGGTCAGACCAAGTATAGAGGAAGTAGGTTTTTTTGTCATTTCTTTTCTTCTCTCATTGGAACTAGGATCTCTCAGATGCCTTTAATACATATATGTATTTTTAGTTGTAGATCATCATGTTCGTCAAGAGATTTTGGAGTCATATATATTTATTTTTATGGGATGTACTAGGATGTGTGAGTACCTAAGGTATCTTCTACACCCAGACTTGTAGCATTTACGATGAAAGGTTTTTTTTTCATGCTTGCCTGACTTCTATGCCATAATAGCTTTGGCCCAAATGTATACTTGAAAAGGTTGGAGCGCATGTCTGCTATTCATCTCTTTTTATGGAAATTTTATTTGACTTTTGGAATGATGATGGTTTGGATATCCCTGCTTCTTTTACCAAGTTGGTGTATGAAGATCCATGGGTTTTTTTATGGATTTTAACACACTTGGCACCTACAACAAGTCAAGATTAGTACATGGATCTTGTCCTCATACTGGGTTACTGATGAACGTCAAATTCGCCTCGTTGATAATGTGGAAATAAGTTGTAGTATAGTAGGCGAATTTGGTTAGCAAAATCACGAACTTTGAATGTCATGGAATATTTATACATGGTAAATCTACCAAGGTCGTACACAGGGACACGACTGCCTAATATGTGTATTGAATTTCGATTCATGATGGCACACTGTGAATTAATTCCAATTTCAGGTCCACATGCAAGTTATGCAAATTACAAAGCGATGCCATGATGCATGCATTTTTTTGTTTATTTTTATGCAAGTTAAAGTGATGCATGAGCTAATATGCAAGAGAATAATAAAGCTTACAATTATACCATAAAAATGTGAGCAACAAAATAGAAAATGAGATCAGTGTCAATTTAATCCATCATTAAAAAGCGATCATCAAATCAAGCAAGACAAGTAAAGAAAGGTCCCATTTTTCACATAAAAATTCACTTCTATTAAAACAGTAGCAAATGAGACAATTAAGGATGCTAAAATGTAGAGGACAAAACAAGGATCAAAACGACACTAAAATCATGCAATTTGGACCTACGATGCTCAAGTTATGCTAAAAACAGTGCAAGGGCATAATTGTAATAAAAATGCAATAAATAAAGGGATAAATATTGCATTTAGGTCCCTGGAAGGACCTAAATGCAATTACAAAAAACTGCCTGGGCCATTTTATAATTTTTCCATTGCGCGTAGGGGCCTTTTTGTAATTTCAGAAACTATGGAGGGCTCCCCTGTAAAATACCCCAGGCACGTGCGTTAGGAGGACCAAAATGAAAATTGCATTTCTTCCGGGGTCCTTCGTACAAAATATCCAGCACCTCACGTGCGTTGCACGTGAGGGGTCAGGCTAGGAGAGGCAGCTCAACTTCGGGACACGTGGCTGTTGTCTGTGGCTTGGCTTGAGGTTCGGATGGCCCGAGCCTGTAGGTTGGGCTGGAGGGTCGGGTCCACCACGTGGCATCATCAGGACCGTCCGATCAGGAGGATCGGACGGTGCCTGTAGCATCGTCTCCGCCGCGAGTCACCAGAGGAGGCGGGGCTCCGGTGTGCCCCCTAGGGCTCCGCCAGGCTCCGCGAGGCCCTCTGAAGATTGGAGAAGAATGTTGAGGTCCTCGCGAAGGAGCTGGAGGTGCAGTGATGGTCCGGAGCTGGTTGGCGTGGGCTGTCGGTGGAGCTTCGTCGGAGGATCGAGGCTTGAAGAAGCTCCGACGCAAACTTCGGCCAATGAGGATTCTTGCACTTGTTAGTCATAGCCGAAGCTCGTGCAAGTGACGTGCGAAGTGAGTGAGTGAGATGGGAGCCGGCGGAGGTGGAGAAGGTGGTGGCTCAGGCGAGTCCTCCGCCGTGACGGCACAGGAGTTGGGTCGAGGCGCGAGGGGGCTCTGGAGGAGAGAAGGGTGGTCGACGAAGATGCGGGTGGATGGTCGGAGCTGATGAGGAGGTCGGATGGGGGTGACAGTGAGCTATGTAGTCGGAAAAATAGGGAGAAAATTCGAGAAAAAGAAGGGGGAGGAGAACCTCGTCGGAGAGGGGAACCCATGGAGGAGGAGGTCTAGGCTGAGGGTCGATTCGACCCTCCGGTCATTGCTCGACCTGGCCGATTGGTCCAGGGAGCTTGGCTACCGCCGGGGAGGCGGAGCGTACATGGCTGAGAAGCCATGGATCTCACCGGGGCTCCGGCCGTGGTTGCCTCCATTCGAAGGCTCTTCCGCTATCACCGGAGAGCCAGAGGCAGGGCCGAAGCCCCCAAATGGTGGATGAGGTGCTACGGTGGCGGAGGAGGGGGTTAAATAGGTGGAGGTGACTGGGGGTTACGTGAGGATGGGGCTTTTTTGCGAGGGGAATAATAATGAGGGGGGTAATGGCGAGGGGTGTTGATGGTGGCGCGAGGATGGCGGAGGGAAGTGGTACGTGGGGTGGCCGTTAGGAGAGAGAGGGGTGGCCGGAGGTGGCGGCCAAAAAAGGAAGGGGGAGCAAGGGTCGCGAGTCGAAACGGTTGGGGAGGGGGTTACGGAGGTTGACGATGGACCATAGCCGTTGGATCTAACGATCCAACAGCTAGGATGGGATCGCGAGCAGAAGGCCACGATCAGATCCTTAGGATCTGATCGTGTGGCTAGGAGTTAGGCAGGGGTGAGTGGATAGGATTGAACGATGGGGGTGATCTAATGGTGAGGGTTTAAAGGGGGGCGTGGCACGTTGAGGGGCGTTAGATGATGGATTGATCGGACGACAATGAAGAAGCGGTGACGTGGTAGGAGGGTAGGCGTAGGATAGGAGGTTGACCCAACGGCTGTAGACGAGGCGGTAAGTAGCGGTGGTGATTTGATCTGGAGATAGATCCAAGGGCCGAGAGCGAGGCAGGGTTGGACGGCAAGGATAGAGGCGATCAGGGGAGATCCGACGGCCCAGGAAGGCGTAGGGTGGCGATAGGGGAGGCGGGCCACGTGGCGTCTCTAGAGAGCGCCACGTGGCCCAATGAGAAAATTCAGAGAATAATTACAAAGAAAATTAGAAAAGAAATAGTTAGAGGCTGAATTAGAAAAAAGTCAAAACATGAAAGTTGCTTGTCTCGACGAGATCTACAACTTTTATGTTGGTCAAAAAGCCAAAAGAGGTCATTTATACAAAACGTATTTTTGGGGGTATTTTTAAGGGGATAAAAATACCGATTTTGTGGTTTTGAGATGTTTTTGTATTTTTTTAGTGCTTTTAATGGTCAGTGAATTATAGACAATTATTCTACCTAATTTTTAGGGGTTTTTGAAGATAAAATAATTACAAGTAAAATAGAGTAAATTAAATACAATAAATTAAAGGTAATTTATACACAATATACTACATGATAAAAACAAGGAATTAGAGGGTAATTTTATTGGTTTTATTAAGCAGGAGGTTTAATAAGCGGCTTTTAGCATGATGAATACGAGATTCATCATACCCCTATACTTAAACCATGCTCGTCCTCGAGCATCTAAAGAATGAAGGAGTCGGATTAATTCCTGACAGTGCGCGTGAGATTTTCAAGGCTTGATCTTCCGAAGACCCTTGACCTAAGTGTTCCTGAAATTCTTAGCTTATCCATGCCTTAGTCAGAAGGAATCCAATTTCTCTGATAATCAGACTCTCTTTTTGTACATATAATATAAGGATATGACATTTAGTGTACTGCATTTCATGAGAGCCGAGTTGATGCATCACTTAAAGTTCCAGTCCCAAAGACTCTCCTCTAGACCTAATCCTTAATACTAGGTAATAAGTCCATTCTTGCTTCAGTCAACCGTCTCATTAGTTTGTCAGACTTGAAATGCTGATGGACGGCCAGATGATGGAGGTAATGGGATTGTGTCTATTTTTCTCACCCTCACATTGGAACAAGGGGCCTCTCGAGTGCCTTTTACTCAACACATATAAATTTTTAGATTGTTGACCAATGTGTCCGTCAAGAGAGTTGGAGTCGTCTGCACTTGTTTTTCTGGGAATACACTGGGGTGTGTCTCTTTTGAGTATCTAAGATACCTTCGACACCCAGACTTGTAGAATTTACGATGCAGAGCCCTTTTTTGGTGTCGGTCCAATTCCTGGTCCTAATTAGCGCTTGGTCCAAGCGGACACTTTGAAAATGTTTGGGAGCGCTCGCCATTGGTGGAAGCTCATTTGTAATTTGACTTTGGTATTCAGAGTTTTTTCTTTGACATTTCATTTCTTTTGTTGGCTAGCTCCACTGCTTTTACCAAAAGTTGGTGCACACTGATCAACAATATTCATTAAGTTTCATCACACCATGGCACTTTTAGGTAAATATCAAAATAGCATATGAATCTTGTTCACATACTGGCTAGGGTTTTGCTGACACTCGGGTTTTCTGAAGCCTTCATTAACTTTATCCCATTCTCGAATATCATTAGATCGGGTCTAAACTCAAATCTCCGGTCCTAGTTCCTCAATTGATACCTCCACTCAGCTCATCAATCATGCAGTTGTGGAAGTGACTGTGCTGATCATATTTTTCTTGAAGGTAGATATTAAGAGTGCAATATAGCGCTCAAATCTTTCAAACCAGGGAAGTGTGAATATTTAAGTCTTAAAAACCCTAGTAACTAAGGCATGTTAACTTAGACTCTCAAGATCACGGAAATCAAGTGTCCTCAAAATTCTCAAGCCTTGAGTGAGTGTGAATGTGTCAGGAATATACCAACTCCTTAGGTTAGTGATTTTTTTGTGTGATTTTTATCTTTTGCAGATTTTTAAGGGTTTTAATTTTGAATTTTTTTTAATTCTTTGGAGAGACGATGACTGGTCCATGCTCAAATGAATAAAAGTATCTACTCTCAGCCAGTATGGTTGTAAGTACGAGCCGATAAACGGACACATGATCCTTAAGGACGGTGCCTTTTGCAGTGTCCTCTAAACCACCCACTCTGCTAAGGGAGACCGGAGTTCCCTCACTGAAAGTGTCTACTAATCCTAGTAGTCAGAGTCAAAATCCAAGAAAGATTTTTAATTTTTTCATTTTTTACAGGAATATTTTCAAAAATTAATCCCTCAATTTTTAAAAAACAATTTTTACAAGGTTTTTACCCAGTTCACAAGCTTACCAAAACCCAGCCCGAAAAAATAAATTTTAAAAAGTTAAAAAAGTTAAAAAAAATGAGCTAAGGCTAAAGTAAATATACAGTAATATACGGTATACCCCCCTATAGTTAAAGTTTGCTATGTCCTCATAGCACAAGTGCTATGAAGCCAAGGCTCGTTTCAAATATCGGGTGATATGCGGAATTGAGGGAGGCGGGTCCCCCTATACTTTGGTCAATATTGACCTAAGTACAAGAAGACGGAACGAGGGAGGGATGAGCAGACAGGTCCCCCCAATACTTAGGCTACAAATAGCCTAAGTAAGGTCTGAATTTGGGGGGGGGGAGAGTGTTCTATGATACAAGGGTGAGGGGGAGGGGGTTTGTGAAATATATACACAGATAGAGAGAGATAGAGAGAGAGAGATAGAGAGAGAGAGAGAGAGTGAAATATACAGGGAGATGGTGGGAGTGAGTGTGTGTGAAAGTGTAGGTGTGTGTGTGTGGGGGGGGGGGTAGACCATCAAGTGATCTACTCTCTTTTTTTCTTTTCTTTTTTTTGTGTACAACATGCAAAACAGAAAATAAATATGCGGATGCATTTTTTTACAATATGCAATGCAATTAAAAGACTCCAGAAATTTTTCACAGATTCCTTTGCGGCCTCTTCAGCGGAAGCTCCCGACTTCACGCCTCCATGAGGATCAGGCGTCCCCAATCATCATGGGCCCTACCACAAAAGATAAACATTAGAATATTCATAGAAATTAAATCAGCAAATATGATGCATGAAATTTATGCATGAAATGAGTACCTAGAAATTATTCAACAAGAAAAATCAAAATTCAAAAATTAAGCAAAGCCGTGTCCTCAGCAACGGCGCCATTTGATGAACGTCAAATTCGCCTCGTATAAATCGTAGTATAGGAGGCGAATTTGGTTCAACAAAAACCACGAACTTTGAATGTCGTAGAATATTTATACTTGGCAAGTCTACCAAGGTCGAACACAGGGACACGACTGCCTAATATGTGTATTGAATTTCGATTCATGATGGCACAATGTGAATTAATTCCAATTTCAGGTCCACATGCAAGTTATGCAAATTACAAAGCGATGCCATGATGCATGCATTTTTTTGTTTATTTTTATGCAAGTTAAAGTGATGTATGAGATAATATGCAAGAGAATAATAAAGCTTACAATTATACCCTAAAAATGTGAGAAATAAAATATAAAATGAGATCAGTGTCAATTTAATCTATCATTAAAAAGCGATCATTGATGAATCCACATTTCATCATCTTTATTCTATCATTTTGGCACCAAAAATCCTAGCAAATGCCTGTAAATAGCATTAAAATCATCATCTTAGCATTCATGCATGTGCATTATATTAGTGTATAAAATACTGTAATTAAAGCCAAAATTATAGAATAAATAAAGAAAATAAAAAGAATAAAATATTGTAAATATTTTATGACCCAAAACCCCGAGACCTAGGCATCTTGATGAATAGGTCGACAAGGAATAAAGTAGGGGGAGATAAGGTCAGAAATACAGTGCAAAATACCTACACATTCTATTCATTCTTTATTCATTTTGGGACCTATTTTTGGTTCCACTTTTTATACATCAAATAAAGAAACTTTGTTCATGAAAGTTGTAGATAAATTTATAAAGAAAAATACAAAATTAATTTCACAGAAAAATAATGTACAGATAAAAAGTTATGGTCTGAATAAAAATCCAAAATGCCAACTTCCCAGACCCGTATCTCACAAATAAAAACTCCAAATGCAGCATACTCACCTTTAATTGTATATAGAAGAAAATAATCTATCCAATGGTGGTGGTTTCGCATTTGACGGAGCTACGGTTTAAAAGTTGAGTTTTGGACCCACCTTGTATACTTGTACTGAATAAAATATTCAATTTATTCTTTATTCATTGTTTTTGTATTTTTATATTTTTATAATTATGTAAATATTACTTATAATAACTATGTGCATTAAAACTAGAATAAAAATGCAAAGAAAAATAAAAATAAAAATAAACATATATAGGTTATACATAGATACTATACCTGTACTTATACCTATATAACACACTCTTATAATTTATTTAATACACAAAACATATCAGAAAAATTAAATAAAAATATATTTGTGTAGATAAAAGTATTTCATAATTTTAGAAAATAAGAAATGAAAATAATAAAAATAGAATGCACAAAATAAAAATAAAATACTAAAATACATAGGTAATATACCTATAAAGGGGTATAAAAGCAACTTGTGAAAATACATCTCATAAAAATCATTAAAAAACGGAATAAAATACTTTAACCTAATTCAAATAATGTCATTTATTAGTTTTAAATAATTATTTTAGGAGTTTTTCCTGGTTGGTCCACGTGGACCAACCAGGGGACCAGGAGAGTTGACCTCGGGTCAACCTCTGGTCCTACTCCTGTAACAATGTCAGAGTAGGCTTGACCCCATTTTCAAGGTTTTTTGGGCGCCGCACCTTTCACCCATTCGTGATGCGCCTTTGACGATTTTTCTTCCTCGATCAGAGCTCTTACACGCCCAAGGCTCTCCTTGGGCTGAGGAGCTCTGAATCGAGCTGGGCACCTCGATCAAGGACCCCTCTCGTCAACCCCTTAAAACCAACCTCTGAATCCCATTTGAATTTTGTAACCGCAAACTTCACCAATTCTTCCCCCCTCGATCGTCCTGGAGGTGTCTGGAGGTAACAGCTCCGACCCCTGAGCGTCAAGGCGGCTGGACAGTGATTGGTTGACGCGTGTTCCACACCTCCGGCCAAGCCGTCGAGGTACCCCCTCCCTCGCCCGACCTGGGCTCGAGGCAGTTTTAATCCTCTTGTTTTCTTTTTCATTTTGTTCCTGGCAACTCGCTCTTTATTTCCCCCCATCTATTCGTCTCTTTCGCGCATCGATTCGCCCAATCGATCCTCGTCGGAGCTATCTCCGGCCGCCGCTATTCCCCGCGCCAACCATCTCCGCATATCACCACTTCTCGCGCCACGTGATCGGGGCATTTTGCCCCCGATTACATCACCCATCCTTTTTGCAGGTCCAGGTACTCTCAACGCGACTGGAGCACATTTTGGGTGCGCAGTTGAGGTGCCTGGAGCTCTTGAGCTCCGCCGCCTCCGCTCGTCATCTCCAGCCCACGCCGGAGCATTTTGTAGAGCCCAGTCATCGAGGAGGACTCCAGGGACGCCACCGGCCATTTTGACGCGTCATTTAAGGCCGGAGGGCTGAGATCAAGGTCGGGGAAGCTCGCTTCACGGCGAGTTCGTCCATGTTCTTCGTCTTGGCCTCCCCGCCGTCCGATCAAGAGCCGATCGTCCAGGATTGCAGCGCCCGTTGGATCTTCAGGAGCCCCCACCGTCCGATCTCCATCAACGTTCTAATCAAGGCCGTTTAAGGGCGAAGGGGTACGGGCCGTAGATTCGCGCCACGTGGATAAGTGAAGGATCATCCGCCGTCCATCAGCGCCTGGGCGTGGGTATTTTGCATGTAACCCCCGCTCATTTTTGTAATATTCTATTAGCACTGAAACTTTCATCTGCCTTCATTAAGTTTTTGTAATATTTGCAGTAAAGTCCTCGGTCGTTTTTGATATTACATTCAGGTCCTTCCCAGGCGCGTGCAAGTCACGCGCCTTGGTGGACATTTTGCATCTATACACCTCCGGGTTTAGTTATTTAGCTTTAATCCATTAACTACTTTATTCAGTATATATTTTGTGGAAATCTTGCATGCGTGCCCCTGGATGTTTGAGAAACTGCAAATATACCTCTGCCAGGCCTGTTAATTGTTTGGATGCTTGTTCTAATTATTTAAACTATCATTTTAGTTCCAAAAATTCCACAAAAATAGGGTAAAGCTTCTGTTGGTTTGTATTTTGATGCTATCAATTTAGTTTTTGATTGTCTTTTATTTTTATATTTATTAAAAATCAAAAACATGCTTTTTCTCTACTGTCTAGCTTAGAAAATACCAAAAAAATATTAAAAGGGTCTCGAAAAATTCCAAAAAAAACTATCTAGTGTGTATTTTAACCTATTCTAGTGTCAGTCCAAAAATCACTAAAAATTTCAAAAGAAAAACACTAAAAATTATAAAACACTCAAAAGCTCAAAAAATTCTATAAAATCAAGGAAAACTCCAAAAAATACAAACTCAGTTGCTGTTTGTTCTAAATTTTGTTCTCTTTATTTGAAAAATAGTGTGGACAAATTTGGTGGCTATTTTCTATTTTTCATTCCAGTTTTATCTCCAGCCAGTAGCTTGCCCACTGTTTTCGCTTATTTCAGTAATTAAAAATACCAAAAACACCTTGAAAAATCCCCCAAAAATCACAAAAACAGTAAAAAATCCTAAAAACATCAAAAAGATTTTATTTCTGAATTTTTGGATATTTTTGCATATTTTTATAAATATTTTATCTTGCCTTTCATTACATTGTCTTTATTTTCCAATATTGAAAATAAAAAAAATATAAAATATAAAATTATAAAAATCAGATAATTAAAAATCAAAATACAAAATTAAAAATTAAATTAAAAAAATAAAAATTAAAAATTAAAAACCCACAAAAATTTATTTGCTTGCTTGCTTAGTGTAGACACTTGACACACACCCTCACTTGAGCACAAATTTTTGATCTACCCTGTTTGCTCCCTGTGTTCGAACTCTCTGCATACTTGTCACTATACACCATTTGTGCAGAGTTAAAAATAAATTTTAACTCCACATTATTTCTAATTTATTGATCTTTAGTGTGGGTTAATTGTTGATTAAATACGAGATTCACTTGTGAGTCGCCACAGCGACGGTCGTCTCCACCTTGTGTGAGACACCAATTTTGACCACATCGAATTTCGTGTTTATCAATCATCAAATCAAGCAAGACAAGTAGAGCAAGGTCCCACTTTTCACATAAAAATTCACTTCTATTAAAATAGTAGCAAATGAGACAATTAAGTATGATAAAATGTAGATGACAAAACAAGGATCAAAACAACACTAAAATCATGCAATTTGGACCTACGATGCTCAAGTTATGCTAAAAACAGTGCAAGGGCATAATTGTAATAAAAATGAAATAAAATAAAGGGATAAATATTGCATTTAGGTCCCTGGAAGGACCTAAATGCAATTACCAAAAACTATCTGGGCCATTTTGTAATTTTTCCATTGCACGCAGGGGACTTTTTGTAATTTCAGAAACTATGGAGGGCTCCCCTGTAAAATACCTCAGGCGCGCACGTGACGCACGCGCCTGGAGGACCGAAATGAAAATTGCATTTCTTTCGGGGTCCTTCATGCAAAATATCCAGCACCTCACGTGCGTTGCACGTGAGGGGTCAGGCTCGGAGAGGTAGCTCAGCTTCGGGACACGTGGCTGCTGTGTGTGGCTCGGCTTGAGGTTCGGATGACCCGAGCCTGTAGGTTGGGCTGGAGGCTCGGGTCCACCACGTGGCATCATCAGGACCGTCCGATCAGGAGGATCGGACGGTGCCTGTAGCGTCGTCTCCGCTGCGAGTCACCGGAGGAGGCAGGGCTCCGGTGTGTCCCCTAGGGCTTCGCCAGGCTCCGCGTGGCCCTCTGAAGATCGGAGAAGAATGTTGAGGTCCTCACGAAGGAGCTGGAGGTGCAGCGATGCTCCGGAGCTGGTTTGCGTGGGCTGTCGGTGGAGCTTCGCCGGAGATCGAGGCTTGAAGAAGCTCCGACGCAAACTTCGGCCAATGAGGATTCCTGCACTTGTTAGTCATAGCCGAAGCTTGTGCAAGTGACGTGCAAAGTGAGTGAGTGAGATGGGAGCCGACGGAGGTGGAGAAGGTGGTGGCTCAGGCGAGTCCTCTGTCGTGACGGCGAAGGAGTTGGGTCGAGGCACGAGGGGGTTCTGGAGGAGAGAAGGGTGGTCGACGAAGATGCGGGTGGATGGTCGGAGCTGATGAGGAGGTCGGATGGGGGTGACGGTGAGCGATGTAGTCGAAAAAATAGGGAGAAAATTCGAGAAAAAGAAGGGGGAGGAGAACCTCGTCGGAGAGGGGAACCCATGGAGGAGGAGGTCTAGGCCGAGGGTCGATTCGACCCTCCGGTCATTGCTCGACCTGGCCGACCGGTCCAGGGAGCTTGGCTACCGCCGGGGAGGCGGAGCGTACATGGCTGAGAAGACATGGATCTCACCGGGGCTTCGACCGTGGTTGCCTCCATTCGAAGGCTCCTCCGCTGTCACCGGAGAGCCAGAGGCCGGGACGAAGCCCCCAAATGGTGGATGAGGTGCTACAGTGGCGGAGGAGGGGGTTAAATAGGCGGAGGTGACTGGGGGTTATGTGAGGACGGAGCGTTTTTGCGAGGGGAATAATGATGAGGGGGGTAATGGCGAGGGGTGTTGATGGTGGCGTGAGGATGGCGGAGGGAAGTGGTACGTGGGGCGGCCGTTAGGAGAGAGAGGGGTGGCCGGAGGTGGCGGCCAAAAAAGGAAGGGGGAGCGGGGGTCGCGAGCCGAAACGGCTGGGGAGGGGGGTTACGGAGGTTGACGATGGACCATAGCCGTTGGATCTAACGATCCAACGGCTAGGATGGGATAGCGAGTGGAAGGCCACGATCAGATCCTTAGGATCTGATCGTGTGGCTAGGAGTTAGGCGGGTGTGAGTGGATAGGATTGAACGATGGGGGTGATCTAACGGTGAGGGTTTAAAGGGGTATGTGGCGCGTTGAGGGGCGTTAGATGATGGATTGATCGGATGGCAATGGAGAAGCGGTGACGTGGCAGGAGGGTAGGTGTAGGATAGGAGGTTGATCCAACGGCTGTAGACGAGGCGGTAAGTAGAGGTGGTGATTTGATCTGGAGATAGATCCAAGGGCTGAGAGCGAGGCGGGGTTGGACGGCGGGGATGGAGGCGATCAGGGGGAGATCCGACGACCCAGGAAGGCGATGGGTGGCGAGAGGGGAGGCGGGCCACGTGGCGGCTCCAGAGAGCGCCACGTGGCCCAATGAGAAAATTCAGAGAATAATTACAAAGAAAATTAGAAAAGAAATAGTTAGAGGTCGAATTAGAAAAAAGTCAAAACATGAAAGTTGCTTGTCTCGACGAGATCTACAACTTTTATGTTGGTCAAAAAGCCAAAAGAGGTCATTTGTACAAAACGTATTTTTGGAGGTATTTTTAAGGGGATAAAATACCGATTTTGTGGTTTTGAGATGTTTTTGTATTTTTAGTGCTTTTAATGGTCAGTGAATTATAGACAATTATTCTACCTAATTTTTAGGGGTTTTTGAGGATAAAATAATTACAAGGAAAATGGAGTAAATTAAATACAATAAATTAAAGTTAATTTATACACAATATACTAAATGATAAAAACAAGGAATTAGAGGGTAATTTTATTGGTTTGATTAAGCATGGCGGCTTTTAGCTTGATGAATACGAGATTCATCAGTTATGTGCTGACACTCATGTTTCATCCTCAAGAATTAGATCCAAACTCAAACACTCTCATCCTAGTTCCTCAAGTGAAACACTAACTCATCACAAAGAGTTTGTCATGGTGCAAGTGTTGTGCTGGCCAAATTCCTTTAAGCTCTTGAGATTCTACATGCAATATATCATGTATATCTTCTAAATAGGGAAATTGAGTAATTATGTCTTAAGACCCTAATAAGCAAGAGGGGTGAGGCTCAAACTCAAGTTTCACTCTAAACTAAATAGTCCTGGAATACATAAGTCTTGTGTGGTGTGAAGGTGTCAGGGATAGCCTCAGTTACTTCTTTGAAGGAGACGAAAATTACCCTATGTTAATTTATCTTTTTATGTTGTAGTTGGGAAATCGGGGATCAATCAAAATTTAACCACATACATATATAAATCAATTAATCAAGGCGAGGTTATATGTGTTTTTAACCTCGGCAAGCCCCATCAGAAATCAAGACTTCTGGCACCTCGAACCTAACAATGATATGGTCTTTCAAAAACTTAGAGATAGTCTTGTTGTCTACAGATCGGGTTGGGATAGCCTCCACCCACCAAGACAAATAGTCAACCGCCAACAAAATGTACTCATGTGTCCTTGGCTATTAGGAAAAGGACTCATAAAAGGTATGCCCCATGCATCAAAAATATCGAAGAAAATCATCGGCTGCATGGGCATCTCATTTCTGTATCCAACAGTCCCATCCTTTGACAGATCGAGCATGACCATACAAAATCAAAGGTATCTTAAAACATGATCGGCAAATAAAATCCACGTTGGAGTTTCTTATGTGTGATTCTCTTTTTCGAATAGTGCCCTATAGACTCAAGTGAATGACAATGTGTGAGGACACCTTGATATTCCTCCTAAGGAACACATCTTCTCCAGACACAATCCGACCCTTTAAAGATAAGGAACAAATCCTCCTAGTGATACCTCTTCGAATCCGACTTCAGTCAGTCGATGCACTCCTAGACTAACCATGGGGAACCTGCTTGGAGACAAGAAAGCTCACCATGTTGGCTTACCACGGGAGTGAGTCAATAGCACAGATTGACTCGTCTAGGAAGGTCTCTTTGATTTGCTCAAATTCAGGGGAATCCTTCAATTCAATTCGAGATAAATGATCAGCCACTATATTCTTCACTCCAGGTTTATCTTTAATCACCAAATCAAACTCCTGGAGTAGTAAAATCCACATAAGAAGATTCGCCTCTGCGTCCTTCTTTTCCATTAAGTATGGAATGGCTGTGTGATTAGTAAAAACTGTCACCTTGGAAACCAAAACATAAGACCTGAATTTCTCAAGGGCTCATACTACCGTAAGCATTTCCTTTTCAGTCATCGTATAATTCTTATATGCAGGATATAAAACTTTGCATGCATAGTGTATAACATATGGAATCCCATCTCGTCTATGTCCTAACACAACATCTATAGCAAAATCTGAAGCATCAATCATGATCTCAAAAGTAAGAGACCAGTCAGGAGCTTGCAAAATCAGTCGGTCACAAATCTTTCTTTTCAAGAACTCAAAGGCTTTCATACACTTGTGATCTACAATTAACTCCGTGTCTTTTCCTAAGAGCTCAGTCAGTGGATGAGAAATCATTGAATAATCCTGAATGAATCTCCTATAAAATCCGACATACCCTAATAAAGACCTTGCATACTTTTACGTTGGTTGGTGGATCAAGTTTCTTTATCACATCCACCTTAGTAGGATCAACCTCCATTTCCTTTTTGGAGATGTTGTGCCCTAATACAATACCCTATGTTACCATGAAATGACTTTTCTCCCATGAGAGTATTAGATTGACCTCTCTACTCCTCTTGAGGACTCGGTCCAAGTGAACTAAACATGTATCAAAGGAATCACCATGGACCGAGAAGTCATCCATGAAAACCTTCAGGAAAGCTTCCACAAACTTGGCAAATACGACGATCATGCACCGCTAAAATGTGCTCGGGGCATTGCAGAGCCCGAATGGCATGCGTATGAATGCGTAAGTATCGGATGGTCATATAAATTTAGTCTTTTCCTAGTCCTTAGGAGCAATGGCTACCTGATCGTAGCCTGAGTATCCATCAAGAAAACAAAATAATGCTTTCCCTGCTAGTCTCTCCAAGATCTGGTCAATGAATGGTAAGGGAAAATGGTCTTACTTGGTCGTGGCATTCAGGCGCCTGTAGTCGACATAGATGCACCATAACATGGGTACTCGTGTCGCGATCTCTACCCCTTCCTCATGGTGACCATTTGAATTCCTGACTTCTTCGGGACAACATGGAGTGGGGCCACCAACTTGGAATCTAAAATGGGGGTATATATATCCTGCTTTATACCAATTTAATCTCATCCTTAACTACTTCTTGCATATTTGGGTTAAGTCTCCTCTGGAACTTACAAGAAGGTCTCACATCGTCGTCAACATATATGTGATGTGAGTAGAGAGCGGGGTTAGTTCCCTCGAGATCCGACATTGTCCAACCAATCTCTCTGCGGTTATGCTCTAAGATATCTAAAAGCCTAGATGCATGCTCTAAGGTAATGTCAACACTAATGATCACATGATATCTCTCTTTGGGTCCCATAAGAAAGGCACACTTCAGTGTAGAAGGGAGAGACTTTAGCTATGGTAGTGTTGTATCATCTATCAAGTCCGGTTGAATCGCATCTGAATCTGGTTGTGTGTTGTATGAAGGTCAATCCATTTGTGCGGTACTCACCACCAACTCTGTTGTGTAGGGAGTCATATTGCCAAAGTGACACGATAGTTTAGCCATAGCTACATCCGACTCGTCATCTATGTCCCTTGATCATTCCAAAGGAGGTGGAACTGACAGATCCAAGGGGATCTCTGAGTCGTCAAGGGAACATTGGTATGCATCTCTCGAGATATTATGAAACACTAGGCAAACTGCATCGTGCGCTAAATTATCTACATATGAGAGGGTCTCTCTCTGCCATGCTGGGGTTTGTCTCCAAATCTGAACTGTGCTGATCATCTTGCAATTTGTCTCTAAAGATGAGTACTCTGTGGTGGTCTCAGAATCATGTCGTTGCCACTTTGTTTGCTTAATCTCTAAGTTCAATTCTCCACTTGGAGAATGTAACTTCATCATTCTTGTCTGATAATCAAATGATGCATTGATGTCCTCAGGAATGATCATCTAAGAATGGTCTAAGATTCTTTCTAATGATGGGGGATTTCCATGTCAAGGGCCGTAGAGTCCACCTTATAGTCTTATCCCTCAATCGAGAAAACCACATTCTTTAGGTCTCTTCATTGATTTATCTATGAACTGGAGTAATGTTCATGATTTTCAAAGTGGTCCTAACTCTAATTTGTCATAAAGTTCTAAGGGCAGACGTTTGATAGAAGAACCATTATCTAGGAAAGTGTTTGCAAATGAAATGTCATTGATATGACTCTCCACATAGTGAGCACCTATGTCTCTCTTCTTCCTTAGTAATTTCTGATTCTTGAGATAGTAGGTAATGTCTACTGATAACACATGACTCTTAACATATGGATTTGATTTCTTCCTGCTAACCCTAGGAGGTGTGCATCTCACCTTTAGGTACTCTTAAAATGCAGGATTGTTAGTCACATAATCCTCAAATGAAACTTTAAGCATGCTGTTTTCCTTAGAAAACTATATCATGTATATGCCATCCTTTTGAATCTTTTGATGTGCTTTCCCTACATAAAGATTGATGAATCTACGATTCATTATATAACTATGTCAATACTAACCCATTCCATAAAGTAAATCATGTTTTCTATGATGTATAATAATTTAAGGGAATGGTATTACAACCATTATGCATATTAGATTGCATGCATCCATTAGTCCACTTACAAGTAAGTCGCCTACTACTCTTCGATCCATCTTGATTTATGCCTCGAGGGAGAGAGCATAAAATGAGCAATAGGATATTTATAATCAGTAAAATTACTAAGAAACTCATCTTCCTCAATTACCTCTTGTCATCCATGTTATTCTACCATTTTAACACATTAGGATATAATACACATTATGATGATTGATTATTTAATACATCTACAATAAAAACCCAATAACCCAAATAAATATTATATTTGCAATCCTATTCTTTTATCTATATCCTAAAAGAAATCAAGCCACTGCAAACTTAAACCTATACGTTGGAACTACTTGAATAATTAATACAACTAATGAGTGTCTAAGAATTATTGATGTTGGAATAATTGGATGGATGAACACCATCCATCCGTGGGATGGTCAAAGATACACATGCCAAAAGTTACAAAAAAATGGAGTTGAGAACCATGAACGATGAAGTGAAAAGGTGCTTCAGATTGGCGTCCTTATAAAAAGGCATGAATGCCTTAATGTTGACATGAAGAGATGCATCTCCTAATTGGAGGGATGCAACTCGGCTGGGAACGGTCACTTTCGAATGCGTATATATACCTCATGAAGTGGGCTTTGGAAGGACATCCAAGTATCCTATTACTATTTGGTTTCCAAGCATCTCCTTCATTCCATCATTCCATCGTCATTATTGCCAACTAAATCCGCTTCCAATTCCGTCACCATCATCCAACAAAACTTTACCGTAGTTAACCATACATCGACGAAGTATCAAAGTGATCTCGTCGACTTGTGCATTCGGACCCCCAGTGAATCCGACTCCTGAGGCTCCACCCCGAGTGCCGCTAAAAATCATCCAACACCATAGACGTCCGCCAACCATCAATTTCTCGGTCCCTCTGTGAATCCGACTCCAGAGGCTTCCTCCCGAGCTGCCGACCATCATATTTTTGTTTCGCTTTTATTTTATTACTTTTATTTTTATATCCATCTTATTTTATTATCTTCTCTTTTATGCAAGAATTCATCAAAACTATCGCGACGATCCGTATCTAGCAGCGATTATCCTTGACTCTTGGAGAACTGGGACGTGACACGATGTTTGAGCTCGATTCGCGGTTGTAATCGCATCCAACTCACCTCGCCAGGATATCCATTTTCGCGAAGAGTTAACGCGTACGAGTCCTTTTGGAAGTTGCCGCATAGAAGGGGAGCGATCAGCACTTACCGACCTGCACTAGGTCCGAGGCTCGAGCCTCCACATGGCGACCGACTTTGCTTCGCGTGGTTCCAAGTGGAGGGGCTTGGACCAGAGCTTGAGCAGAGTACGACGTGGTTGCCTTGGGGCAGTTCGATTGTGATCTAACAGTTGGAGGAGGTGCTGGTCGACTACGATTACAGATGGAGAGGTGAGTGGTTGAGGTGGAAATGTAGACGTTGCATAGAAAGTCAAGGATGAGCGACGGACTGGAGGACCTGCTGTGCTCCGCGGTGGCGAGGTGGTATGCAATGGAGGTGGCAGTTGTCAACATGACCACAGAAGGTGGCGCTGGAGGCGGTCGGTTGTGCCACATGGAGCGAGATAGTGGAGATAGGGCTCTGGTGATGCGAAGGTGAAGATGAGGTAGAGCTAGGGAGATTGAATGAGGGTGAGGGCTCTGGTGATGCGAAGGTGAAGATGAGGTAGAGCTAGGGAGATTGAACGAGGGTGAGGTGCTCTAGAGATGGTCGGCAAGGCACGAGGCAAATCGATGACAGGTGAGGGGTGAGGGGAAGAGGTAGACGATTGATGGAGAAGAAGAATAGGGGAAGGAGAGGAAACAAGAAAGAGAAGAAGGAGATGAAAAAAGGGAGTTACTTGGGGCGAAGATCGTGCCTAGGAATAGGGATCAAAGAAGAGCCCTTGATCTTTGCTCACACCTCAGCTTGGCAGTTGCACAAAGGCGAGCCACGACGGAGCTCTATCAACACTCTGAATCTCACCACGAAGAAGGTGCCATCTTTGCTCGAGGGCGAGGTGGCTGCCCGAGTTGCTGGAGCTCCCTTTGATTGGTGGATGAAGGTGAATGCAGAGGGAGATGGGGTCTTTGAGGAAGCAGGGGCGATGATTACGTAATAGTCGTGGGACGTAACAGATGTCCGGTGGAGAATAACAGGCAGAGGCAAGCCATGAGGGTCATAACAATGGGAGGCGGAGAAGGTGCAATGACCGCGTGCGTTAGAGCAATGGAGGTGGAGCTGCAAAAAGGGGAGGAAGAGGAAGGGATCAAGGATGTTGGATCAACCCATATACAATGGTAGAAAATGCACCACATGGTGTAGTAATAAAAGATTTAAAATTAAAATAAATAAAAAAAAAGGGTAAAAGCGGGTGACATGTGGCTTCTCTAGGTGCTGCCACATGTCGTTCCTAAAAAAGTTGAAAAAGAAACGAGAAAAGAATTTACTAAAAAATAGCAAATGAGGTCAAATAAAAAAGTAGTCTCCATGAAAGTTGTTTATCTCAATGAGGCATCTATGCTTTGTGTGAATGAGATCTGCTCTATTTGGATCAATTACCAGTTTGATTCTACAAAGTGCTTTAGCGATTTTCCATTGACTAAGGAAGTTCGTGCAATGTCCGTTGACTCAGAAATCTCAACACTGCCATTACTGTGCACTTCCCTAATGGTAAATGATCCTGTCCACTTGGATTTAAACTTTGCTTGGAAGATTTCAATCTTGCGTTAAACAACCACACTTTTTATCTTGGGACAAAGTTCTTTGTTCGAATATGTCTGTCGTGTCACTTCTTGACTATGTCCTTGTAGATTGTGTTGTTCTCAAAGTATGGTTTCTGATCTCGATACGCTCATTCAAATCCAAATCTCTACTCTGCTTCCCTTGATGACAGTTCCAGTTGATCTTTCGGATGGACAACTATGATTTATGAATGAGTTCTGCAGGCAAATGGCATGGCTTTGGAAACACCCTTCTGAACAGGGAGGTACCCAATGGGGTCTTGTAAGATGTCCTATAAGCTCATAGGACTTGGTCCAAGAGTTGAGATCCGTTCTTCTTGTCAGGGTGGACAAGCTTGTGTAGAATTCCTTCGAACCTCCCAGTTCGACATCTCATCCATACCACTAGATTGTGGACGGTAAGGACTAGCAACAAGGTGCTCAATGCCATAGTACTTAATCAAATTCTTCACATACCCATTGAAAAAATTACTACCCCCATCAGCTATTAATACTTTTGGGACCCTGAACCTTGAAATGATATGATATTTCAAGAACTTGCAGACGATTTTGCTATCTGCGGCTTGAGTAGGGATAGCTTCCATCCACCTTGATAGATAGTCCACCATGAGAAGAATGTTTTCAAATCCATGACTATTAGGGAATGAATCTATAAAGTTAATGCTCATGCATCGAATACGTCACAAATGATCACTAGTCACATGGTCACGGCATCTTTGGAACTAAGGGTCCCTCCCATTCTTTGACAGACTGAACATGACCTGATAAAATTGTATGCACCCTTAAAAAAGGTCGGATAGTAAAATCCATTTTGTAGTATCTTCTCTACGGTCATCTTCCTGGAGTGGTGTCCTCCTGACTATAAGGTATGGCAAAAAGTGAGGACACTTTGATATCCCTCCTGAGGAATACACCTCCTCCAAATGCAATCTGGTCCCTCAAAAGAGAGAAATATATCATCCCAATGGTAGTGCCTGGATTTTGACTTAATTCGATCGATAATGCTCTTAGGCCAACCTTGGAGAACTTTCTTGGAGACATGATAATTCACCATGTCGGTATACCATGTGAGAACATCAATAACAGAAATTGACTCATTTCAGAAGGATTCTCGAATTTGTCCTAAATCAGGAGATGCGCTTTGTTCGATCCGAGAGAGGTGATCAACCACCACATTCTTCACTCCAGGTTTATCCATAATTTCCAAATCAGATTCCTGAAGCAAGACAATCCATCAAAGAAGATGTGCCTTCACGTCTTTCTTTCCCATTAAGTATCAGATACCCGAGTGATATGTAAAAGCTGTCACTTTTGATCCAGAGGTAAAGATTTGAATTTCTCAAAGGCAGAGACTACGACAAGTATTTCCTTTTCAATCATAGTATCCTTTTTATGTGTTTGATCCAAAACTTTTTGCAGTGAGTAGCATAAAAGATTCCATCTCTCCTATGTCCTAACACAATCCCTGTGACAAAATCAGAAGCGTCGGTTATGCTCTCGAAGGGAAGATATCAATTAAGCGCTTGTATGGTAGGAGTCTTAATTCTCTCTTTTTTCCAATAGCTCAAAGGCCTCTAAACACTTATGATCTACAACAAAATCAGTGTCTTTTCCTAAGAGCCCAGTAAGAGGTCAACAATCTTTGAAAAAACTTGGAGGTTGAGGCCCATGCCTTAAAATTGAAAATCGAAATTGCTACTCCCTTCATAGAGTACTCGTTAACCGTATGCTCAGATAGCAGTCTACAAAGCCCTCCTTGGAGAATGAAAAGATTATCCCTGCACATCTCATTGAAGATAAGATTGTTCCCATTAGCGCATATTCTTCATGCCAAGAGAAATAGGGTTAGGCATGCACACAACCTTACAAGAATGCATAGTTGTAAATCTAGAATAATATGTACAAAACATGTCCGAAATCCTATACTCGATCTTTTATGATCAATAAGACGTGAAAATTCTAAGAAAATGACATTTTTCATTGAAAGACGGGCTGTGCAAAATACCACCTACTTTAGTTTAAAGAAGAAATAAGAAAAGAAAGAAATAGAAAGGTAAACGGTAAGATTGGATGAAGGTGGCTCTCAAGGGTCGAGCGTGGATCGTCTGCTGGCCAGCAGACTCTACTACAATGTCCGGAGCCGCTCGATCAAGATCGAGCGGTTCGCATGAATTCACAACGAGCGGCTCGCATGAATTCACACTTTTTTGTGAACCCGACTGTGAGAATTCATGCGAACGGCTCGATGCTCAGACCCCGCACGTGCAGTAGACAATCCGGCCCCGTCATCCCTTCCACTGGTCGTCTTTGCTTTCCTTCCGTTGCTATCTTGAGACATAAACCCTCTGCGGCATCGACCTCTCCAAGTTAATGGGGAGGGGAGCAATCACCCGAAGCTCATAATCTGATCAGCTCGATGGTAGCGGTCGTCCGCAGGCACCTCGCTTCCCTCGCGCTCTCCCCCTTCTCCCGCGGCACCAACCGCCCCTTCCCTCCGCTCGCCCTCCGCTGTCGGAGTCCGCCCTTCGCCATGGCGTCCTCCTCCTATCGGACTGCCGACGGAGTCAGGCCCTCCTTCGCCCCTCTGCCGCCCTCGTCTACCACCGATAAGGTCGGATGCCTCAGATCTCTAACCTCCTGTTTGTTCCATTGTATCCAACACTTTCTGTTATGTTATATCCGCGATTTGGGTTTTATATTAGGTCATGAACGCTCTAAAGCTTCATTTGTTTTCCATGTTTATGTTAGCTGCGTTTTCGATATTGAGCACTTTGCAACTGCGTGTTTTGTAACCAAGATTAATGCGTTTGGGGGAGTCTTTCCTTTGTTGCCAGTAGTTTGGGCGATTGGGCTAAAAATGTAGTTATTTGACCGTCATACGTATTCATGAAGTTGGAATCTGGAGGTGAGAGGTGAAAGAAGAACGACGCTATGAAAATGGCAAGTCGAGGAAGGAATGATGACGAGAGAATTGAAGAGAGAGCGGGGGGAGTGCGAGTCAAAATTCAGATTTTATTTCTCAACTTGAACAACTTTTCTATAGAAAAACATTTTAGCCCGTTTATGTAGGATGGGGTGGACTTACGGAAGGAAATGACAAATCAAAATTCCTATCAAATCTAATTGATTGGCTTTATTAGAGATTCATTGTAACGTCCTGGGTTTAGGTTCTTGGACCGTTATTGAGAAAAACTGATCCTGATAACTTGTTGGACTCAGGTCCTAATGAACCTATTGCCAACCATCCAAAATGCTTAAGCTTAAGTTGTCAAGTAGTAATCATCATAGAATACACTCTTACACTTTGTGAGTTTCCGATGTGGGATTATATCATGGTGTTATAACCTCCCTCGTATATATTCACAAAGTCCTCGTTATGGACATGCCCATCACTTATTCCCAATGGTAGTAGCGGTTGAACGCTTCGGATAACCTTTTCCTCCCATCTCTTTGTAGGAGTGGCCCCACCTCTCGGGGAGCTCTTTCCACTATAAGAGGTAACTAGTTCTGATACCATGTTGACACGTGTCCGACGTCAAAATACAGAAAAAATGCGGAAGCATCCAAAACAATGACAATTTTGTCTCGTTCCTGGACTCGAAAAAATGTCATTGTTTTGAGATGATGCTTCTGCAATTTGTTTTCCGTATTTCGAGGTCTAGAATGTGACATTCGTAGTCGATCATAGTTTATTTAAAATAAAAATAAAACAAAGTAAAAAAACTATAGATTCAAAACGTTGCTCAATACTCACATTCAGAGGTATGGAGTTACGGAGCTTCTTGAGCATGCCTCTTAGCCATGAGTAGAATGCATGGAGAAGACCACTATCATGTTTCACTGTGAAAATGTCATACAAAAGTTGAAGAATCTATATCTCATTCTTCACCTTCGAGTATGTGGTACAAGAATGTCTCATATTACTTCTTTTTAATATTAAGGTGGTCGCTCCCAACTTGGGAGTCTACCCGTATTGGTTTTTTTTAAAAAAAGAATGTCTCATATTACCTTGGTAGTGGGATGGTGTAAAATATGGTTGGTTATTTCTATGGCAAGGGTACCCGAGAGTAAAACACGTATCCATGTGTCATCTCGCTTTCATGAAGCGTTCTCCCCAGTCTTCTCAATCGACTTAGGTTATGTCAGGATATTCCTTGTTATTGCCTTCCATGATAGTCATTAACTGCATAGCCTATAGTTCATAGTTGGCCCCATCCATCTTGATGTGGGAATGAGACTTTTAAAGGCCTCAGAAAAGGATATATCGACCTTGTGCTTCGACATGGACAAAGGAGATCAGGAACATTGCGAGTGGGGAGGGAGAGGTGGTAGAATGATTTGACTTTGCCGACGCAATCATGTAGGGAACATGATATATACGCAGACTCAGAACGCAATCTTTTACATCAACTCTGGATGTACTTTAAGGTAGTTGGGTTGGATTTAGATGCTTGAAATACTCCTGAACTACATGAAAATTAGATCATGGAGACCACATGGTGGCCTAGGACAATGGTGCGGAGCCGTTGGGGGCCACACATGCAACGGGGAGGGTAGTTGGTCGATAAGGAGGGCCGCTGGACTACAACAAAGTAGTAATATAGGTATCGGTATCGTGTCGATATGATATACCATACGATATATCGACACTATATCGCCCAAATCGGCCCGATTTTGGGACGAAAATCACCTTTCAAGGGTAAATATCGACCATATCGATGATATATCGATCACCTGTCGATACCGATATATCACGATATGGCTTTCCATGGACTGCAGTGAGATAACATTGAGAAGCATCAAGGATGGACAGTAAGCGTGGTGTCATCATGTGGAGGGCGACGAGTGGGGTTAGGGTTTCGAGGGTACCAAGGCTTTGGTCTAGAATCACTGATCTGATACCATTTGAAAAGAAATGAATGAATTGTTTACTCTAAGGCCAGAGGGCCCCTTTATATAGAGGAGAAACATTAGAGGGAAAATGCTCGATGGAGAAATTATGTCAAAAGCGAAATAAGAAATCATAAATACTATTTTGTATAACTGCTTTGTACATGGAGAAGTCTCACTGCAGTCATTCGTTGGACGTCTTTTTAGTCCTTCAATACCGAAGGACTCTCTAGGAGAATGCCTATTGATGCAAACGAGAATTTGCGTTAACGAAAAATTAATAAATTTAGTTGGTGGATTTTCAGTAGAAGAAAATGGAGGGGTTGAGAAAAAGAAACTCGTCGGGATTACGAGGGTTTTGGGAGAAGAAGAACACGTGTAGACCACGCGGGGGAGAAGGAGAGAGACGAAGATAGAGATAAAGATCTCAATTTTTCATATATCTGAACTTCCTAAAACCAATGGACCCTCATCCCTTTATATAGGAGGGATGAGATTACAAAATAGTAAAACAACTAATTATCCTAAATTGACTCTAACTAATTAACCGACTAATCTGAAAATCAAATCTATAACTAATTATTGGAGATCACAGGCGATCTCGTTTATTTAATTAAAGACACGACAACTTAAATAAACGTAAATAAAATTGACAGAAAAAGTTAAATAAATATTCGGCCCTATGCTTTGGTTTCTCGCTGCATCAACTCTCCTCCGCTTTTAAAATTCGTTTCCTGACGAATTGCTGGATCTGCAGGCTTGGAGGTTGACAATTCCGAATCCGCGTTCGCAGTCATCCCTTGGAAAAATTGATGCAGAGCGAATGGCGGGATCCACACGCGTGCGACGCGGGCGAGGGTGACACGGCCTTCGTGGTGGAAGAACATGTGTGGCGCAAACGGCGGCGTCTTCATGAATTTTGTCTCCTCTTTGTGATGATTGAAAAATTGATGAGGCATGAACAACATGACCCTTGGAGAATCCATGGCAAAGCAATGACACAAGGAGAGGAGAGGAGGAGATGTGTCCAAGGAATGAAGCCATGGGTCCTTTAAATAGGTGAAACCCATAGTCCTAGTCCTAATAGGATAAGAGAGCTTCCCAAATTTCCTTCTTTCATCCCTCTTCTTTAAATATTTCCGCAGCAGGGGGTTTAGTTGCAATTTTCGCACCCTTTCAATTAAACATATTTTGTAAGATGAGCCTTTGAACTTTCCCTTTGAATAAAAACTTTTGCAAGGGGGTTTTCTTGTAATTTTTCCAAAGTAATTTCCAATCCCACATGTCATGGGATTCAAGCCCCGTAGTCATCGGGCCCCCGGTTAGGGCTCTCCCGATCTTCTTGCGCATACGACGCGGACAGGGGAGGCGGCGTCTGCGACTTCGTGCCCTGGAGTGCCGTGCGACTCGCAAGGTGGGTACAGATCCTCCGATATCTCCGATGCGAGCCCGTGGCCTTTGAGGATCCTGAGGCTCTTGCTCCCTGTGACGCTCTTCCCTGCACGATCCCGTGCGAGTCTCGGAGTAAGACACCAATCTGGGACGGCGTGAGGCCC
This sequence comes from Ottelia alismoides, assembly GCA_037367405.1. NCBI lineage: Eukaryota > Viridiplantae > Streptophyta > Magnoliopsida > Alismatales > Hydrocharitaceae > Ottelia > Ottelia alismoides. Next base: position 114,433 of record JAZKJV010007023.1, on the reverse strand, counting down.
TTCTTGGCGAACTTGCAGATGTTGTCCTCCACGTCTGGGCCAGCGATCGTGAGCCCACTGGGGGGACTGCGGCGGTAGGGGAGGGCCGATGAGGAGAGGCCCTTGCTGCGGGAGTGCATGCGCCCCATGGTGGTGGAGAGGGGAGGGATTTTGGCTGGAGAGGGGTGGTGGGTCTGGGAAGGGAAAGTCGGGGTTGCGGCAGGGGCTATGGCGAATATCGCAGGAGGGGCTGTTGGGTTTACCGGAGGAGGGGCGGGGGTTGCGGCAGGTGGGGGCGGTAGGGAATGAGCTGCAGGAGGTATGGGGATGGCAGAGGGATCCGACGGGCTAGGGGGTGTGCCGTAGGGGCTGGGGGTGTTGCTGGGTTTGCTGGGGGCGAGGGGAAGTTCGCGGGAGGCGCGATTTGGAGGAGGCTGCGGAGGGGCGGCGTCGGGGTTGGGGCTGCTAGGGCCGGAGGGGGAAGATCGCGGGGGTTTGCGGGTGGTGGTGGGGCCCGCAAGAGGGTTGTAGATGGGGCGTCGCTTGGTTTCGGGGTTTTCTGTAGGTCTGAAAGTACATGGACAGCTCTCGTTTCGTTGTTGTTTTCTTCCGAAATGGTCCGAGCAACGGGCAGTTCGTCGTTGACGGCGAGATTTTCGCCTTCAAGGTCGGTGTTGGTGGTTGGCGTCGTTGGAGGCTTCGATTTGGCGGCACGTAGGGCCTCGAAGTTAGCCATAAGAGCTCGAAACTCGGAGTGGATTGTGGTTCGCAAATGAGGCAAATCATGTAACAGGCGCTCCGTCTCCTTGTTGTAGGCGTCGATGGCCGAGATGGTTCGTCGTTTTTGTTCGGATGAATGATGTCGGTGCGAGCGTCTGGACGGATCGTCAGATCGTGAGGACGATCTGTAGGCCATGCTCTGATACCAATTGATGCAAACGAGAATTTGCGTTGACGAAAAATTAATAAATTTAGTTGGTGGATTTTCGGTAGAAGAAAATGGAGGGGTTGATAAGAAGAAACTCGTCGGGATTACGAGGGTTTTGGGAGAAGAAGAACACGTGTAGACCACGCGGGGGAGAAGGAGAGAGACGGAGATAGAGATAAAGATCTCAATTTTTCATATATCTGAACTGCCTAAAACCAATGGACCCTCATCCCTTTATATAGGAGGGATGAGATTACAAAAATAGTAAAACAACTAATTATCCTAAATTGACTCTAACTAATTAACCGACTAATATGAAAATCAAATCTATAACTAATTATTGGAGATCACAGGCGATCTCGTTTATTTAATTAAAGACACGACAACTTAAATAAACGTAAATAAAATTGGCAGAAAAAGTTAAATAAATATTCGGCCCTATACTTTGGTTCCACGCTGCATCACCTCTTCTATGGGGACGATGATCATACTGGTATTATGCTGATGTTGACTATGCTAGTTATTCAGAGGACATGCGACCCGTTACTAGTTTCGTCATGTTTATAAGTCAAATCTTGTTACATGATAAAGCAAGGAACAAATCGTAGTCTCTATATCAAGTGCATAAATAGAATACATAGCAATTGCTCATGGTACGCGTTAGATTACTTGGTTATCTCTTTTCTATAGGAACTTGGGTTCCCTGCTACAACCCTAGTTCATCTCTACTGTGACAAGCATGCTATGTATACTGCCACTAATCTTGTCTTCTATGAGCGGACCAAACAAGTTGAAGTAGACTGTTATTTCATTCGAGACGCCATGTGAGGAGGGAAGATTACTGCTCCACACATTCCCATAGAGATCCAACTTGAAGATATATTTACCAAAGCACTTGCAGAGAAATGCATATCATTGTTGCCTTCCAAGTTAGTCATGATTGATAGATATGCTCCCAGATATGCTCCCACGTGAGGGAGAGTGTTGATGTCATTAGGTTAATATAGTCAGTGACGTGGTTTTTATTTTTAACTTATTTCTTCTTTTCTATTTCTATTTATAACCCTTCACGGGCTATTATGTAGTTACCATCTATTAAGCCTTATGGTATAAGAAGCTAGATCCCATTAATAAAATTTGTTCCATTGGATTTTCTATTTTTCTCTACAGATGTAAGTTTGCTCCATTGGGCATGAAATGTAAGCACAATCGTAGGAGTTATGGTGTAATTACGAAGATTGCTAGGGTTATCATGTAACTACCAAATATTTCAGTGGTATGAATGAAAAAAAATTAAAAGTTACTTCAAATTGTCCACTTTCCAAGTTTCGATTAGATTGCAGATATTTTAACAAATTCATTGCCCAAGGATCGTCTCTTCAAACTTTTGTCTAGACGATATAGTTCGAGGTGAGTTTTAGACTGGAAAAAAGGGCATGCTCTCTGGGAGCATATAATTTACATGCTTCCACCCTTTTTCCCCGTACTTTTTTTATTTTTTTGAAATGAATCCTATAGGGATTTAGATCACCATGGATTCGAGAATTTATCCCCAAGGTTGCAGAAATCGGTAGTCGGTACTCGGTCAGTGGGGTCACTGACTAAGGATTAATCGACAGTCGGACGACTAATCGGATTTAGTCGGTCATTAGTCGGTTTTGAATTATTTATTTATTTTTATTATATAAATCATTTTTATACATATATTCTTATATATTTGTAATATAAATAATTTTTTATACATATATTCTTATATATTTGCATAGATTTGAACATTTTCTATAATATTATAATGAAGCAAAAAGAGTAATTGACTTTAAATATAACATTAAGCATATTAAATAGGTTTGATTTTAAAAAAAAGCAAAAAAAACCTCTATGTAAAAGTCGGCCGACTAGGTCGATTAGTCGGTCCGATTAGTCGGGTGGACCGACTAATGGCCGACTAGGCCTAGTCGAGTCGGCTACATCCCCGACTCGACTAGTCGGCCGACTTTTATAACAATATTTATCCCCTCCATCAAAATTGTCAAATTTTAGTGGCCTCAGATTGCTGAAATTGACCTCCTCCAGATGGACATGTTAGGGATGCCTATTTTACATGAAATTTGAAACATATATTCCACTTATTATTCTAAGTAAATCCCCTAAGGATTTCATTTCAAAGAACAAAAATTGTAGAAAAAAGGTGGAAGAATGCTCTTATGTGTCCAGGGAGCATACTCATTTAACCCTTTTTAGATTGTGTATATTTATGATTACATCTGTAAATTTCCCCTCAGTTAAAATCAACATGCTAAGTGATGTTGACTGTTATAATTTACATCTGTAGTTGTAACTTGGCTGTCAGTGAAATGTTACAATACCTTATCAACTGCTTGTTTGTTCCGTTTTTTTGAAATAGTTTGTTCAGTATTATTACCCGTTGAAGAAACTGTAGCTCTGTGCTCTGCATTGTTTATCTTCCATCTTAACACATACTTCAAGGGTTCTCTTTCAAATTTGTAAACGAGCCAAAATCTAGTCATAACTTACTTTCAGTTTGCTTGTATAAATACTTACATCAACATGCATCTTCTTTTATAGGCTGCATTACTTAGAGCACTCGAAGGAAAGCTTGGTTCTCCATTTAGTTCAGAACCTTTATCTCCTCCTCCGAACCCTCTGGTCATCGTAATAAGTGGACCTAGTGGAGTTGGTAAAGATGCCGTGATCAAGGTATGCTGTTCAATTTCCACCGTTCTTACTCGTAGTATGATATATGTGTCTGGGGCATTTGGATTTTTCTGAAGGATTATTTTTGTGGTGGATCATATCATTTGGTTTTTAGAAAGTGCTCCATTTACGATGCCGGTTTTTAAGCCTCTCACTTGACCTTGACTAGGATATTTGTTAATGCCATGTTCTGTCTGCATGGGTGTCCAATTTCATTATATCGTGACGAAAGGGGCATATTTTTTTGTGTAATCAATCATGCTGCCTAGAAAATTCTGGAATTTTAATTGGTAATCTGGGTTTAACTAATTTTAGTTTGTTTTCTCTTGTTATTTATCGCTTAGACTTGGAAGCATATTCTTTGCAAATAAATGATGTGGAAGAACTTATAAGAGTCAACCTCTCTTTGCATGTTGATCCCTTGTTGATATTCACAATTTCACATCCATATGCATGGGATTGGCTTACTTGAGTAATGGGTCTGAGGAGCTTCCTTGATAGCGAAGAATCAAATAGGAAAGCCGTTTGACGTTTTTTCCCTTCCAAAATTTGATCCATAGATGTGGATTTCATTGTAACTTATATTTTTAAAAATGTTAATAAATATAAAAATCAAATCAAATCTGTGACCACTTAAAGCGGGATACAAACTCTTAACTTTAGAAGTAGATATATACCTAACCCCCCCCCACCCCCCATGGACGAAACCACATAAGCAAGGTCATGCTTAATAAGCCCTTGTCGTGCTTATTTATTCTTCCCTGCCTCCTGTTAAACTCACTGTCTTATCTCACACATTTGAAATGAAGCATCAAACTATCTTCGTGTATATGCCCAAGTGAGAATATATATATATATATGCATATATATATTATTTTTAGAATGTGACAAATGATCAAAATGTGCTTTTCGTTATTAAAATAAGATTAGTATGCCATTAATGGCGGCCACTTGATTAAAAATAAAAGGATGAGATTAATGGCTCAATATGAGGATGACGAGCCCCCATATCATTTGAAGTTTCTTGTGTATATATATATATTCATTGTTGCTGGAATATGTATTTTTTATTACTAGCCATTTGTTGCTTAAATTTTCGACTTCTGATATTCATGCACTACAAAAATTTAAAATTTTTAGAAAAACAATCATAATTACCTCTTGTTGAAATTCAATGGATGATTTTCTTTGTGTAGGTTTAGTTTATTTTTTTATCAATTATATTGTGAGATGAACATATAATTCTTTTTTCTGATTCATTTTTGGATTTTTTTACGTTATACCCTATGAGATTCTGTTACAGTTACGCCTCTACCTTTTTTCAATATTACTCATGCCTCTACCTTCTTGGACTGCTAGCAGTTCTGCTCCTTGGGTTAGTTGCCATCCTTTTACCTTCCAAATGGACTTAACTTATGGGCACATGCTTAATTGTAAAGGAAAAAGGTAGAGGATCAATTATGTGATATTCTTTCTCCTCCGTCCCCATCTCCTTCATACCTCCCTCCTCCGCCCTTTGCTCCATGTAGCCTCGATCTCCTCCTAGTAGCCTTGACATCATCACCCTCCCCGTAACCACAATCTCATCCCCACTACCCCAACTTGCTCCGCCTTCCTCGCAGCCCGACCTCCTTCACTCTTCCAACAACCCTCAACCCATCCCAACAATCTCGACATGTTCCATCTTTCTCACAACCTTGACCTCCTCTACCCTCCCCACAACCCCAACCCCCATTGCCATCACCCTGACCTGCTCCATTTCCTTGCAACCTCGACCTACTCCATACTCTCCACAACACCAATCCCATTGCCCTAATCCTGATGTGTCGTCTTCCTCGCAATCCCAACCTTCAATCTGGCGAACTGAAACATTTTAGTAGTCAGAAGAAAAGAAAGCACAATTGATTCTCGTAGTAGCAACGAGCAAAATGATAGCGGGCTAAACTGTGAAAAGGGGGTTGTAGGAGAGCAATACAAACATCGTCTACCAGGTGAAGAGGTGGAATACTGCACCTTAGACGGTGAGAGTCCAGTAGCCCAAAGCAATACAAGCATCGTACTGCTAGGTGAAGCGATGGAATGTCGTACGTTAGATAGTGTGAGTCCAGTAGCCTAAAGCATCACTAGTTTTCGCTCTGACCCGAGTAGCATGGGGCCCATGGAATCCCACGTGAATCAGCAAGGCACGATACAACTCCTATACCTCGAATATTGCCCTATTATATGAAGGGGCCATCGTTAAGATATCATAATTGGGGTTGATGAAGCCGCTGCTGACGATGCGAAACTCCCTAGACCCTCTCTCCCCTTCCGAGCCCTCACCTTTCTCCCTAACCCACAACCCTCTCCTGGAATCATTATAATCAACATCATTATCCCTGCCCAACATCCATGAGGGTTAATAATGTAAGGGTATAAGTGCAATAAATCACTATGTAGTCAATCCTTGGGCTGGATAAACCTTAGTTTGGTTCACCTCATTGATGTTCAAAGTAACATAAGGGCACACATATTAACAGTACAAGAAGAAGGGGCGCAAATGATATTGTAAAAAAATAGAGGCATAACTATAATTGTAGAATCTCGGAGCGACACAAGCATATAAAACCCTTTGATTTTTTTGTGTTAGGTTGTTAGGACACTTAGTTTGAGAATGGACTACACCATTCTAAAACTTTAGCAAACGTTTATAATTACTTGATATTGTAATTCATCAGATGAATTCTCTTTGTTTAAGTTTAGTTAAATTTTTTTGTATCGATTAGCTTGAGAGACGATCTTATAATTTCTTTTGTTCTGATTTTTATTTTTTAGGTTGTTATGATAATTATCGAGATTTTTTATTTGAAAATTTAGGATAATAATTTGTGTACTTAACTAAAAGCAAATAAAAAAGGCTGATCTGATCAGATTAGAAATATAACTTTGGAAGTTCAACTATGTTATCCCTGCTTGGTTCCCTTCTTTTCTTGTGCATCTTCACGCTTCTCTTCTAAAATCCCACATGGCTTTACGTTTTTATGTCTCAACTCCTGCATCTCCATGCTTTTCTACTAGAATTCCACACTATAGCCATGCCCCCTTTCTTTCTATCTCTACTCTCTCACCATGTTCTTTTGATCGCATCAAGTCATATGGAACCAAGTTACATGATGCTCTTACATCATGATGATTATGTATGATTTGAGAGGATCTAACGAGAGCCACGTACATCAACTCCTTCCATACACACCATGATATTCTTTTACTTCAACTTGATGGAGGCTTCAACATTTCCTTTAAAACCATTTAGCATGCTCATGCTGGAAGCATCTATTATGCCACTTGCGCTCTATTATTATATGCATTTAGATGTGTAAATTGATCTCTACTAGATCCAATTATACATGTTTAGCCCTAGATTACGTAGTGGTTGGACTTGGATGCATTGGCGGGGACATATAAAGGACTTTATCTGACCAATTATGTCTTTTTGTAGAGTAAGACAATTCACCGTGCCCATCTCGAATCTTGATATTTCGTGTTCTTTTATATTGCAAATATTTTCTATTCCCACATTTTATCAGAGCTTGCTTGTTCTAGATTTTGTTCTCGTGAAGTTTTGATATTTGATTTTTTATATGATTCTAGACATTCTTGCTCGTGGCGACAAGGCACCTCATCTTCCTTATGAGCCTTCAATGTGCTCAAATCCTTGGGTATTCCACTTCTTAACAACTCTAGCTTCACCCAAAGAATGTGTTGGTTTTCTAGGGGTTTTCTTGAACCTAAGATATCTACTATAATAGAGAAGGTGATGTTGCGATTGCCAACAATGGATGACAACTTAGCCAACATGACTTTAGAACTAGGCAAGGAAAAAAGCTGACACAAAAAACATATGATGTGCATAGTGTTAGAAAATAGGAATGCAGAAGCAGAATGATAAACAAAGCATAGAAGAACATAAATATAAATATGAAACACAAAGATTTTTACTTGGAACCCTACTCCCTAAGGAGTGGGATGAAACCACTGGAGAAGGACTCAAAGGACCATATGTTGCATTTAACTTTCTCAATGGATACAGGAGGTCTGGGGCTTCTTATATAGCCTCCACAGAGCCTCCAAGTACCACCACTGGTAGATGTGGGACTAAACACATGAAGGGATCCATTTACCCATTATTACATAAGTGACACACAACTAAATACTCCAACACTCCTCCTCAAGCTGGAGCATGCAATGCCCATCTTGGAGAAGCAGAAAGAACTCAATTCGCGCTATAGGACATTACAGACAATATCAACTCAACGCGCACAACTACCGGTTGCTGTCGAGGACGTTGCTTTTCATGCTATGCATGTGAGGAGGACGATTGGACTGGAGTGTGAGTTAACCGAATCTCCTCGTCGGAGAGCATGTGCTCTGTACTGCGCTTGTCAGAGTCACTGCAACGAGAATGAGTCTCCTTGTCGGAGTACATTGGCTTGCTACAACATGTGGACAACTGCTCCATCTCCGAAAAGGGCCAAACTGAAAAAGCCGTGGAGTGCAATCCTCGTCGAAGTCCACGGTCGCTAGAGAATGTAGTCTGAAATAGTCTCCTCGCCGGAGAACTGGGTCTCTCCCATATGACACAGAGAATAGTACTCTACTCTGGAGTACTTATGATACTACATGAAAATCCTAGCCAACATGGCATATGGAATGATCCTCTACTCTGGAGTCCCCATGGCTCACATGAAGACTCTGGCCGACAAAACAAGAATGATGGGGGCCATGACAAATGATGGCATACATGTGCACAAATGAAAAGGACCACATACATGTGCGTGTCTTGAGGACTCGGAACCAATCGTCGAGTCTAAAATCTGAAGATCCGTAGAGTCAGGAAAACATGGTTGGTTTGGAATTCGAATTTGGAACAAATCTATAACTCTACATAATACTCCCCCTTTCTCCCATACTGGTCGGAAAATGAACATCGGCCCAAATAAGGACCAATACTATGCAGTCCCTTGTTTTTCTTTTCTTTTTTTTCTCTCTCTCTCTCTTTCTCTTTTTTTTTAAACTCGGCCCAATACGGCCCTTGAATGTGCAATTTTTTTAATATTGTGCAGCCTTTAGGGTTCCCACTTGGGAACATTCTCTGGAAAACGTCGTCGCCCCTAAAGGGGATCTCAAGGAATGGCGCCGCCTTAGGGTTCCTGTTTGAGAAGAGGGGCGACATCGGAGGGGTTGAGCGATGGAACACCGCTGCTGGAGAATTGCGCACAAAGCCTGGGCCTGGAGTCGTGAGAGGGCAGTGACCTAGAGCATGCCACTTGGATGCGATGAGACAAGCTTCACTGGGGGTTTCTTCACTGACTGGAGGAGCGCCTGGGAGTTCACCCCGCTCCTTACGGGGAGTGTTTTTAGGGGTGACATCGGATGCGAGGGCGCCACCAGGATTCGAGGCGCGAGGAGGACCTCACGCGTACATCACGACGAGTTGCTGAAGACCTGGAGCCTTGCGACCATTTCCACTTTGGGTTCGGCCAGTCTGAGTGACCCTAGATGAGGAGGAGCCGCCACTGGCTGGAAGATGCCGCCTGGAGGGGATGTGTGCAGGAGGTGTGGAGATTCGCAAACGAAGGACAGCTATCGCTTGGATAGACCTGGTGCCAAATGGGGTCCACCGAAATCGACATGGGTTCAGAAGGATCACGTCGCCAACTGAGGCATCGCATCTGGGCGATGCATATGGGGTCTGAAGATGTTGGAGGCAGAGGGGGGTAGGGCATTCACGACGAACAACGTCGCCTCAGGACCCTATTGGGTTCCCACAGGAAGAGATGGAGAAGAGATGCTGCCTGGAAACTGAGAGGATCGATGCCTGAGCGTAGATCTGGATCTCACGCTGCTTGCTGTGCGTCGAAGGCGCTGGATGTGGCGGACGATCTTCATGATCTGTGGATCTAGGGTATTAGAAAACCTTAGATTGAATTTCATTTGAATACAGAAATAATCTTCCAACAGAATCGAAGGACACGATCTGCTTCTTCAATCTTCACGAAATTAGGGTTCCAACAAGAACCCTAGAACTAAATCTCGATTCTCAAATAAAAAGGAATACAATAAAACCCTCGAGAATCGAACCCGCTCTGATACTATGTTAGAAAATAGGAATGCTGAAGCGGAATGATAACAAAGCATAGAATAACATAAATATAGACATGAAGCTCAAAGATTTTTACATGGAATCCTACTCCCTAAGGAGCGGGATGAAACCATGGGAGAATACCTTAAAGGGCCATATGTTGCATTCAACTTTTTCAATGGATACATGAGGTCTGGGGTTCCTTATATAGCCTCCACAGAGCCTCTAAGTCCCACAATTGATAGATGTAGGACTAAACACGTGATGGGGTAAAGGGATCCTGGAGGGATCCATTTACCCACCTATTACATAAGTGACGCACAACTAAATACTCCAATATGTAGCAATGTCAAACAAAGGTGAGTGTCTCCAACCTCTATGGAAGAATGCAGGTAGTGATAGACACGAGGTTCGATTAACAAGGTAAATGCTCTTAGAGTTAGGAGATATAAAATTTGACGATAGTTGGTACCCCTCTTGGAGCCCTATCATACCACAATGAGAAAAAAAGGATGGCATGTACTATGGTGATGCCCAACATCGATAAGAGAAGGACAAAACTGTTATCCTCGACAACGCTATGGTGATGGAGGAAGTGGGTTCCTTTGGGATCCCTTAAAAAAGAAGAAGCCAGGAATATGATAGAGGGTTGAAGCCCTTTGTGGGGTTAGGCCCTTTTCAATTTGCGTTTTCTCAATTTTAAAGGCCTGAAGGCCCTCTAAAGGAAAAAAGGCCATAAACGAAAAAAGATAGAAAGAAATGAATTAAAAAAAGAGGGGAAAATGAGAGGGAAAAAGGTGAAGGTCTAAAGAAAACATTGCCAAAAGAGAGAGAGAGAGAGAGAGGAAAATGTGACTATAAAAAAGAGAAAAAGAAAATAATCAATCCATAAAAAAGGAAGGGTTGCTCAAAGAAGAAAAAAGGGACGACAAAATTTTATATACTTCACTTATTTTTTTCGACTTGATCAATTATATTCATGTTTCCAACAAGTATGAGAAAAAGGGGGGGGGAGGGGTAGGGCACAACTTTCTTCTACTTGATGCCGCATCAACAAAGACTCGTATATTTAGTATCTCCTGCTTGTGACCCACATAATGAGATTTTCTATATGAGAATACTTCTTGAGGCAAGAGAAACTCACTCTTTGAGGTTGTCATATACGTGAATTACTCGTAATGCTTATGTGTGGGAAAGGTTCTTTCTCAAAGTTTATCATATGACAGGACTACATAGCGAATCTTCCTATGGAAGATGACCACTCCACTTTTGATGCGTGGCATCTTGTCCTACTAATATATTGGATGAACTCAGTGTTCACGAAAGCGGCTTGTGCGGCCGCATTCATCGCACCTCTTTTATGAAGCCCCCCATTATGCGCCTTGTACGCTTATGCGGGCCGTATATGCGGGCTGTGCACCCGCATACACATTTTTGTTTTTTTAATGTTTTTAATTTGTGTCACATTTTTATGGTGTTATTTGTGCCAAGTTTTCCCTTACTTTTGCATGTATGTCGACCAACCATTCCATGACCATTTAAATCCATCATTAAAGTAGTTGTACTGTTAGATTGGAGTAAACACACAAGGAAGAAAAAGAATAATGTACCAATAATTTAGCAAACTAATTTAGACAACTAATAGCTATTATGAATGCAATATATTATATGTAAAGTTTGGTACTTTTGATGGAGGATCGGTTATAAATATAATGACATATATAAATGACATAATATTCAACAATAAAGGCATTTTGTGTGCTAACTTTTCTATTTTGTTGATTGTTGTCAATTATTTTGTGTGCTAACCGTTCTATTGAAGGATTGATATTTGATTGATAGAGATTGTTTTGAACTCTATATGAAAGTTATTTTTCTTAGATCTTCTATTGGATCACAATTATACATAAATTTAGTTCTATTGTAGTCACTTTTGTATATATTTATTTATTTTTAAATAAAAAATTAGGAAACCGTGTAGAATCGCATATACCCTGCATATGCCCTCGCATACCGCTTAAGCGATATTCAGTGACCTGTCCGAACGTATACGCATACTGCTTTCGTGAACCTTGGATGAACTTTAACTATCGTGACTTTGCTTCCGTCACTCATAAACTTGTTGCATTAAGATCATCATGATGATCCATCTACCTCTAATCATCTGCTCGCACGGGATGCTTCCCAATAACGACTACTTTGAGTGGATGCCCTCCTTGCTTCTCAAAAGATGTAACAAGTAAAGATGCCTTTTGTAACAAGCTGCAAAATCTCCAGCTCCAACTTGAGAGGGTGTTTTGAAGTATTTTTTTAGATGGGTAAGTGAATATCTCCAAGATCTAATGACACTACTCTCATGTTGTCTTGTTGGGTTACAGACCATTTGCAATCGTTGAGAAGAATATTATTAAGATTTCACCTTATTGGGTCCTCTCGTGGAGCAAAGCAAGGAGGTCATATTGGCATCGCTTGCTATGATGGACTCCAAAGCCTACTTCCTCACACGGTTGTTGAGGAAGCTGGCTTGTTAGGAAACACATTTTTCTAGAAAAACTGATGCATCTAAAATTATGATTATTAGGGGTAAAACTGGAAGTACTCATTGTTGTAATTTAATGGATAATTTCTTTTTCAGGTTTAATAATTTTTCTTTAATATGTTAGGTTGTTAAGTAAACCGATACCCGTCCTTTTCAGCTTTAATCTTTATCCGTTATATTGTCAGTAGTTCAGAGTTTGTTGATTTTGAAATATTTGGATAATAATTTGTATTCCTATATTCTTTCAAAAATTTGTATGCGGCCAATATGGCTTAAATAACCTTAAGACCTCGGAATAACCAATGGCCCCTTGGCTTAGAGAAAAAAAGCTGATCAGATTAGAAATATAATTTTAGTAGTTCAACTCTATTATCCCTCCCAGTCTTCCTTCTCCCGAAGTTTTTTCACGCTTTTCCAAAATCCCATGATGTTTTGATGTGTTCCCTTCTCAACTCACACATCATTATGCTTCCCTACCAAAACAACACTCTACAACTGTACCTTTTCCTCCTTTCCTCTTTGCTTTCATCACATTCTTCCGACTGCACAAGTGAAAATGAAGCAAAGATCGACATTTAACCTTGATGCTTCTACTCAGAACTGGGACTATCTAGCTATAGGGCAAAGAGATTTAGTCACACAGATAAGCACATTAATATGAGGTAGGATGAGGGATATGCATGTTGGCGTTCCCTTCTCAACTCACACATCACTATGCTTCCCTACCTAAACCACACACTACAAGTGTACCTTTTCCTCCTTTCCTCTTTGCTCTCATCACATTCTTCCAACTGCATAAGTGAAAATCAAGCAAATATTGACATTTAACCTTGATGATTCTACTCAGTACTGGGACCATCTAGCTATAGGGCAAGGAGATTTAGTCGCACAGATAAGCACATTAATATGAGGTAGGATGAGTGATATGCATGTTGGCTGTATAAGATGAGGAGCACGAGAGAGAGAGAGAGAGGGAGAGGGAGAGGGAGAGGGAGAGAGAGAGAGAGTATTGCAATTGCTTCTTTGTGAGGGCATGCAAATAAAGATCTACATAGGGTGATGCCAAATGGAACTAATATATATGTTGCTTAAGGGGATGCGGCGTAAGTGCCCATTTTGGCACAGAGGTATCATGCATGTGAGTGGTACATGTAGATAGGTGCAATGGAAATGTGGGGGGTGGTGGTGGATTGGTGTCAAATGTCAAAAGCTTTAAGAGTACCCCGCTTTCAAATCATGTTGACAAACATCAAGATGTATTAATTGCTACTGAAATCCTAAGCTGAACCAATAAATGAGAGTAAATGCTAAATACATTCCTCTATTTTAACACTCGGCTTATAATGTCTTGGTGCCACACATTTTCTAAGAAAGAGATTGATGGCGAGAGTGTGATATTATTCTTATATGATTAAATGTCTTCAACAACCATATACACTAACCTAATCAATTTGTCTTCCTCAAACTCCCAACGTCTATTCATCTTAGCATACTTCAAGCCATTTCCCCTAATATTCACTTCTCAATGTACATGTATTCGTTGTCTCCAAATATATCTAATTTGATATACTTTGGCTTTGATGGCCTGCGAATCCTTTTCATTAGGAGCTGTTTTGAATTAAATATTATTGAGAAAAAGAATCTTTGGTACAATTTCTGATTTAAAATTTTTCCATAAATCACAGAAAAAGGAAATATTGGTTCAAATCACTGACTTATTTTATTTTTGATATAACTAAGCAGAGGCTGCAAGAAGTTCGTCAAGGGATTCACTTTGTCGTCACAGCTACCAGCCGAGCAAAACGAGCAGGAGAAGTTGAAGGAAAAGATTATTATTTTGTAACAAAGGAGGAATTTCTATCAATGATAAAAAAGAATGAACTATTGGAATATGCTCTTGTTTATGGAGAATATAAAGGGGTTCCCAAAAAACAGGTATGTTAATCCTCAGACCTTCACGTTGGGAACTGGTACCTTTTACTTGTTATTAAGACGTGCAAGAAAGGGTGCTGAAGCAACGAAAGTGATTCAGCAATTTTGCCTCCTTTGGTTATGTTGGTTCTGAATACCATATCATCAGTTCTCATGGCCATGCGAAAAAAAGTTGGCCGTCTATTTAAGTTTTCTATCCAAATAGTTTCCTCTAGCAACTTGTGCACTAGATTTTGCGATACATTTTTGAACTTTTATAATATGTTATGTTCCTCATTGTTGCCTAGATCTTATGTTCCCTAAGGTATACTCCTATCCCAATATTCTCAATTAATGAGGTAGACAACAACATGTTTGACTTTGTGGCAAGAATAAAAAGTTCTAAATTCGTTTGTATTATTCCTGGTGAATTCTGTGTGTAATGGGTTAAATGAGTATGCTCCCTGGGAGCATATAAGAGTATGAAGAGTATGATCCCACCTTTCTTTCTGCATTTTTTTAAATGAAACTTGGGGGTATTTACTTAGAATAATAAGTGGAATATGTGATTCAAATTTTGTGTAAAACAAACATTCCTAACACTTCCATCCAAAGATGGTCAATTTCAACAATTCTGAGACCACTAAATTTGACAGTCTTGATGGAAGGGATATAAGTCTTGAATTAAGTCGAATTTTGAATGATACCATGGTGACATATTGTGATCTAAATTCCATTAGGTTTCATTTCAGAAAAATAAAAAAATACGGGGAAAAAAGGGTGGGAGCATACTCCTTTTTCCCTAAATATAGATAGATAAAATGGGACTGCCCTCTGTGGGAGCTAACTTGGCTCTCCTGCCCTATTTTCCACGTTTTTTTATTTTGAAAACACTTCTGTAGATTTTCATAACTATATCCCTATATTATGTCATTCAAGTTTTGTGCAAAACAGAGACTCCTACGTCCTCTATCCAGACAGGGTCGATATGATTTCAACAAGTCTGCGACCGTTAAAAATTGTCTGTATGGATGGAGGTTGTAAAAGTCTCTATTTCACATGAAACTTGAATGACATAATATATGGATGATGAAATCACTCGAATTCATTTTTTAAAATATAGAGATATATTTATGTTTTATGTATTGGCTCTCTATTTATTGTTACTTATATCGATCTTATGTAATTTACCTAATGGTCTCTCCTCTATACAAGAGAGTCTAAGTTCCCAGGAAATATAAATTTCATTTTCTTTTCCCAACATGGTATTAGAGCAGCGATCCTAGACCGGAGCTGTCATACCTGAGAAAACCCTAACCCTAACTCCACTGTCAAGCCTCTCTCTCTCTCTCTCTTTCTCTTTTTCTCTCTCTCATCGTTGCCTCCCCCCTTTCGCAAACTTCTGTCAGCGCCGCTTGCCTAGGTACCTCTCCTCATCTGCCAGCGCCGGATTGCTAGCACTGTCGGGTGTTGCAGCTGTCGCCTGCATCTCCTTTTATAGCGCTCCTAGGCGATGCCAAGAGGCACCATCACTGTCGTCGATAGTCGTTTTCGCCATCAACCCCTACCACGACTCTCTTCTTCCTCTTCCTTGCATCGACCGCTCGTGGTGATGGATTTGATTGCATAAGTGTACACATGCAATCAAATCCCTGTATGTCTGTGTAGATGTACTTCTTTCGGTCATCAAACTCTATTTTTTTCATCCGACAATATGACAGAGAACAAAGCCGATATTCCTGCCACACGTGTCTTCAGAGGTCCATCACATCAAGATGGACGGGACGAATTACGAGATTTAGGCCATGCAGTTCATGTGCCTCGTGAAGTCTACGTGTAAGAAACATATTCTTACCGAGGAAAAGTTGACTGAGAAAACTGGGGTCAATGTCTCGTGAGAGGAAGACGATGCTTATGCCAAGGTTTGGTTATCTGGAACATTGACTACGATGTGTTGCATCATCCCACCACCAAGGTGATGTGGGATATCCTCGCAGCTACGTATTCCCAAGCGAGGAATGAGACAAAGGTCCTGCAACTATATCATGACATATTTACCATCTAGTAGAACAGAAGGACTCTCAATTCTCTATATACATCCTTACGCGGAATGTTTGAGAAGCTTCATAACTTCCTCATCGACTCCTAAGCAGCATAAGTCATACAGGAATGCCACCATGGTTGGTGTATTCCTTTGCAATACTAGTCTCAGAGTATGAAGTGACCCGTTCACAGATATTGGCGGATGCTATGCTACTATTCCTCCCATGGAGGAAGCTTTCCACAGACTCAACAAGATATCTGTCTCATCTCATGCCTCTAGTCAGACTTCTTTCGCTATGGCAACCTTTCGAGGCTGAGGGGTCTCTTCTCAATTTCGTGGTCGTGAACCTCATGGTAAAGGAGGTCGTATTCGTCAGCCCTGGACTTATTGTCATTGTCCTGGACTTATTGATGTAGCGTGACCCCAAATTATAGGGCCACATTTATCTAATTAATTAGTAGTCAATTTTAATTACGTTTTTAGGGTCGTAATGGTCTAATTAAATAATTGAGATCGCATGTGATCTCAACGTTTAGTTCGTAGATTTTAATTGTAATTGTCGGTCAATTAATTAGTTAGAGTCTAATTAGAGTAATTAGAGGTCAATTTGAATTTGTTAGAGTCCAATTAGGATAAGTCGGTTGTCAATTTAATTTAGTTTACGACTTTTGTAAACCCCTCTCTCCTATATAAAGAGAGGGTAGCCCATTGTTTTTAGACAGTCAATTATGAATCAAAATTGAGATTTCTATCTCTATCCCTCTCTCTTCCTTCTCCCTCCGCGGTCTTCGCGTTCTTCTTCTTCAATCCCTCGTTACCGACGAGTTCTTCTCTTCTCAATCCCTCCATTTTCTCCACCGATATTCCACCGCCAAATTAATTTATCTTTTATCGGCGCCGCGAAATCCATTCCGCATCATTTGGTATCAGAGCATGGCATTTAGATCGTCCTCACGATCTAACGATCCGCCCCGGCGTCCGCACCGACACCATCGTTCATCCGAACGAAAGAGGCGAGCCAATGACGCCTACGACAAGGAGACCGAGCACATGGTACGTGATTTGCAGAACAACTTCCGATCCATGTCATCATTGTCTCGGGACTTCATGGCCAACCTTGAGGCCTACCGCGACGCCCAATCAAAGCCGCCATCCGTTGAAGCCGCTACCGCGAGTTTGGACGAGGAAAACATCGCGAAAGAAGACAACACGGCTGTTGTCCAGCACCTTCCAAATCCGATTTCGTCACCGGAACCGATGACGCCGCCTCCTCTGGCCTTCCCGACACGGTCCCTTCTAGCCCATGTATCTCCCAGGCCTTCCTCAGCCCCCCTAACCCTACCAGCACCCTCCGCCATTCCCCCACCGCATGCGGCTCACCCCCAGCCGCTTCCCCCTGCCGCCTTCGCATACCCCCTTCCCACGCACACCAACCATCTCCCCAGCCCCCCCTCCTCCTCCGACACTTCCCCACGCCCCCACCCCTGCTGCCGCCACCCCTCATCTCGCAAACCTCCAACCCCTTCCCCGCCAACCTCGCGGAAAACCCCACCAGGCTGCGCCCCCATCCCTGCCGCAGAACCCCCTCCGCCCACAGCACCCCCGCACCGCCGCCTACTTCTCACCCAACCCCAGCCGGGCAGACCCCTCCCGCGCCCTCTGGTCCCCTTCCCACAACCACAGCAGCCACATCCCATCCCCCAGACCCGCCAAACCTTGTCGCACCTCCGCCTCCTCGCTCTATTGATCCTCCCATCGCCCTCCTCCGCGTGGCCATCCCCATCGCTGACCCGCGCCACTGCCTCATCGAGACCAAGCACCCGATCTCCAACTGTGGCAGTGCACGCCCATCCTCGCGCGAGCGCCGCCTCCCTGCAACCGCCCATCCCGCGCCCCGCCGCCTTTGGTGGAAGAGGACAGGAACCCTAACACGGTTTCTTCCTATACGGGGAACCAAACTGCCGAGATTTAGGGTGGGCAAATCAAGTGGGGAAAATTGCGAGGAAAAACCCCAGATTCCCGATATTTACAGAGAGTTCAAAAGCCACAGGAAAGAAAGAAAGAATAAGGAGATGTGAAAATTGCGGCCACACCCCTGGCGGCCGAAATCTTTAAAAAACAGGGTTGTAATTGGAAAATCAAGGATTCCTCCTTATCCAAATAGGACTAGAGCCTTGGGTTTTCCCTATATAAGGACCCCATGGCTTCATTCCTTAGCCACATCTCCTCTTCTCCTCTCCTTGTGCCATTGCTTTATTATGGCTTCTCCAAGGACCATATTCTCCATGCCACACCAATTTTTTGAGCATCATGTGAAGGAGTCAACAATCGAGACGCCGCCGCCGCACGCACCGCACATGTTCTTCAACCACGACGGTCGCGCCTTTCCCGCCCGCACATGGATTCCGCCGTTCGCTCCACATCAATTCTTCCAGAAGACGACAGAATGCACTGAATCATTCCCCAAGCCAGCAGTTCACGCAATTCGTCAGGAGCCGAATTTTTAAAGCGGTGGAGAGTTGATGCAGCGTGACCCCAAATTATAGGGTCACATTTATCTAATTAATTAGTAGTCAATCTTAATTACCTTTTTAGGGTCGTAATGGTCTAATTAAATAATTGAGATCGCATGTGATCTCAACGTTTAGTTCGTAGATTTTAATTGTAATTGTCGGTCAATTAATTAGTTAGAGTCTAATTAGAGTAATTAGAGGTCAATTTGAATTTGTTAGAGTCCAATTAGGATAAGTCGGTTGTCAATTTAATTTAATTTACTACTTTTGTAAACCCCTCTCTCCTATATAAAGAGAGGGTAGCCCATTGTTTTTAGACAGTCAATTATGAATCAAAATTGAGATTTCTATCTCTATCCCTCTCTCTTCCTTCTCCCTCCGCGGTCTTCGCGTTCTTCTTCTTCAATCCCTCGTTACCGACGAGTTCTTCTCTTCTCAATCCCTCCATTTTCTCTACCGATATTCCACCGCCAAATTAATTTATCTTTTATCGGCGCCGCGAAATCCATTCTGCATCACTTATGGAGGATACATGTTACTCCAAGCATGGTTTTCCTGCATCGGCCCGAGTAGAGTTGCATGTTGAGTCTTCTGCAACTCCTTTAGATCAGATATTTAATGACCTAGTAGTTCGATTGAGGGTGATGGGACAGAGATTTGAGCCAACTGACGAACAATTCTTTCTCTGAAAATTCCATAGAGAATTTGTCCACCAGTTCTCCATTGAGGGCTCAAAACATTCATTCTGGGGTGATGCATTTCTTACTGCATGTTATCTTGTGAATCATGTTTTTGGCTCGGTCGCATTTGTCCACCAGTTGTCTCTAGGTCTAAGATAAGCTCTCTTCGAGAGTTGTGAAAGGTGTTTTTGTTGGGTACTCTAGGACATTGAAGGGATATAGATACTATGATCCATTATGCAAGAAATATTATGTTAGTGCTAATGTTACATTTTTTGAGTCGGTGATATTTTTCTCCTACAGGCAAGGCTCTAAATGCCGGTTTCGGTCACCATTTCGGTATCGACCAAAACAGAATTTCGATGGAATTTCGACCGAAATTTCGGTCATTTCGGTCATTTTTTGTACTAGGACCCCCATATTTCGGTCATTTCGGTCGAATTTTGATTTCGACTGGATTTCAATATTCGACAGAAATTTGACCGAATTTCGCTGAAATTTGAGGCCATGCCTACAGGTGATAGGTTGACTTCATCATTCAAACGATGAGGTCTACATGCCACCTCCTCCTATAAGCCCATTCCCATCCCAGTCTGTGCCGTTTATTCCAACCTAACCACCACCACCTCCACCTATATCACTTCTTCCTATACCACCACCTTTGCCTGTTGTTCCACCATTTTCACGTTATTATACATGCCGACCATCTTATGCTCATGGTCTATGCCCGTCATCCAACACACCTCAGGTATGTTAGAATACAAGGTTTCTAGGTCTAGACATGTGTCTGAGCAGGAATCTATGCATGAGGCTAGCACTCAGTTTGAGGAGATTTCCGATGACCTGGATGTTCATATTGCCATTCGAAAGCAGAAGCGTACATGTGCCACATATCCACTAGCCTCTCAGTCCACCTTTGATTGCTTGACAGGGGATTTCAGGAAGTTTGCTGCTGCACTATCTGTTATGGCAATATCATGGACTTAACAGGAGGCATTGAAAGACAGTCAGTGGCATCTAGTTATAGAGGAAGAGATGGCTACCGTATAGTCACATGGTACCTGAAGCCTGGTCCCTACTCCTAAGGGGCATCTATTGTCAGCTGCAAATGGGTGTTTACAATGAAACACAATGTAGATGGAAGCATTGATCATTACAAGACCAGATTGGTTGCACGAGGCTTTACTTAGGCGTAGACGTGGATTATCTGGATACCTTTTCACATGTAGCTCATCACTCTACTCTACAAGTTCTTCTCTCAGTTGCATTGGTACGTGATTGGCCTTTATTTCAGCTTGTATGGTGATCTCCAGGAAGAAATCTACATGCAGCAGCCTCCGAGGTTTGTTGTTGAGGGAGAATATCAACATGTCTGTAGACTTCATAAGGCAATATATAGCATGAAGTAGAGCCCAAGAGCAGGGTTTCAAAAGCTCTCAGATTTAATTGAAAACTAGGGGTTTAGAAGGTCAAATGCAAACCATTCACTGTTTGTACAGAGGACATCCATAGGTACCGTCATTATCATGGTCTATGTTGATGACATACTTATTACAGGAGATGATGTGCAGGGGATAAAAAATGCACAAGAGTTGCTGGGATGTTAGTTTGTCACCAAGGATCTTGGCACCCTAAGGTATTTCTTAGGGTTAGAATTTGCCAGGAATCAATAGGATCTTGTAATGATCCAGAAGAAGTACGTCACATATATGATTGTTGAGACAGATATGATTGGGTGTAGGCATGCCACTACTCCTACAGATCCTAGTGTGAGACTCTATGATGGCGATACATGTGAGGTAGATAGGAGAATATATAGAGAATTGGTGGGAAAACTTCTCTATGTTACTATCACTAGACCTGATATCTCCTTTGCTGTTAGTCGGGTGAGTAAGTTCATGGAGCAACCTCGACATGTACACATGGATGTTGTATATATGATACCGCGATATCCAAAGTCATCTCCAGATGCATGATTGTTATTCAGGAAAGGAGTTAATCTTACTATTACAGCATTTGCAGATGCAGACTATACGGGATGCCCCAAGGACAGAAAGTCCTTTTCGGGCTTTGCTGTATTTGTTGGTAGTTCTCTTGTTTCTTGGAAGAGTAAGAAACAAACTGTGGTTACTAGGTCAAATGTTGAATCTGAATATAAGGCTATCGCACAAGCGAGCACAGAGATGATGTGGGTTCGAATATTGCTAGCATATTTACATATAGATGTTCCTCTTCTTATGCAGTTACAGTGTGATAATCAAGCCGCTCTATTTATTGCTAACAACCCTGTATTTCATGAGAGAACTAAACATATTGAGGTGGACTGCCACTATACACGGGACATGATCCAGAAAGGTTTTATCTCTACCTCTCGTGTCAGTTAAAGAGACCAAACAACAGATATCTTTACCAAGGCTTTGCTAAGAGGACCTTTTCAGAAGTGTTCATCCAAACCGAGCATGATTAACATCTATGCTCCATCTTGAGATGGGGTGTAGAGATATATTTATGTTTTGTGTATTGTCTCTCTATTTATCTTTACTTATATATATCTTATGTAATTTACCCATAGGTCTCTCCTCTATATAAAAGAGCTTAGGGTTCCAGGAAATATAACTTTTATTTTCTTTTCACAACAGAAAAATTAAAAATGAGAAAAATAAGGCCGGATGAGCCAAGTTAGCTCCCTGGGGGCTGCCCCATTTTACCCTATATATATAGAGAGAGAGAAGGAGAGGAGTAATCCTATGAGAGCAAAAAGTTGTGAGAGCATGAGAGAAAACATAATCATGTGGTCCAGAATCATTCCTCTCATGCTCTCTCAACTTTTTGCTCTCATAGGATCACTCCTCTCTCTCTCTCTCTCTATATATATATATATGCATATCTATATCTCTCTATCCTTCTCTACATACACGCATGAACGCACACACCATAACTTTATCCTATTTATATTAAAAATGAAATGCAAACTTAAGCATCTACAATTAAGTGTAAAGTACAAAATCTTTCAGCGAAACCTGATGGAACGTGATTGTTCATTACTCAAATTGGGTATTCATGATGCCTAATATAAGTGGAATAGCATTTATTTTTCTTTCTTCTCTTTGTGCATATGTTGGTCATTTATGCCATCAAAAGGTGGTTTTAGATGATAGCTGAATAATTACTTATATTTGCTTGCCAGATTCGCGACTTTATCTCAAAAGGCTTCGACATTGTCTTGAGGGTTGACATACAGGGAGCAGCAACTCTGAGGTCGATTCTCGGCCGTTCTGCTGTCTTCATTTTTCTAGTTGCAGAAAGTGAAGAAGCCCTTGTAAAGAGGCTTGTTGGCCGTAACACAGAATCATCAGACATGCTCCTGGTGAGAATCGCCACAGCTCGCGAAGAAATGAAGCACATTGTCAATTTTGATTATGTGGCGGTTAATGCTGAAGATAAGCTTGACGATGCTGTTAAATTAGTAGAATGCATCATTGACGCAGAAAAGGCCAAAGTGCGGCAACGCAGTGCGTCGATATAGTCACAGTTCAATCTGCTCTGTTAATCTTCCCATGTTAATCTTGGAAATCATGGTCATTTGCACTGCTAATTTTTTCTTCGCATGTGGCACCTGCTCTCGAGGGACAAGTCTAAACTTTCCTATTCAACTACGGAGGTACGCATGGTTTTTGTTCCTAACTGCCGAAATGTAAAAGGTTTCAAATTGTTGATGTAGACTTACTGTATTGGAGATGATGGACTATAAAGCCATGTACCATTTTATGACATAGGAAAATTATGTGGAGTATAAAGAGTGATTTAGAAGAACGCAGGAGGATAAGATACATGACAGTGATATGCCCCATTCTGGTGTCAGCAATATGGCAGTGACATGCCCCATTCTGGTGTCGGCTAAATGACACCGATGTAGACATTTCAGGTCATGGTTGGAACTTAGAGTTTTTTCCCATTCAGGGCATGGGTGCCCTCAAAATGCCTGGTCAGGCCATGTCAGCCGCGAAATTCCCAGTCAGGGCATTGATCGGCAAACAGTTTGCCAATCGGCGAACCGTTCGCCGATCAACGCACAAGGCGACAACGTTCAACACCTCAGCTTGCGCGTGCCCCTGCCATCCACCCCCTCCCGAGGCGGGCTGTGAAGAGGGAGGGTGGTTGATCGACGAACCGTTCGCCGATCTATGCCCTAACTGGGAATTTTGCGGTTGACATGCTCTGACCGGGCATTTTGAGGGCTCCCATGCCCTGAATGGGAAAAAACTCTGGAACTTATATTACTGACATAAATGAGGTTTCCAAGGATGATGTACTACCTTTCTTTCAATGAGAATGTGGGGTCTAAACAAAGGTTCTGATTGGAATGGATAATCTGATGACACAATTATCTGTTTGGGATGTGCTTTGGTAGCGATGATGAAGAGAGAGTTCCATAACGACATTTTTGCTCGCGATGTTGTCTTTCCTCATTTAAGGGCAGTGATGCCATCTTTCGTCGAGCTCATTATTTAACTCTTATTCTGGCATGCATATTTTGGTGTCTAAATTTAATTATGCCAAGCATTTTCTCAAACTAAGTGGATTCCCTTCAATCAAATGATTCAAATCCATCCTCAGTCCTACTTGGGTTGAAATTCTAGTAAATCCACTTCATGTTTTGATGCTTTGCTTGTTATTTGTTTGTTTATGCGATCTTTGTATTTTGTCATTGTATCTTGTTACATGTACCCATTGTTTCGGAGATGGCGAATCTTGACGTAATTAAAGATTAATTACAGTTTTAAAATGCCTAGAAATACATGAATATCATTTGGATTTTGTTATGAGTCAAATTAGCAACATTTAAGAACTTATTTTGCATGATTTGGATTTTGATATATGCAACAATGAGTGTATTCTAATATCTAGGTCATATAAACATTCTCTAAGACTAAGGGCTCTCCTAATGAAAATGTAAAGTATATCTATGCAATGAAGATTGTTGCAACAATTGCATCGATTCCAATATAGATGACTATTAGACCTTAAGAACAAATTTTCTAAAATATATGCAATAATTGCAAGTGTTATTAAGAGAAGAAGATACAATTATTCGACTTTGATGTTATTCAATAAGCAAGTCAATATCAGTGATCATATATAAATTATTCTAATGCACTATTTGAGTCCTTCTCTAAGGATCTTAGATAGTCTAGATAGTCACACTATTTGTACATCAACTTATTGCAGTATTGGCATTTATCCAACTCTTTGGATGTCATATGGAAGTCATAAAAGTATAGTCAACTCTTTGACTTTTCTTCTCACATGGATCAGACCTATGCATCCACTGTGTTCCCTCCATCTATAGACAACCATTGCTTAAGACAAAGGATCTCTTATGTTGAACTCAAAAGATTTCAATATAAGAGTATTTCAACATTTATACATGCTTCATTCAATTCATACAGTATGAATATTATGAACCTTCATGAATGACTTGAGTATAGACAGTAGAACGATAACATTCAACATATCTACATTCATCTAAACTCTAAAAGACTTTTGGTTGAGGCAGGTACTTAAATATTTTGAATACATCATCTCTTATAGAGCTATCATTCTGCATGATGCAGTGAACCATATCATTCATGATTAAATGTCAATAGCACATATGTATGCCAGAACATCTTCTTAGATTTTTTCATAAGGAATTTGACAATTACGATCATCATTGACATAATACTTCCAAAGCACACTCGATGAGAGATCAAGATTATATAGATATACAAACTCTAAGTTATTATCATGTTGTCTATTTAATTGTCATTCCAATTATTTTGAGGAAACTTACATATTGCAACCACATACATTATGTGTCCAAATACAAGTACAATATCTTGATCACGAATCCAATTCATGAGAATTTCCTAGTTATTATCGTGTATAATACTGAGTGGGTTTAATACAGATTATATGAATTAAGATATTTGCAAAAATACATATTTTACTTTGATTAAGGAATTTTATATCAAAGTTGTCTTGTCTTGTCAACACTGAAGGTCCATTCCCTTAATCACTTTCGATGTAAGAGATATACTTACCATTATATTTCAAACAAGATCTGGGATCTCCTTCTTATCTTTGTTACATCTCAATAATATGAGAACTTGCAACTCGGATAAAAAGAAGCGGAACACATTCCACCTTGCATGTCCAACTTGCATTCCCATTTCGGTCTACATCGAGCCCACCACCCCTAAGGTGATGCTGACCCATCTTTAATCGAATCAACCGTCAACAAGATTAGAACTCATTATGCAATCCAATATCACCCCAATAATACGAGGACTCAATATTGGGATCATTACGTATACGACCTTACTCTTTTGAGAAGCAAAGAGTTCGATCCATATGCGCTTGTATGCAGGAGCTGTCACTTTGGACATGCATCTCCTACATACAATCCCTGACGACGGAACCCTTCACCTTGATGCGAGACCATGGATGTCACTTATGTGATCATCGATATCATGTTCAAAGTCTAATTAATTGGAATGAATGATATTCACATAATTTATTCTTATAAGGAAAATACTACTCTATTCACTTAATTAATCATATTAAATCAATTATTAATATAATAAATCACCAACAAATAATTTTGATTATTACTTCAAGGATAATATAATCTCAAAATATGGTTTATTTGAATTTTAATAATTAGAAAAATATATCATGATCGCTTCAAGCATTATTCTTTCCTTATCTATTGTCATGGTCAGTACCGACGGGAGTAGGACAAACCACTCACAGAGCATCCTGCTACCCCAATACTCTTTGACTAGATACCATATCTGCCTCGGTTCAAGATAATGCGACTTTGATCATTTTGTTTTTAGATGATAATCATTCTTTCAATCGAAGTTATACCATATAATAAATATCAAAGCCAGTTTGACTAATAATATAAGGAGATTTGTTAAACAAATCCCAATCCATTCAAGCAACCATGTTTGTTGGAAAGTTCATTATAATTAAATCGATCAAGATCATTATATTATCATATTGGTTATTGCAATGTCATTTAATGAAATAATCATCATAAATATTTCACAAATATCCATCCATAATTATTCCATGAAATTAACCATTAATTTCATTAATTAATTAAATGACAATCACAAGGTTCTTGATTAGGAAAGTAATTTTCAGTGGTGACCATCTACTTACTATTTTGATTTTGAAAAATTTGTTACTAGGAGAGTATATAATGAATATTTAATTAAAACATACTTGACTTTGTGGCAATCAAAAGTTCATTGTAACAAAAATCTATAGCTAAAGTTTTTCACCGCCACGACTTAATATCTAATTTGTTGTAATGTGTGTATTCCAATCCCAATAAAATCTAAAGGTGCCTTCTCCACAAAGGAAAGAATAAGAGTCCATGATTTAATTATGGCAATATTCATATATGTGGGGACTTTGGTAGTTTGGTGGACCCATTTTGCCTCAATTGATAGCCAATTTGATATCTTTTCAAATGTAAGAGACCATCTATTGCCTAAATCGATAGGAATAAATTAATAACATTTTATTTAGTAATTGGATATTTACCTCTTATTTATTTTCTTCCTCTCTCTCCTACCTCTTACCAAATCATGATGGAGGGATAATGAAGGGAAAGGTTTGTGAAGGATGGAGGCAATCCCAAATGATCGTATTGAGCTTCACAAAATGGAGGAGGAGGAGATGTTGCTCGAGGTCAGATGAGTCTCTTGGAGAAGTAGAGGTATGAGAAAACTTAAGTATAACTCTTTCTTAACTAGATTGTGATTTAAATAAATTATCATTTGATTTATCTAATAAATGTTCAACTCATATAAGAGCTAGGGATGAAAATGGATAGGATATGTCTGCTTATATATCCATATTCGTTTCATTTTTATCAAATACGAATACGGATATGATTCGGATATGCATTAAGGAAACCATATCCTTAAAAATACGGGTACAAATTCAAATAGGATATTTATCGTTCCAAGCACGGATCGAATAAAGAGCCAATACAAATATAAATTGAATAAAGAGTGAATCCAAATATGGATCCAATAAATATGAAATCCGAATATTGATCGAATAAAGACCACATGCGAATATGAATTGAATTTTTATCAAAATGCATAATGATTTTAAAAAACATCAATGAAATATAAATAAGTTGTATCGTGACAAAATGGAGCATCGATGTGACCTGCATTCTTGATCAGAAGTAAAAAGAGGGATATGATTTCGTAACTTTTGTTCATGTCATCTCCAAACAAAAAGAAGTTTATTAATATCATTAATATATTGTATTACATAATATATAATACTAATATAACAACACAAGGATGTGGTTTATATTATATTAACTAATATATAAAATATTATTAAATGTTTTATTTGAATATTCGGATCTGGATCCAAATATTCAAGTCATTACCATATCCATATCTGCATCCGAAATTTTTTTGCAACACATATCTATATTAGATTTGTATTCGATTAATATACGAATACAAATATCTATATCCGATATTTTTTC
The DNA here is from genome assembly GCA_037367405.1 of Ottelia alismoides. Taxonomy (NCBI): domain Eukaryota; kingdom Viridiplantae; phylum Streptophyta; class Magnoliopsida; order Alismatales; family Hydrocharitaceae; genus Ottelia; species Ottelia alismoides. The sequence continues at coordinate 86,434 of JAZKJV010007023.1, read as the reverse complement.
AAGTACGGTAAACGGATATTCAGATATGTCCATGTCCGTTTTCAACCCTAATAAGAGCTCAACACAACTGACAATATAGCAAATTGGCAAGGAAACAAATGTAATTTCAAAAATACATACGAGCATAAGTACCATTGTAAGAACTCGAAAGGTTACAACTGTAAAAATGTCATCTATTTATCATTAAATAGACAAAACCAGCTTCATATATGTAATTTAAGTAATCCAAGATTTTGATAAGTTCTGCCTTATTATTTACATGTAGCCGCTGTTTAAAACAAGAAATATATAATTTAATGGAGGAGGTAGTCAACTTGGCTACTCTCATCCTTATATTTTTTTAATTCTTAGGCCATATTCGATTGGGGGTTTAATCCCCTCTTGGGGAGAGGGGGGTTACTCTCAAAAATCCACTATTTCACTCACTTGTGGGCCCACTCCTTCTCTCTCTTTTATATATTAAATAAATCATTTCTCTTTCTTCTTTTCTATCAAAAAATATATTATACAATAATATCATCTAGATATTATAACTACGCGGCTTCTAGTTACTTTTTCAAACTTTAATATAATCACATCACAATAACTACTCACTTTTCCAAACGTCAATACAATCACATCACAATAACTACTTACTTTTCCCAACTTCGATACAGTCCATCACAACAAACTCACTCAATCCCTAACCCTCTATCCAAACATCAAAACACGAAAATACTTTACCCTCCCATAGTTTAACCCGGGCTAACCGGCAACCAAACACATCCTTAAAGTATTTCCTGAAAACACATGGAGGGGGGTGTTTACATCACTATATGACATTATGCTCACATTCAAATTTCTACTCATTTCGAGACTCCTATCACATCCATCAAGTTTGTAAATTTTAGGGTCTAAGAATTGTTGAAATCGAATGTATGTTTCAAATTCGAACGAGAACATGTCGTCATCTAGTTTACTAAATCGCCAGGCGTTTTCAGAAAATATCCTAAGAAATAAGTGAGTAGTCAAGTTGACTCCATGGTGATAGCCCCATTTAAACACAGAATTTAATCCTACTGTTACTACTATTACTAATAATCATGACATATGACTAATACTGTACATTTATCAAAATCTCAGTCACTTTGGACAGGATCGTCCCTGAGCATAGTTTTGAAGTGCAATTGCTAAGGGTCCACTTTACATGTGGTATGATTTTTTTCTTTAGGAATAAAATAGTGTATCTTAGTGGGCTCTTACAAAATCGAATTTTTGATGAAATAACTTACTGAAAATAGTCCCTTATAAATTCGAATGTTCGGTGAACAACTCAATGTTAAAATCGAAAATTTACTGAGATTATACAAGGGTTGATTGCTCCCAAAAATAGAATATTTCATTTTTATACTTATGGTAAACACACCAGCGACAATTTGCTCTGGTTAACAAAATTTTGTAAAGGTTATTTTTTTTCTTTTGCTCAAGACCTACGAAATGTCAAGAATGATACTGACTTTGGATCACGGACATTGATCCTTAATCATCGATACATTGGATTATTCTTTGCATACATCAAACCACCGTTCATCTGCTTGATCATCCTTAGGTGGTCCCCAGTGATTGCGAATGGATGTGTGTGGAATCTGTCAATTATCTTTCTCCTTTTTTTTAGCAAACCTTTGGCCTTAGGCACCGAAAGGCCGAAAGAAAGGTGGCAAAGGACAAAGAAAAGAGCCTTCGATCGAAATTAAATGTAATTGCTCTTCAAATAAGAAATAGAATATGAAGGTGGACAGCATGTAATGCCAATTGGAACAGCTCATTCCAACTGTGCCCACAACACTTTCCATGTGAAGATATTGATAATAATGGAAGGAGATGGGTAATTAAAATTGCTCTTCATATACCCAAAAGCATGTTTTAAAAAATCGAACCGGACTGGTTGATCGGATCAGTTGGATCGAGAATCGGCTTTTGACTTGGTCGATTAGACCAATTTTATGTAATTAATTTTTTAAAAAAGAAAATAAAAAATCAACTATGATCGGTATCGAGAATCGGCCTTGACTTGGTCGATTCTGCCAATTTTATGTAATTATTTTTTTAAAAAAGAAAACAAAAAATCAACTATGATCAGTGGTCAGACCGGATTGATACAGATTGACCCAATTTTGATTAGGTTTGGTACTTTTTCAAAAAAATAAAGGTTTAAATAATCAAATAATAAGGTTTTTATCACTTGTACCCTTCTTAACTTCTTTAATATCAATTATGCCCCTCTCTTTTTTGGAATATAAGTTGCCCCATTGTTTTCTTAGAGTAATTTTCTAGAAGCGATTATAATAAAAGATTACAATATTATATTCATATATAATGCTAGAAAAATGTGACTAACTTTGTAGAGTTTTACTTGAAATAGACAATCATGTTATTCTATTGAAAGATTTGACATTTTGAACGATTATTTCATTGATATATAAATACACACTTACCGATATATATATATATATGTAGAGTAAAATGGGGCTGCCCCTTGGGAGTAGCCAACTTGGCTACTCCCACCCCTATTTTTCTCTCATTTTTTTTATTTTTTTGAAAAATAAAAATTTGTATATTCATCACTATATCCCTCTAACATTCTATTAAAATTTCGTCAGAAACAAAGACTCCTAGGCCCTCCATCCAGACGTCATTTTTTAACGGTCGCATGATTTTTTAAATCGACCCTGTTTGGATGGAGGGCGTAGGAGTCTCTGTTTCTGACGAAATTTTAATAGAATGTTAGAGGGATATAATGATGAATTTACATATTTTTATTTTCCAAAGAAATAAAAAATGAGGAAAAAATAGGGGTGGGAGTAGCCAAGTTGGCTACTCCCAGGGGGCAGCCCCATTTAACCCATATTATATATATATGGGTAAAATGTGTATGCCCCCTAAGGGGAGCTAACTTAGCTCCCCCCACCCTTTTTTCATAAAAAGTTTTTATTTTTTTTTGAAATTTAAAACCGTGTAAATTCATTATTAAATCCCTATATTATGTCATTCAAATTTCATGCGAAACAGAGACTCCTACAGCCTCCATCCAAATGGGGCCGATTTAAAAAATCCTGTTACCGTTAGAAAAATGACTGTCTGGATGGAGGTCGTAGGAGTCTCTGTTTCACACGAAATTTTTATGACATAATATAGGGATATAGTGATGAATATTCACGGAAAAAATTTTCAAAAAAAAAATAAAAAAATTGAAGAAAATAGGGCGGGGGGAGCTATTAGCTCCCCCTAGGGGGCAACCCCATTTTCCTCTCTCTCTCTCTCTCTCTCTCTCTATATATATATATATATATATATAGAGAGAGAGAGAGAGAGAGAGAGAGAGAGAGAGGTAAATGGGGCTGCCTCCATGGAGTAGCCAACTTAGCTACTCCCACCCCTATTTTTCCCTCATTTTTTTATTTTTTTGGAAAATAAAAAATTTTATATTCATCATTATATCCCTCTCACATTCTATTAAAATTTCGTCAGAAACAGAGACACCTACGGCCTCCATCCAAACATAGTCGATTTAAAAAATCCTGCGACCGTTAAAAAAATGAGGTATGGATGGAGGGCTTAGGAGTCTCTGTTTCTGACAAAATTTTAATAGAATGTGAAAGGGTATAATGATGAATATACAATTTTTTATTTTCCAAAAAAATAAAGAAATGAGGGAAAAATAAGGTGGGAGTAGCCAAGTTGGCTACTCCCTGGGGGCAGCCCCATTTTACCCATATATATATATGTATATATATAGGGAAAAATGTGTATGCCCCCTAGGGGGAGCTAACTTAGCTCCCCCCGTCCTTTTTTGACATAATTTTTTTTATTTTTTTGAAATCTAAAACCGTGTAAATTCATTATTAAATCCCTATATTGTGCTATTAAAATTTCGTGCGAAACAGAGACTCCTACGACCTTCATCCAAACGGGGTCGATTTAAAAAATCCTGTTACCGTTAAAAAATGACTGTCTAGATGGAGGTTGTAGGAGTCTCTGTTTCGCACGAAATTTTAATAGCATAATATAGGGATATAGTGATGAATATTCATGGAAGAAATTTTCAAAAAAAATAAAAAAATGGTGAAAATGGGGCGGGGGGAGCCAAGTTAGCTCCCCCTAGGGGGCAGCCCCATTTTACCCATATATATATATATGTATATGTATATGTATATATATAGGGTCATATGTGGCTGCCCCCGCCTTATTTGGGCAAAATTTTTTATTTTTTTAAAAAATAACTCCATTTACATTCATCCCTATATCCCTCCTATATACCATTCGAATTTCGTCAGAAACAGAGACTCCTACGGCCTCCATCCGGACAGTAATTTTTTAACGGTAACAGGATTTTTTTAAATCGATACCATCGAGATGGAGGCCGTAGGAGTCTCTGTTTCTGACGAAATTCGAATGGCATGTAGGAGAGATATATGGATGAATATCTATGGCTTTATTTTTCAAAAATAAAAAATAAAAAAACGCCGAAAAATGGGGCGGGGGCAGCCATGTTGGCTGCCCCCAGGGGGCAGCCCCATTTTTTCCATATATATATATGTATATATATAGAGGAAAATGGGGCTGCCCCCTAGGGGGAGCTAACTTAGCTCCCCCCGCCCTATTTTCTTCAAAATTTTTTATTTTTTTTGAAAATTTTTTCCGTGAATACTCATCACTATATCCTTATATTATGTCATAAAAATTTCGTGTGAAAAAGAGACTCATACGGTCTCCATCCAGACAGTCATTTTTTTAACTGTAACAGGATTTTTTAAATCAACCCCGTTTGGATGGAGGTCGTACGAGTCTCTGTTTCGAATGAAATTTGATTGACATAATATAATGATTTAATAATAAATTTACACGATTTTAAATTTCAAAAAAAATAAAAAAATTTTGTGAAAAAAGGGCAGGGGAGCTAAGTTAGCTCCCCCTAGGGGGCATACACATTTTACCCATATATATATATATATGTATGTATATATGAGGAAAATGGGGCTGCCCCCTAGGGGGAGCTAACTTAGCTCCCCCGCCCTATTTTCTTCAAATTTTTTTATTTTTTTTGAAATTTTTTCCGTGAATATTCATCACTATATCCCTATATTATGTCATAAAAATTTCGTAAGAAACAGAGACTCCTACGGCCTCCATCCAGACAGTCATTTTTTTAACGGTAACAGGATTTTTTAAATCGACCCCGTTTGGATGGAGGTCGTACGAGTCTCTGTTTCGCATGAAATTTGAATGACATAATATATGGATTTAATAATGAATTTACACGGTTTTAGATTTCAAAAAAAAATAAAAAAATTTTGTGAAAAAAGGGTGGGGGGAGCTAAGTTAGCTCCCCCTAGGGGGCATACACATTTTACCATATATATATATATATATATATATATATATATATATATATATATATATATCCAATTTTATAGGTTCAAAAAATCGGTTCAACCAGTTGAACCGATAAATTAAGCCTGATCTGATTTTTTTTCGAATCGATAGGAATGATGATGTCATGCATCATCATCGGTCCAACCGTTTTGGACAGATAGTCAAACCCGATTGGACCAAACTGAAGACTGACCGGTTCAACGTCCGGTCCGATTCTTAAAACCTTACCTAAAAGCTTAAAATTTAAATTGTATTTTGATTTGATTTTAGAAAAATTAAAAAATTAGTTTAAAATGTTTTATTACAAGAATTATGTTTGGAGGCTTATTTTTAAGATTGGATGAACAATCGCCTGTACTAAAGTAGTCTTATGCAACCATAGGTTGGAGAATTGTCTCTATATATTCGGATGTTAAATACGATAAAGAATAATATTTGTTTGCACAATACAATGATAAATACTGAAAATTCAGATCAGGTAATATATTCTATCTTATTGTTACAAACAATTTTTTTTGATCTAATCTTTGTTAAAGTCAACAACTAGTAGTACAAATTTCAAAGAAGACAACAAGGAATCGTCATATAAATTGTTGTTATTCACGTGGCGATGAATAATGTTGAAAATATGTTTAAAGACAATGACGTCAACCTATAGGAGTACAAAAAACCACATTAGACATGATTGGATTAATTAACATCTATGTACGTAATAATCCAAATCCAATTTATTGGATATCATTAGATAATCTAACGGATTAGAAGAAATGATATTTTAAATTTTGATACACCATTGACATGATCCAGAAAGTGCATAAAAAGAAACCATCACAAAAGCAACAAAGAAATGGAAGAGGAGCGAGGAATATAATTCATCACATCTTTTATATAGAATTTCCCAGTAAGGATATCGCCCCCACATTACAAGTGCATTGATACATGCTCATAAAAATACGGTGATTCATGATTGGCGTCGGTGCACTCTGACAGGGATCGCCTCAAAGCACATCAGAGGACATGCGATCGAGAGAATGTAAATTGTGGTGGTGGAGAAAACACGAAAAGAAGAGGCATAATTGACTCTGAGTAATGTTTGATTGGGTCTACTTCAATAAAATTGACTTAAGACAACCAATAATATAATATCCATTGTCATATCTTCTGTAGTTAGATATATATAACATTATTTATTATCTGTTGCTTCATTCTTTAAATTCGTGATGGATATCGTATCCATTTTTATATTCCTTATAATGAATTATAACAATTGTTATCCGTTTAGTTTTCTTCTAACAATATTTAAATTTAGCAAAGATTAGTATAAATCGTTATATAAACATTCAATAACAAATATGACTTTCTTTACTAACTACAAATTGCAACAAAAATACTAAGATTCGAGATCTGAATCAACTCACCGACCCTGAGCCGTAACCTTAACTTTAATGGGAGCAGAGAGTGGTGTGGCCCCCAACCTCCCTTTCTGCTTTTTCTTCCAGGGAGGACTTTATAATTAATTCAAATATTAGAACCAAACAATATGATATTATTTACAAAGATCTCAACGAATTCACTATTTGAAAAAAAAACTCAACATGAAACGAGTAACATATTTCAATTGTCACATTTTGCTTTCAAGAAAGATACATTAACCTTTACCTAAATTCAATTCTTTATCCTCATAGGAAGAAAGTGAACTCTGTCTTGTAATTTGGACCTTAAAGTTAAAGGTACACAATGACAATAACAATGTATTCTTCTTGGTGCAATTGTCGTGGTTGGTGCTCTTAAAGGGCGTGCACTCTTATCCTATTTCATATGTGTGTTCGGGAAATACACTCTTCCATTTCAATACGATCCATAATACTCAGAGCTTGTGCTAACATGCATCCTCCCATAAAGGTCGAGCCCATTCATAACCTACAGTCTTCCTTTTCTTACAGCTTAAAGGCACCGAGGCTTCAGGGATTAGATATTCATGTATAAGTATGAAAATAAAAGTTTTAACTAGTTCTTGAAACAACTTAATATTACATATTTATCCTATTTTGTTGGAACTCCATTGAGATAGGTTGCGCTATTATTATAGATTATGAACTCCCAAAGAGTCTAAGTACCATCCTAACTTTTACTTAAGGATTAAAGATCTATCAAGTCCTTATACTAGATGTGTTATCGTTGGATCCAATGAAATTCAGAATTATCACATCTTGAGTCACTAATCCCCTTATAAGTATTAAATCAGATTCAGATGTGTCTCGAGACACTAACCCCCTTAAGTATTAAGTCAGGTTCAGATGTGTCTCCTTGTTTTGTGATTAAACCTTGAACTTTTAACGTTGGTAATTTTTGTCACATTATCACAATGCATTGGAATTGTAGGAGTTCACATGCCTACTATAGGAATTACATCAAGAAATTCCATAAACCATTAAATCTTAATAATGATGATTTCAAAAACATATGACTCGACTTCAAAGGTAGACTGAGCTAGAATGGTTTGTTTTACATGCTTCCAAGAGATTCCATCATCTCTAAGTGTAAATATATATCCGATAATATCATTATCCATACTCCTTTATTTTCCATATCAATGTATCGTTCTATCAAAGAAGTATTTCTACCATGATGCAAACTAAGGGAAATAATTACCTTTCGATAAATTGAGTCTAATTACCTTTCGATAAATTGAGTATGGTTAGGACAACTTGTGTACCTACTCAATTTTGCTAACGAGAATGAAATATCATGTCTAGTGCAATTTGCAAGATACATTAAGCTTATTATAATATGTGATTGCTTGAATTTGGGACACATGAACTTCACTTTTATTCTTGTGAATTGATTTGGATAAATCAAAAGAAGTGCTTACAACTTTGCTATCTTGACATCCAGAATTTTCTTATACCTTCTCAACATAGTGACCATGAGAAACTACAATCTTATCAACCAACCTCATCAGTTTTAGACCCAAAGCATCAACAACACCTATGCCCATCTAAAATTTACAGCTTAAGAATAACTTAGTTTTATTGTTAATCCTCGTATGCAAACCAAACAAAAATATATCATCAATGTATATGCAAAAGATAATATACTTGTCAGCTTTCACTGTGGAATATACAAACTTGTTAGATTCATGAACCTTAAAGCTACATTACAAAATAGTCTTGTTGAATTTTTCTTGCCACTGTGTGTATTCTAATCCATAAAGGGATTTAATCAACTTACAAACTTTTCCCTCACTTCAACATATCACATTTCCATCAGTATAGATTTCTTCCTCAAGACTAGGATAAAGAAAGACAGTCTTAACATCCATCGTATGGATAGAGAGATTGTATATGAATGCCGATGTTAAAGCATCTAGATTGTCGTCATCTCACTTATACGAGAATATGTATAAAAGTATTTGATAACTTCTTTATGTTTAAGACCCTTGTCAATTCTTATTAAACACTCATTTGAACCTAATGGTAGAGAATCCTTTGAGTAAATCAACCGATTCTCAAGTTCCATTAACGATAATAGAATTCATCTCTAATTTGATTATTTCCCTCCATTATCTTGCTTCGGATGAAGCCATTTCTTCCATGTAACTTCCTGGATCACACTCAACATGATAGACAACAAAGTTGCTATCGAGATCCGTAGAATTCCTTGATCAATTACTCTGTTTAGGCTCAACCTCCTCTAAAAGATCATTGAGTTCATAGTATGTCTCAACTCCCAAACTAGAAATATTTTTTAATTGGTCTGAAATAGATCTTCATATGGAAGATAGTCCATTCTTTTTAAGGAAGACATCCTAAAAAAGGTAGCATCACAAAGTTCAATAATAGTACTAGCATCTTGTCATGTATCTCAAACTAACTATGCATAGTTATTTTCCAAATAGCCTTAAAATGTGGTATCAATAATTTTAGGACCTAGCTTTTATTTTATTTTGTGAGACTAAAATATGAGAAAGACAACCTCTACACTTTAGTTATTTTAACCTTGATTTCCTTCTTCATTATAATTCAAACAAATATTACTCCTTATTCATTAGAGGGACTCTATTTAGAACATGGCATGTTGTATTCAAGGCATCTCCTAACATGTAGGTTAGAAGTCTAGAATTTTGTAAGAGTGCACTTATCATGTCAACTAAGGTCGTCTTTTTTGCTATCCAATTTGATTGTGGTGAATATGGTGTTGTAACTCATGAACAATATCGAATAGTTTACATTGTCCATGAAACAAGTTATAAGTATATTAATTACTTCTATCTGACCTAAGATATTTAATCACTTTGCCCGTTTATGTTTTGTCCTCATTCGTAAATGTAAGAAATTTATCTAAAGCTTCATACTCGATTTTCATTAGATAAACATAATAGTATCCATGACTATCATCTATGGATGATAAAGTATTTCCTATTTTCTCTCATTAGTAAACCATTTAACTCATATGTATGTGTACAAATTTAAAACCTAAGTATTCCTATAAATAAAGTGGAAAGTCTTTCAAGGTTGTGTTTAATTTGCGCACATATCTACAAATCTGAGTTCTATTAATAGTATGTTCAATAATAAATTCTAAGTTCATCATTCACTTAATCGAAATTAAATTTACATCTCCCATGCGAACATATCATAAATCACAAGATTCAATATTATTTATCACATAAGGAACATAATTAAAGACTCTATCATTCCTAACTATGCCTATCCAAAATAGGGGTCGGGTCAAGGTTCTATAACATTTGTCCAAAGCCCGCCAGGGGCTGATCCATGGGCCATTTTATTTTTTTTCAATTGATCTTTTAATATTATTTACTAAGTATTAATGATTTTATTACCACAATTTATACTTTATAAAACTAATATAAGTGGTTTACATGTTTCTTGACTTGTAAACTATTAAATTTAATGCAAAACTAGCATTGCATATGAAAAACATGAAGTATACCAAACTAATACATGTCTTATCTACTTTATATATATATATATATATATATATATATATATAATTTTTTGTAGGTCGGGTCGAGCCTGCCCTACCTCAATTCTCCTAAATCTATCATGGCCCATGAGCGAGCTGGGCGAGCGGGGCCCATCCCATTGGCCAAGTCTTCATAATAATTACAAAATAAATATTCATAGTATCAAATTTGATTCTAACCACTAAATCCAAATGCAACATAGTCTTTTGCATAAAAACATAATGTCTCAGTATTATTACATTTTAGATAAACTTTGAAACCATGTTTAACTAAAATAAAGCAAGATAAAACATTATTCTTCACATTAGGACATGCAATACCCTCTAAAAAAGTAACATCACTAAGTTCAACAAGACAATATGATTGTACCTAGATCACATGATTCCAAAAGGATACTAAAAATAAGCCAATATGATTGCCATTGCCTATCAACTTCTTAATAGAAAATGTAGGAAGAATACATGTATATTGGTCTATATAAAGTCATCTAATTTCATTGCTTAGTGGACTGAGATGGTTATTCAAAAATTTGAGTTCTTCCCAAGTCAATGCCACAAACATTGTACAAATAAGATACTTAAGATCTAGGCCCATTTGACAATGCATGCTCTTTCTTAACTGAATACCCATGCTTGATATAGGCCACAAGAATATATTTATATGATTGGAGTTCCAGTGCATCGTAGGATTCATGAGTTAATAAAGTTAGCACAAGTTTTTGTCGTAGATTATAAACAACAAAGTTAAGCAACCAAGTATCATTACAATTTTTAATTGGAGTGTAACTTGTTATGTAAATAAAGTCATTAATTTTTTTATTTTTTTCAGACAAAGTCGTGATCAATTTCATTTTAAATAAAAATCTAAGATATAAGAGAAGACATGATTGCAATACTTATGACACATGGACAAATTTAAGGAAACTCACCAAGTCTGGCGATCTTCATGGAGTATAGAAGATAGAGAATTGAAATTGCTCTATGTGCATGGAAATCTGAAGTAAGAGTTGCTATATAAAGAATAATTTCATTCGATCTTATTTTCAGTTTTAATTTTTCTTGATGAATTTTGAAATGTTCCATACTAATCAATCAAAATTCATGGAAAAAGAATCCAGCTCCATAAAATAGTAAAACAAAAGTGTGATGGTAAAATCGTCTGAAATAGGAAAACAAAAGTGTGCCAGTCACCCATGACTAAATGACGCACAAGTGCAAGGGTTTAAACATTATAGCTTGATGAAGACAAGGAAATGAAATAAATAAAAATTCTATTCTATTGCACTACAAAGTTCATGACAACCTTCTTCTTAATATGTTACCCTCCCCCCCCCCCCCCGCATATTGTCTTGCTAAGATAAGGAAACACCCATCTCCTCATCTCAAGCACAAGTCGATCGATCGGAACAAAATGACATTTGTCTTGTAAGTACTTGAAAAGGCGTAACCATGAGAAAATATTTAATAATACAATACTCAAGTAAGGGAAACCAAAAACAAAAGTAATTTGCATAGACTCTCATGACAATTATTAGATAATGGTGCGAAAATGTAATGCATAGAAACATGAATTAGTTAGAGTTGATTTTGAACACTCTGAACCTAAAAAAATGATCAAATTTTACACACACATATTCTCAATTTAGGGTTTGTCTTCCAAGGTCGATCACAAGGAGGTGGTGGTGTGTTCAAAAATGCATGTTATTTTTATAATCATTTTATTATTTTATAATTGTTTTAGTTACAGAGTTTATATTTTTCTACTTTTCATGTAAATTAAAAGCAAGTAATCTTTTATTTGATAATAAATATAAAATATATTATTCACGAGAATTTGTGTAACTTTTCAATTAGCAATGATAAGTGATGACTTTTATATAAATCAACTTAGAATTGATGCTAGAAAAATCAAAACAAGGTATCACATCAATATTTTGATGAAATGTTTATCACATAAATTGCAAATGACAAACTACAAATAAGAATTTACTTCATATTTTTATGATCTTACTAGAATTAGTTTTACAAAAATGTGCAAGTTACAATAAACTAAACATTGAAAATATTGAACATGCTCAACAAATTCTAAATATATTATGCGTAATATATATAGATGAGAGCTATGCACTTAAGAAGGGTTGCTAGTCCAACCAATCTATAACAAACAAACCTATATTTGAGTTCTGTTCGATAAGAAAGTCCAAAATTTTGAGTTCGGTTCGATAAATAGTTGATATGACATGTACGAGTTCAAGTTCGTTTAGAAGAGGGATGTTTGAATTTGATTTGAAAATAGTTCGGTAACAATTTAATTTAACTCAAACTTGATTAGATAAACAAGTTCAAAACTGGAGTTCGACAATAAGGTTCGAAAGATGTAAAAACTATTTAAATTAAAATGGTACAAAGCCTACCAATTAATAGCATAATTTCTTTAACCCAAAATTTCTCATGTATATAAATACTAAGTTACACATATACACATACACATATATGCATATTGAAATAGAACTTTTATCGAGCGAACAGATGCTATGTTCATATTCGTCTCATTAAGTTTTCGAACCAAAATTTGAAGATCATGCTAACAAGTTCGATCAGAACATTTTTTAAACTAATATCAAATGGAGTGTAATAGAATACGAACATTTTCAGTTCGATTAGCCCCCTATATACACTACCATGTTATATTTATAAAACTACATGTCTTACACAAGATTATCTAAAAACAAACTGTATATTTAAATTTAACTTTGCTCCAGAATGATCAAAATAAATATTTGTAAAAAGTATTTTGTAAATAATAAGAAAATATGCATTCACTATTTGTTTAACAGATTGTTTTGTAATATGAGAAAGATATATGATATTTCAAAGTTCAACATGAATTTATTCAATATTTGACATTTTAAAATACCGAAAATGATGAAAAAATTATAAAAAAGTATAAAAATACCAAAAGAATCGTGAATTCAATGTAAAAAATATATTAAAAAGTGGTATTCAAGGGATTGCAAACAAAAGGATTATAGTGACGAGATCTTTGCTCGAAGCTGATCAACCATCACTTATGTGGTGACTATTTGCTAGGTGATCCGATTATAGATCTAGAAACTACTATGTGAAACTTGGCCAATCCTTTTGTAGACATGATGTTTAAATACGATCTATGATTCTGCATACGCTTTGAAATGTCATGATTAAAGAGCTTCTCCATGGGTGATGAGCGAAGCTCACAACATCAAACATGAGCTTCATATCTTGTATGCTGGTGAAGTTGTAATGCGGACCATGTGTTTGTGAATATGTATGCTTGATACAATGCTTTAAAATTTGATTATATCGAAAACTAATGTGAAACTAGACTGCTAGAATCAAACATCTTATAAATCGAGTCTTTAGCTCGTTGAAGCTCAACTAGACTGTGAGGGACAACTTGATCCATCCTCTCAAATCTTCTCCCTTCCTTGTTGATGTTGCTAAAGAGTTTCTATTGACTTGGATGTCACCACAAGTTTTTGGAACCATGCTAATATCTACAAGTGAATGTACAAAAGATAAGCTTAGATTATGAGAAAGGAAGGGGATAATGGGGTTATTATGTGGGATATTGTTGGGGCTTTCAAAGAACACAAGAGAATTCCAATACAATCAAAATCAAAGTATACTGAAAAGGTGTGAGAATGGAAGGAGCTTTTGAACAAGGTAAATGCAGTATGTGGCTAGAGTGCAGGACTGACTAAGGTCAATTTTTGAAATGTTAAATATGATATATATATATATATATATATATAAAGGGAAAAAGGAGTATGCTCCCTGGGTGTAGCTAACTTACATGCTCCCACCTCTTTTCTCCTATATTTTTTTATTTTTCTTAAATGAAACCTATTGGAATTTAGATCACAATATGTCACCATGATGCCATTCAAATTTCGACTTAATTCGATACTTCTATCCCCCCATCAAGACTGTCAAATTTTAACGGTCTCAGAATTGCTGAAATTGACCCCCTTCAGATGGAGGGCATGGGAGTCTCTGTTTCTGACGAATTTTAATAGAATGTTAGAGGGATATAGTGATGAATATACATATTTTTTATTTTCCAAAAAAAATTAAAAATGAGGGAAAATGAGGGTGGGAGTAGCCAATTGGCTACACCCAGGGTGTAGCCTCATTTAACCCATATATAAACCTAAGTAAAAATATGTTTCTATTTTAGGTAAACGTCGACAAAAACAGAATTGGCAAAACTTGTAAGTACAAAAGTTGTAGAACTAAAAAATGATAAAAATATATTCGGTAATGTTTTCAATTAAGAAAAATCAAATATATTGACTTTAAAAAAATTTTGCGTGTGTGCGCATATGTGTGTAAATTTATCTTTTAATTTAGTTTTATTGTATATTTCTCACATTATTAAGATACTCATTTCATATTTTTATTCCTAAATGTGATATACTTATAAAAATTATGAAATCAAATTTAATAAAAAAGGATAAACACTAAAAAGATATGATTTACCTATGTTTGTTCAATAAAAAACAAACTTTTAGTTTTTGATATTTTTTTATTTTTAATCAATTTTATTTTGAAGTTCATTTTTAAAAGAAAAATGATATCGGAAAGCATTATTTGGAGTGATAAATAAATATTTGCATGCTTACGAAGTTTGTATGATACAATATATTAAAAAACACCATTTTGTTTGGAAGGATAACAATTTTAAAATATCTTTTAGTTAACTTTTATTTTTAAAGATGAAGTTCAAAAGCGATTTTGGTTCAATTGAATTTTCTTAAAGATAGATACAAATGTAGGAAATTGACCTATTGATCAATTATGATTTTAATTTGTTAATAGATTATTTAAAAAAATACTCATATTAATTATTTTCCTCCGCATGGTATGAATTAGGTCAATTTAATAAATATAGAAATAAGTAAAATATTTGAAGATTTATTTACAAATGTAAATTAATTTACAAGAATGTTCTATTTTATTTTAATTTTAATTTCCTATTTTTCCTTTTAATACACGTTGTTGAAACTTGTTTGTGAGTTTTTTGTTATAAAGTATAATTTAAATAAATTCTATTATATTCTAAGATTTGTTTAAGACTCTAAATTACCCAATATTTACAATTTTTCTTCTCGATTTTATTTTTCTATGTTTTAATTTTACTACTGTTTTGCAAGTCATTTTGTTTTTTTATCATTTTATCAAAATTTATTTTCTTAATTATCTCTTTACATGTGCTTACAGTACACTATGTTTTAGTTTTGTTTTTGTAAATATTGATGATATGTACTCATAATAATGTAATATTCAAAATTTCAAGGATAAAGCACTAGTAGTAACTTGTATTTCCCAACAAGCTTTGTACCTTTAAGGGGTCTTGAGCCACTCCCATCTAGACCTAGCCCGCTCATGGGTTGGGTTTTTGTGCTAGGATGATTGAGGAGTGGATTGGTCATCCTGAGCTGCAAAAAAATAAAAAAATAAATGTGGAAGTTAGATAAAAAAATGTATTAATATAATGTACTTTAAGTTTTTCATATGTGATACTAGTTTTACATTAAAATTAATAGTTTGCATCTCAAGTAACATGTAAACTACTTATATACATTATTATACCTAGTGGTAATTATATCATATATATATATATTTAAGAATAAAGAGAAAATAAAGTTGGCCCATGGGTTGGAATGTAGTGGGCTTTGGACATAGGTTTTAGAACATCGGCTCGTTCAGACTGACCTCCATTTTGGTTAGGTATACTCCCATCTAGCCAGTATCGCAGTCCATGAGGGCTTAATTAAGATGCACTCGTTGAAAACTGCATGTTCTAGAATAACCATTATGCTCAACCAAACTTCTTACTAGGGTGGAGCATTGGGCCGAGTCGACCTGGATTCGGCATTGACCCGACCTGCAAAAGCACGGGCTCGGCCCGAACCCGATGTACTATTGGTTCAGGCCCGGGCCCTCATATATCAAAAATGCCATGCTCGGGACGGACCATAATCGAACCCGAAGTACATATAAGTCAGGCTCGGGCCCTCATATTACTATCTTTTAGTAGTTTATAGTCTAACAAACTTTTGTAATATGCTATTACTAAATTAAATTCCATCATGATTTGATCACAGGGAAAAGAATTCTGCAAAATATTTCCAGATTTCAACAATCCACGTACAACAATCCACACGTAAATCATATTAGAACCAAATTGGAGACAAAAAATTATAGTCACAATACATCCAATATTTCTTTCATCCATGAATAGTAATATTATATATTAACAATACATCCAATAATCATTTATTATGAATGAATTATATCATTACAATAAATTAGAATCAAAGTGCAACTTTATGGAACCAAAATGGGTGCAGGTTGAGCCGACCCAAACTCGAGACTGATCCTACAGGCCTCAGGCGGGCTCGGACCTTCGGATTGTTAAAAAATGGGCCTTGAGTCAGCCTAAGGCCCACGAAAATTTGACGGGCTCAGACTGAGATTTCCAGGGTTGGGTCGGGTTGAGCCCAATGCTCCACCCTACTTCGCACTATCAAATTTGGCTTACAACTTGTGAGTTCCCAGGGTATCTCCATCACCATCTTCAAGTGTTCTTCATATTACACTTAATATTTAGAATAGATCAATATGTCATGTATGGAGACCATAAAAATGGTCTAGGAAGGGTTAAAAGGCTTGATTCATGAGATCCATGAATATAGCTAGTGCATTTTCCACATAGATCATCATCAATGAGAACTCGTATGTCAATAATGAGTTTGAACAACTCTCTTGGCAATGTCTTCCTCTTTGATATGCAACTAATGGTACATGAATCTCATATCGATCGTTGAAAATATTATCACGCCTTGGAGCTGATCAAACAAAGTCATCAATCATGGGAAGAGGATGACGATTCTTGGTGGTAGCCTTGTTCATTTAATGAGAATTCGTGCACATCCTCGGCAATCCATCTATTTCTTTACAAATAAGATTAGATTTTTCTACAGTGAAATGTTATGGTAAATGTATCCATTCTCGGAAGCTCTTGGAGGAGTATCTTCATCTCTCATAGTTCCGCTAGTGCCATATGCATGGCATGGAGATAGGGTTAGTCCCAGGAACCGTAAGATCTCAAACTTGATCTCATGCCTTGCAGGTATCCTTACCAAGTCTTCTAAGAAGATCCTTGGGAGTCCTCAATGACAAAATCCATATATAACTACCAACATTATATACATATATAACACAACAAATCCATACATATGCAGATTATGTTGTATAACAAAAATAAAAGATTTGCACAATCAAAATATAGAGAGAGAAACTTCGATAAATATATGACAAGAACAACTTCTAGCATGTATGACAAATAAAACTTCTATACAACCAAATACGGCAAGAGCATGACTAGAACAATACTCATTATGGTGCAACATACAACCACAAAGTATGTTGGTGGCTCTATATCAATATATAAAGGCATTCAACTACAATGACTATTTTGAATTGTAAACATGAATGAAGCTTCTATTATCAGATTGTGATGCATTAGGGAAATATACTTGTCTTTAAACAAAGAGATCATCCACTTAAGTACACAAATAACCAAAGAAAAAGAACAATCACACTTCTTGTATGGCGATTCTCGCGACCAAAAGAACAGATGAAGGCAACACGCAAAGAGGAATGTATGAGCCTACTCTTATTTGCTTCATAGCTTTATATTGGTCTCATTATGCAGCAGTGTTTAGGAAGAGAGGATGCATCGATTAATGCGTTGGATGGGATGAGTACTTCGAAATGGTTCGCGACTCCATCCCTTTAGCTTAGTCATATATTTTTATTGATATATGTTGCGATCCAAGCTATTAAATGCTAACTTATTGAATTTTGATTATATTTATTGAAGAAAAAGTTTTGTCTCACTCACTCCATCCATCAATTTCATTTATTTCTGCTCATTCAATGAACATATAAATGTAGACTATTTTTCTTTCCTCAATCAGCTCATACCTCTCATTCAAAGTAACGCATGAGAGAAGACTTTGAAAAAATATTCAAAAATAAAATCGGAAGGTGAAAAAAGAAAGATGTGTATGTATACCGAATCTTAGGAGGAGAAGACAAGAATCTAAACCTTTTGACCATTCTCGGTGAGCTTGATGTAAGCAACTGGATTAGAGAAGAGGCGGTTGTTTCTCGACTCTGTCAACAATGGCGGATTGGAGGACATCTTACTAGAGGCGCAAAAAGATAGGGGAGAGTACGACCTACCCTTCTTTACGGTGCCAGCCATCGATATTTATACACAAATACATAAAAAAAACTAATACCCACTTCGAGAAAGGGATCGGTTTGGAGAATCCACAGTGGTCTGGCCATCAAAAGCTTCTCCTGCACCAACAAAGAAGACCCATTTCCCACCTTTCCCAATCCCCTCCCATCTCCCCCCATATTTCTCTCTCCTTAAGCCTCGCAAGAACCCATCTTCGAAGCTGCTGTTCTTCCCCAATTTGGAGGCGTCTCAGATCGATCCTCAATCCCCTTCAGCTTTCTAGAGGTTCTCTCCTGGTGGAAAGATAGCTTATTCTTAGTGGGTTCTCGTCAAAATCTAGACTTGATTCCTATTGGCTTCTGTATATACGTTTCTGGCAAGTTGGGTATTTTTCTTGCTGTTTTTCTACTTTGCTGCAATTGAGTCTTCTGGATTGTCGTTCTGGAGCTTTGGGTTGTTGGGGATAGACAGGGAAGGACGATCTTTTGATCGCCGTCGTCTGTCATCAGCAGCTGCGGCGTAATTTAGATCTGTTACCATGAGATCTAGCAGCTCTTCCTCATCTAAAAGGTAAAGCAGTATGCCACCTTCCTTGGTTTTGTTTGATGGATTATACAGAAGAAATTGATGGTTTCCTTAGATATGTTGGCGTGTGTTTTTGTGGTGATTATATTTTTGTAACTTAGTAGCTATGCGGTTTGATTGGTAAACGGAGTAATAAAAGATGCATCTCGATCTTTTGATTAGATGCAGGGAATTGCTCTCGTATTTGTTGGTAATGTGATATTGAGGTTGGTCACAGAAACTTGATGTTGAACTGAGACAAGAAGAATCTCAGATTTTCTAGCATGCACATTTAACGAATTTTCGTTGTATTCGGTTGTTAATGCCTTTGGTTTTTGGATTTTGATCGCTGTTTGTGTTGTTTGGATTTCAGTGTGCATTTTTCAGATGACTTTTATTTTAATTCTTTTGCATTTCTCAGAAGAAGAGGTGAAGATGGTGAAACATGAGAATTATCTCTCTTCCACTCCTCTCTTTTTGTGAAATCTGAAATCCATATCTTGTATTCTTTTTCTTCATGCTATTGGGATTCTTTTCATGGCAACTAGAATAATTTTTAATCCTTTGCATAACAAAATTGCAGAAGGATGCGGTCAATGGGGAAGGAGAGGGAGAAGAGGAAGAGCTCCAAATGGTTGAAGCGCTTTTCCAAGGAGCTATTAGTTTCTATTGAGAAAGGCATAGTCTTCTCTGCCAAAGTTTGCTACAGGAACATGCATGATCATCCGTTCCTTGCCAGCTTTGTCCTGATTGTATTCTTACTGTATGCATTCCTCCCATCCTTGTTCTGGTTCCTAGTTTCATCCTCTCCGGTCATCATATGCACCGCTCTTCTCCTCGGAACACTCCTGAGCTTTGGCGAGCCGCATATCCCAGAGGTTGAAGAAGATGAAAAGAAGACAGTTCGTGACATCTCTCCACTTCGGAATCATGCAGTTAGTGATGATGTTGTTGTTGTCCATAAGAAGAAAATGTACTTTTTGGATCAGAGTAGCTCTGAGAGTGAAAGAGAGATTGAGGATGGAGTTATCCCATCGTCCTTGGAGGTTGGCGAGTCATCCAAAAAGGTTGGTTTTCAAGAATATGAGGGTTCTTCTCCGAAGAGCTCTTTGGGACTTGATCGGGAGATAGAATCCAGAGAACGGGAGTTTGGAGAGGCTAGAGATCTTGTTGGTGATCTATTGGCAAGGGTACACTCATTGAAGACATCCAGGCAAACAGAGAGCACACTTATCAGTACAAGCTCTCTTGTTGACGGTGTGGTCGAACCTAGAGAGGAATTCTTCGAGAACACGCATGACCATGGATATATGATATCTGGAGATACCTCACAGGTATCCGGGAACAGCACTCGTATTTTGGATAATATACATGACATTGAAGCGATTGGCGAGGTGGAGTTGGAAGGCTTCAAACCCGAACTAGACATGGGCTATTACAGTCTTCTTAAGCCCTCAGAAGATCGAGATGATCACTCGGATTTTGGTTCTGATAAATCCGAAAGTTGTTCCCCCGATGCTTCCATATCTGACATCAATCCAATGCTTGATGAGCTTTGCCCTTTCATCCCCTCTAACAATGTGGAGGATTCAGATCTCGGCATCTTCAGCTCCACTATTCATGCAAATATGGATGACTTGGTTTCTGGATCTGAAAGATCGACGCAGTCCCCCAGCTCAGTTTATGGTAGCGATGAGTTGGCAATAAATATGGAGGAGGAGGATGATGAAGAAGAAGAAGCACTTGAAGATAAAGATGGTGTGCATGTGGCATGGACGGTAGACGATGAGATGAATGTCATGGATCTAGGATCCTCGGAAGTCGAAAGGAACCGGAGATTAGAAAATCTAATGGCTAAACGAAGGGAGAGAAAGAACACGAATCCGGCAGAACTTGGAATTTTCCTTGGCTTAAGGAATGAAGATACTTCTCCACTTGGAGACCGATTATCTCAATTACGCGTTCAGGTTTCATCTATTTCTACAAAGAGAAAGAACCCATTCGATGACGAATCAGAGGAAATCGGGGGCTTGCCTCCTATTCCGGGTTCCGCTCCCTCCATTCTCCTACGGAAGTCGAACCCATTTGATTTCCCTGAAAAAAGCTTCACAGAAAGTGGAAACACCATTGGAGCTGACCAGAGTGAACTGCACTTTAAAGGCTTCACTACGGGATCAGCCTCTGCGAGCGGCAATAAAGAGGAGGAGCACAATGATATCGAGGGGCATTATTTGGTTCCTGAGGAAAAGGTGTACCGCAAGTACCAAAGGCAATTAAGCGAACTAAGCTATCCTAAGATGAGATCCATGTTTAAATCCGAACATCTTTATCCGGTTCCAGACCAAGAGTATGGTAGAGATCCACTTGTTCTTAACATAAATGAAGGGAATGAATCTGATTCACTTGTGAAGCATGAAGGGGAGTTTGCTATCAAGGACGAGAATGATCATTCATGGAACAAGGGGACTGATGAAACAGAGGCGCTCATCTTTGATCTAACGGGAACTTCAGAGGCCCATGACACTTCCCGTGCTCGAGCGGAGTTAGAAGTTGAATCCACAGATGCCATACAGTACGGGAGCTTTACTTCATTTGAGACAAAAGTGGATGAAGATGGTATCGTCGTGGAGAGGGTCTTCCATTTCGACAGCGACGACAAACTAGATTCTCCAAGGATCCACTCAGATGAAACAGTTGTATCTGATAGCTCCACAGAATCTGAAAAATCCTCAGGGTCAGGACATTCAGGCGATGAGATGATACCAGCATCCCATCCTTCAGTAGATGAACCGGTTGTCCTTCCATCAGAAGTAAGCATATTGCCTGCAATCGCTGATCAGATCAAAGCTAGCTTCAGGCAAGAAGAAATAAATGGTTCTTCGCAATCAGATGTTTTAACGCAAGATGCAACAGATAACAACTCAGATGGAAATATCGTAGTTGCTGACAAAAGCCAAGCTGAGCAGGAAGGTGACTTCGTAGAACGTTCAGAAAATATAATGGGGAAAACCCAAGTGATTTATATGGCTGACGATTTGGACTGGTTAGATGAGAAAATATTGTCAGAGCTTGATGTAGTTGGTGATTTTGGCGTAGAAAAGTCGCAAAAAGGCCATGATCAGGCCCTAAAAGATATCCAATCATATGACGAGGCTGAGATTCAAGTGAGCGGAAATGCAGACACGACGGAATCCAATACACGTGAGTCGGCCCATACAGCGAAAACTCTCGAACACCTGGAATTTGCGATGAAGAAACACGCGGAAGCAAGCTCTGCGGTAATGGTGTCTTATATGAATCAATTAGTTTTTTCAAAATGCTTTTTTTGCTTTTAAGGATATGTGCTTAATGGTTCAGTCAAAAATTTCTTAACTGTAGAGGTAGCATTTTGGGTGGCAATTAAACATGATACTAAAGATCAAAGTTTTTTGATGAAGCATCTAACCTTTCAGATATTGACAGTCCACCTTCCTGTTTAATCAGTTTGTATAACACTGTCGGTTTTATATAAAGTATCTTGAAACTTTTCTATGAAGCTCAACATGCTCTCTGTCAAAGACATTTTCCTTTTTTTCTCTTGTGGAAAAGAAATGTTTGGAATCTTTGGATAACTAAACTCCGTTGATGATCGTTAACGACAGATTGCAACGACTTCTGGACTGAAAGATAGTGATTCTGGTCTGCCTGAAATCGAAGCCCGATGCTATGATGACATAGATCTGGCATTGATGCATCATGCTGGCATCTCACTAGATGTTGTTTTGGTGGAGGTATGCGGCTTTCCTGTTTTCGCGTCGCGCTTTATTCCTAATAATATTCGTGGGATCTTAATCTGTCGGTCCAACTTCCTACAGGATGAACATCTAGAATCGTCGGCCCATCAGTCAAATATACCAGAAATCAAAGCACGATCGCTTGATGATATCGATCTGGCATTGATGTCCCATGCTGGTTTCCAGTTAAATGATGATTTGGTGGAGGTAAGTGGATTTCCAGTTGAGTGGTAAGTTCATTTTCTACTAAAAGTAGTTGATTCTTCATATTTCTGACTTCTTACAGGATCCACATCTCGAGGCATCGTCCCACCAGTCAGATCTGCTTGAAATTAAAGCACGATCTCTTGAAGACTTACATGAAGCATTTGGTGGACGAGACAAGCTTTTGAGCGAAGACGATAAGGATTCGGATCTACAGGAAATCGAAGTTAAATCTCTTGCTGAACTACATAAAGCGTTGCGGACAGAGGATGCACCGAAAGAGTCGGCTGTGATCTCTTTGGAACAGCATGAAGTCGAGGATGTCATTGAAGACATGCATTTAATGTCCGAGCAAAAGGAAGTGGTTCCAGAACTGGAAGAAATCAGAGCATGCTCGCTGAAAGACCTGCATGCAGCGATTTTCAATACAGACGTTACATCAGAACCAATCGAACTTCTTCATGATGTTCATGAAGTTGCTTCTCATTCTTCAGAGGACGAAATTCTTGAATCCAAGGAAGGTGGTGGCCATTTAGGGTCCGAGATGGTTAGCATCGAATCTCTCGAGCCTGGAAAAGAAGTGGGATCTACTGGACAAGAAGATCGACAATCTGAGAAAATTGTTTCGAACTTGCATGAAATTGAAGCTCAGACTCTTGAAGAATTGCACGCGATTTTTGCAAAGCAAGATAAACAACAAGATCCTGCAGTATCCCGCTCGGATGTTCATGAAGCTGATGATCAATCAGACATAGTTTATGAGCCACAAAATACACACCCCGAAACCAATGCAAGTCACTTGGAATTGCATCAAACTGGAGCTCAAATTCCCCAGGACGTGCATATGGTTGAAACTCATTCATGCTTGGATGAGACTGAAGCACATCTCGAGGATGGCCCAAGCTTATCACAGATCGAGCAAGATGGAGATACGAGCATTGAGAAAATCAGCACTAATACGCATGAATCTGAATTGCAAACTCTCAAGGGCTTCCATATTGGACAAGAAGATTCAACGGCTGTTCTCTCCGGTGTTCCTGAAGCTGAAGCGCAACTGGTTGAGGATAAGGATGCTATTTCCGAGCATGAACATGTGCATTCTGAGTCTATGTTGGTAGAGTCAAACTTTACTGAAGTTGAAGCAGGATGTCTTGAGGATTTGGATAAGGCGATGGGACAGCTACATGGGAAAAACTTGGCGGGAATCCAATCTGAAGGCCAAGCTCCAACAGTTGAACACTTACATACAATGCCAGTCCAAGAACCATCTATCAATGGCCTACAGGAATCGAATGCCATCTCTGTTGGAGACACGGTAACTGAAAAACTTAAAGAGCTCGAACCCGGAGTTCTTGAATCTCATAATGATGGTTAAACCGACGAAGATGATACCTCAACTCCTACTTTAGGAGGGAAAAAGGGACAACGATGGATTGATCTACTTCGACCTCACATTGCAGCTCAACTAACTTATCTCAATTGAGTGCGATGATGTCGTCACATGATGTGGTTTTGTGGTATGATTTTGTGCGAGTGCATTTGTTTTGTTTTGTTTTGTTTTGTTTTTCCTTTACCGTCTTGGCTATCTTTACGCCTTGTGGGTTGCGATGCTGCTGTTTTTGTCGGTCAGTGTTGGCTTTCCCCTTCTTTGTGTATGTTCTCTTGTTTTGCGGTCGAAGGTCCTTTTTTCTGTTTTTCTGGTGAGGTACACTAGCTATTTTTTAATATAGAACTACAGAATGATGTTTTTTCAAGAGTGTGCGAATGTGTGTATGTAAGTTTGTGTTTAATGGAGTAAAGCTCTTTTTGGGTGGCTTTGCCTATTTGTAAAATATTCGGTATGATTCATATCTATGGAATTTCGATGTCGATGCTTGTTGTGATCAAGAAAAACCTGAAAAAAATAGGCCAGTCTAGAGTTCAATCCCCAAGGGTTGTGGATGAAGTGATATTTTTGCATGTAATTAAATGGTCGATTGGAACTGACAAGAACAACAACTACTGGTTTTTTAGCTAATATATTTCCAAAATGTCATTAGATGAAGTTTTTGGGATTTTTTACTGTCAATAGGTTTTGAATATGAAATCTATTTTGTGATATAATCATAGTAATCTTGTATTTCCTCCAACCACCAAAACTAAGTGATGCAAGCTTTGTGAAGTCTATGTGGGCAACTCCATCCAGATATGTCATTGACATGGGTAAAGCTAAAGAAACATCAGGATCTACATATCACATGGATCTACTTTTGAGGTATGAAGGAGCTTAGGCAGGGAATATGATTAGAAGAAGTGGCTATTTAACTATTATATGCATCATGTCTCTATCTTCATGATCCCTAAGGTTAGGTTATTAAAATAGTCATCAGAATCTAAGATGGGAAGAGGGATTACACCATGCAATGCATTACAAGCATTGTATAGTGTATATTATATTTTATGAGTCATTAAATTTGGTTCTTTTGGGAAATAGGGATAAGAAATCACAAAACCTCCTTAGTCATGTAATAGTTATTTATTTATAAGCCATGTTCCACTTCTCCTTGGGTTAAAATAATGCGACAGATTTGATGCCTTAAGCACGGGATCAAAAATGATGTTGAAAAAAGAAGAGTAAATTACACACAAGTCTGGGAATTATACATTTGATTTCAATGTCATACTAAACTTTAAAATTTCTTGTGTACTATGGAATGGAGTGTTCCCCTTCCATGAATCTGGAATTGGTCTTGCTGCAGATGCAACAACTTGTCTGCAGGAATTACGACAACATGTGTGCTACTACGAGATCCTCGGAATCACGAAGAACGTGTTGCTGCACGCCCTCAGGAACATGGTTCGAAAAGGCTAGCCTCGAGGCGGTCGAGGCGTACGCCTCGAGGCGAGGCGGTCCCTTTTAGCCTCGAGGCTTACGCCTCAGACCAGTCCTGTGAGGCGTGCGCCTCGAGTGGTCGAGGCGTAGCCTCGAGGCGGAACGCCTCGAGGCGGTCGAGGCGTTTCATGAGGCGTTTTTGCTTTTTTTTGAAGTATTTTTTATTATTTTCATGGTTTCCTTAGTAGTTTGAGAAGCTCATCAATATATGTTTATTTAGGATAACAATTATATAAGATGAATGCCTAAATATGATGTTTGTTTCATGCCCATAACTTCATATTTACAATTAATGTATCCAACTATTTCGGCAAACTCTTACTATTTCACTCTTAATGAATGAATTCATAAATATTTAATTAAAATACTTGTAACTTAACAAGATTTGCAATATATCAAGCAAAACAAAATGGTTAAGGTTCATGTTTTCTCATGTTGCCTTATATTATATATTAGACACAACATAAATTTCTTCGACATATATTTAATCGAACTTTTAATTACAATAGTATTTCAAAGATTTGCTCGAAATGGATATGATTCAGCATTCTCGTGCGATCATATATTATATGTTAGACACATAACATAAATTTCTTTGATGTATATTTAGTTAATTACGACAATATTTCATAGACATATATGTATTGTTTAATTCTTTCACAATATCTATAGTCATTGAATTCCTCTTTGATTGGATGAAAATGTGTAGAAATGTATATGATGTTGTTCTATCTTCTATTTTGGGGTTCTTATCTTTATCATTTCATCATATCTTGTAGTGTAAATTATTATATATTGGGCAGAGAACATATAGTTACATAGAGATATATATAATTGTAGTTTTATACATATTTTTCTATATAAACTGAGGCTTACGCCTCGACCGCCTCGACCGCCTCGAGGCTACGCCTCGCCTCGATTCCAAGGAGACCGCCTCGTTCCGCCTTTCGTTTTTCAAACCTTGCTCAGGAAGGCTGCTGCAAGAACCACCCTGATAAGGACGGTTGTCCGGAGAAGGTTATTGGGTGTTTTTTGCTGCGTCGATCTCGAGCACTTCCGTTTGTATGGCTTGTGTTCCATGGGAATTTTGGGATGCGGTTATCTGTTTTTTTTGAGGAAAAAGAGGGTATGACGTTGAGAAGATGCCTTCCATGTAACTTGTATATATTCACAGTAACTTTTGAAAAAGAATTACAAAGATGGATGTGGGTATCTGTTGGTTCTTGTTTTTGTGTCGATTTGAAACAGAAAGGCCTGACCTTGGTTGTTAGTGTGGGTCTTCTTATGTGGGTTCATGGATTCATGAGATCTCGATTTGGATCTAGTGAATTTTATAAGGGCGGTGGTTATTTATGGAGAAGATCACAACATATGATCCATGAATTTTACAAGATCCATGCAGGTTTTGTTTAGCCAGTGATGGATGTGAACAGAAGTTTTAATCGTTTGCCTTAATCGGGTTATACATGTGGTTCTAAATGGTGTGGCCTCAATTGCCATGGTATTTTTTCTTCAGATGGTAGTTCTTATGGTTATATTTTGTATGCTTTCCATCCAGGTGACCGTGTTTGTCAGGATAACTAAAACCATATATCTACTTATCTGTTTTAGTGGGACTAAATTTGTGAGTTTTTTTATGGTACTCGTTGACTTAAGCTGGGCTAGAGCACTCTGGAGTAGTATCTTAGAAGATAGGTGAGGCTGCGGATCTGGTGTTTCAGGTACCTTGATTTTAAGGATTTTCTTAAATTATTGGTCATTTACTCAGATTTTTCTAAATGTGAGTGCTGGCCTCTGCGTCTTAAAGCAGGCGTGCCTGCCTTTGAACCTTCATCAAAGCACCAGACTTCGAACCTTTCTTGCAGAACAACAAACACCCTTTGCTGCCTTTCCCTTCTGGAGCACCACAATTTCTGTGTTCACTTATTTCAAGTGATGCTTGTTTACTTGTTACTATCATAACTCTAGTTGTTTGTTTGTTTTTTTATGTTTGATCGATTTGAGTGTAGGTTTAGGTCTGTCGAATTTTGGGGGTTGAACTGTAGGGTTTGGTCTGAGGTCCCCTGTTCTTTGTGCAGTTTGCCTAGTTTGAGTCCAGTTTATGGTGGAGACGGCAGAAAGATGTCTTCTTGATTGTAACCCATGTCGTGGAATGGGGAGTTTGCTCATAATCTCATCTTTTCTCAGGAGCTGTTGAAACTCAGGAAAGTAATTTGGGGCTTTTTTGGAAGGAAAAAATGGGGCTGCCCCCCCCCCCCCTTTTTCGTCAATTTTTTTTATTTTATTTTTTTGAAAAATATCACCATGTATATTCATCTCTATATCCCTCCTATATGCCATTCGAATTTCGTCAGAAACAGAGACTCCTACGGCCTCCATCGAAATGGTGTCGATTTAAAAAATTATGTTATCGTTAAAAAATGACTGTCTGGATGGAGGCCGTAGGAGTCTCTGTTTCTGACGAAATTCGAATGGTATATAGGAGGGATATAGGGATGAATATACATGATGATATTTTTCAAAAAAAATAAAAAAATGCCAAAATAAGGTGGGGGCAGCCATGTTGGCTGCCCCTAGGGGGCAGCCACATATGACCCTTTTTGGAATATAGGAATGATATATAGGAATGAAGAAGAGATAATGATATTGAAGACAACAAGACCTATCTTAAGATCAAGCCTATCAACAAGGAGTTAATTGAGGTTCTAGGACATGTACATGTGGAGTGTTGGGTGGCTCTACTACATGGTGGGGAACTTAAGCTACTTAGGCCCGACCACGAACATGTGGATATCGAGAAATAGCAAGGCCTTCTTAGGGGTCGCAGATTTGAGGGTATTCAGCTGGTATAGCAAGATCTCCAATGCTGAATTGCTCCTCACCAAGGGGCAACATGGTAAGGTTGGAGGCAACTAGCAAAGCTCGGGAAGTTTGCGTATGTGTCGTTGATGGAGAGGAAGGGAAAATTTTCGGATAAGAGGGAGAGGAGGAGAGGATGAAGTAAAAGAAAGGGATAAAAAAGCATATTTCGATTATTTTTGTAAAGTTTCCTTATTTTTTGGTTCTCACAATCAAATATAACAATATGACAATACCATTGAGCAAGAGATTATAGGGGTATATGGTGTAAGAAAGAGCAAGATTACATGAGTCCTGATGTAATTCCAAAAATCATAGGGTTTCAGTGTGATTGGACAAGATTTTAGGTTTGTGAGGTAAAAATCGCTTTTTTAATTTCTCAAAGGACTTATCTATTACATACTTTAAAGCTGGGTTTTTGCCCCAGCATTGCCACGTGGATGGTCTATCCGCTCAGCAATAACCGGAGGAAAAACCCAACGTTATGGCATTCATCTAATATTACCCTCCTCCGTTTTTATCTCTCTCTCTCTCTGTCCATTATCTCAATCTCATCTTCCGTTGACACCTAAATAAGTATCAAAGATTTCCATTATCCACATACATGTGTCTCTCCATTATCTATCCTTCACATCCTTTTCTTTTTTTCTCAAACAAAATTTTCACAACCAATGCTAACAACATCATACGAAAATTACGTGGTTATAATGTACGGTTATATTTCTTTAAAAAATAAATAATGATTAAAGGCTAGCAGAACATATATAAATATATATGTATGCGGATATATTTCTTTATAAACACTAAATATATTTTCCAACAAATAATTTGAAATAACTATTTTATATATCTTGATGATAAAGTTTCAGTAACAAATAATATTTATTGTAAAAATAATTTTCGATTGTGAAAAGTCATAGCATAGTATTTCACTGCTATATATCACTTCCAATGAATATAATAAAAACTATCTGAATAAGTTAGACAACATTGCCTATACATTTGTATACTTATTTTACATGTGGTTGTCTCTTGAAGGATGCTCCCCTCCTCTCTTGAGTACGTGCTCTCTATATCGGTTTATTGCCTCTCCCTCCAATTCTCACACGTAGGATCTCTTTTCTCTCGATTCCCTCTGCGGTTTTTTTAGTGCATTTTCATTCATACAATCATAGCTCTCCAAGTTTTTATTCTCAATTTTCACCTTCCATCCCTCAATTTGGATTTTACATTATCCAATGTTTTCATTATGTCGTATTTTATAAGACATTGTTAAAGCTTAACGTCTTATTTAATATTTATCATATATATTAAAGTTGATATAAAAATAAATATCTAATAATAGCATATGTCAATTTTAATCTTATACAACATTCATAATAACCAATTAACTGAAAATTGGTATATATATGATTTTTTTTCAAATATTTTTGAAGATGAAACTCTTAAAAAAGAGTTGATATAGTACTAATGTTATATTATTCATTGCCTTAGATCAATTTTTTTAGTAGTGATACATCTATAAGAATTCGGATAACATCTATATTATGATCTATTGAAGTATACTATAATTTAAATTTCAGGAATTTAATTTAAAGTATTATTAGTTAAATAATCTCAATTTTATATTTATCCTACTTTAGTTTCATACCTCATTTGATTCTTTGACACAAGGTTCCAACTATCTCTAAATATGCACATGATTGTACTCTTATGGATGTTAAGTTGAATTAGATATAATTATGTATAATTATTTCATTTTATAGCAAGAGAGATATAAATATTATGAACCACCAAAAGGAGAAGAGGGAATAGAGGGACAGAGATATATTTATTTATAAGTATTTCTATTTTTTAGTTGAAATTATATATCCTCACTACCGTAACTTGACTTTATTAAAAAAATATGATATCAAATATTCATATTTTCACATTATACTAATTAAATTTTTTATAATGATATTTTCATAATATTAGAAGATATATTCAATAATAAGCCATTCACTAAAGCCCTATTTGTCATTTGAATGAATATTTTTTGTGAAAATATTATCTGACAAGGATACAAAGAAAAACCCTTCTAGCTTAGAGACAATGTAATAGTATATTTAGTTTTTTAATAGAATCTATTTATAGCTTAGATTCGGCTAAGCTATAAATTTTCCATGTCCCCTTTACTCTCTTTTGAATAAACGGCGCGCCTTTCTCCCACCATTAGTTTTTCTCCCTCTTTTACGCGCTCTCCCTTATGTGCACGCACTCATGTTTCCCTCTCCACGGTTAGTTCTCTTTAAATTTTTAATAATCGGACCAGATGTTGAACCGACAGCCATGGCCGGTCCCAAGCCCGGGTAAATGAGAAGGGTTGCGCGTTAGGTAGCCGACAACCAGCGTAGGAGAGATAAATTCGTAAATAGTGCTCTTAAAGTTCTTCTAAAAACACTATTTATGAATTTATCTCGAAACCGTTCGGATCTTTTAAACATGGATTTAAGCAAACATACAGATTTCGTTGGGGCGTTCCCTACTTGCGATGTGTTGCATCGCCCGAATGCAATGAAAAATTGGCAAGGGCCGCTACATCGCAGCTTGGATGTAGTTCAAAATTTGCAAAGGTTCTCGCATGAGGAACGCATGCCGGTAAATAAGCTAGTTCCGTTGCATCACCGCCCGGATGCAGTCCAAAATTTGCAAGATTTCTCGCATAATGGACGCATGCGAGTAAAGAAGTTAGTCCAAAAGAGATTGCAAAGGAAGTTACGGATTGGTAATTGGAATATCGGTACTTTAACTGGAAAATTGATGGAGATAGTAGATACAATGGAAAGAAGAAAGATTCATATATTATGTCTTCAAGAGACTAAATGGGTTGGAGAGAAAGCAAGGGAGATCGAGAAGACAGGCTTTAAACTTTGGTATTCAGGTAAAGATGAGGGCAGAAACGGAGTTGGAGTGGTTGTTCATAAAGATTTGAAGGATTGTGCGGTTGAGGTGCAAAGATTTGGGGATCGGATTATTTTGCTAAAGTTGGTGCTTGAAGAAGAAATTCTGAATATCATATCAGTTTATGCACTGCAAATTGGTTTAGATCAAAGGACTAAACAAGCTTTTTGGGAGGATATGGATAAGATTTTACAAGGAATCCCACACAGAGAGATGGTTTGCATAGGTGGAGATCTTAATGAACATGTGGGAAAAGATATTTCAGGGTATGCAAGTGTGCATGGAGGACATGGTTTTGGGGATAGAAACGAAGAGGGAAAAGTCATTCTGGATTTTGTAACTGCTTATGATCTTTTCATATCAAACACTCTTTTCAAGAAGAGGGAGGAGCATTTAATTACTTATAAGAGTGGCTCAACTAGAACACAAATCGATTACTTTGCGTTGAGGAGAAGGGATCGGTTGTGTTGCAAAGATTGCAAAGTAATCCCTGGAGAGAGTTTGACAACCCAACATCGCTTGTTAGTCTTGGATTTACAAATAAAAGGGCTGGTAAAGAAAAGGAAGGTTCCTAAGATCACTAGAACTAGGTGGTGGAATCTTCCGCTGAAGCAATCAAGCTTCAGGGAGAAGGTTTTAGAAGACTTATCTTGGGATTGTAGCGGTAGTGCAAACGAGATGTGGGAGGCAGTAGCATCTTGTATCCGAAAGGTAGCCAAAGAGATGCTAGGCGAGTCAAAAGGAGGAGCTCCGAGTCAAAAGGAGGCTTGGTGGTGGAGTGAGGGGGTGCAAGAGAAGCTAAAAATTTAAAGAGCTTGCTTTAAAGTTATGTATAAGGATAGAACAGAGGAAACTGTCACAGACTATAAAATAGCGAAGAAGGAAGCAAAGAAGGCTGTAAGCGAAGCTAAGTCAAAAGCTTATGAGGTTTTGTATAAAAATCTCAACTCTAAGGAGGGCCAGAAGGATATATTCAGGTTGGCCAAAGCAAGAGAAAGAAAGACTAAAGACCTTTCTCAAGTGAGATGCATTAAGGACGAGGAAGGTCACGTGCTTGTTACTCAGAAGGATATAGAGACTAGATGGGAGCAATACTTCCATAAACTTTTCATTGGGGAAGGAAATAGAGAGATCACTTTGGGTGATCTAGCTAGTAGTGAAAATTACTTGAATCGTGCATGCTATAGACGAATACAAAGAAAAGAAGTAGAGGAGGCTTTGAAGGTTATGAGACCTGGGAAAGGTGTTGGACCGGATGACATCCCTGTAGAAGTATGGAAAGTTTTAGGTGAGCGTGGTTTGACTTGGCTTACGAATCTATTCAATGTTATTTGGCGAAGCAAGAAAATGCCTGAAGATTGGAGGAGGAGTATCGTGGTGCCTCTTTATAAGAACAAAGGAGACATTGAAAATTGTTCAAATTACAGAGGTATCAAGCTGATGAGTCACACTATGAAAATTTGGGAACGTGTGATCGAAAGAAGGTTGAGGTAAGTTTCCCAAGTAAAAGAAAACTAATTCGGATTCATGTCAGGTCGCTCAACTATTAAAGCCATCCATTTGTTGAGGAGAACAATGGAGATTTATAGAGCTAAAAGGAAGAATATCCATATGATCTTTATTGATTTGGAGAAGGCTTATGATTCCGTCCCACGAGAGATACTGTGGAAAGTTTTGGAGAAGAGACAAGTACCTGTCCTATACATTAATCTCATAAAGGATATATATGATAGGGCTTTATCTTGTGTAAGGACCCCGACGGGGAAGACTGACTATTTTGATATCAACATTGGTTTACATCAAGGTTCAGCTTTGAGTCCATTTCTTTTTACTTTGATTATGGACGAGTTGACAAGTCACATTCAGGATGAGTTACCTTGGTGTATGTTATTTGCTGATGATATTGTGTTGATTGACGAGACTATAGACGGAGTAAATGAGAAGCTTGAGGTTTGGAGACATGCATTGGAGACTAAAGGTTTTCGTATAAGTAGGGCTAAGACAGAATATATGGAATGCATCTTTGATGGAAGCAATGGTGAAGGAATCGAGGTGAAGATTGGTGAAGATAACATTCAGAAGAGAGATTCTTTTAGATATCTGGGATCTATTTTGCAACATGATGGGGAAATTGATGGATATGTTACTAATAGAATAAATGCAGGCTGGCTTAAGTGGAGAGGAGCCTCCGCTGTTCTCTGTGATAAGAAAATTCCTTTAAAAATTAAAGGAAAGTTTTATAAAGCAGCCGTGAGACCTGCTATGCTTTATGGTTCTGAATGTTGGCCTGTGAACCATAGACATGTGCAGAGAATGGCTGTAGCAGAAATGAAAATGCTAAGATGGATGTGTGGACATACACGTAAAGATCGGATTCAGAATGATGCAATCAGAAAGAAAGTTGGTGTAGCTCCGATCAAGGATAAGATGCGAGAAAACCACTTAAGATGGTTTGGTCATTTGCAAAGAAGGTCAACTGATGCACCGGTTAGGAGATGCGAGTGTTGGGATGTTGAGCCAGCTAAGAGAGGGCGAGGGCGGCCCAAAAAGTGTTGGAAAGAGACTATACGAAGGGATCTTAATTTTTTGGATATAAGTACGAGATTGACCCAAGATAGATCTGAATGGAGGCGAAGAATCCATGTAGCCGACCCTACTTAATTGTGGGAAAAGTCTTTGTTGTTGTTGTTGTTGTTGGACCAGATGTTGAACCAATTAGTCTTCGGTTTGGTCCAATCGGGTTGAATTATTGATCCACACCAGTTGGATCGGTGATGATGTCAGCATGACCCCATCATTCCTATCGACTCAGAGAAAACTATGTTGAGCTTAATTTATGGGTTCGACCATTCAAATTGGTTTTCTGAATTGATAAAATTATATGTGTGTGTGTTTGTGTGTGTGTAATTATATATTTATATGTCAAATCTTTCAATAGAATAGTCTATTCCGAGTAAAACTCTACAAAAGTCAGTCATATTTTCTAGCGTTATATATGTATATAATATTGTAATTATTTATGGGATATTTACCCAGCGAACCCTGAAATCTTTCAAAATTACCTCTACGACCTTTGAAACATCGATATTCCTTCTTAGACCCCGTAATCTTTGCTAACCCTTATCCCACAGACCCTGTGGTTAACTCCCATCCATTTGCCCCGTTAAAAGTGACCAGATTCCGTTATCTTCTTTACATGATACCCATTTTATTTATCAAATTTACGGCAAGTGCCATTCCATCCCACCCTCCACCTCCAGGACCCCCCAACCGCCTGCTCGAAGACCCGAACCCCTCCGGCCGTCGTTCCCGGTCGTCGAGAGAGATCAAATCAATAGTGGCTGCAAGAATATTCAGCTTATGGACAATCGTGCAAAAAAATAGCTTTCTGTCTGTCTGCTGTAACTTCGCCTTCTTCATGGATTTACAATGATAATGTTTTGACAACCTCAGGTAGTGGAGATTGTTGCATTGCTCACAGAGTTTTTTCCGGTATACTGAGATCTGATGTCACTTGTACTGTGTGCGGCTTTACATCAACAACCTACGATCCCTGCATAGACATTTCATTGAACTTAGATTATGCCCACGCTCTCGTTAAAACAGACACGACGGTTCTGCTGCAACCTACAAAGCGAACGAGAGCATGTGATCCCGCCTCCTTATTTACCCAACAGACACGACGGTTGCAGCAGACACGACGGTCCACCGGGGCCGATGCCCTCCAGTGCGAGGGTCTTGAGGAGGGAGGCGGAGGGGAGGTCCCACAGCCGCACGCTGCGGTCGTCAGAGGCAGAGCAGTGGAAGCGCGAGTCCGGGGAGAAGGACACGTCGGAGATGCCCTCCTCGTGGCCCCGCAGCTCCGCCACGAGGGCGAGGTCGGCGGTGGAGTAGAGGCGGATGGTCTTGTCCGCCGAGGCCGACGCCAGCAGCGCCCCGTCCGGCGAGTTGGAGATGTCGAGTCTCTCGAGGGGGCGGCAGCATGTGGCGATGGAGGGAAGTCTCGAACTTCCGACCTTGAAGCAGTCCCAGAGGGGGAGGAGAAGGAAGGAGAGAGAGAGGGAGATGATATTAACTCAAGGTTAACTCAAGAACTGACTCTAGTAAAGTTAAAATTGACGGCAGGGTCTGTGGGGTAAGACGGAGCAAGATTACGGGGTCGTGGGAGGAATTATGATGTTTCAAAGGTCGTAGAGGTAATTTCGAAAGATTTCAGGGTCTGCTGGGTAAATATCCCATTATTTATTTATAGTTGCCTTTAGAAAATTGCTCTAAGAAAGTAGCAACGTAACTTATATTCCAAAAAAGAGAGGGGTATACTTGATATTGCAAAAGTTAAGAAGGGCACAAATGATAAAATCACATTATTGCATTATTTAAACCTTTATTTTTGAAAATTTAACAAACCATCAAAACTGGGCCAATCCGGGTCAACTTGATCTGACCACCTGTCGGATCTGATTTTTATTTTCTTTTCTTTTGAAAGTAATTATGTAAAATCAACCGATCCGATCGGGTCGGGGCCGGTTACCAGTCCAATCGATTCGACCGACCAGTTCGATATTATTTTTCAAACCTTGGTTCTCTCTCCCAAAAATATCTGTTATGTTCTCTCTCCTTAAAAATCCCAATAACTCCTCCCATCACCAACACGTGGCATGTGGCATGGCCATCTCCCATCTCTTTCGCCCGCAACCACCCAACCTCACCCTGCAACTTCTATATGTTTATTGCATAATTAATTAATGGAGAATCTATATATTCTTTTCTTAGTCTAATACTCCATTTACTGTATATTTGGCAGATAACATTACCTTCCTTTTTACGTAAAAAAATTACAAACTCAAAAATAGCGAATTTTCATAACTCATAATTTGAAAACAATAAAACATGCAATACCTTTGAATTCTCCAACATATCAAATTCCTTTTATATTGAATCCAAGATAGGTTGTTA
The DNA here is from genome assembly GCA_037367405.1 of Ottelia alismoides. NCBI lineage: Eukaryota > Viridiplantae > Streptophyta > Magnoliopsida > Alismatales > Hydrocharitaceae > Ottelia > Ottelia alismoides. The sequence continues at coordinate 49,569 of JAZKJV010007023.1, read as the reverse complement.
CTTTCAATTTATATACAAATACGCTATGATATATATATATATATATATATATATATATATATATATATATCTCCAACTTAAGTTCATAGAAGTTAGATTTCTAATTTTGTTTCCATTTGAGAATATAAGGTGAGCTGCTAATTGTCGCTTAAGAAATTCTTCCCAATTACTGCAAAAAAACGAGCTATAGTGACGGTTTTTACAAATTCTGTCACTAAATTAGTCGTTGTTAAATATATAACGATGATATTGTTACTCAAAATTACTGATGAATATCATATATGTCATTATATCATTAGCAACGGTCCACATAGCGACGCTTATCCGTTGTTATTTTTCAAACTTCTAATTAATCATCCGAAATTTTTAAGTAAAAAAAATAGCGTCGATTAGTTGATGCTTTGAAAAATAGCAACGGATAAGCGTCTGTGTGGACCGTTGCAAATGATATAACGACAGATATGATATTCATTGCTAGTTTTGAGTACGAAAACTCATTTCGCAGCAAATAATATCATCGTTATATATTTAACAACGACTAATTTAGTGACGGATTTTTAAAAAAACTGTCACTATAGCTCAATTTTGTTGTAGTGTTTACCTTACACACACACATATATATATATATTCTTTAATGCTTTTATTTTCTCTTGCAGTTTCATAGATTTTCTACCACTAAATCCTTATATTTGATCACCCGATTTTCCTTCCGCTGCGAAGCGCGGATATCCTCCTGGTAGTTATAATTCTTGGGCATCTTGTTGAACAACTTCCCTTTCTTCTAGAATGGGGCCATATTGTCTTGTTTTGATGAATGGTTTGCCAATATATAGCTATGTTAGGAAATATTTTTCCTCATTCCTAGTTAGGTTGTTATTCTCAGGGATTTGCACTAGGTGGGAAATCATCCCCTTGGGATAGCCTATTACCTCATTAGGTTCGATTTTTCCAATTTCTTTCCTAAGATTCACAAGATTTAGTTGTCCATGTCTTGTTTCTCTTATTCTCCTCCATAAACTCCTCACATGTTGATAGCAATCCTCTACCTCTCATGAACCCTGGCAACAAATTGTTGCTACTAGTATCATCCATCCCTTTGCATGGTCCTTTCATCCTCAATGGGAATAGTGATGATATTCCCTCTTATTTGGAAGTCTAATATGATCCCCTTACTTGGTAGAACATTACACAATGGCACACCTAAAATCTTGTCAAGTTGTACCATAACCCTGGTAATATTTGTAATTGCACCACAACCCTTATAAAGTACACAATGATCCTTGCAATCTTACTGAACATTATACCACAACTCTCGAACATGGGCATATGTGTAATTACAGTATGATTATAATGGTTGTGGTGCAATTAAGAAGACTACGAGTTATGGTGTAATTAGATAAAAATTAAAGGGTCACACGGTAAACCCTAATAGAAAGCTGGGATGTCAAAGTAATTTTCATAACTGTAATATCATATATTAAAATAATTCTTCATTTTTAAAGGGAAAATTCTAACAAGGGCAACCAATTTACTCAATTGGGCACATGATCTCCTTCCCGGTCATGTTGATATCTACACTCCTAATTATTGTCTTCATTTTGTAGATCAATTAGGACATGGAACCAATTTTGATATTGTCAGCCATTTGACGCTAATTTGATCGTGTTAAGCATCAAAATCCTTAAATGTGAAGTGAAGCTAGAACTCTACTAGCATGCCTAAAATGTTGTGGTTAACCCGTCTAACCCTATAGTCTCTTCTTATGATCGTCTCAATACACCAAACCACTCTCCTTTGCTTGGTATATCATCAATGTCGTTGATACTTAGCGAGATGACGTGCTAAGGCTTGAGCATCTGATTGCATGTACGTGAAGGAAAATGCTTACCATGTGCCACTTGTCTCATTCTACTTGTCTCTGGATAGTCTCAAAGGTCTCACTCCTCATTGTCCTTTCTATTATAAATTCAACAACACTACCCTCTTTGCCCTCGATGACCACCTCCACCTATGGATCCCTTCGGGTGAATAGTCCCAACCCTCCTTGAAACGTCGCATGCAATTGCAATGATACGACTCCCAATACTACGATCAATCTCAATTACCTATAATCTCACTTGACAAATCAACCAACATACATATCCTTGGGCACCTTGTTGAGATCGTGTGTATGTGTCGCACCTCAAATTGAAAGAGCTAACACCATCTCACATTGTTCAGAAGATGATTCAAGGTGTTTAGAGAATATGATGTAGATCGTATGATCCCAAGTATTCTTCTACATGTGTTTCTCTTTGGTGGCAACGATATTATTCTCCACATGTTTTGTGGTCGTGGTAGGTTTTTCTCCATTCAATTAGTTAGTTGCGATCTTGCGGAGCTCATGACAGTGTTGGAGGGGAGTGTAACAACTAGCTCTTTATGATTCGCTTTCCATATTTTTAGTTGAGAGAATAAAAATAAAGACTTGGTTGACATTTAGTTGAGTTAAAAAAGGATAAAAGATAGAGTGGTGGAGGTTGAAACCACCCATGACACCAGAATTGGTTTCAACTGAGATCATCCAATGAGAATCTGATGGTTGATATTGCATGCTCATTAGTTTTCTAATGAATCGTGTATCTATTGGGAACTTCATTTGTATGTGTCTATAATTTTGTCTATAACAAAAAATATGTGATAATATGGAAATCGAAATTCACAAAAAAAGAAGAAGCATGATGCATTGTTCATGCCTCTCTATGATCCAAATATAAAAACAAGCCATTGATTTGTTCACTTTGAATTCGGAATTTACCATTAACACAATTTATCTAACACATAATGATATTCATTTCCTTGTTTCATGAGAGATGGATTTTTGTAATCACACATTCATCGATAATATGCGTCCATTTATCAAATACATGTATCCGTATCATAAATAATATTCATTTTGCATGTGCACTCATATTTTGAAGATGCACTTTTTCACTTCCGCATATTCATAAAATCCATGTTTACATTTGTATTGTAATTTAAACATAGAAATAAGATCATGATAATGCCTATCTTTGTACATGTATCCAGCAATTTTCGTCGAAAGTGCCATATGTACAAATCTTATTTTTTATATATCAAATAATTCTTTATATAAAATTGTTTTTAAAAATTTATTAGGAAAGTGACATATATGTACGAATTTTATATCCAACATGTCATTTTGGTCATTATAATAACAACCTTGAACTTAGTTTATTATTTGGTGTCTCTTAGGATTCATCAATGGTTAGATACACATGTTACTATGGGGAGTTTTATTTAATGATGATATGAGTGTGGTAGTCGTGTGCAAATATTAGAATCCCTCGATTATTAGTATAGGAACATATTTAAAATGCGGAGTAAAGAACAAGGAGAAAACACGAATTTATATGGAATCATATTCCCTAAAGAACATGATGAAATTACAGGAGAAAACTGAAAGCCTCAAGGAGTTATAACTAATATTAAAATCCCCCCATTAGTATATGTGATGTAGGGCGTTCTGCCAACTAAATCAAGTCTCGCCACCAAGAATTGTGGGACTAAACACTCTCCACACATAGATATCTAACTACAAATATCTTGACACTCCTCAAGCTGAGCATGTAATGTCCATCTTGGACAACACAACAATTAACACATAGTAGTCGAGTTCACATATCAAATGCAAGTTTCAAACTGTCAACTACATCTTCTTGTGCTAGTAATCTGGGGAGTCTACAACTGTTGTCGTTGGGATCTTGAATGCATGGGTATAGAAGTACTAAAAAGGATCTCTCTGATAGAGACCTTTATGAAGTTGTCAAATATTTGATATGAATAAAGGGCTTCTATCATAAAACAATTGCAATGGATCTCTGTCATGGAGAGCCTCGAATTGGGCCTTTCTAACACTAGCTCAGAGAATGTGATCTTTACCATGGAGCTCCTATGGATCTCTCTGTATCGATCCTCTATCATGGATCTCTGACATATGTTGTCCACATTAGGACTCTTAGCTCAAATCATGAGTATAGAGACTCTTAAGTAAACAATCATGCATGTACACCTCATACAAAATAATAAGGTCTTAGTGGTAATGTTTCTGAAACTAAATTAGAAACCTTACCGAAATGGTCGAATAGGGTTGAACACGTAGTCAAATCGGTTCAATCAAATGATGACATCATCATTATTTCAAACCAGATTAAATCGAATCTGTGAGAAAAAAAAGAGGTCGAACCGGCTAATCAAATTGGAATGAAACATAATGTATATAAGATATACACTTTAATATACTTGAAATAGAAATAAAATATATAGATAATGTATATATTTCATAATACATATAAAATATTTTTTTGATAAGAACCGTCATATGCTATACATATCATATATATATATATATATATTATTTGGATTAGATGCTCTAAAGAATAATAGTAGTTTAAGTATATTTAAAATCCATGACATGCAAAAAATTGTGTTGGAGTAGTTGGTTGAGAGTTTGAGATATATTTCCAAAGGTTGTGAGTTCAACCCCTAACATTGGCATTATTTTTGAATAAATTAAAAAGTAAATGTGATTCAATTTCAATGGAACCAGGTTAAACCGGATTAACAATTATAGATCAAACTGATGGGTTGATTAAATTTTGAACTTTCGAACCGAACCAACAAGAATCGCTTGACCGGACCAGTCCATGCCTGATTCATTAATTGAATAGGTCTAATCGATTGGTCTGGTATGGTTTTCAAAACATTTCTTAGTGGATACTCCCCTATGTCGCATATCCATTATGGGAGATACAATTGTCAAACAAAAAAATGCTTCCCCTTTTCTTCCTTTTTTCTTCATCAACTACACTTTTTTCACATCTTTCCTTTTTTATCACAGTTCTCATCTACCTCCTTTTCTTTACATCTCAATTTTTTAAACATCCTCTCCCCTTTTCTTTTCTGTCACCATTCTATGCTTCTTGATCACTTAAGTTTTTCAGATAGAGGGGTAGGGACCCATTAATGATTCAATCACACATCTGCTTTCCAATGGGGTAACATATATCTTCCAGGTGCTACAGAGAGCTTGTTTCGCACTAGGGCTTCGATTTGCAGAGACAATGGCCAAGCATGACTTTGGATTGTGCATGTTGTGCGATATTTATCTAGAAGTGCTTCTACACCACTACTCAATCTGAAAATGTTGCACCATTGCCCTAATCTCCACTGAAGGGTTGCATCTTCTATTAGAATCTTTCAATTAGTAGAAGGAGTGCGGGTCAATATTTACAAAACCGCCAACTAAACAACTCTCCACACATATAGGCTCAATTACACATATCTTAACAGTGAGGTTATCGCTACCCATCTATGAGACAACAACAAAATGATAGCAAACTATTTATGTGGTTATCAAAAGTGCAAGTTGTCCATGTATAACGTATGCAACCTCAGCCCGATTTATTATAGAGGATAGTTAGCTCTCGCAACTTGTTGAGATTACGTCCAACTAGATGCGTTGATCATTGCCCATGCTTAATCCTAAGTTGTCTAGAAGTAGTCGCCACTACGTATAACTCACCCTCATATTTGTGGGTACTAGATGTGAGACTAACCTTCTGAGTGTTTCACTATGAGTTAACCATGAGGTAGTTGCATGCTACTCGTGAGGTAACAACAAGATAGCCTAATCTATAAACGTATGAGTAGGACACCAACTATCCATGAGGCAATCGTAAAAGCCAACAAACTACCTATGAAGCTAACATAAGGAAGTTTGTAGACAACTATTGATGGAGCGAGCATGAGCCACATGCTATCCATTAGACAACCAAGAGATGGTCAGACCTATCCTTGAAATGAGTGCGAGTTGCAACATTGGAGCAACCACGAGGTCACAACGTGCTATCTAGGAGACGAGCACAAGGTGATATGATCTATCTATGGGATCGGGTCGTCTGCTGTAACTGGCATCCCAACAGATTCTGCAGTAACCGCGTGAGCCGCTCAATCTTGATCGAGCGATTCACACGATTCTCACATTTTTTGTGGGCTCGTACCATGAAAAATGGTACGAACCGCTCGATCAAGATCAAGCAGCTCAAACGATTACTGCAGAGACAAGCACACCAAACGATCCTTGATATCTACCAATGGGGTGATACTGAGGTGGTTCATGTTTTATGTCCGGGTAGCCACGAGCGCTACATGGATGGTTACATTGTGGTTACGAGTTGCCCAATGCATGCATTTCCTTGACTACGACTATTCGTTCTTAAATTCCCTTCCTCGATTTAACCTACATCTTCTTTTCACATGTCTTGCGCTTGACCACCTCAAGTACTCGACTTCCTTCTCTTGGATTATTTTGATTTTCACCGACAAGTTCTTTTGATCCGGTTTTTTTTTTCTCATTGAACATGATTATTAAAAATTTCAATCACTATCTCATTGGCTTTTCTTTTATTTTAACACTAACATTCTTCAATCACATAGACTTTCGACTAGTTCTTTATTTTCCAACTGCGAGTTTTATTTGCAAGCAATAGTGCAATACAAAATGTAACTAACACCATTTAAATAGAAGTTGAGAGATCGTTGTCGGCTTTGATACATTTCAAATATAAGGACGCTAATTGAGAATCGTGGATATATGGGGACCTGACATGCAATATTCCCCTCTCCATCCCAAGAAAACCCACACGGACCTTCGCCGTCTCCTCCGCCGAATGCTCCGTCTCCTCCGCCGAAAATTCCAACTACAGTCCCTTGCCCTCCACGACCCACCTCTCCTCCCCTCCCCCTCCACCCGCTTCCTCTCCTCCCTTTCCTCCTCCTCCTCCGCGGACGCCAACGCTGCCCTCGTCCTCGCCGCACTCCATAGCCATGGCGTCCCCTACAAACTCTGCGAAACCATCTTGTCGAAGAACCCGAAACTCCGAACCATCAAAGTGGACAAGACCCTCAGCCCCAAGCTCGCCTTCCTCCGCTCGGAGGGCTTCTCCGGTCGCGAGCTCGCCGAGATCCTCCTCTGCAACACAACCCTCCTCTTTTCGAGCCTCAAGCTATCCCTCGCCCCCGCCATCAGCTTCCTCAAAACCATCTTTCCCTCGAAGGAAGCCCTCCTCCTCGTTCTTAAGCGCACCCACAAGCAACTCAGCCCCAAGCTTCTGCCAACCTCCACGTCCTCAACGACCACGCCTTCCCCGATCCAATGATCCTCAAGCTCCCACTCTACCATTCCCGTTCCCTCACGTATGCCCCTGGCGACTTCGTTGACGCGCTGGAGTACCTCAAGAAACTCAACGTCAACCCCATCGCCCTGGGCACATTATCCTACCTGTCGAGGTCCACATTCCAGAGGAAACTGGAGCTTTACAAGAAGCTCGGATGGACCGAGGAGGAGGTTCTCAAGATGTTCAAGCTGCAGCCTACCACCCTCGCCGTGTCGGACAAGACCATCAAGAAGAGGGTCAGCTACTACAGACAGACACACGATGGGCTGGGGCACGGAGTTGCTGTGCTTGTACCCGTCGATCATAAAGATGAGCGTGGAGAAGAGGGTCATCCCTCGGTGTGCGGTGCTCAACTTGCTCATGTCCAAAGGGTTACTCAAGAGGAACGCCAGGGGGGGTTACAAGTTCACAATCGGGGAGAAGACGTTCGTTGAAAGAAATACGAGAAGAAGGTTCCTGTGGTTGTGAGGGCCTATGAAGGGAAGATTAAGTTCCTCGGGTGGGACTGGTTGAAGGATGGGAAGAACCGACCCGAAGCTGCATAATCTTAGAGCACTATCAATGTAGATGTTGGCAGTGAAATTCCTGGTTCGTTTTTCTTGGTTTATCATTTTACATAATTCGTTTCGAAGCAATCGCATTGTCAATCGTTTCTTCTTAAGATATCTTGCGGTTTTTCGAAGCTTTGGTTCCACTCAGTTCTGTTTCTTAGTGCTTATGCGTAAGATTGGTGATGATCTGTATCATACCCATTTATTTATCATTCTTTGTTCCCTCAAGCATATGCTCAGTCATCCTTTGATTTGCTTTTCTATCTACCAAATAAATGGTCTGATTAATGTAAAAGCACATTCAATACGAAACAAAATGCTTCATCCATAGTGATCTACATTGTAGAAGAAATGCACTTGTGTACTGTCTTAACTACTACATTGTTGTAGAAGAAATGCACTTGTTACCGATACCAGGATCCTGGAATTTCTTATGTCCCGTGGAGTGTTTCCCTGCCATGACTCGTGAATTGGTCTTGCTGCAGATGAAACAACTTATCTGCAGGAATTGTGACAACATGCGCTACTATGATATACTCGGAGTCACGAAGAACATGTTGCAGCACGGCGACAAGAAGGCCTACAGGAAGGCTGCTTCAAGAACCATCCCAACAAAGATGGTGATCCGGAGAAGGTGAGTGGGTGTTTTTTTTCTGCGTCGGTCTTGAGGGAACCCACTGAATGGATCATATTCTTTGGGGATTTCTGGTGTGGGTATCTCTTGGTTCTTGTTTTTGTGTTGATTTGGAGCAGGAAGCATGGCCTTGGCTGTTTGTGTGGATCTTCTTACGTGGGTTCCTGGATTCGTGAGATCTCAATTTGGATCTAATGAATTTTATAAGGATGGTGGTTATTTATGGAGAAGTTCACAGCATATTATCCGCTTATGGAGAAGTTCACAACATACTATCCGCTTATGGAGAAGTTCACAACATATACAAGGTTTAGGTGCCTAGGTGGCTTTTCTTTAGCCAGGTGATGAATGTGGATGGAAGTTTTCTTCAGTTGTTTATTTGCGTTGTTGTGGTTGTAAGTGTTGGGGCCTCAATTGTCGTAATAACTTTTTCTACATATGGCAGCTCTTATGGTTATATTTTGTCTGTTTTTCATCAAAGTGAGGAGGAAAATCCGCATGTGGTGTTTGTGGAAACTTATTCCACATGACCTCCAAGCAAACTTATAATTTGTTAAGTACTTCAAGGAAGCCGTCACTTCAACCCGTGGCTTTCTTTTGGATTTGTTTACATGGGATTTCTTTACATGGAAGCCTCTTCTTCAAGAGGTGGCTTCTGTTTTGGCAAAGAGGTGGCTTCTGTGTGATTTTTTTCCCATGTAAACAAAACCCTAAAGGAAGCCGTGAGTTGATGTGACGGCTTCCTTAGTGTACTTAACAAATTATAAGTTCGCATGGAGGTCACGTGGAATAAGTTTCCACGAGCACTGTCCAATCGAATTTTCCTCTCCATGTGACCATGTGAACATGAGCAGCCAGTTACTCTTCCGGTGATAAGGCTTGATTAGTGCGGGCACACTAGGTAGTTTGATTACTGTCATGCATCTTGAGCAAAAAAATATCACATAAAATTTATTTTATAGATGATCAGGTTAACTAAAGCCATATATCTGCTGGGCATTTTTTGTGGGACCGAATCTCATGACTTTTCTAAGGTTCTCTTCTGATTCTAGCTGGGTTAGAGCAGTCTGGATTACTATCTTAGAAGCTGGACGAGACTGCAGATCTGTTAATTCAGGTTACCTTAATTTTAAGGGCTTTTTATTTTCTCAAGTTATTGGTCATTTAGTTGGATCTTCTAAACGAGGGTGCAGGCTATCTCATTTTAACCAGTCATGCCTGCCTATGAACCTTCATCGAAGCACCGAGCTACGAAACTTTCCTGCCGCATGCACATTTTGCTTCATTTCCCATCTGGAGCATACATTGTAAGTGGTACATGTTTAGTTATTACCATAGTTCTTTTCTCTTTTGATATTTGATCAATTCGAGTGTAGGTTCAGGTCTATTTAAATTTCGAGGTTGGGCAGATTGTGGGGTTTGATCTTGAGGTCCTGTTCTATGGTGCATTTTGCTTATTTTGAGTCCAGTTTGTGGTGGAGATGCAAGAAAGATGTGATCTTGACGGTTACCCATTTCGTGGAATAAGGAGTTTGCCCATAATCTCATGTTTTCCAGAAGCTGTGGGGATTCGGAAATGTGATTTGGGTTTTTTTGGGAATTTTGACATCATGACCCCTGAATGAAATTTTGTCCAATTACACCACAACCCATGTAATATTTGAAAAAATATCACAACTCCTAAATCTTGTTTCAGTCGATTATGTTTCTCATCTTATTAGCAAACCATAGGATTAGAGTTTGTGTGATTTGGAATTTGTATGCTCTAGTTATGACCGTTTTAGTAGACATGTGTCCACTATTATGAGAATGGTATTTTAGAACGTAATCAAGAGATAACCACGGTTTTAAAATGCTTAGAAATGTGTGTCTATAACTTGGATTTTGTTGCAAATCAAATTGATAAACCAAGGAAATTTAGTTTGCATGATTTTGAGTTTATTTGCTCAAGATTTTGTTAATTTTGGTAAATATGTGTCACTGCTGGAAACGTAACAAATTTGAACAAGAATCTTGTGATTATCATCCAATTAATTCATGGAAATTAATGGTTAATCTCCTAAAATAATTATTTGTTAAATTTTTGTGAAATATTTAATCAGATAATTATTTTGAATGATCCTAACCAACATGATAACAGTCAACAATTGTTGTTAATATCCGTTAGCCATACTGATGTATAACGGGGAGGACCAAAAGGTAAAAAAAAGGTGAAACTCTTATTTTAAAAAGAATTTTTTACAGTTATACCATGCTTAGATTTTGCAATATCAATTATACCATTCTTTTTTTAAAAGTCAATTGTACCCCTTTCTTCTTGCATTGTTATCACATATGCCATTCTGTTAGTTTAGTCGTCAATGAGGTGAATCGAACCATGCTTTATTCAAACCAACGTCTAGTTGAGGAACCATTTTGTAAATTTATGCCCCTTCCTGTAGTGCTAGGGACGAGGTGCTGGTCGCAGTAGGGGGATCAAAGCTTCTCCATTGACTGGATCATGGCCTCTAAGTTTGATAGAGGACGTAGGCTAGGCACTCATACAGCAGAGTTGCTCGGTCGCCTTTGGAGAGGGAGTAGTTTCATCTCTAGGTTGGGGAAGAAGAGAATACAAATAGGAGGAAGAAGAAATGAGGAGGGGATCAAGGGCGGGGTTAGGAGGAGGTGTTGGCAGCAACAGGATGGAAGGTTTGATATGGGCGGGATTGGGAAGAGTTGATGTTGGTGAGGGGGATCGGGGGAGAGATTGGCGGAGGTGGTGGTTAGCCGTAGGGAAGGTGGGTTAGGGTGGGAATTGTGGGATTGGCAAAGGAGGCAGATCGAGGGCACGGCTAGTCAAAGGTGGTAGGTGAGTGGTGCTGGTGATGGTTGTTGCAGAGGTTCTACAGGTTGAAGGCGAGGTAGGAAGAAGAACATAATTACATTTGTACTTATGTTTTATTTCTAATTACCCTTATCAAAAGGTAATGTTCGTTTGAGAGGTGGGTGGACGGTAATTAACCTAACGAACACAAGTGATATCAATGCAAGAAGGAAGGTGTACAACTGATATTGCAAAAAAGGAGAGGTATAATCGATATGGCATAATCTGAAAGGGTTATGATTGTAAAGAAAACTTAAAATTATGTTTTGCTTTTTTGTTTGTTCCTCTTTCCCTCCCTCTAGCAACCCTTTCCTTTCTCCTCTTCCTAAGAGTACATGTGCCTTCTTTCTGGTTGTTGCCAGCCATTTGGCCGCCTGCTAACATGTGGACATTGCGAGATATAGTTCAACAAGACCAGATAATGCGGCCTGAGGACGGACTGTGAGTGCCGCATTCGGCATGTGCTCCTCCCGCCAACTAATGATCTGCTTGTCCCGCGGGCTTATACTAGAGGGAGTTTGATGTAGTAACTCAGAATTCTTATGCAGGTGAACATGAATGTTGTCTTAATGGTGACACTGACTAGTCTCCATTCCACCACCAGTCACTTCTTTATACATATCACCTAGTATCTGCATCAGCAATAATACATGCACTAGGAAACGAGATATAACATATTATCAATCAGTTTACGTGATACAAACTGATTGATCTAAAGGAATGAAGAACATATGACGATGTTTAGGGAGGCACAACCAGAGTTGAGATCGAGATTGACGATAAGGAATCAAATACAACAAGGATCCCTTCATTTCTTTGTTAGAAGGATATGTGGATTCATATATGATGCGATTAAATTGAATCTACCCCTAAAGCTTGTCCAGTTACACCATAACCCTCGTAATATTTGTAATTACACCATGAACCTTGTAAGTGACATCATATTGACCCTTTCTATCTTACTTGAGTCTTACATCACAACCTTTTGAGTGGGGCGTGAGTAAGATTATTGTCATGTTGTAGTTGCAGATTTTATAGGAGTTATGGTGTAATTGGACTAATTCTTAGGGGTCACTGTGTACAAATCCCTAATGAAAGTTTGGATGCCAAAGTGCTTTTCATTAACATAAAAGTCGACCCAACTTCTTAAAAAATAATTTTTTATAAACTCCCTTTTTAACAATGTCAACGATCCTATAAAAAGATAAATGTGATAAATAATAAAAACACAGATGAGGTTAAAAACTATTAACATTGGATGAAAATCTGGAAATTGAGATCATGCGCTCATCGAAATCCTACTGACTCATGTGCTGATTGGGAAAATTAACACATTTAGTGAGGCCCTAATCATTTAAAGAACGTGATTCTCAAAAGTACAGTTATTCATATCCCCATCTCATTATTTTATTTTATTCCACATTCTTATATTTATTTCACCTTATCTACCTTTATTCTACTTTATTCTCTTTATTCTTATCTTTTCATCCGAACAGAGAAGAGATCATTATTCTCCTTATTCCTCATATATATTCATGATTATTCCCGAATCGAACGCCCCCTTACCCGTTAAATTTTGATAATAACTCCGAACTGATTCGACCTGACCCGGTGCAGACCAAAGTTTGGGCAGGTCTATGCACTAAAATAAGGTGCCATAAATATCTAAGGAGCAACAATCATAACTTGAGTGGTAACGATGGCATTCACCACACATTCCATTGAACAGAAAGATAGATAGATGGAGGAAAGTGGTGGATGGTTTCCCTCCAGACATCCGAAGTCAATTCGCAAGTGGAGGGGCTCGTCTATATTGTGGCAATTGCTACTTTTGATCATTTAAATTTAAACATTTTACAATGGTCAATGGAGGATATAATTGGACGGTCCCAACAAGTTGTTAGGAAAGCCTCTCTCCATAATAATTCACGGCTATGAGTCTATGACAGTTACGGATGCAATGAAAGCAAATATGTGCAGGTGGAAAGAGGTTTCTTGACCTGTGATGTAATAGAACTGAACGAGGGAAGCTGGTTGTTCACCCCATAAAAGGTCATATCGATTTCGATATCGTGTCGATTCGATATTTCGGTGATATATCACCGAAATATCGCCTATGTCGATACTCTTTTGTGAAGGAAATGCTTGAAAAGGAGGAGATATCGTCATGTCGGCACCCATATTGGTCTTATTTCAATATTGATATATGGGCGATAGATCACCGATATATCGGTGATATTTCCTTCTATGGTTCACCCATGATTTGCAATTCGTTGGTTGCATGTTAAGCATGTCTCGGATAGAGAAATGATACATAAGAAACGGCAATAATTTGTCGTTCTCTCGTTAATCTATGGGTACAGGAGAAGAAACTGTCCATTGCTTCCCATGCAGGCTGTCTCGCCGCTGATTTTAACTCTCATCTGTTGTGCGATGAATTATCGCACTGTTGTTTCAGACTTTCAGTATCTTAAGTCTCAAACTGATAGCCCGAGTCAGCTGTGTACAGCCAAAATTATCTTCTTACTGTTTTGCTTGTTTTAGATATTCGATGTTACGATGAATGTGATGAATGGGAACTTCTCCAAAGATTGTAGGGAAATTGATGTATCTTGTGAATTGTAGATAGAATGGATATTTCCTTCTCGGTTGCAAAGCATAGTAGATACACGAATTGTCTAGATCATACTCATCAAGGAGGAGCCTTCGATCGAGTACTCAAGTACTTGAAATGGACCCTTATACTAAGATTGCACTATGAAAAATATCAGTTGACACAAAGGATAGGTGCTATGTAGACAAAGTGAGAGCAGTGTATTTTGCATCAGCTAGGCAGAGTGCATCCATTAACAATTTGGACCGCTCGCAATTTGACTTTGCTGTGTGTTTAGACCAGCCAAGTAAAAATATGACCACCAAAGGATTATAGTCCAATGGTACCACTCACCGGCAAATAACGCAGGACTTCTTCGCGGATCTCTTCCTTTTGAATATTGAACATCATAACCATGAATAAGAATGAAACGGCAATAGCTCCCACATGAAGACCTGGGGGGATTTTAAGTACCACTATGCTGTATCCTTCAGTCCGAAAAAGAGGCAAGCTAGGTCAATACATGCCTGACTAAATTTATGAATCATGTTGAAATTGATCAAAATCGATGCAGAAGTTGTTAAAACTTACAACCATTGTTCGCGAGGATTGTGTTTTTCTTTTTAAAAACATCTTACTGAAGTTGACATGGGCGGACCTATGTGGACCATACAGGAGGCACGTGCCCCTTGAGTACTTGTGATTCTTATTTATTCCCATCACCTTAAAGGCATGTTTGGTAACTGGGTTGGGTTCCTTTAATTGATCCATGCACCTCAAGATTAACGAGATAGGAACACCATTAAGTTTATGGGAGAAAGGGAAGAATAATTAAGACAATAAAATGAGTCTATAGTAACATAAATTTTGGAATTTGTCACTATGCTTATTGTTAAATATATAATAATAAGGATAAATTACAAAAAGATACATCAACTATACGTCAATTCTCAATAAAGGGACCCATTTCCAATCGGGGGCATAAACTTTCAATTCCAAAGTTTAACATCAATATATAAAGATCAGAAAAGCTAACAAAGACCTGTATTTGATAATAAGACCAAATTCATCTTTGTTACATTTGAAAATGAGATCCCTAATTGGAAATCGATGCATAGTTGAGGCCTTTATTGTATTTTACCCTAATAATAAATACTTTTCTTTACTGGAAGACTTTTATACTTGAAATTAGCAATAAATGATACATCGTTTGCTATTTCACTTGTTAGGATTCATATAACAATAATTATCCATTGCATTTTCATTGAAAAATTAAAATAATTATTGCATAAAAAGTTACAATTAGTGCTATTTTTGACGACAAAGGCAATCAATATTTGTTTCCATATGACTCGTCGCCTGTGATACAGCAACGAATATGTAATTCATCATTAATTCAAGTATAAAAACATTCCGTGATAGAAAATAGTCATTGGTATATTTTAATGTTGAACAAGGTCGCAACAAATTTTAAAATGTACTTAGAATTATTATGTTGTAATGAATTCGAGGTAAGATTACACAATACTTTTGATTTTCTTCCTAATTTAGGAGAAAAGTTTCTCAAAATTATTTGCAATTTGTAGGTTCTTCAATCTAAATGAAATATATCTTAGAAATTAAACACATAGTTGCTTGTACTTATGGTTCTTTTTAATTTCTTTATGAACTGGTCATTTTGAGAACAATTTTTATGTTGAAAACATAGTTACAAACAAATATTAATTGGTTGGGAGATTTTTGTGTAAGACCGAATATATATTAGGCACAACTATAAACAATTTTTAATCTAATTAATAAAACAAGCGAAACCGCATTTTTGTTTCATATGTGAAGAAATTTATGATAATTTAAGTTGCTTTAGATGTAAATAGTACAGTTCCTCCTTTAACATGGAACTCTAAGTCCACCATGGTCTCCACGAAGGTGGGTACAAAGATGAAGACGGCCATGCAAGTCAAGGAGGTTGATTTAGATTAATACAAAGGCATAAGAGTAAATATGCATGTTTACAGGAGTCTAGGATTGAGCATTGGGCCGGGCCAAACCAACCGTCTCGAAACACGGCCCGCTAAGCCTGACTCGAGCCCGCACTTGAAATGGGCTGGGCTCATACCTTTTTTGGGGCCAATCCGGGCGGAGCCCTATAGGGCCCAAACCCGCAAAGTCCGATAGCCCGAACCCTACATAGAGTTACTAAGATTGATAGTGTGCAACTCTAACAAAGATAAATTATATACCAATTAAAATTACCAAATATACAAGTTTCATATTGCATTTATTTGTTACCTTTGTATTGATATCATCTGCTAAGATGGGAAGGTTATAACTGATGATCATTGCCACAAGGTTCTGATCAAGGAGAACATTCGTTGTCTTAATGTTATTTCCAAACAATCCCGGAACTACTCCACATTCGCTATGAAACTGGATATTGTGCTTCATTAACATAGATTTACGAACTCATATCAAATATATATATATTGCTATTTCAGATGTAAAATCTGCATCTATTTTTAGATGCATTTGAGATAAAAGTTGGGGCATCTAAATGGGTCGGCCCGACCCAATAATCTTTGGACCGGGTTCGGGTTTGAGCCTATATTTTTAAAAATAAACGAGCTTAGGCCCGACCAGTTAGTCCATATACCAAAATGGATTTGGACTGGACTAAGGCAAACTCGACCCGAACTCGACCCATGCTCAACCCTACAGGAGTCGTTGTGTAAACATGAAATAACCAAAGAAACTTTGGCAAACAATTAAAAAACAAATGTATTTGGCAGCAAATCAGACCAGGATCTCCATTGGCATCTACGTTCAAAAGGCAGGTGCGTTTGGATAAGAGTGGATCCTCTACAGCAATGCAAAGGTTTGCTGTATTGTGGGCCCATACAGTGCGAATTCGTATGAACCGTTCAATCAAGATTGAACAACTTGAGCCAGGCTTGATTCTACAGCAAACCTCTGCATTATTGTTCAGGATCTGCTTCCGTGTTTGGATAGGAGGATATCAGGGAAAGAGTAATCCATCTTAGGGGTGGATTATCTGTTGGATAACCTGATTTTATGTTTTTGTGTTTGGATAGAAGGTTTTGCAGTCGACATGGTTTGTTATGATGTGAGTGTATACTATAATTTTTTGTTGCAATGAATGAACGAGAAATAGGTGATTTGATATATTAAATAAGATATTATGATTTTTGAGTGGATCTTACATGATGGAGATTAAAAAATATATGGTGGGACCCACTAATTGAAGATGAGTTTGGAGAGCCGCATAAGGTAACCTCATTTCCAAATGCACCTACACCATGACTCATATAATCTTGTATAATTACATTGTAATCCCTATATTTTTTCTAATTACACCAGGAGTCCTGTAAATTACATGAGGCCATCTATAATCCTTACTAACTCTTACAATACAATCTTCCGGGCATATGTTTTATATAGAGCCATGGTGTTATTATAAGATCAAAAAGGGTTTTGTGTAATTGGATTATCCCATTAAACAAATTGCAGGAAATTGTAACGCGTTCTTACCTATTCCAAGCGTTGACATGAAGCAGCAATCCAAATCGATGCAATAAAGCCCCCACCTCACTCCATCTGCGAACAAGAGTAGACGGAGAGAGAGAGAGATCAAAAAAGCGGAAGAATGTACGGGAAGGTCGAGCCGGGCGACTACCTGATCCAGGTCCCGAAGGACCACGTCCACGCCCACCCTCCGCCCCAGAACGCCTACCTCTCCCGCTACTACGCCCGCCGCGCCCGCCGCCGCCGCAACCTCCGCCTCTGCTGCTGCCTATCGCTCCTCATCCCCCTCCTCCTCTTCCTCCTCCTCTTCCTCTTCTTCCGCCCCCGATCGCCGCGCTTCTCCGTCGATGCCCTCTCCGTGCAGGCCTTCTACCCCCAACCCGCGGAGATCCGCGTCCGCCTGCGGGCGGAGAACCCCAACGGAAAGATGGGGATCCGGTACGGGATGGGGGGCAGCGTGGAGGTGTACTACCGCGGGGTGAGGATGTGCGGTGGCGGATGGCCGACGTTCTACCAGGGAGCGGGGAACGCGACGGTTGTGGGGGTGGATCTGAGAGGGGACGAGCTGAGGATGGGGAAGGAGGAGGGGGGAGAGTCGGCGGCGGGGATGGTGGTGGTGGAGGTTAGGGTTCCGGCGAGGGGGGAGATGGGGGTGGTGAGGACGTGGGAGGTGAAGGTGAGGGCGAGGTGCGAGGTGAGGGTGGACGCAATGAGCGCGACGGCGAGAGTGATGTCCCAGGCGTGTGGGGTCCGCTTTAGATGGTTTTAGTTCCTGTGCCCCCCACTTTATCTCTCTTTTTCTTTTTCTTTTTAAGTTTTTTATATGGGTGTGTGTGTAAGTCTGTTGACAGTTTCCTGGTTGGGAATGTAAAATACCTTCTTTGCCATGTAAAAAATGAAGAATAAAATTATTGTAAAATGTTTTGGATCACTTTCTCGACAACCGCATGCTCCTGTGCTTTTAGGCCCCGTTCGGCTGCGAGGTTACCCTCACTTTGGGTGAGTAATTCCTCAAAATCCACACTTTTAACCCACTAGTGGGGTCCACTCCCTTTCCATCAAAAAAATTATATATTATACCGTCATATCATCTAAAAATCATTAAAAATACTCAACTTCTACTCATTATTTCAAACTTCAATACAATCATATCACAACAACTACCCACTTTTTCAAATTCCAATACAATCATATCATAATAACTACCTACTTTTTCAAATTTTAATACAATCACATCACATAAACCCTCCCAACCCTTAACCCACCAACCAAACACACTACCAAAAAAACAGGTTATCCACCCCTGGCTAACCTACCAGCCGAACACCACCTTAGAGTTCATTCTATAATAATTCAAAAAAATTGTTCGTGCATTATTTAACGAACCAAACATGAACTTCGTATGTAAGTTCGGTAAAATTAATGGTTTAAATATGAGCATATCATATGTTTGTTCGATAAATGTTCGAATTCACTTTAAGAATGTGTGTATGGACACATAAAAAGTTCTGAGACAAATAATCCAATTGTATTATCTAACTGTAATTTCAAACTTGTTTTTTTACAAAATTCAAACTTTAATGTACCAATCTTGAACTGAACTCAAATGCCCATTTTCCGAACAAACTCAAGCTTATGCACTGGTATCAAATCGAACTCGAATCTTCGAAATTTCTTATCAACTTCGAAAATAGGGTCATTAATTACGCTTCGATTAGTAGTCCTATCAATCATTACCGTCATTAATCATTAATCGAACCATATGCTTCATAATAAAATAATATAAATATGAAGAAGTCCAGTATTTAACGTGGAACTCAACTCCCAAAGGAGCGAGATAAAACCACTGGAGAAGGCTGCAAAGGGTCATATGCTTCATTATTTTTTCACAATGGATATAGGAGGTCTAGGGCTCTATATATAGCCTCCACAGAACCTCCAAGTCCCACCACTGGTAGATGCGGGACTGAACACATGGATGGGGTAAATGGATCTTTGAGGTATCCATTTACCCATCTACAATATAAGAGGCGTGCAACAAAGACTTTAACACTCCCCCTCAAGCTGGAGCATGCAATGCTCAGCTTGGACAAACAGAAAGAAACTCCACTCACAATGCATGATGCTAAAGACAATATCAACTCAACACACACAACTGTCGGTTGTTGTCGAGGACGTTGCTTCTCATGTCGCGCAGGTGAGGAGGACCAACGGGCTAGAGTGTGAGTCAACTAAATCTCCTCGTCGGAGAGCATGTATTGTATTGCGCCTATCAGAATCACTACAACTGAAATGCGTCTCTATACGAAGAACTCTAGTCCGCCACAATAACATGGACAACTTCTCCATCTCTCAAAGGGACGACAACAGCATCGCTAATTATCCATACATAGATCTCTGAAGATGGGTCTCTCTCATAGGGACCTTGAAGTGTGTTCTTTCTCATAGGAACCTCGGAAGAATATCATATTGGAGTTTACGATTGCTGGAGAATGGAGTCTGAAAGAAGTCTCCTCGTCGGAGAAGTGGGTCTCTCCCATCTGGCACAGAGAATGATACTCTACTATGAAGTCCCTATGAAACCACGTGAAAATCCTATCCAACATGGCATAGAGAATCGTACTCTACTCTGGAGTCCCTATGGATCACATGAAAATCCTTATCGAAAAATGAGAACGATGGGGACCACAAAAACATGATGGCACACATGTGCACATATGAAAAGACTGCATAAATGTGCATGTTTGAAATTGAAAACTCAGAATCTGGCATCGAGTCTGAACATCCAGCTGGTCTGGAATCTAACATATGTATCTGGAGAACCTAAATAGACATGTAACTCTACACCATACTCCTCCTTTCTCCCATACTTGTTAGAAAATAGAGACGTCGACCAAATTGGAAGAAGACAAGATGCAGAACAAAACAATTAGTCGATCTCATTTCAATTTTTTTCAACTTTTTCAATCTCTTTTTTTTTCTGTAATTTTCCCTGTTGACTATTTTTCTTCTCGTGTTTTTTTCAAAGTTTTTTTTGAACACACTATCTCAACCCAACATAAACCACTTTTTTATTGTTAAGTTATGGCCCATAGATATACTTGGGCCTAGAACATCAAGCCCAATCCCCCCCTTTTTTTAATCGACGGGTCCCTTCTTTAGGGGAACAAGGACCGCAACCGACACCCACCCACCCAGCCCCCCCCCCCCCCCCCCCCCCCCGCAAGGGAGGAAGGCACCGCCAAGGGATGGCCACAATGGTGAAGGGACGTGTCGCCTGTGCGCGAGGTCCAGGTAATCGTGCTTCTTCAAACCGGGGGCTATCGAGAAAAGGGGAGCCACCTGGAGAGCTTCCAGGGATCGATCGTCTGGTGTTGCACCTGAGGGGGATAACCGCTCGAAGGAGTTGCGTTGATGCGCCACTATAGAGGAAATCTCGTGCCGCCTGCACGAGATCGAGAGGCGTGAGGCCTATTGCACCTTGGAAGTGTGATGAACGGCATCTGACCTGGATCTGAATATGACGAACCAGGAGAGGCAACCGTGGAGGCAGAGGGAGTCACCCGGAGGCACTATGCGGCTGGAGCACGAGGCAGATACATGCCACCTGAAGGCGAGACACAGAGAGGGAGAAGAGGTCGGGAGCCTCCATGCGCCACCTGTTGATCTGGGGTTGGGGAACAGTTATAAAGGAGAGTAACCCCATATGTAGTGTAACAATTGAGAAGCTACCCTAACTGACCTTACAGCAAAAGCTAAAGCAGACAAGACCGAATAAGATAACCTGGAGGTCTAACTTATTTTCGACTCCATACCGGGGCGTCGAGAACTATATTACTCGATACCAGATATCATGACCGTGTTGCCTAGTCGAGGTCTTTCCTTGCCCTATGAGGAGCTCTCAGCAATCACCATTGCCACCAACGACGCAATCTTCATTGTCACTCCAAGACTACATGTGTCTAGTACACTCGACTTACCTATTAAGCTAAAAGTGCTTCAAAGGCGAGCGATTCACAGAATTCCGACATCAATATTGGTACCTGAAAGGTTAATCCATTATTCAAAGAAAAGAATGAATCAAAAGACAAACGATACAGAAGCCACAATCACATTCATCAGCATATACAAATTCCATTGTTTAATTGAAATGATCCAAAGATGACGGCGTTCAAAATTACATCAGCTTCAGATCGATAAAAAAACAAGATACATAACTTTGCTCTGATGAGAGATTTACTGCTACAACTAAAGATTAGTATAATCCAGAATGAAATAAATAGAAAATCGAGCCGCTCCGCCAGAGAGAAGGAAGACACCCCCAGATCAGATGCATCACCTGTGCTTGCCAAGTTCCATCTTTTTCTTGATAGCACGGTGCCCGTGATAAATAAAGGCATCTATGATACCGGAAACTGTGAATACACCTGCAAGAGACAGCCATTGTTTCATGTGAGATCAAGGGGTGGAAAAGTCTCACAAAAATGAACAAAAAATATAAATTTAATAGGGCAGAATGAAAGTATGTTGAAGTGCAACCTCCGACTATAGCACAGACATTCGTCAGGAAGTGCAAGAGCGATGCGTTCTCCTCTGTGAAGATAACCTGCAAGACAATGCAGCCAGTTCAGTTCACACAATGGAATCCATTCAAGAACCACTATGGAAACGTCACACGTAAAGCCCTTCCACTAATCTACAAGATCATGCTATTAATAAATCCTTCTCCAACTTGATCCCCTGATGGCACCCCTTTAGGATGACAATCATGCAGCAACTCAAGCAGATGCATCAAAAATCCGAAGCAAGAATGAAGACTAAAAGATCAGCATTCACTTTCTCGCCATAACCACTCTACACACATTAATGACAGCAGTCAGCCAGCGCCACCAATGGATCTCCAATCAAGGATATAATGCCCCCTTGCAAAAATGCATCAAAGTTTAATTTGAAGGCCAGTTTAGACCAACCCCAGGAGATGCTGAAATAAATGCTCCACTGACGGTAGTTCTTTGACTTGGAATTAAATTGACTGATGCAACTGGAATTACGTTAACTGATGTATTTACATGTGCAATGGGTGCAGAAAAGAAATCCACAGATAGCAACTGGAGAAGAAAAGAGCAATTAAGAAAAGACTTGGGGATTGACAAGAGAGAGGAAAGAGTAGGCAGTGCATGGGGTGTGCTGCTGCCTGGAGACGAGGAATCTAACTGTATGTTGTTGGTTGGTGTATCTCCTCCTGCCAAGGACTTCAGAAGGGCATTCTTCCGTATTTAGTTAATGAAAGGAAGCTATTTTCCCAGCTTGAAAAGCGTAGACAACATAGCATCTTTGGTTGGGATTTTTTTAGAAAGATCCCTGAAGGTAACCCCCCCCCAACCAAGAAGCCAAGTTATCGCAAATTAAGTGGTGGAGCACAGGTGACTACCTTGTCTTTCTAGAGATGGCACTCGTATTATTAAATAATTGTCCTCGTCAAATTTGCAAACAACAAAAAAGGCAGGCCGAATTCATTTGGAATGCTAATTGACTATGTATAGATAGAATCAGTGGACAGAAGTCAAAGTCTTCACACCTTTTAAATGGATGAGATCTTATGTCTCCAAAAGGATATAATTTGGAATACAGTGGTGCAGGCATACACTTACAAAGTCTTTTCTAATGTGAATAAAAATGGCAATGTAACCCAACTACTAGCCGTTATTCACAATTTAAATTATAAGAGATGCAACCATATGTATAATTTTTCCATTTTGAATATGAATATGTAAACAGTTTTCACCTTGATTGGCGAGAAGTCGTAGAAGAAAAACACTCCTGGAAGTGGTCTCTGGAAACCAACCGCATCTCGGTAATGCTCAGTCACCGAGAACTACATGGATGGAGATCATTTGTCTGAGAGAAACTTCTTGTCATGGTTAGCAACACATGAATTGGATAGCAATTTACCTGGTTTGAGTTGATCTTGTGCCCTCTAATATTGGTATAAATTGTAGGTACAACCTGGAGCAATTGAGATGAAAGTAATCAATATGATTTTGTGCAGCTTTGCAGGAAAAGTTCAGAAAAGAATAATCATCAACTGAAAGTATAGCATGCCACCTTTGCAGAGATAACTTCAAGTTGATTGGGCGAAACAAAAATATTGAAATAACTGCCTAAAGAATATGGATGCCAAATAAACAGACCTTAATGAAGTACTGATACATCCCTGCTGAAGGTGAACTCTGCATCCATTTTGCACTGAAATTTAGAAGAGAAACCTGAGATTTACAAGCATAAATTGGCTAGCACAACTTTTAAGGAAAGTACAAGAAAGAGATTCAACGTCCAGATTACCCATCAAGTGGATTCACGATACCAGGAAAAGCTTTTCCAAAAGATAGCTTGTTGATCGTATGGCTTATCTGGCAAAAAGTACATTATATCACTGAAGTGAAAACCAATAAATTGCCAAAAACTGATGTTCAAATGCCGCAGATGCTGGTTTAAAAAATTTTCCCGGTAGCCAACCCAGGCAAACAGTGACAGACAGATAGATTCCAAGAGGCAACATGCCTGCACCATTCAGACACCTTTAAATACCATATATCTAATGCTCTCTGTTTCTGTGTATTTTGGACATGGCGTAAGCGACTTACTGAAGTTTATGTGGTTTTCATAAGTAAATCATCTAGTTTCCTCTTGTATATCTATTGGTGTTATGGGCTAGGGGATGGTTCAACCAACCATTAGGGGCGGAAGCGAGAGTTAAGAAGAGAGTCCCAAAAAAAAGACATGGTAATGTGATAGAGAACAAACGAATGAGATGTTTATTTCGTAAGGCTAGGGTCTCTTATATAGAGAGAAAGCCCTAGAGAGTACAAGAGGAAAAATACATAAATAACCACGAAGGGATACAGAACCCGAAGGGTTAACGGCTACGGAACCCAAAGGGTTAAGGGTCACAGAACCCGAGGGGTTACGAACATAAATGTAAATATAATAATGCTAACACTATCCCTCAAGTTGGAGCATATTTGTCGATCATGTCCAAATTGGATACTAAATACATGAGATGCTTGATGAGCTTTTGTGAGGATGTCTGCAAGTTGAAGTTCAGTGGAGATGTGTGGAGTATTGATTCCTCCTCGTACTGCATCACGAATGAAATGGCAATCAACTTCAATGTGTTTTTTCATGGAAAACTTGATTGGTGGCAATGTACGTGGCAGACTTGTTGTCACAGTTTAAGGGTACATGAGTGGCGGCTGACATGCCAAGTTCTGTTAGAAAAGAGACAAGCCATGTGATCTCACAGGTGTCCTGAGAGCCACTGCGATGTATTCTGCTTCTGCAATGGATCTGGAGACCACTATCTGCTTTTTGCTTCGCCAAGTGACAAGATTATCCCCAACAAACATGGTGTATCATGTAGTGGATCGACGGTCCACAAGAGAGCTAGCATAGTCAGAACCGGTATAAGCGGAGATATTAGTGTGCTCATTCACCTAAGGTTGCAAAAGTTGGTAGTCGGTACTCAGTCGGTCGGGTCACTGACTAAGGATTAATCGATTGTCGGACGATTAATCGGATTTAGTCGGGCTTTAATCAGATTTGATTTTTTAAATATATAAGTCATTTTATACATATATTATAATATATTTACATAGATTTATATATATATATATATTTACTATCAAAATGAATCAAAAGAAGTAATTGAATTTAAATAAAACATTAAGTGTATTATAATAAGTTTGCTTTTAAAAAATAAGAAAATATGATATCTCCAAGCAAAAATTGGTTGACTAGTGGACTTCGTCAGAATTAGTCGGTACTCGGTCGACCAATCCATTGGCTAGATTAGTCGGACCTACTAGTCGGGATAGTCGGGTGACTTTTACAACCTTGCATTCACCACATAGAAGAGTCCACGTCCAGGAGATTCTTTCAAATATCGAAGGATCAAAAGAACATCCTAACAATGATTGTAAAGAGGCTTCTCCATATGTTGGATGGCCCTGCTCACAGCATATGATATCTGGCTTAGTAACAGTGAGATGGAGCAATTTTCTCATTAAGCTTATGTACCGTGTTGCATCCTCAAAATCTAGATCAGTAAATGCTGAATGTTTTCTCACTTCTACAGGGATGCTAAATGGCTTGCATCCGAATAGTCATGCCTCAGTCAGAATATCGAGGCAATACCTCCTCTGTGAAAGATGGAGCCCCTTTGTAGTGTGTATTACCACGATGTCAAGAAAATAACGAAATTGACCAGGTCTTTTGTGACAAAGACCTTCTGGAGGAAGGCTCGTCTACATTATCTCCTGTAACAACCATATCATCAACATAGACAGCAAGAATGACCATGCCAGTAGACTGTCATCTAACAAAGACAGAGTAATCAGATGTTGCCCTCTGAAAATCAAGTGTCTTGATCTCCGTAGTGAGCCTATCAAACCATGCTTTGGAGCTCTACTTCATGCCATAAATGGCCCTGCATAGTCTACATACATGCTCCCCCTCGACTACATACTCTGGCGGTTGCATCATGTATACCTCCTCAAGGTCACCGTAAAGAAAGGTTTTCTTCCATCAAGTTGGTAAATGAACCCAGTCTTATTGGCAACAACAGAGAGAATGGTACGTATCAACCCACTCTGTCAACGGATGAGAAGGTCTCAAAATAATCAACCCAAAGGTTTGTGTGAAACATTTGGCAATAAGTCCTACTTTCAACATGTCAATAGAACCATCATGCGACTGTTTGGTCATGAAGACCCATCGACAAGCCACATGACTAACTCCCAGGGGGCACGACACAAGATCCCACATGTCCGGAGAGATAAGTGCATTCATCTGCTCATCTATGGCATGTCGCCAACCATGATCCTGCATTGCACTAAAATGATCACTTGGAACAGAAATAGCATTTAGAACATCTGCAAATCTCTTGTCACAGCTAGATAAACTATCAATAGAAGTAAGCTATTTACTTAAGTTTATGTGAATTTCATCAATAAATCATATAGTTTCCTACTATATATCTATTGGCATTAGGGGATAAGGGATGGCTCAACCAACCATTAGGGGCGGAAGCGAGAATTAAGAAGGGAGTCCAAAAAAGGATTTGCTACTGTGTTCTAAACAACCAATTCCCATTGCATGCCAAACCTCCACAACCTTAAGGCATTCAAAGAAAAGGTGACTTGTCATCTCCATCTCCAAACTGCATGGAAAGCAGGATTTGTCCTCAAAGTGAAAAATATGATCCTGTCTATCTGTAGTGACGATTTTCCAATGCCTCAAGAGCCATAAGAAATCCTTAACATGAGCTGGAATTTTCAGGTCCCAAACAAGGTTGCAGAAAGTGGTAGTCCGTACTCGGTCGGCAGGGTCACTGACTAAGGATTAATCAGTAGTCGGGCGAGTAATCGAATTTAGTCGACCATTAGTCGGTTTTGATTTTGTTTAATAATTTTAAATATATAAATCAACTTTTATACACATATTCTTATACATTTACATCGATTTGTACATTTTCTATACTATCATAAAGAAATAAAAGAAGTAATTGTCTTTAAATATAACGTTAAGCATATTACAATTAGTTTGCTTTTAAATAAATCGAAAAAGAAAAAAATTAAATATTTTCTATGTGTAAGACAGCCTTGTAGTCGGTCAACTAGGCCGACTAGTCGGTTCGATTAGTCGGGTTGGCCGACTAGGCCTAGTCGAGTCGGCTACCACACCTACTAGACTAGTCGGAACGACTAATCGGCCTGGTCGACCGACTTTTACAACAGTGGTCCCAAATCGTTTTGCAATCTCCAATCAAATCTTCCTGAAGTGCCTCACTACTACCGACGAGGATCTTGTAGGTCTTTCTCGATGAGATCTTCCCCAATGATCTTTGTTAGTTGTTGGACCCTAAAAAGAAATCAGCGACTTCAAGAAGCCAGCGAAAGCCTGATATTGTTGCTCTGAGATGTCCACATTGAAAGTGGACAGCCACCCCTCCACCCAAATGTCAGCAACCAGTGCATCTATGTCTGTAGCCTATGTAAAAAGTCTAGGAAAGCGAGCAGTTAAAGTCCGCCATCGGTGCAGCCAAGCATCGAGAGAAAAGAAGAGGCAGGACCTTATGAATACCCTTCCAAAACATTGATCCATATCAAAGATGTCAAAGGTCCTCTAAGTCCTGATAAATAATATCGTAGACCCTGCGAATTAATCTACAACAAAAGTCATCTGCGGGCCCCTAAATTTTGCCAACCCACTTCAAAAGCAAAGCATGGTTCATCTCTTCCAGTTTGGTAATGCCAAGCCTCTCCCCCCAAACCTAGTAGGCATCTCCCAATCCACAAGATGTAAACCACAGTCCTCTTGACATGTCTTTTCCTAGAAAAACCTTCTCATAATCATTTCTAGTCTGTAACGAATCCCCACATGCCGCAAGATGGGCATAAAGAAAAAAGGAATGGTAGCAAGCACAACATTCGTCAGAACAAGACAGTCTCTGCACGAAAGCAAGGACCTCTTCTACCTTGCTAGTTTCCTCTCCAGCTTCTCAACCATAGGTTGGCAATCCAAGAGGTGAAGTCGACGGCTGCCCAAGGTTAATCCAAGACGTCTTATCGATAGTGTACCACATGAACATGTTAATTCCCTTTCACATACCTATGCCAACTCATTACTGAAACCGAAAGGAATCAAATTACACTTGAACTTGTTGACCCTTGACCCCGACAGCTCCCCAAAAAGCTCCAAAGCCACCATCATTCCCCTCGCCTCTTGGCCTATCTTTTCTTAAAAAAACCATCTCATAATCAATTATAATGTGCGATGAATCCCCATATGCAACAAGATGGACACAAAGAAAACATGAATGGTTGCAAGCACAACGACAACCAAAACAAGACAACATACGCACTAAAGCAAGGACCCCTTCCACCTTGCTAATTTCCTCTCCAGCTTCTCAACCACAGGTAGGCAATCCAAGAGGTGAAGTCGACTGCTGCCCAAGGGTAGCACAAGATATCTTATCGGTAGTGTACCACATGAACATGCTAATTCCCTTCCACATGCCTCTGCCACCTCATCATTGAACCCGAAAGGATACAAATTGGACTTCAGATTGTTGACCCTTAACCTCGACAACTCCTGAAAAAGCTCCAAAAGCCATTGTCGTTCCCCTCGCCTCTTCCACCCCACCCACCCCCTCCACAAAGAAAATTATCACCAACATACGGGAGCACAGGAATCGAGATGTCTCCTAAAGAAAAACATGTGGTGATTCCATGTGTAACCACCTGACTCACCATACGCAAAAGCACATCAACGGCCAACACAAAAAGAAGTGGTGCCGGTGGAAATCCCAGCCTAACTCCCCCATGTGATTGGAAGAAATCACCCTTAGGACACTCATTCACCAAGATTAAGAAACATGCAGTAGTAATGCACCGCTTCATCCACGAGATCCATAGATCTGGAGTACCTCTTCTAGCTATGACCGACAACAAATAGCGTCAGTCCACACTACCATAAGCCTTCGAGAAGTCTGCCTTCCACAGAATATTCAACATAATATATATTATCTTGGAAGATTTAACATAATTTTATAGCAAGATTTAGAATTGGTGCTATTAACTATCTAGCACGCTACCATTATCACCATTACCAAATTCATGTCGACAACACCTCATCTCTTTTTTCAAAAATCATTATGATTTGTTGTAACATAAACTTATCAATGGCCGTTAACGAATCGTTGAGCACGTACACAAACATGTATGATTTCTACATGTTTGCACATGTCATTGTTTTAGTGGATGATCCAAGAGATGTTTTCAATATGAAGCTTGAGGATTGGAGCGGTTATCAAGGCAAGGATGGTTAGTAGTAGAAAGAAACTCAAGAGAACTCATTCAAATAGCAAAGATGTCTCATCTCCTAAAAATAGCATCATATTCAAAGAATGGTATTCAAATTCCAAATATGGAATTGGAGGCAAGCTAACAAAGAATATTCAATATAATTTATATTAACTTGGGAGGTTTAATATCATTTTAGATCACAATATATATACATATATATATATATATATATTCAAACCCGGTACCATTAAGTTTCTAGCATGCTAACATGCTCGATGTTACCAATATTTTAATTATTAATTTTTTGAAATTATTTTGATTTGTTGCATCGTAAAGTTATCAGTTGGCCATTGATGAATTAACGAAGAGCACACATACAAAAGACGGTGTCTGGTACATATTTACATATAATATGGTTTTAGTGAATAATACACGAGATGTAATCAATTGGAAGCTTAAGAAACGGAGAGTGGCTATGAAACGAAATGGTTTTCACCTAAGTTGAATGGAGATATATTGTATTGAATGCAAGTTCAATGTCCACTAAATTAGAGACCTGAGAAAGGACAAGCTTGAAACACATTACAGTCCAAATGATGCCTTTTAGAAACTGTTGGTAACATACTCTACAGCTTTTAGGTACCATTCTCTTAACCCCATTGGGGACATTTATGTATTTTCTTTCTTTTGAGCTCTCTAGGGTTTCGTCCTATATAAGGACCCCTAGACCTCAAGAATAAAGTATGCAATTCTATTCCTTCGTTGTTCTCCACATGGTATCAGAGCGGCAGTCCTAGACCGGTACTCTGACCAAATTCCCACCCACCACTGTCAGCCTCCTCTCCCTACAGGCGCCTCTTTCTACAGCGTCCGGGCCGCTACGCTCCTCCCTCTTCAGCGGGGCATAGCACCTTCGCAGGCTCCCCGCATCCCCGCATATCCTCCGGCACTCCATTGACACCCCCTCCCCCCCCCATCTCATGCGGCACTTCGCCGCCTTGTGCCTCTGTAGACGTGCCGCAGGCGCTCCACAAGCACCCACAAGTGCTCCCGCACCTCAACAGGCGATTCGTAGGTGCTCTGCTGCCTCCTACGCCTCAGCAAGTGTCTCTACAAGCGCCCCCAGGCGCTCCAGTGCCTCATAAAGCGCTTCCAGGCAACCTCTTGCCTCCTGCGCCTCCGCAGGCGTCTCCTCGGGCCCAGATGTTCCAACAGTGCCGCCAGGCGCTACATGACTTCGCCAACACCCTTCGGCGCGTCTTGTTGTGCTTCCAGCGGCCCCGTTAGGGCACTACTCCTCGATCTTCTTGCGTATCCATCCTTGCAACTAGCATTATCATCGATGCAACATTAAAACTTCATGATACTTGATTGATCAAGATGACAGGAACTATCTAGGTCACTTTTTCTTGAATTGTGTCCATCATGACTTCTGTTGAGCCCAAGTCTCCGTACTCAACTTCTTCTGTAATGGTCCAGGGCACGTCTATCAAACTGAAGGGCTCCGAGAATTTTGTACTATGGTCTCGATGTTTCAAGGTTTTTATTGGTGGTCAGCGAAAGAACTATGTCCTCACCAAAGATCCGCCTAAGGAGACAGATAAGGACTGTGATACCAGCTACGTGGACAACTGCCAGGTGATCACGTGGATGACTAACAGTGTTGATCCAAATATTGCTTTGAACCTTCTCTACAAAGAGACTAAGGTAATGTGGGAGAGCCTTGAGAATACTTCCTCCCAGAAGACAACCAAGTCCAGGCTTTCAGATATTTATAGATGGATTTGATCTGCAAATCAAGGAGACACATCCTTGATTGAATACTATCAACTCCTTACAAGCATGTTTGAGGAGCTTCTTATATTCCAGTCTGCTTCTGTGATAAACATATAGGAGAACGTGCAGAGTAGCAGGTGTATCGGTTCTTGTCAGGATTACATCTGCGATACAAGCCAGTGAATGATCAATTTCTTATTGTTGTAGCCCTACCTACACTTGAGAACATCTTGGGGCGACTACAGGAGCTTGAATCTCCTTCACCCCCTCTGTCTGCTGAGACTACAGCACATGTTGCTAGGGGATGACCCAATTATAAAGGGGACGTGGACGTGATTTTGGTTGTGGTTGTGGTCGTGAGTTTGGACAAGGACGTGACTCGAGACGAGGACATGGACGTGATCCTACTACTGCTCGTTATCCAGCTTGTACACATTGTGGCCGCCTAAATCATCTGTCAGAACACTACTGAGCCAAGTTTGGCATGCCTCACAATGCCAATAGTGTCTATGAAACAACTTCTTATAAAGGCACCTATAATACTACAGATGCCTCTCACATTCAGCTTTCTAGTGACAGTCAGACTTCCTTTATTGCATCTGAGTATGCTCAACTTTGACAACTGCTGCAGGATTCAACCAGTGACACTGCTACTCCTGTTCCTACTGCTAACCTAGCCACCACATCAAGTACAATCGCTAGCTCTGCTTCTACATCTGCTCCTGCGTGGATTATTGACTCAGGAGACTCAACTCATCTGACGGGAGAAGATAGTTCCCACCTCCTCACGACCATCTCCAATTGTGACTATTGTTCATGTTGTCAATGGAGCCCATTCCACGTTAATACTGAGGACTATGGAGTTTTCCTCCAAACTCAGACTTACTGCATTCATTGCGCTCTTGATTTTCCTCGTAGTCTATTATCTGTTCACAAACTATGCACTGAGCTTAACTGTCGAGTTATATTTGATGAGTTTTGTTGTTATTTTCAGGACATCCGGACGAGACAGATTTTTGGTGGGGACATGAGAAGAACGGCCTTTATTATCTTGGCATTCCCTCTGACTCTAGTTTTGCGGGTGCTTCGTCAATCTCTGTGGATCCTCTTCTCTGGCATCTTCGCCTCAGCCATCTGTCTGCCTAAGCTTCCTCTTTAATATTTCCCGAACTCTCCATGCTCAAACTTGAGTGCGAGGCATGTCAGTTCGGGAAACATCATCGAGCGTCATTCCCTGCTCGTACTAAACCTCGTCGTCAAGTTCCATTCTCTTTAGTCCATTGTGATATTTGGGACCATGCCCGGTCCGAACTTTGAGTGGACATAAGTATTTTGTCGTTTTTGTTGATGATTATAGTAGGTCATCTTGGGTCTTTCTTCTAAAAGAACGTTCGGAGATTAATATAATATTCAAAACTTTCTTTTATTATATCGAGAATATTTTCTCCACGAGCGTACAAATTTTTCGATCTGATAATGCCCTGGAATTCACTCAACATGACCTAAGAGATTCCTTTGCATCCCAAGGTACCATACATCAATCCTCTTGTCCCTATACATCCCAACAAAATGGGATAG
The DNA here is from genome assembly GCA_037367405.1 of Ottelia alismoides. NCBI lineage: Eukaryota > Viridiplantae > Streptophyta > Magnoliopsida > Alismatales > Hydrocharitaceae > Ottelia > Ottelia alismoides. The sequence goes on along the minus strand of JAZKJV010007023.1, from coordinate 16,932 downwards.
CAGAGAGAAAACTCAGACATCTCCTAAATATTGTCCGCTCTCTTCTTACACAGATGAAAGTTCACAAGACCTATTGGGGTGATGCGATTCTCACCGATGTTCATCTTATCAACAGAATTCCGTCTACCTCCCTAAATGGATCAACCCCATTCTCTCTACTTTATCCTACTGAATCCCTCTTCCCTTGTGAATCTTTGGATGTGTGTGCTTTGTTCATAATTTTCATACCATAGACAAACCTCCCCCTCGTGTGATCAAATGTGTCTTCCTTGATTATTCTCGCACTCAAAAAGGCTACAAGTGTTATGATCCAGTTGGCCATTGCTATCATATTTCGACAGATGTAACCTTTTTTGAGCAGACTAGTTTCTTCAATCAATCTGTTATTAATACCCTCTGGACCTCCCACCTCCACCCATTGTCCATAGGTGCAGAAAAATATCTTCACCACCAAATGTTCCTTTAAGAAAGAAGTCAGTACCAAAAACTACGATAAAAGATTGATCCCCCTTCCAAACCCCCAACCACCTCGCCCAACTGGAGGGAGCTATTGATTGGAGATAGTTAGCTTAGCGCGGGAGCTGCTGCTTTTTATAAAGACGCGTGCTGCAGCCTAGGAACCATGCGAGATGAGCATTAAGAAGTTAGAGTAGTGGTAGGCCCACAAGGGAAGGAGTGTCGTGGGGAGCAAGGGATAATTTCTGCTACCAGCACACAATCCCACTTTTGGCCACTACATCAGTAGAGTCGGAAGAGCACCGGATCAGCGCTGACATAGTAGGTCTATGAGTAGTTCTCCTACCTCGGTGAAAGGATGCAATTTGCACTTTGAGGGAATATATATTTAGTTAGGGGTGGGATGAACCAGAAGCACCTCAGGAAGTAAAAGTGCGTCTGAGAAACCCGACCTGCGTAGAAGATAACTGATTACCCAGCGAACCACTGACATAGTGGATAAATTAAGAATACAGAAACACTATCTAGTTGGGAAGTGAGCGGTTAGGATTCACGGGTCGATTCGTCATATGGGCAGGAGGTTGGGGAATAATGATGTTTTTCTATGACCATTCTCCAGCAAACTCATAATAGATAGATCGATCTTCGCAGCTATACTCTGGCAATTTTTGACGTTCATCAATCCTATATAAAAAATGTACCTATTTCTTTATTGCATGATGATATGCCTTCTATAGGTGCCCCCCACTGTTGTCCCAGATGCTCCTCAAGAGCTTCCAATTGCTCTACGCAGAACTAAGAGGCAATATACTTCTCATTCCATGCCTCATTTTACTTCAACTGCTGGTTTATCCTCTACTGACAGACAATACGCAGATGCTCTCATGGCTATTTCTATTCCGAGAGACCACCATAGTGATTTGCAGGATTCCGGATGACGAAAGGCCATAGATGACGAAATGGATGCTCTCATTTCCAGGGGACATGGGATCTAGTACAATGCCCTAAGGGGACTAGACATGTGGCGTGCAGATGGGTCTTTACAACCAAGGAGTCACCAGATGGGTCCATTGACAGATTAAAAGCTCGTCTTGTGGCAAAGGGCTTTACACAGACATATGCAGTGGATTACTTTGAGATATTCTCTCCGATTGCACGAATGGGATCCATACAGACTATACTCTCAGTGGCAACTAATAAGGCCTGGCCCATTTTCCAGTTGGATGTGAAGAATGCGTTCCTATATGGCGATCTAGAAGAGGAAGTGTACATGATGCAACCTCCGGGTTACGAAGTCAAGGGGGAGTATGTATGTCGTCTTCGCAATGTCATATATGGACTAAAACAGAGCCCAAGGGCATGGTTCGATAGACTTACTATAGAAATCAGCACGCTTGGTGTAATACGTGTTTTGTACACTATGCTTTTAAATGATATCAAGTGTTATTTCAAGGAAAAATTGGATCGATAGTGTTCACACTTTACGGATACCATAGTCAATAGATTCGCCTTGATGCAATGATTTCATTCAAACTTGTTGTGTTTATATCAGAGACCATCTTGTATAAACTTTGAACTTCAAAAGATTCAATGAATTGTGTAGACATCAAAACATAGTACCACATCTAGTAATCTGGAATTTTTTGTAGTAACTTATAAGTAGTAGAAGCCATTACTAGCATAGGGCCCATAATGTCATAGATTTATGCCCATTAGCCATAATCACATCATTAAGACTAATTAAGCATGATTAATGCTAATTAATCGTCATTAGTGATAATTAAGTGTCATTAGCAAAAGTAGGACACATGGAGAGGAAATCATGGGACACGTGTCGTTATATAGTCAAGACAAGTGTCAAAAACTCAATAGCGCCATGTGTCATCATCCTAAGTCTAACACGTGTCATGGTGAAGCCGCTTGCTTGAGCAACAAGTTATCTCGTGGATAAGACTAGCCGCTTGCTTGGGCAACAAGTTATCCCGTGGATAAGACTAGCCGCTTGCTTGGGCAACAAGTTATCTCGTGGATAAGACTAGCCGCTTGCTTGGGCAACAAGTTATCTCGTGGATAAGACTAGCCTCTTGCTTGGGCAACAAGTTATCTCATGCCTAAGCCTAGCCTCTTACTTGGGCAACAAGTTTTCTTATGATTTAACCATGTGTCATGCCATGTGTCTTCATACATGGATAAGAGACACATGAGCCTCCCTTACATGTTGACACATGTCACACATGTAAAGGGGGTGGAGGCCTATAAATACCCATGAACCCCCATACTCCTCCTCACTTCATCTCACGCCCATCTCTCCACCTTAGAGCCGCAAGGCCGCCGAGGTTGCGGGAGGAGCACGAGAAGAGCCACGACGAAGCCCTGTCGGTGATCGAGAGCGTTTTTGAAGCTGTAACGAAGTTCTGTCCGCACCAAGCCGTAGTATTCAATCTAAGACGGCTATAGGGGGGATTTCACTAAAAAAGGAGATCTTGACACGAGTTAGATATCGATCATGTGAGGGATTCTCAAGCGCTATTTTAAAGCACTAGTCTTTAGCTTGTATGCATGGTTTTGAATAGCAAGTATGAAATCGTGGTTTCTAAAGCTTTTATGCATGAATTACAAGTAATATACAGTTGATATGAAATCAGGGCTTTAGAACGTATTTCAAACGTCTTTTCAGGTGTTTTATCATGATAGCATGTTGTTTAAGCATTTCGTTCTTTGTGGAACACGAATCATAAGTTTCACTACTTAGATTTGAGCTTTTTAAATAAGAAATAGGTTTTGTGCAGTTACTATGCAAAATGGATCGGTTTTCAAGTTCTTAATAGTTCTAGTTGCCAGAATATGCATGCTATGCCAAGATTGTTTTATGTTCATGATTTAGCTGTTATAAGCTTGAATTAGCAAGAGTACGGTTTATTAGTGACAAGAAAAGAATCAGAATCAGAAGATAAGCACCACAGTAGCTCTTTTATACAAATCATGAACTAGCCATTAGATATGGTGATGTCATTAGATATGACCCTGAAACCGCCATTAGATATGGCAAACCATTAGATATGGTATCAAGAGGACTTTGGGTCTGCATTCTGTATACATATAGGCTTTAGGCCGTATGCAGGGTGTTTTTGGTCTTTGGGACCGTCTGCGCGTATGACTTATCTTTGTTTCAGCGTTCATGAGTCAATAAATTAGCCACGGTGGTGATTAGTACAAACAGCTTGATAGTGATGATTATGTTTCAGTTTATCTGCTTTCGAAGTATTTCAGCGTTCAATTGCAAAACTAGTATGTTTTATATGTAATTTCTGTCATAAAGTCTCTTTCAAGTTATTTCACAATATTCAGCATAAACTTTTGTCATGATGCTCATATTTCAGATTTTAGCTATATGTAAAAAGATTGAGATCCTTTCACTGGGTCTAAGCTCATAAATGGGTTTAGACTCATCCCGTTATATTTATATTATGTACAGATCAGCAGAATCACGACTAGCAAGGGAAAGGACCGCTAGGAGGAGGTGGCTTTTGGTTTTCGTGGTTTTTTTGTACAGTCTGCTATTTTGTAAGGAGTTGTAATAGATAGAACTTGTGTAAGACACTTCTTGGTGTTGTGAACTTGAAATACGAAGATGTTATGTTTTATGAGATTGCCACATGTGTACTTTGAGGAAAAAAATATTAAAGAAAGATTTCTGTCGCGGCACGTTCCGGTTAGCGGGACGGGTCGTGACACTTGGCTTCCAGAGAACAACCTCTGATTACTATGTGTTTGTCAGAAGACGAACAACCGGTATTGTTATACTTGCAGTCTACGTGGAATCGTGGATGACAAGGTTGTCACAAGTGATGACAATAAAGGGATACTAGAAACCAAGGCCTTCCTTCATAAGGTGTTTGTTACCAAGGATCTTGGTTCACTACGCTATTTCTTTGGGATAGAAGTACTACGCACTACAGAGTGTCTTCATCTCTCACAGAGGAAATATTGCCTGGACATTCTTACTGAAGCCGGACTACTTGGATGCAAACCCTCTGGTATTCCTGCGGATCCAAAGAAGCACTTCACATCATCTGAGACTGTTTTCGAAGATGTTACTCGATATAGAAGTCTGGTTAGCAAACTTCTTTACCTTACTATCACCAGACCAGATATTTCTTATGCAGTGAGCAGAGCGAGCCAACACATGGAGCAACCTTGTTATAGTCACTGGCAGGATGTTCTTCAAATTCTACGATACTTGAAGGAATCACCAAGGCGTGGTCTCTTCTATGGGGCAAATGGACACACCGATGTTATCGCATATACTGATGTTGATTATGCAAGTTAACAGAGGATCGGCGTTCCACCACAGGATATGCTATGATGGTTGGTGGAAACCTTGTTACTTGGAGAAGTAAAAAGCAGACTGTTGTATCCAAAACTAGTGCAGAAGCGAAGTACAGGCATGAAAGGCCGTATCGCGATATATCGGCGATATATCGGTATCGACAGGTCACCGATATATCGCTAATATGGTTGATATCGGTATCGACATGCCATTTTATTCACAATCTCAGTTCGATGTCGAGGATATGGCGTCGATATGTCGTCGATATATCGTATCGACATGGTACCGATATCGATACCGATATCGATATGTCCTTCCACGAGTACAGGGCAATGGCTCAAGCTACTTGTGAGATCACGTGATTATTAGCTTTTCTGGAAGAACTCGGTATTGTTGTCACTATTCCATTCCATTATACTGTGACAACAAATCTGCTACATACATTGCCACGAATCTCGTGTTTCATGAGCGAACCGAACATATTGAGGTTGACTGCCATTTTGTTCGTGATGTTGTCAGAAGTGAAGGATTACTACTCCTCACATCAATACAGATCTTCAGTTTGCAGATATATTCACAAAGGCTTTACCTAAGAAGCGATTTTCCTGGATTGCTTCCAAGTTAGGCATGACTGATAAATATGCTCCAACTAGAGGGGGAGTGTTAGTAATATACTCTACAGCTTTTTGTTATCATTCTTGTAACCCCATTGGGGGCATTATGTATTTTCTCTCTTTTGAGCTCTCTAGGGTTTCGTCCTATATAAGAACCCCTAGACCTCCAGAATAAAGTATGCAATTCTATTCTCTCGTTGTTCTTCACAGAAACTAATGGCCAATGTTTCATCAAGACGAACGAATTGATAGAGATGTCACTCGTAAAATTTATGTAGGATGGGTTGAAGTGGAGAAGAGCTTCTAGTATTCTCTAATATAAGAATATATCTTTTTCTATGACAAGAAGATTTTGTTCTATAAAAAATGTTTATCATCAGGATGACTTCAATCTAGTGGATGTTTAACCACATAAAAAAGGATCATTATAATGAGAGTAGCTAACAAAAGATTGGTGTCACACCAATAGAAGATAATGAAGGAAACTAATTTAAAATGATTTGTACATAAGCAAGGAACGTCATACGATGCTTGTCTCAAAGGTATCAGAAGATAGAAGAAGAGACTTGCAAGAGGCAAGGAAGACCAGAGCCATCTTAGAAGGAAATCACAACAAAGGATATATCATTTTTTGATCCAAGCCCGGACACAACTCAAATTATATCTATTTGGAAGCAAAAAAGACACAAGTACCTGACCCCACTTAGTCTCAGTTTTGTTGTTGTCATGCTATAGTATGACAAATTGACATAATTGTTTAAAGTAGGGAATTTTAACTTTATACCTCAATATACTTTCCTAATGCATCTTGACCCCTCCTTAATTCATAATTACACCCCCGGCCAATGGATAGTGACTAACCATTACAAGGTATAGTCCTAACTTCTGGCCCCTTCTTTGTTAACTTTGATGGGAACCATTAAAGTTCACAAGTTTGCCACTTCGAAATTCATTTTATTTGTGAATCATGTCACTCTTTCTTGTCCTTCCTCTCCCTCATCCTCGTCCACCTCTCCTCCTCAACTCCCCACCAACCAAGGTTGCAAAAGTCGGTATTCGGTCGGTCAAGTCACCGACTAAGGATTAATAGGCAGTCGGACGATTAATCGGATTTAGTTGGACTTTAATCGGATTTGAATTTTATGAATATTTTAAATATATAATCCATTTTTATACATATATTTACATACATTTTGTACATTTTTATACTATCATAATAAAATAAAAGAAGTAATTGAATTTAAATAAAGCATTAAGCATAGTATAATAAGTTTGCTAGTAAAAAAGAAAAACATAAAAAATATGGTATCTCCAAGCAAAAATTAGTCGACTAGGGTGCCTAATCAGAATTAGTTGGTACTCGGTCGGTCACCCCACTGACTAAACCAATCAGACCTACTAGTCGGGCTAGTCGAACAACTTTTACAACACTACCACCCACCTCATCTATTATCTCCACGACCACTACCTCCTACACGATCTCTACCTCCGTCTTCACCACCAGGGGCACCACCTCCTCCCTAACACGTCCCCCTCCATGATTCATAACTACACCCAAATCCCTGGAAAATGGCTAACCATAGGTCTCGTAAAGTATAGGTCGGATGTTTCCGTGAGCTACATGGCATACGTATGTCTTAAATCTTGTCAAACCTTGAACACACTTAATGGGTTGATGGTAGTGCAGAGTGCCTACCACCCAAAAGATTAAGATTCAAATCATGAGGTGGACATATGTGCATGTATCACCCTCTTGTTTCAAAATATACTCTTGTCATCTCTTCTCCGTAAACTTTGATGTGATACATTATAAGTTAAGTTTACACCTTTTTTACTTTATAATTTTTTTATTAGTATGATTCGAACCCTGTTCCTTTATAGTGGGAGCCACTGCTTCTACCACCAGACCATTAGAGGGGTTCTGACAAGTTTACTACTTAAGATCCATTGTATATGTAAAACATGTCACTCTTTCTCCTCGCTATCCCCATCATCTACCTCTCCTCAACTCTTGTTCCTTTACTCTGTCCAACCACTACCTCCTCCCATGCGGTCTCTCCCTCTACGGTCTCTGTTGTAGGCACCACCTCCTCCCCAACATCTCCCTCCCCATCCTCCGGCAACATTCTCGTCCCATACAGCCTCTCCCTCTATCGTTATTGCTATTACCACAATTGCATCCTCCCCCTCATCCGGCAAGCACCACCACCCCCTCTCCAACACATCCCCTTCCCTCGCAATCTCTTCCTCCTCAACACCCCTTGCATGGTCCCTCCCATGCCGCCGCTACATCCACTGCATCATCAACCTTTAATGGTGATGTCGCTCGAGGATTATCCTAATTCTAAGATGATAGGCAATTGACAAGAAGCTTGTAGCTTAGGAGAAAGGGGACGTGCACCCTCAAGCTGGGGGTTATGGAGGGAAAACGTGCAGATGGTTGGAGATAAGAGAATGAGGGTGACACAACATCATTGTCATTGGCAGTTCCACTACCAACTTGGAGGCAATTGCTGCAAGTTTGAATAATGTGGCTAGGAGCGGAGGTCGTGCATAAATAGGTTGGCCACAAGGGATGGTATATACGAGGGAATCTGTAATAAGAATATAAGAGGGTGAATAAGATAATTAAAAAAGTAAATATATATATATATACACACACACACACAATTAGATTAACCTCAGTAGATGGTTAGGTTAGTAAGTATAGGAAGGGATGGGTTCAGGGGCGGAGGCAAGGGGGGCGGGTAGGGGCCATGGCCCCCCCTCCCCCATTAAAAAATTTCACAGCCGTCCATGTTTTCTACATTTTATTAGTTTTAAATTGTAAAATCTGCCAAATACTTTTGGCAATTTTTCCACACGATCATGGTTTGGCAATTTTTCAACACCAATGGCAGGCGCAGAATGCCAATCGCCCTCCCCCCAAAATGGCAAATTGGAATCGGGCCATCTCTCCTCCCAGTTTCACTCACATGCCCTCCCTACCCCACGGCAGTTCCTAATCCCCCCTCTCCCCGCCTCGACGCCGCCGGAGTCTCGGACCCTCCTCCTCCTCCCTTCGCGCGATCACGCGTGACGCAACCATCCACAACACCTTTTCACTTCGCACACGAGGTACCAATCTTCCGAGTCTTGATTTCGATTTTTTATTTCCGTATCTTGTCGGATTTTAGTGTTGGGTTGTATTCGACTTAGAATTAGCAAAGCCATTCATCAACTTTTAATCCTTTATTTTAATCTAATCGCTGCAAGAGAAACAACAACCGTGAGATATATATGCCATGTGCGAGGGTTGACAATGGTTGCCTATGTCAATCGTATTGTTAACTTAAAAAAAGAAACATCAATTGATACTCTAGACTTCTAATATGATAGTATTATAAAGCTACAATGTCTTGGAGCAATACGTTTGTTGGGAGGATTAATATAGTATCCACATTTGGAGCACATAACCACATTTGTCATCATATAGTATCCAGTGAAATATGTGATCTTTAAAATCATCCCTCTCGCACCGCCGCATAAGAATTTTCTTGAGGTGCATATAAATTATTTAACACATAAATTCATAATATATTAGTTATTTACATTGTGTCATGTGAATTTAGGTTTACTTATGGCTAAAAGAACAATTGACTCCTATTTCAAGAAACCAAGGGTTGAAATTTGTGATAAAGATACATCACAATCTTTTGCAAATTCTCCATCTATTTTAGATGATGCTCTTCGGACCGTCAATCCATCTCCTCTTGATATACATGTTCAAAATTATCAACAAGAAGTGCAAAATGAACATGATGAATATTCTATAGTTCGTGATCCGGGATTGCGTCGTCAAATTTGAGAATATCCGGTTAACGAGCGGGATAAGATTCGACGTGCATATATTAAATGTGGGCCATATCAACATTATCTTCTAGAATATCCAGCATCTGGCCGTGAAAATTATCAACGTCGATTTCAAGCTTCTTGGTTTCAGAAATATCCTTCGTGGTTAGAATATTCTCCAGTCAAGGATGCAGTGTTTTGATTGCCATGTTTTGTTTTCAATAAAATATCCATTGGACGATTTGGATCAAATGTCTTCACGGTTGATGGATTTCGCAATTGGAAAAAAATTGGAGGAAAAGATTGTGCATTTTTACATCATATCGGAAGTGATCCATGCTCACCGCATAATATAGCTGAATAAGCTTGTAAAGATTTGATGATTCAAACAAGCCATATTGATAATGTCATACATCGACAAACATCAGAAGAGATTAAGTGCAACAGATTGCGATTGAAAACATCAATTGATAGCGCAAAATGGCTTGCTTTTCAAGCATGTGCTTTTAGAGGGCATGACGAATCTGCAGATTCCAAGAATCAGAGAAATTATATTGAAATGATAAAGTTATTGGCATCATATAATGAAGAAGTTGCAAGAGTTGTTTTAGATAATGCCCCTAAAAATGCAAAATATACATCTCCTACAATTCAAAAGGAGATATTGGATATTATTTCCACTAGAGTACAAAAGGTTATTCGTGATGAGATTGGAAATGCAAAATATTGCATCATTGTTGATGAAGCTCGTGATGAATCTAAGAGAGAACAAATGGCTATTGTCATCCGTTTTGTTGATACTAACGGCTTTATCAGAGAAAGATTCTTAGATATTGTACATGTCAAAGATACAAGTGCAACTACATTAAAGAAAGCGATTTCAGATGTCCTTTCTCATCATAATCTCAGTATTCAAAACATGCGTGGACAAGGTTACGATGGTGCAAGCAACATGCGTGGAGAATGGAAGGGACTCCAAGCACTCTTTACTGTGGATTGCAAGTATGCATATTATGTACATTGTTTTATTCATAGACTCCAATTAACCTTAATTGCAGCATCAAGAGAAGTGGTTTCCGTTCATCAATTTTTTTCTAAACTAGCATTTGTCATTAACATTGTTGGTTCTTCTACCAAGAGGAATGACGAGCTCCAAGATGTTCAAGCATCTATATTGGCTGAAAAAATTCTAGCTAATGAAATTGAAATAGGAAGAGGTCTTAATCAGATTGGAACATTACAGCGTGCGGGAGATACCAGATGGGGATCTCATTTCCATTCAATTTCTAGTTTGATAAGATTGTTCGATTCGACATGCCATGTACTAAGTCAAATCGTGAAAGATGGTTCTACGTATTCTCAACATGGGGATGTTGATTATGCTTACAATTCAATAACATCATTTGAATTCATATTTATTTTACACTTGATGAAGGAGATTTTGGGATTTACAGATGTATTATGTCGTGCATTGCAAAATACCGATCAAGATATTTTAAATGCAATTGCTTTGGTTTCCACCACTAGATCTCTTATTCAAGACATGTGTGACGATGGTTGGAGCAGATTTTTTGATAATGTACAATCATTTTGTTCAAAGCAAAATATCGATGTTCCGGATATGAGGCTTCCTTATTCTAGTTGAGTACGTTCTCGCCACGAGAAAAACAATATTACACTTGAACATCATTATCGAGTTGATATTTTTATGGCTACATTGGATTCACAACTTCAAGAGTTGGATCACAGATTTAATGATACAGCTATGTAGCTCTTGCGTCTTAGTTCTGCGCTGCACCTACAAGATGGTTATAAAAAAATTAATATAAACGACATTTGCTTTCTTGCAGCAAATTATTATCCACAAGATTTCTCCGATAGTGAACGAGACTTATTACAGTTTCAATTGATGCAGTATCAACTTGATGTCCCTCATCATCCAAAGATGGAAAATTTGACTAGAATATCTGAACTATGTCAAGCATTGGCAGAAACTGGAAAATCACGAGTCTATTACTTAGTCGATAGATTGATCCGGCTTATCTTGACTCTTCCCGTCTCAACTGTTACAACTGAACGTGCATTTTCAACTATAAACCTCATGAAGACAAGGCTTCGAAATAAAATGGAAGATGGATTTCTGCGCAGTTGTATGATTACTTATATAGAAAAGGAGATAGCGGAAAATGTCACCGTAGAAGAAGTCATGGATGATTTTTACGTAATGAAAAATCGTCGAGCGCAGCTTCGATAAATTATGTAAGTTTCTCTTAGAGTTTTTCCATCACTTTCATAATTTTGTAACTCAATAGTAGTACTTTCAATTATCTTTATATCTATGTATTTTAAAAAACATCGACCCCGCCAATGAAATTTTTCTGGCTTCGCCCCTGGCTGGGTTATCGCGTAAGATGGAGAAACTGTCGAAGGATTTCGGTATAATCATGAATTACGGAGGAGTCACCACGTAATTATGATAATATACCATGGTATGTATGTATGTAAAAATCCAGTGTTGCAGAAGACGGTATTCGGTATTCAGTCGGAGGGGTCACTGAATAGAGAATAATCGGTATTCGGGCGACTATTCGGAATTATTCGACTTTGTATTTTTTAATATAAAAATTATTTATAATACATATATTCTTATATTTTTATACATATATGGTCATTATTTAACATGAATCCAAGATAAAAGTACCAATCAATATAATAGATATATAGAATTTGACATTTGTGGCAATACCATGGTAAAATGTAACTCATAAAAATTGAAAATTGAAAATAAAAAAATAAAAATATCAAAAGTCAAACTCCAGTCGGCCTAATAGTCGGGCCAGTCGGCCGAATAGTTGGCCGACTATTCGGTCGGGCCGACTATTGGCCGACTAGGAGTCTATTCAGTCGGGGACTCCCCCGCACCGCATAGTCGGACCGACTATTCGGGATAGTCGGTCGACTATTGCAACACTGTAAAAATCCCTTTAAATATTTACATTCATGCATATGCATATTTTACATTGTTGAAATATCCTGTTTTTGAGCATACACCTATAAGCATGGAAGGCCGTATCCCGATATATCGGTGATATATCGGCGATATATCAGTATCGACAGGTCATCGATATATCGCCGATATGGTCGATATCGGTATCGACAGGCCATTTTATTCACAATCTCGGTTCAATATCGACGATATATCGGCGATATATCGACGATATATCATATCGACATGATACCGATATCGATATGTCCTTCCATGCCTATAAGGTGGAGGCTCTTTTTCCTTTCAAAAAAAAGAAATGTCCAGTTTTTATTTCAAAGAATCACTTATAGAGTTGTTGCGTTTTATCATTAATAATGCACTGTGAAATTGTTGAATAGCTTTCTGGGTTTTCATAGTCCCCAATCTAAAAAAATTCATGCCTCTGCAACGAGGTCCAGTTGTTGTTGGCATCTCCTACTCATACTACTACACCCATCATGGCGGGGTTCATGGTCCAGTTGTTGGCATCTCCTACTCGTACTACTACACCCATCATGGCGGGTTTCATTCAAGTTAGTCTTACAGTTACTGCCTCCTCCCAGCATTGTGTAGCTTTTGCTCCAGCGAGGTCGCCATCAACGTGGAAGCCAATGCCACCGGAGAAGGAAGACCCACTAAATACAGGAGCACGTTGGTAAGGAGCGGATTCAGAGGAATCAAAGATGACAATTTCCAATAAATTACCTTTTTCAAGAGGCGGCAGGGTATAGTCATCTCCAGTCTGATGAGAAGCTTCCATCTCTGCACACGGATGGCACCCCCGCCTCTTTCCTTAATGGGCTGGCAGCGGTTCTTGAAACCCTAAGGGATATCCCGCTTCTGAACAATTAACTGAGGGCAATAAAGTTGGCGGTTTCGTAGTGGTAATTGGAGCTGAGGTATCCTGTATTAATGGTGGAGTCTCTGAACCCGATAAACCCGTTGAAGCTTTCAAAGCCCATCAACCTGATAAGCAAGTTGAAACTTCCGGATCCAATGGATCCACAAATCTGGGTAAGCTACAAGTCATAGAAAGTGTGGTTGAACCAGCCAAGAATAGCACTCCAGGCGAATGGATCCAATGGATACACGTTCTCACTGTTCTCCTGGAGACTGTTGAGAGTGCATCATTGATCGAGTTCTCTTGTGTTTATGGCATGTGTGCACATAATCTAAGGTCGGAATTATGGGAAGATCTCAGAACGGCTAGGACTGCTTTTCCGGGAGTGGTGTGGCTTATAGGAGGGGACTTCAATGCCTCCTTGCTCTCTTCCGACAGACCTCGTTTGAGAGTGGAGCAGGATGTGGGTTCGACTGATTTTGTGGAACTTATTGACAACCTGGTACTGGAGGTGCTTAATGATACTGATTTTGGCGAATGTGTCCAATCTCTGTGTGCTGTGCGATTTGGCGGTGGAATCTCTTGAGCACATTTTCTTCGAATGCCCAAAGGTAAGAGGGTTGTGGGAGGATCCGAGTGTGGATTGGGTGCGAACAATTGACTTGGTGGCCTTCTGTGACTCGTTGTTCCTGAACAGGAATAGAGATAGAAGAGACTTAATGATTCCGGTGGCGAGGTTGTGGTCGATTTGGCTTGGGCGGAATGAGGCCATATTCTCGAGCCAGCGCTTTTACAAGGAGAACGAGCTTAATCGCAGAGCAAGGTTGGGGGAGGACTGGGCCGGCAGCTAGTTCTCGAGTTTCCTTTGGTCTTTTGGAGGTTGTCTTGCCTCTTTGTACAGTTTCTAGCTGTCTTGTACAATCGTTTTTCCATTTCGTTTCTTTAATATATTGGGGTGAACGCCGTTGAGTGTTTCCCCCTTTTTTGGGGCTTCAAAAAAAATGATACTGATATAAAGTATACTGGGAGGAGCTATGGCTCTTGCTCCCATATTGATCGATTTATGGTGTCTTCTGAGCTCCTGGATATCTTCCCATTATTGTTTCCAACATCTATACCTCGTAAGAGATTGGACCATATGCCTCTGTTGTGGGACTCGTGAATTGTTTCTCCCTTATCGGGCTTCTTGAGACTGGAGCGGGCATGGCTACAGGAGGAATCGTTCAGGGATCTAGTCTCTAGCCACTAGTCTTCTACGGTGGTGTTATGTTCTGCGACTTCTCACTTCGCATGGAAGATAATTTCGCTTCTAGTTGTGTACCTTCAAGAGAGAGAACAGAGAGACAAGAATGACCCAACGGACAGCGGTAAAAGCTGAAGTCACTAGAATAGATAAGTTTGGGACGAAGCTGGGTGCAGTGGAATTAGATCAAAGAATGATAGCTCAAAAAAATATAATGTCCGAGGATAAGAAGCGCGTTGCAGAATGGAAGCAAGATCCAGGTACGCTGGGATAAAAGAAGGGGATGCTAACACTTCCAGGAGTTCACGAAAAGAGCAAAAGATAGACCGTGGAGGTGGAGTGGTCTAGAGAGCTCTCAAATTTTTGAGGCACATGCAAATCACTTTGTTCAGAGCTTCACTCTGGAGGAAGTGAAGACGGCGATGTGGAGTTTAAATCCAGAGGGGGCCCCGAGGCCAGACGAGTTCCCTGCCTTCTTCTATAGGGATTTTTTGCCATTAGTGGGTACAGAAGTGCTGGAGGTTATGGAGGAGTTTTGCAGGTGCATTGCGGGCTTTGAGAGGTTAAGCACGGCACTTATCTTTTTACTGCCAAAACGAGATGTGGCAGAAAGAGGGGAGGATTTTAGACCGATTGCTCTATCAAATGCTATCTACCTGATAATTGCAAAAGCCTTCGCAATTAGGCTTAACAGAGTACTGGGGAACGTTATTTCACCTCTACAGTCAGCACTTGTTCAAGGTAGACGGATTACAAATAGTTTGACGAAGGAAACATAAATTATTGATGATTGGAAGAGAAGAAAATCGAAGGGTATTCTTTGGAAGGTTGAATATGCCAAGGTTTATAACACAATGGACCGGCGGTTCCTGTGGACAGCATTGCATAGGCGGGGCTTCCCATACACCTAGATATCATGGATGAAGCAATGTGTCACCACTGCTTCGTATTCGATCTTGGTCAACGGTCGTCCGGAGGGTGGATTTTTTCAGCCACAATGGGGGGTAAGGCAGGGATGCCCCCTTGCCCCAATGTTATTTGTTGTCGCGGCTGATGTTTTAGCATGTATGGTTGATCAAGTCTGGTGAAATGGAATCACAAAGGGCTACTAGGTTAATGGCATTAATATCCCTCTTCTACATTACACAGACGACACTATTTTCTTTATTAAGGGAGATAAAGATGAGGATAGCGGGATGGCTACAACTTTGGAGATCTTTAGCGAAATGCAGTGGCTTGTGCTCAATCACAGCAAATCTATTGCTATTCCCTTTGGTCTCTCTGAGGAAGAAACTCGTGCATGCAACATGGAAATCAATACAGAATGTTGTTACCAATACATTACATGGGGCTTCCACTAACGCTCATAAGATTAAGGATGTCTAACTGGTTACCAATGACTGAGAAATTGGAGAAGAAATTATCGGGTTAGAAGGTGATAATTCTCTATCGGGTTGGTCATCTAGTTCTAATTAAGGCGATTCTTTCTGCTATTCCAGTATTCTTCATGTCATCAAGTCTGTTGCCAATTGGTATTAGAAAGTACATCAAGAAGTAAATGCGACGTTTCCTCTGGAGCAACTCTGGTCAGGAAGGTAATGGAATACACTTGGTGGATTGGGAGACGATAACTTTATTGAAAACAGACGATGGGCTCAGAATCATCCGATTAGACTTAGAACAATGAATAAGACTTTGTTACTTAAGTGAGCATGAAGAAATTGGGGGAGAAGTGAAGATATCTATTGTAGACTCATTAGATACATTTGCAATGTCGATCAACCGGACCTTATGGAACATCCTAGCCAGTCATTCGCTTTCTGGATGGGAGTTTTGTCGATATTACCTCGTTTCCGCGACTCTTTCGTTCGATGTTGGGGAATGGAAATTCATTTGCTTTTTGAATAGATAATTGGACGACAAGGGTCCTTTCCCTCAAATTTCCTCGTTTATTTGCCTTAGCTGTGAATCGTGAGGCCCAAGTGGTGGACTGTTGGATTATGCTAATTGGATGCCTTCCTTCTTGACAAACTTTTCTGATCAACGTTTAGAGGATTTATTGCAATTCTGGAGTTTCTTAGGCAGTTAGACGGGCCATCTGATGGTCGAGATCACTGTGTGTGGAAGGGAACCATTTTTTCGGTCAAAAAAGCTTACGGAACAATCTGCAGGTAGCCCTCGCCAAGGACAGATGATGCGATACGGGATTGCAGATTTATTTGGGGATTGAAATTACCGGAGAAAATTGGATTTTTCATGTGGCTTCTTAGAAGAAGACGTATACGAGACTCTTTTCGGATATTTCTAGCATGTGTCCTTTGTGTGAATCACAAGTTGAGTTGAGACAATAGAGCATCTTTTCTTTCATTGCACAAGAACAACAACCATTTGGAGGGACAATGGTCGAAGTTGAGCGATACTCTGAATCTGGACTCGTTCTGGAGTTTGCTGGTGGGTGAAAAGCATCGGCCCAGGGAGGAGCTTCTCAAACCTCTTGTGAGTATTTGGGCTATTTGGCTATCAAGAAATGGTGTAGTCTTCTCCTCCCAACGTTTCTACTGTGAAAATGTTTTGATTAAGTCCACGACTCAC